>CM059975.1:87015564-88215564 GCA_030490835.1 Annona cherimola | reverse complement strand
TCCAAATTATTTTGTGTGTAATATATTTGTTATAAATAATATTTTATCTTAGAGCATCCATTCTTCAACAAGTGGTATCAGAGCCAAGGGTCGGGGACCGTGGTTCGTGAAGGCTACACCAGCTAGACAAAATACGAGGAGATTCTGCACGTACGCAGTCTGGGACTGTGAAGCCGATTGGTCTGGGACCAAGCTTATTTTGAAAAGTGCTGGGCATACCAAGTCACGATGGCGGATATTTCTACCTCGGTAAGCTCCATTGAGAAGCTAAATTATAACAACTATAATACTTGGTGTTTGCGTATGCAATTTTATCTGCTTGGACAAGATCTGTGGGATATAGTTGGCGGCAAGAATACTACGCCACCCACAGACGAAGAGGAATTGAAGAGGTGGAAGATAAAAGCTGGCAAAGCCATGTATGTGCTAGCAGTAACTATTGAAGACGAGTTACTGCAGAAGATTAAGGATGCTAAAACACCCAAGGAGGCATGGGACACCCTCGCAGCACTCTACACAAGGAAAAATGATGCAAAGCTCCAGCAGTTGGAAAATGAGTTGTTATCCATTTCGCAGCAGAATATGACGGTAAGTGAATATTTCTCCAAAGTTAAATTTCTTTGTGGAGAAATTTCAAAATTAGACCCAGAAAATTCGATCTCTGAGACTAGGATGAGGAGGATTATCATTCATGGCTTAAAGCCAGAATACAACGGGATTATCATTGCTACCCGTGGATGGGCCAAAGAACCAACTATAACCGAGTTGGAAAATATTTTGGCCAACCAAGAAACTTTAGACAAGCAAATGTCTGAAGTTTCGTTAAAGGAGGAGGAGAATGCTCTCTTTAGTAAAAAGAGAGAATTCCAAAGCAGAGATCGAGTAGCTGCGAGGCCAAATGGAGGTAACACAAGAAAACAAGAGGGAGGCTGGCAAAGGAGGCAGCAAGGGCAAAGCTCGCAGCAAGGGGGAGCTTGTCAAAGTGGTGACAAAAGAGAGAAGAGATCCCAACGGCAGAAGGACCAATGCTACAACTGTGGCAAAAGAGGCCACTTTGCTAGAGACTGCTGGTTCAAGCGGGCAGAGGAAAATGCTGCGACTTCTATCCATAACGAAGAAGAATGGGATCTCCAAGCATCCCTTGCAGTAGAAGAGCTCCAAGAAATGGCGGCACCCTGCATTATCAAGACAGAAGAGGAGTCGGCTCTCATATCAGTAAGTGAAAAATTAATCAACTATAATGATGATTGGATTGTCGATTCTGGATGTTCCAATCACATGACAGGAGACTATGAGAAGTTGACCGGCACGTCTGAGTATAAAGGAGGACGAGTAGTCGTAACGGCTAACAACTCGAAGCTGCCCATCACCCATATCGGCAAGACTATGTTTACCCCTCGGTTCAGCTCACAGAAGGTACAACTGGAAAATGTGTTCCATGTACCAGGTATGAAGAAAAACTTATTATCTGTCTCGCAACTCACCGCTTCTGGAAATTATGTGGTGTTCGGCCCAAATGATGTAAGAGTATATCCTAAATTAAAAATAATAAATGAGCCGATCATGGAAGGGCATCGGCTTGAGTCTGTCTATGTGATGTCTGCACAGACAGCATACATAGACAAGACAAGGAGGAATGAAACTGCAGATTTATGGCACGCGCGGCTGGGACATGTAAGCTATCACAAGTTGAAGCAGATAATGAAGAAGTCTATGCTCAGAGGCCTTCCCAAGCTAGAAGTTCAAGAAGATACGGTATGTGCTGGATGTCAGTTCGGAAAGGCACATCAACTACCGTATGAGGAGTCAAAATTTCAGACCAAGGCGCCTCTCGAGATAGTACACTCAGACGTATTTGGACGAGTAAAGCAGTCATCCATTAGCGGTTACCAGTACATGATAACCTTCATCGATGACTATTCAAGGTACGTCTGGGTTGATTTTATGAAAGAAAAATCTGAGGCGTTCACTAAATTCAAAGAATTTAAGCAAAAAGTGGAAAGTGAAGTAGGCCGAAAAATACGATGCCTACGCACAGACAATGGGGGAGAGTATACGTCAGCTGAATTTTCAGAGTATTTACAAAAGTGTAAGATACGCCGACAGCTGACTTGCCCAAACACGCCACAACAGAATGGAGTGGCAGAAAGAAAAAATCGACACTTGGCAGAGATATGCAGAAGTATGCTGCATGCCAAGAATGTGCCACCTAAATTTTGGGCTGAATGCATGAAGACTGCTGCCCATGTCATAAATAGGCTTCCTCAACCTAGACTTGGGTACATTTCTCCTTTTGAGAAATTGTGGAGCACCAAACCAACGGTAAGTCATTTCCGTGTGTTTGGATGCGTTTGCTATGTATTTATTCCTGACCACCTTCGTAGTAAGTTCGACAAAAAAGCCATTCGCTGTATATTTGTTGGCTATGACAGCGAAAGAAAAGGTTGGAGATGTTGTGATCCAACCACAGGTCGATGTTATGTCTCACGAAATGTAATTTTCGATGAGGCATCATCTTGGTGGTCATCACAGGCAGTCTTAGTACCTGACTCTAATGAAATGGAAGAACAGTTAAGAGAAAGACTGCAGGAACGAATCGAGCCAGGTCAAACTCAGTCAACAGAGGAGCCAACTGAGGAGGACGAACTCTCACCGAGTAGAGAGAAGTCCAAATCACCAGAAAAATCAGATAGCCCATGGCAAACAGGAGTGCATCACAGGAGTATAGAAGAAGAAAGACCGAGCCAGATTGAAGAGTTCGATGAACAAGAAAAAGCAAGATCTGTTCCACGGCGATCCAACAGACAACGGAAGCCGAATCCAAAATATGCTAATGCAGCAGTGCTCGAAGCGACTGAAGAAGCAGAACCGGTCACGTACGAGGAAGCATCCCAGAGTCTAAACTGGAGGAAGGCTATGGAAGAAGAAATTCAAGCCTTGAAGCAAAACGAGACATGGGACCTAGTACCAAAACCAAGAGATGTGCAACCCATATCATGCAAATGGGTGTACAAATTAAAGTTACGGCTCGATGGATCAATCGAAAGATACAAAGCTCGGCTGGTAGCACGTGGGTTTTCTCAAAAGTATGGGCTAGATTATGATGAAACATTTAGCCCAGTGGCAAAGATTACGACAGTTCGAGTATTACTGGCACTTGCAGCTAGCAAGTCATGGAAGCTCTGGCAAATGGATGTCAAGAATGCATTTCTCCATGGCGAACTAGATCGAGAAATATATATGATGCAACCCAGAGGGTTCGAGAGCACAACCCATCCGGAGTACGTCTGCAAGCTGAAAAAGGCCTTATATGGATTAAAGCAGGCGCCGAGAGCATGGTATGGTAAGATTGCTGAATTCTTACTACAAAGTGGTTATTCTGCTGCACCAGCCGACTCAAGTTTATTCGTAAAAAATAAAAATGGAAAGCTAGCAATAGTGCTAGTATATGTAGATGATCTCATCATTACTGGCGATAATGAAAGTGAGATCAATCAAACCAAGGTCAATCTCTCAGTTTGTTTCCAGATGAAAGACCTTGGAGAATTGAAACACTTTCTTGGGCTAGAAGTTGAGCATACAAAAGAAGGAATATTCCTATGTCAGCAGAAGTATGCTCAAGACTTACTAAAGAAGTATGGGCTGCTTGACTGCAAGCCCATATCTACACCTATAGAGCCCAATACCAAGCTATGCTCACTCGAAGGTCAAGAGTTAGCAGATTTGACGATGTATCGGCAGCTAGTGGGTAGTTTAATCTACCTAACTCTTACACGGCCGGATATAGCATTCGCCGTCAGCATAGTAAGTCGCTATATGGAAAAACCAAGGAAGCCACATCTAGATGCAGTTCGACGCATATTAAGGTATGTAAAAGTAACCATTAACCTCGGTCTTTTATATAAGAAGAATGCAATATGCAAGGCATCAAGGTATTGTGATGCCGATTATGCTGGAGACCATGACACAAGGAGATCAACCACTGGATATATATTTGATCTCGGATCAGCGGCAGTCTCATGGTGCAGCAAGAGACAGCCAACTGTATCTCTATCAACTACTGAAGCAGAGTATAGAGCAGCAGCTATGACAGCACAGGAAACTAAGTGGCTGATGCAGCTTATGAAAGATTTACACCAACCTGTTGATTATTCAGTGCCTCTATACTGCGATAATGAGTCTGCTATACGCATAGCAGAGAATCCAGTATTCCATGCTAGAACCAAGCATGTTGAAGTACATTATCATTTTATACGAGAAAAGGTGCTATACGGAGAAATCAAGATGAAACATATCAACACAGAAGATCAAGTTGCAGACATATTTACCAAAGGGCTGACTAGAGAAAAATTTGAAAAACTCAGAAGTCGAATTGGTATGGCAACCAGAGTGGAGTTAAAAGAGAAAGTCGGTGCTGAGGGGGAGAATTAAAGAAGCAGCACCGCCTATTGCCGGATATTTCTAGATGTTACCAGGAAACCTCTACGCAGTTGTAGAGAAATCATGAAAGTGCCGGAGCTCTCTAGAAAGTTCTAGAGAAGAATAGAGAAATCATGAAGGTACCGGAGTTCTCTAGAAAGTTCTAGAGAAGAAGGGTGTGTAGAATTCTAGAACCTTCCAGACTTCTCTTGAATCTTCTAAGAGCTCCAAGAAGATCAAGACATTTTAGGAGAGTTCTAGGGAATTCCAAAGAAGAGGTGGGAAGATTCTAGAAAGTGATCCTAACCGTCCACTCAAGGACATGTGGCGAAATCCAGAGAGCTCCAAGGGGAGGAGAGAGCCTATAAAAGGGGACAACCCTTTCCCATGGATAAGTAGTTTGGGTGTGAGTGTGATGAGTGCTTGTTATGTGCATGTGAGTTGGAGTGGGAGCTTATAAAGTGAGAGTGTCCAAATTATTTTGTGTGTAATATATTTGTTATAAATAATATTTTATCTTAGAGCATCCATTCTTCAACATCCCAAACTTACAAACCCCTACATCTATTACAAGAGATTGCTGGAGAAATTATTGGCATGAAGAAACAAGATTCGGAAGGCTTGTCTGAGAAAACTTTGCAGGAGAAGCTATCGAAGTTCCTCAAGGAGAAGAGGTATCTCATTGTCCTAGATGATATGTGGGATACTGATGCCTGGGATCAACTAAAAGCAGCATTTCCAGATGCAAAAAATGGAAGCAGAATCATCCTCACCACTCGCAACGAGCGAGTGGCGTTATATGCTGATCCTGATCCAGCAAATCCTCCCTACCACCTGCCTCTTCTAAATCCAGATGATAGCTGGAAGTTGTTTCTAAAGAAGGCTTTCCCATGGGAGGAGACGGGCACTAAGATACCCTGCTCTTCTTCTTCCGAGGAGCTTATGGACACTGGGAAACAAGTTGTGGAGAAATGCGGAGGCTTGCCTTTAGCCATCTCAGTTGTGGGAGGTCTCCTGGCAGCAAAGGGGGAGGCAAAGGTGAGGGACTGGAGGAATGTCCTGGTCAGTCTGAAAGCTGTGCTCTCAGGAGAGTCGGTGCATTGCACAGACATAATAGCATTGAGCTATTATGATTTGCCATCCTACTTTAAGCCTTGTTTCCTTTACTTAGGCCTCTTCCCTGAGGATCATGAAATTGATGCATGTGGATTAAAAAGGCTTTGGATTGCAGAGGGGTTTATACAGCCCAAGGCAGGACGGGAAAAAGAAGACTTAGCGGAAGATTACTTGATGGAGCTGATTGGTCGGAGCCTAGTTCGAGTTGATAGAAAAGAGTGGGATGGATCAGTTATAACTTGCCGCATCCACGACTTGCTTCAGGACTTTGCCCTTTCAGAAGGTAAGAAGTATGAGTTGCTTGAAATCTGCAGTAAAGCAAGTGCTTCTACACCTATCTCAACAGAAGCACATTGGTTAGCTATTCACCCTGAAGCAGTTGTTTTGAGCAACAGCTATAGCCCAAACATCCGTTCCGTGCTGAGTTTTGAGCAATACGGGGACGTGAACTTACTTCATGATCTTTCCGGGGGTCTTGAACGGCTGCAGGTGCTGGATTTCGAACTTTTTGAGTCGTGGGGGGAATATAAGATGCATACCTCGATAGGAAAACTTTCCCATCTAAGGTATTTGAACATACAAGATCATTTCTCACTAGATCTTCCTTCATCCATTGGCAACCTTTACAATTTAGTAACTCTTCTTTTACCTAAATATGGTGTACGCCTACCGAAAGAAATTTGGAGACTTCACCGATTGAAGCATCTAGAAGCCCGTTACTGCGAATTTGAAGGTGAACCACGAGTGTACAACCTAAAAAATCTCCACACATTGAAGTTGGGAATGGGCAATTGGATAGAAGAAGAGAAAACCATCAGTTCATTAGATGGCCTTAAAATTTTGGGTATAGGGTTGCTCAAGCGGTCAGATTTGACGGAACACTTGATGGAACAACTAGGGAGCTTCATTTGCAAACTCATCAATCTCCAATCATTTGAATTTTACGGAGGCTGGACTACTAAATGCCAAGGCATCTTAAACCTCGAGCGGCATTTGCATCTTTCTGTGATGTTTTTAGGTGGACGGTTAGAAGGCCTGCCTAAAGTTCCAACAACCCTCACCGAGCTTGTCCTGTCTAACTCTCTTATCCGTGACGATCTAATGCCAACATTGGAGAAGTTGACCAACCTTCGCACCCTCTCTTTGGCACCTTATGCGTACACCGGAAAGAAGATAATTACATCTGCACATGAATTTCCTCAGCTCAGATACCTTCTATTTCGTGAGTTGTATCAATTGGAGGAATTGGTAGTGGAAGAAGGAGCCATGCCGAAGCTTGAAAAATTAAAAATAAGATCTTGTCCAAACTTAAATAAGCTTACGGAAGGCTTGGGATGCATCTCCACCCTTAAAAAATTATGCATCCCTTGTCCATCAACGGAACTCCAAAATTGGCTTAACAGTCGACCAAACATAGCTCGGTTGGTTACACTAGAAGATGTTTGGTCTTCCAAGTGGGAGCCATTTCCATTTCCATGGTAGGATTATTTGTTAGACGATGCAAAGGCATGATTGTAATAGATGAGTTGAAAATTAAATGAGATGTAACATAATAGAATTAAAAAAATGGCTCAAAAGGCATGTAATACTAAGATAGCTTTTCACTTGGGAATTTCTTTTGTATCTTTCATGTTACTTTTAGTTGTATTATTGTATAATCTAGTCTGGTGTGATTCATGTTAGTTTTACTTGCATTATTGTATAATCCAATTCAATGTGAATAACAATATTTATATTTTTAGGAGTGCTGGTGTTGAGGAACACCGGAACATGAATAAGATGAGAATGAAATGAAAAAATTGGACGAAAGGCAAAAGTACTCATATGTCAAATATGAAAATTAATTAATGTTATTTATGATTTATTAAAATATTATGATAATTTATAGAATCATATGTGGAAATAGGAAAAACTTTTTAGATGTTATAGGTGTTGAATTAATAATTTTAAGGAGAAATAATTTTTTTTATGGTATTGCAAAGTTTGCAACCTTGAATGGAATTGTCATAGTGCTTTGAACCTTGGATAACTTATGCCCCGGTGTGCTACTACTGGTTAAATCTGTGATCACATGAAAATTGAATTTCGATTTAACCATTAAGGCAAAGAGCCAAAAGAGCAATAATACTAAACTCTTCTTTGGCGTCAGCATTATATTTCTTATCTGTAATATATGTTGTAGTATATTATATAATATATTATCACTCTATGAAAACAATATATAAATAAAAATAATTTATGTGACTGAAATTATATTCATATATAAAATACAGTTAAAAAATACAATTTTTTAAAATATTTTGTTTTTAGAAATATTCTTGGCATCAATAAGTAAATTCAATTTCTTTCATATTCTGTAAAATTTGCCATGAAGTATATTAAAATATAATTTTATTTAGTTATACTATAAAAATATATTTCTTTTATATATTTATATTAGATAATTGTAGGCCTAGAAATAATTTAGAGAGAGTGGTGAGCAAATCCAAAGCTATTCTAAGCCAAAAGCATTGCATCTTCAGTCTCCTTTCAATTTTAGCCAAACCTCATTTTTCTTAGTTACATATGAAAAATACAATAAGCCAAATGAAAGTTTTTTTTTTTGGCTAAGTTTTGCGCATCCTACCCATGTTGTTAAAACCATACTAATTAAAGCCTGGTTTTGTTTTAATGAATTTAACCGTTTTTGAAAATTAGATTATGTCATTGTATTAAAAATTTTTGTAAGATATATCATAGATTGAAAATTCAAAGAGTAAAATCAAAGGAAGAAGGGCTCGAAATGAAAGCGGGTAAATCCAGATCACCATCACAGTAAGAGTTGCCATTGATGTGGAGGGAGGATAGAGGTGGTTATAAATAAACAATTTTTTCGTAAAAACTTATATAAATAATTTTAAATGATAGTGAAATTGAATTTTTTATATTTTTATTTAAGCATGAAGGGCGGGAACCAAAAAAAGCAAGGACACTAAAATCTTCTTTTGTGTTAGCATTATTCGCATTGGTTTGTAAAATATTGCTTAAAATTGAAATTCGATGATGGCATGGACAATGTGCTGTGAAGTTTGAAATTACATGTACAAAGTTGTGCCACGTAATCTACCTTCTCTCTCGTATTTTGGAATTGTTCAATTCTCATTTCATCTCCCATCAATGGTTGAGATCGTGCTAAGATCTGCTCTTTCTTACTCTCTCTTTTTGATGGATGTGATTTTTTGGTAGTGATGGCACACTTCTGTTAATTTTTTCTCGTCTATATAATTCAATTTTGATAAATCGGAAACCACTCACTCACACTCAATTTGCATCGTTGGTAATTTACACCCAATGTCCTCTCCATTTTCTTTACACGTGATAAATGATACAGTGCACCCAAGTGCAAAAATCTATTTTTTAATTTTTTTTTAAATTTTTTAATATAATAGTTTATCTAGGTTTATTTCAATGTTGTCAGAACCGAACCGGTGATTGAACCGGTAAAGGAACTGGTCCGGTTCGACCGGTTAATTAAACCGGTATGAACCGATGACATCAGCATGACATATTTATGACGTCATAAATATTAATTTTTTAAAATTTTAAATAAATATATTAATAAAATTATATTTTTATAAATCCTAAATATATCTGTTAAATTTTAAGAACAACAATATAAGTATAAAACATGTAGGAAAAAATTAATAACAAGTTTTAAAAAATCTTTAATCATAAATTTTAGAAAAATTAACTACATTAACCAACCTTATGAAAAACAACACGAACAATTTTTTGAGGATATTAATTGTAGATACGATTTGAATAAAAATTGGAAAATAAATTTTAGTTCACAATATCTAATATCTTGCGAATGAACTACCTAATTGATTTAAATAAATGATATATTTATCATTCTATTATATTATTTTAATTTTTATATTTTTATGAAATTTGTCTCAATTGATATTTTGAAAATAAATTAATCTTAGATATGATTTGAATAAAAATTATTCAATATCTTACCAAATGAATAGATAATTGATTTACATAAAATTTTGTTAAGTAAAAAAAACATTTATATTTCTGTATAAGTTTTTTTTTTAAATCCATTTGACTAATATATTGTGGATAATTAATTTTTCATACAATTTTCAAAATAAATTTTATTCTTCATAAAAAAATAAATTTTATTTATGACATAATATCTTGCCAAATTATTTTTTATTGTTTAAATTACTATTTAGTTTAACTATAGGATATTTTCATTGATATTGAATGAGTAACATTTAAGAAAATTTTAGTCTATCTACAACAAATCAAATTTTATGAAGATAACGTCAACGACTTATATCCAAAATTCCAAACACTCTGAAATCCAGTCATGTTTTGTAATTTGAAAAGACGCCTATGATAAACGGTGAGGACGGAGCTGAGCCGCTGAAGGCAACGATGACGCAAAAGGAGATGTGGGGCGCGGACTCGGGTAGGACAACGCGGCGAGCGGGGACGTGATGAGGACAGACCGACGGAGCCGATGGCAGGAGCTGCGGGCGGCGAGCGATGACATTGCAGGGATTCGGGGAGGAAGGCGCGGCGGACAGGGACGCGACGAGGACGACGCGGATGACGGGTGCTGCGGGCGGCGGGTGCTGCAAGGGCCGAGGAGCAGTGTCGATGATGGGGGGCGCTGCGGTGAGGACTGAGGAGACGATGCCGGCGGATTTCGGAAACGACGAAGCACGAGCGGGAGAGGGATGCGGCGGATTTCGGAAACGACGAAGCATGAACCTGGTTTCGACGAATCGACGTTTCGTTTTGTTTTTTTTGTTTTTTTAAATCGTCCGACCGGTCGAACCAGGTTCGACCGCATATCCCGGTTCGACCGCTGGTTCGACGGTTCGGACGGTTTCCTATAAATGAACCGAACCGGGCATTATCAAACCAGAAACTGGACCGGTTCCCGGTCCGACCGGTCGAACCGGCCGGTCCGGTCCGGTTCTGATAACACTGGTTTATTTAGCATATGTATCAATTTTTACTATTTTTTGAAAATTTTAAATATTTTTTACTTTTTGAAATTAATGGCATTTTGGTACTTTATGAATAACAAAAACGTCATTGATTCTAGAAAATCAAAAAATATTTAAAAGTATCCAAAATTAGTAAAAATTGACGTACATGTTAACTATACCTAGATTAATAATTATATGAAAAATTTTCAAAAAAATAAAAATAAGGTGAACTGCACCCAAATGCATTCAGTCATGTGCCATTCTTGAGAGGGCATTTTGAATAAGCCTCTCAAAAATGACCCAAATATATACTGTGTATATATATATATATAATGTATGAAAAATGGAGAGGATATTGGGTGTAATTTACCTCCAGTGCTGCTAATGCATCATTAAAAAGGTGTTTATAACAAGTTTGTTGAACACGGTTATGCAATTCTTATGCAATGCAGCGATGAAACCCACATTCTTATCCAGCTAAAACAATAGCTAGATGATGAGCAGAAATAAGCTATTTATAATGAATAGTCTAATTTTTAATAAAAATAATGGTAGATATGTCATTTTCAACGATCTGTTAAGCTTATGCCATTTCATTGTAGGAGGTCGATAATTGCCAACACCTCTAGCAATTTCTTTTTCGGTTTTAAAATTATTAAGAATCGAATAAATTATATGTATAAATTGTATTTAATAAACACATATAACGAGCACATCAATTAAGAGGAATAAGGTAATTGTACCTCTTTCTAACATGGTCTGTTGTCAAAATTTTAAGCATTAAACATCATCAATGAGGTGGATTTGTGTGATTTTTTCTCACCTAATACTAGAGACCCCAAAATAATTTTACTTTTTTAAACATGGTTGGCGGCCAAAATCCTAAGTATCGAATATCGTTAATTGCACTTTTTTGTCACTCTATACCGTAGAATCAAAATAATTTTAACTCCTAAAAAATTATCATAATATCCAAATAAGAGTTAATTAATAGGTAATTTTAATCACTCGTTTCAATAGTAATTTTCTTTCTTAATTTCAAGATTATTATGCACTAAATAAATTATTTATGTAAATTATATTCAATCTTATTTTTATTTTATTTTAAAAATCTAACCGTATATATTACAAAAAATTTAATTTTGACCATTCATAATGAAAATAATATAAATTTAATGGTGATAATTAAAAAATTATGATATAAAGATATTAATTGCATATATTTTTTTAAAGTTATAAATAATATACAAAATAATATTTATATGATCTGAAACGTTATATGCATACTAATTTTTATTTACTAAATATGTAAATTTTATAACTTTTACTTATTTAAGATCACAGTAATCAGATTTTTTAAATCTTTATTATTAAAGTCAAAATCATATTTTAAATAATATTTGCGGTTAGATACATATTATGCACATTATGTTAAATCTGATGACAGAAGTATTATTTTGAGAAACGGACTGTCCAAATTAGAGAATATAATTTTAAAAGATTACTCTTACAATTTCAAATTAATAATAATGATATTATTGATTATTAATTTCCAATATTAAATTAATTAATATACTTTGTAGTTATTCCATTCGACAATTTATACTTATCACTATTTATTTATTAATTATCTTTTTTCTTACTTTATAATTTTAAGCCATTAATAAAATACTAATATTTAAGATTTTAACAGCTTAAAATTTTCTTATATATATATATTGCGTATTTAGCATTTCAAATTTGAAAATCATGGGTGCTACACCCTATCTGTGGCACCCTAAGGGTAGGGTGTTACAAAACTATCATATTTTTCAATCATTTCTATATAATTACTTATATAATTAACCTATCTATTTTAATTTTATTATCTTTGCTCCTCATAATTATCCATATTATATTACATTATTTTTAAATTAATTTAACCACTTTTATACAAAAAAAAATTTTTATCTAAAATTTTTATCACTTTCCAAGCACACCCTTAATTAAAACTCCTAAGCAAAATAAAATAAAAGGATCGCCTCTGTTTTTCCGAAGATTGCTATTTTGGAAAACCATAGAACAAGGTGGAGTTGATATTGAAAGGTTTCCTCTAATCCTCTGTTTTTTCCGACAGAAGCAAACGAATTAGGTTTGCAAGAAGTGAAGAATATGGAGATGACAACGCCCACAAGCAAGCCCTGATTGGAACAAGCCGCCCTATCTCAAATCAATCGCAAGAAATCAGGAATTTCACTCCAAGAAATCGATTTTGCAAATGTTTAAACCTTGTGAGCGAATACGCAAAATCGCAAATTTAGAAGGTTGAATTTGGAAAAATCCGCTGCTGCTTGCCAGTGCTTCACTATCTTATATGTTGTGCGCGGAAGCTGAGTAAGGAAAAGCTACACCATTTCCATTTCCAATTGCGAGAATCCTTCTCTTCTACTATGGCTGCAGTGGTTGATTCCCTTGTTTCCTTAACCGTTGAGAAGATTGGTGAACAGCTCATTCAAGAAGTTGGGAACTTGTATGGAGTCCGTGAGAAAGTGGAGTCCATCCAGAGGGATCTCAGGTGGATGCAGAGTTTCTTGAAAGATGCTGATCGGAGACTCGGAGATGGCGATGAGCGAGTGACGACTCTGGTGGCGGACGTGTGGAGGGTTGCTCGCAAGGTTGACGACACCATTGATGCGTTCAGATTGAGAGAAGAACGGCGGCGACGCAGAGGACCCCTCAAGAAATTCATCTCTGGCTGGAGCGACTTTGTCTCTCTTAAACGAATTGGAGAGGCTATCGAAGGGATAAAGAAAGAAATCAGCAAAATTGCTGATCAGAAGGCGACTTATGGCGCTCCGAAAATCGATGGGGGAGAAGGGCCGAGTTCCGTGAGCATTAAATTCCAAGACTATCGGCGTTCTGCTGCTCTTGCCGATGGCGATGAAGTAGTTGGCTTCGCAGCAGATGTCAAGAAGTTGGTGGAGAGGTTGATTAGAGGAGGTGCGGATGACAGTTGCCGACGCCGTGTCGTTTCAATAGTCGCCCCGGGAGGTGCTGGCAAGACCACTCTCGCGAACAGAGTATATAAGAGCGATCATGTGAAGAATCATTTCGGTGATTCTACTGCTTGGGTTTGTGTCTCCCAAACTTACAAACCCATACATCTATTACAAGAGATTGTTGGGAAAATTATGGGAAAACAAGATGAAGTCTTGAAGGAGAAAGATTTGCAGGAGAAGCTGTCAGAGTACCTGAGGGAAAAGAGGTATCTCATTGTCCTCGATGATATGTGGCATACTGATGCCTGGGATCAACTCAAAGCAGCATTTCCAGATGTAAAAAATGGAAGCAGAATCATCCTCACCACTCGCAATGAGCGAGTGGCGTTATATGCTGATCCTGATCCAGCAAATCCTCCCTACCACCTGGCTCTTCTAAATCCAGATGATAGCTGGAAGCTGTTTCTAAAGAAGGCTTTCCCATGGGAGGAGACGGGCATTGAGATACCTGGCTCTTCTTCTTCTGAGCAGCTTGTGGACACTGGGAAACAATTGTGGAGAAATGCGGAGGCTTGCCTTTAGCCATCTCAGTTGTGGGAGGTCTCCTGGCAGCGAAGGGGGAGGCAAAGGAGGAGAACTGGAGGAATGTCCTGGTCAGTCTGAAAGCTGAGCTCTCAGAAGAGTCGGTGCATTGCACAGACATAATAGCATTGAGCTATTATGATTTGCCATACTATTTTAAGCTTTGTTTCCTTTACTTAGGCCTCTTCCCTGAGGATTATGAAATTGATGCATGTGGATTAAAAAGGCTTTGGATTGCAGAGGGGTTTATACAGCCCAAGGCAGGGCGGGAAAAAGAAGACTTAGCGGAAGATTACTTGATGGAGCTGATTGGCCGGAGCTTAGTTCGAGTTGCTAAAAAAGATTTGGATGGATCAGTTATAAGTTGCCGCATCCACGACTTGCTTCATGACTTTGCCATTTCAGAAGGTAAGAAGTATAATATTCTTGAAATTTGCAGTAAAGCAAGTGCTGGTGCATCTATCTCAACAGAAGCATGTTGGCTAGCTGTTCATCGTGGAGCAGT
The DNA here is from genome assembly GCA_030490835.1 of Annona cherimola. Lineage (NCBI taxonomy): Eukaryota > Viridiplantae > Streptophyta > Magnoliopsida > Magnoliales > Annonaceae > Annona > Annona cherimola. Next base: position 88,200,973 of record CM059975.1, on the reverse strand, counting down.
TGGTTTGAGCAACCGCAATAGCCCAAACATCCGTTCTGTGTTGAGTTTTATGGAATACGGCGAGGTGAACTTACTTCATGATCTTTCTAGGGGTCTTGAACTGCTGCGGGTGCTGGATTTCCAACTTTTTGATCAGTTGTGGACGGTATATGGGATGCATACCTCAATAGGAAAACTTTCCCATCTAAGGTATTTGAACATACGAGATTATGCTTTTCTAGGTCTTCCTCCATCCATTGGCAACCTTTACAATTTGGTGACTCTTCTTTTACCTAAATATGTACGCCTACCTAAAGAAATTTGGAGACTTCACCTATTGAAGCATCTAGAAGCCCTTTACTGCAGATTTGAAGGTGAACCACGAGTGTACAACCTAAAAAATCTCCACACATTGAAGTTGGGAATGGGCAATTGGATAAAAGAAAAGAAAACCATCAGTTCATTAGATGGCCTTAAAATTTTGGGTATACGGTTGCAATTTGGGTCACATTTGACGGAACACTTGATGGAACAACTAGAGAGCTTCATTTGCAAACTCGCTAAACTCCAATCATTTGAATTTTACGGAACACGGCATGATAAATGCCAAGGCATCTTAAACCTCGAGCGGCATTTGCATCTTTCTGTGATGTTTTCAGGTGCACTGTTAGAAGGCCTGCCTAAAGTTCTGTAACGCCCCAGGCCTAACAGTAAGGTATTGTCCGCTTTGGGTTTCGGCCCGCACGGTTTTGCCCCTTTGGGTTCACGCGCATCCCATCCTTCCCCAAAAGGCGCCTCACTGAGGTACCTGGCGGCCTTCACTTATAACCCAGGCTCCCCCCTCATCCTAACCGATGTAGGATATCACAAGTTCCAACAACACTCACCGAGCTTGTCCTATCTAACTCTCAGATCAATGACGATCTAATGACAACATTGGAGAAGTTGACCAACCTTCGCACCCTCTCTTTGACATATGATGCGTACACCAGAAATAAGATAATTACATCTGCACATGGGTTTCCTCAGCTCAGGTACCTTCTATTTTATGGCTTGCATCAATTGGAGGAATGGGTAGTGGAAGAAGGAGCCATGCCCGAGCTTGAAAAATTAAAAATAAGATTTTGTCCAAACTTAAATAAGCTTTCGGAAGGCTTGGGATGCATCACCACCCTTAAAAAATTATGCATCATCGATCCATCAATGGTACTCGAACATTGGCTTGACAGTCAACCAAGCATAGCTCGGTTGGTTACTGTGGAAGACGTTTGGTCTTCCAAGTGGGAGCCATTTTCAGTGCAAGCATAGGGTTATTTGTTAGATGATGCAAAGGCTTGATTGTAATAGATGAGTTGAAAATTAAATGAGATGTAACATAATAGAATTTAAAAAATGGCTCAAAAGGTATGTAATACTAGGATAGCTTTTCACTTGGGAATTTCTTTTACATCTTTCATGTTATTTTTACTTGCATTTTTGTATAACCCAATCTGATGTGATTCATGTTGCTTTTACTTGCATTATTGTATAATCCAGTTCGATGTGAATAATAGTATTTATATTTTTAGGGGTGTTGGTGTTGAGGAACACGGGGACATGAATAAGATGGGAATGAAATGAAAAAATTAGATGAAAGGCAGAAGTACTCATATGTCAAATACGAAAATTAATTAATGTTATTTATGATTTATCAGAGTATTATGATAATTTATCGAATCATATGTGGAAATAGGAAAAACGTTACGGATGTTATGGGTGTTGAATAAATAATTTAGAGAGAGTGGCCAGCAAATCCAAAGCTGATTTTTACAAATTTTGGAGATGTTTAGATATTTTCACAGATTTTTAAAAATTAGTGACATTTTTAGTAATTTAAAATTACTAAAATGTACTAATTTTTAAAAATCTAAAAATTCTCAAATTTAGTAAAAATCAATATACATGTTAATAGTTCTATAAAAAATTTTGAAAAAAATAAAAATAAATATTCGCACATGGGTACACCGAGTTGAAGTATATTTGGGTGCATGAAACTAAGCTCCCAGTATTAAAGGGTGGCTGGAAGCTTTAGATGAAAGACCTACTAAGCTGCACTTAGGGTGCATAATCCTTTCTTTAATTTTTTTTCAGTTTCTTGAAATTCATATGTGGTTACTAGTATAACTATCTCATATATATAATTTTTTACATTTTCATGTTTTAAATATTTTATTTTAAATTTTAAAAATTAATAAAGGCATTTCTCATATGAAAAATAAAAATATATATAATTATATATAGGGCATTCATGTTTATGACCAAATAAGGAAAATTTTTAAAAATAAAAATAACTTGTGTATTATGCTAGGTGCATAAATCATTAATTTTTTATTTACTCTCATCCCTTTCCCAACCTTGTTTTCCAAAATATATATCTTCAAGTGCAGTTAATTGATTACCGGTTTGTACTAAAAAAATATATTAAAAGTTACAGTACACTTAGCTCAAAAAAGATCTACATTATTATAAAATAATAATTTACTCTATCCATTGTACGTGAACTTGTTTATTTTATTAACATTTTACTTTTCTTCCAAATTGAATATGTATATGAGACTCATTTAAAAATGTGAATTGGGGTTAAAATTTCTAGCTCATCCCTGTATTTGGTAAAAAAATATTAATTTTACTTAGTTAAAACTAGGTCAAGTCACTGGTGAGTTGCGAGTCAACTAGCCCTAATTCTCTCTTTCAAAAGTAGGGTAGTTGTGTAAAAAAATATAAACAAAATTTAAATTAGGATAATTTCTAAGAGTGAAAAGTTTTCAATTTAAGAGTTTTTGTTTGAGAAGTTTTAATAGTTACTTTTTAGTCCAAAACTTTTCACCATCTACAGTTATTCTATTTTTAATTAATTTTTTATATGTTCCTATATAGCTATCTTACTTTTCAATCATTTATACACAATTATCTATAAAACTAACTTATTTATTTTAATTTTATTTTTTCCACTCATTATTGACCCTACTATATCATATCATTCATTCTAATTTAAAAACTTCTGTAAAAAAAATTTTCATTTAAAATTTTTATTACTTCCTAAACACACCATTAGTTTGAAAAGCACACTCATAATTAAAAATTATTGTTAAAAACTCTTACTATATCTTATCTAAAATTTCGCAGATGGGAAAAAATATAACCGTAAGTAATTAATTAACAGTCAAATATAATTTATTTTATAGAACAATGATAACAGGGAAAAATTGTCAATATTCAAAAATAGTGATAGAAAAATCCAAAAACTGTCAATATTCACCGGAAAAGACAGCGGTGCGGCAATCTCGGTAGCAGCAGTGGCGGCCGGAAACTTAGAAAAACCCCTCAACGGCAGTGGCAGTAATGGCAGCACAGCCGCAACGGCGAGCGACTTTGGCAGTGGTAAAGGCGGCCGAAAACGGAGAAGATGACCCCAGCCGCGACGGTTTCAGCAAAGGCGAAGACGACTAGGTACACGGCAATAGCCACGGACGGCGTGGGAGAAGACGAGCCAAAAGCCAGGCGTTGACCGGGCAGCGACACGGCAACCTCAGAGGCAGCAGCGGCGGCGCATCTCGAGCAGGCCACGACGACAGCAACGGCATCACCCGAGCAACCCGCCGGAGGAAGGGGAAAACGTGAGCATCACTCCTCGAGAAGACCGCCGACGTAGAAGAAGAAAGGAGCCTTTCGGCAATACCCGAAGCATGCAACGACGATGGCGATCGGGGGCAGAGAAGAGAACGACAGCGGCGACGGCTGAAGATGTAGAAGACGACGCCGGCCACTACCCAAGCAGAGCTTCGCAGGCAAACAGGAAAAGGGGAGAAATCGAAAGTCGGCGACAACAAATGAGGAAGGAGATGAAAGATTGGGGCCCACAGCTAGCCCTAAAATAAGAGAAATTGCAAAGTGACCCCTACCGTCTCTGAAAATTGCAAAATCGCCCCGTTCAAGGAAAAAATGCAAAGAAGCCCAGCAAGATTCCTGGTTTTACAAAAAAAGGACCAGCAGAAATTTTGCAAAAGGTCATTCCAGAACCACATTTGTAAAAAGACTGCCACGAGTTTGCAAAAATAGCAAAATGGCCCACCGACTTGAAAACTGTTTAGGTTCAGGTCAGCGGGGTGTCCAGCACTTTGCCATTCATTGTCAAGACGCCTCTGACAAAGGGGGGTAGCTGTTGACACCCCTCCCTCAAGCACAAAGATGGATGAATGGGAATGAATTCCAAGCGCAAGCAAATTCAAAGCAAAAGGAAGTTCAAGCAAGCCAAGTTCACCACTAAGCGGGTCTTTCCAAACTCAGCCCATGGGAGCAAAGCTCCACTAAGCCTCAAAATAGACTTTTCAACAAACCAGATCCGGCCCACAAGAGCAAAGCTCCTATAGGCAACCCCAACAGGCTCCACAATGCAGCCCGTCAGATTCAACTCACCAGACACAACAAGTGGGCTCTACAATGTAGCCCACCAGATCCAGCCCATCAAGCCTCAAAAGCAGGCTTCTCTACAACTACCTATCGGGCCTCTATAACGGTCCACCCAAAACAACGGGCTTAGAAAAGCTCTAGCCCACCAGGTTCCAACCCACTATGGAAGAATTCCACCAGGCTTAAGCCCATAGACCAAGTCCAACAGCTCAAGTGGCCCAAAGCCCCCTCCAACATCTATAAAAGGGGAGGACGAAAGTCTGCAGTATAGCCTCGGCGTCTCGGCTTTCCCGCTCATCGAGCTCCACGCCTCTCTCCCACTTTTCCCTTTCCATTCTCTCAAATCTTTTATTTTCCCCTTTTCACGCCGTGTAAACCGCCTCGGGTTGGCAGATTTTGCCATATTTGCTTCGATCCGAAGGCCGGAACCCAGACTCTGTACGTTAGTGCCTTATTTCATTAAAAAAAGGGGCCGATCTCTCTTTAACGATCAGTGGCGACTCCATTTTCTTCATTTTTGCGTGCGTGTTTGAATTAACACCTGACAAGGCGAGCGCCGCGGGTCCACGGATTTCAGCATAATACGTTGCCGTTATGCTGCCGAATTTGTGACTTGATCCGTGTACGGAAAGTCCCGTCTTAGCCGTTATGCTGCCGAATCCACGAGAAAACGCTCATATGCTAAAATATCTAAAAATCGTGAATCCTTACGTGTTTTACTCCACGTGAATGCAGGGAAATTGAGCTCGCGCTGCTGTCTCGGAGGCATTGAAAACTCATCAAACACGGCCCAGATTTTCAAGGCGAGGAAAAACCATTTCGAGCCCATCGTAGCGCTCACGGCGGGTGCTACAATATCCAAATCTGTCCAACTTTTGTGGGGGGGTGGCGGGGCCAGCGGCCGATCAGTTTAAGTGAGTTTGGCTCCGCCCATAATCCAGTGAACCCAACTTGTCAACCCATTTGTAGACCCGGTAACCCGTTAAAGCAAAGACTTCGATCATGGGTTGAGGTTCATCCAACCCATCAACCCTATAAGTTCCTAAGGATACATTAAACCAGAAGTTTTAAAATTTTTGATGCTAATTTTACAAGTGACACAGAATTTTTAGTAATGAAATAAACATCTCTGTTGATAGCAAATATGAAAATTAATCTTACACTCAATGCGTTAGTATTACAAAGTCTTTTTGTTGATTTTTTTTAATCTATGATTATGATTTAAACTGCTGCTACTTATTTCCGTATTTTTGTTAACTTATTTCTAACATGTCATCGACCCACTTTAATTACCAACTCATGATCAGCTCCTAATGTGATCCAGTTATATTAAATTGATTAGAATTAGAATTAATATTTTTCTAAAAGCTTATGATCGTTCTAACTAGGGGTAACATAAGCTTATTAGTCATGTCTAATTTTTACTTTTTTTAAATTTTTCATAAAAGTATTTTTTAAGTGCTTTTAACTTATATGTCAAATTTTAAAATTTCAGGACATGTGGATAAATTTGCATTATCTAAAAAGCACTCATTCTAAACTGTCTTGAATTCCCACGACTCAAAAGCCGTCAAAAAGTCTGCAAAAAGTTACCTTATCACTAAATAAGAAACGGGCCATCAACATATACTATACATAGGACCTATGAAAATGAATAAATACTACAAGGGTATGTTTGGGAATTGAAACTTTTGTGTGACTATGGGATAGGGATGGGAATGAATTATGAAATATTTGAAACTTATGTGATTAATAAAAAATGATAAGGGTAGAGTTCGAATAAATAAGTTTAATGAAGGTAATTAGTAGGAAAAATGATTGAAATGTAGAGATAAAGGAAAAAAAATATCATTATTGATGGAACAATCATTGGCTTTGAGAAACGAATTCCCATTCCCCCCACTTCCATACAAGGTCTGACGCCCTCTAATTATGGAGCTGACTTTGATTGCATTTAAGCTTTCACTTTATTATGAGCTTTTTCTATTATTTACCTTCAAAATTTTCATTTCATTATGAGATTTCTTTCCTGCCAAAGTTATTATTTTAATATCCCATCATAAGGACAAAATTACACACATATATATTTTTAGTTCCACTTTTATATAATCAGATTGTAAATAAACTTTTCCTTTGGTGCCACGATTGCATAAGACCTAAAATTAAGGCAAAGACCAATATGATGGAAAATTAATTTGATTATTTGGAGCTACAACATTGTAATAGATCTCTTTAGAAATAATTTTCTTGAATGACTATATGCTTGATAGGTTTATGATGTGAAAGATATATTAACATGTTTGCTCGAAGGAGAAAACAACTATTTGTTTGTGCTCTGTTGACAATATGATCGAGGATTTGACATATAAGGAATAGACTCTGGTAGAGGTTGTCAAGTCCCTTTTGTGGATGCGGTCTAATGGTGCAAAGTCTATATCCATGCTTATTAATCATCATTTCTTCTGTAGCATGGGGGAGCCTCAATCTAATGGTGAGAACGGTAAAATGGATTAGTCTAAGGAGGGGTTTCTTGAATATGAATGTTGACGAAGGTACCAACAAAACAACTTAATCATTGGGTTTTGGGGCAATAATCTATAGATGAAAATAGAAGCTTTTATTCTTAGAGATGAAGTGGTTGCAATAGCTTGGGATGAAACAAGTAGAGATGAGAGCAACTCCATGGTGTCAATAGGTTCGTTAACAGGTAATGAGAGAGCAATCTTTAGCTTCTAAGAATGATAGATGAAATGAAGAAGATGCAAAGTTCTTTCGGTGATGTGTGTTTCCTCCATGTTCTAAGGTAAAGAAAATCAATGTGCTTGTTGTTTGGCTAAGATGTAGTGACATCTCCATCACACGTTGGACATTTTGGTAAGACACCAAGCCCACAAGTGGGCGTTGTTGGCTTCGATTCTTATCATCGGCAGTGGTTTGCATATTTTATTATATCTCACCCGTGTGTGCGGGTTTTACCCTTTCCCCCATATGTGGGGGTTTGAATGTGTCCCCTGTTATGAGATATTTATAGAAATGTCTTTCTATGACTTGAGGGTTGTGAATGCACTTGACTGTAATATCAGTGTTATATTATATAAATACTAACAAAAAAATGGTAATAATATCTCAAAGTGATGACATGACATGGTATGGTGAGGCTCCAATGTGTAGTCTAGATCCCTTGTAAAGGATATTCAACCCTCTCTTATATATTTTTTTATTATTTTTGGTTGGTTGCTTTCGTATGGTTGTAAAGGGATGCTTCTAATCCATTCGGCCTTATATGATGAGAGGTGAATGGAGCTTAGGGCCACAAATATTTCTTTAAAAAATTGGCTAATTACTAGGGGCCTAAAATTTTTAATTTTCCGTGTAAAATAATAAATTTCAGTTTTAATTTACTACTTTCAAATTTCACATTCATGTCATTGAGCTAAAATTGTCAAATCCCATCCCTAATCTCAATCATATGACAGGAGTCTTGGAAAATGAAAGCTCCATTATTTCCAATATTTAACATACAAAAGAGATTTACATTTATTTGTACATGCAGCTATATATTCATGCGTGCAATATATAAATTGAAACCACGCGTCCAATTAGTACTACTACTTGGTGCAGTTGATGATCAGGTCCATCTTTAAAAGATAGGTTATAATCACATACCACTGAGAAATAAATGATGAATCACAAGCATGCATGCGATGGATCTCAATTTTCAAGTCTTCATGCGATGCACCGAATGTAGCAAAGTGGTCCACACGTAATTAGGTAGGGCACCTCGCGAACAATCCCGAGGTGGGAATTCAGCTTTTTAATGAGATGTTGAATTTCTGAGACACAAACCTAACGGGCAGTTGGATATGATGCAGAGAGGCATTTACTGATAAGCAGATGATGAATTGGTGAGGTGGGCAGTGGCTGCATTAAAATCTTAGTCAATATTTTTGTTCTCTTCTAGTTGTTGCACGCTTTGAATTAATCTTCCAATGAATTTTGCATTTTAATACTAAAAAAAATGAATTTTGCATTTTAATACTAAAAAAAATATGTGTTGAGATGTATGTAAATATAAACCATAAAAAAAAATACTAAAAAAAATTCTTTTGTATTTTTATGTAGGTAGATAGTGGGGAAATTATATTCCCAGCTACACACTATCTAACATGCAGTTAGACGCAGTCTTTTGATTTTAGAAAGTGATTTTCACTACAACGCATGAACTGCGCTTTTTCGCATTCGTGCTTATATAGTCATATCACAAGCTTTTTTTTTTATACGTTTCCATAATTTTTATTGCCATCAACCATTGCAGAGAACGATTCGGTCCACCAAAGCACTTTATTAACTTATTATGCGAACTGAAATTTTTTAGCAACATCTCGCGAAACTGATGTACAATTTATGCGCCTATCAAGAAACCAGCATACAATTTCAAATCTGAAATTGTTAATATTTTTTTATAGAAAAACTGTTAATATTTTTAAATGTATTATTTATTATGTTCATATAAATTTTCAGCCCAATCCATGCTTACGATCTCAAAGTCCAAGCCATCCAATGAAGAGTCAGTAAAACTTGTTGTTAGCTTGGATTAGAATTATCATACCCCTTGTTTACTTAAAAGTAACTTAATTTAATAGTTATTGTTTACAAAGTAACTTTTAGCAACGAGAAGTGCTCCCCGTGTGGCCTGAAAGACGGAGCTTCCGTGCTCGGTGCCGGGTGGAGCTGTGACGCGGGAGAGAAGTTACTGGACTATTCGTTCTGAAGTGCGGCTTGTTTGAATCAGGTGGGAGAGGCGGTAGTTGAGAACTGGAACGTGAAGGTATCTGAGGACAGGGATGAACCCGACTTTGGACGACCTGCTAGGAGCTGAGCTCCAAACGATGTCTATCTCTGAAACGGCGATGAAGAAAATCTCTCCAGGGGATGATGTTGCCTGCCTTTGCTCGGTTTGGACAGCTAAACCATACAACAGGGAGCTTTTCAAGACTATGATGCGGAGGATATGGAGGCTTTCGGGTAGTTTTCATTTTGTGGAGATGGGAGACAATCTCTATAAGATTGTTCTCGCCAATCAGTCGGACAAAGAGAAACTCATGGCAGGAAGGCCATGGCTGTATGACAGAAGCTTGGTCATCATCATGGACCTTTGCGAGGAAGTCGACTATGCCCATTTGGTGCTCGCAAAAACGCCTATATGGGTACATGTTCTGGACATTCCGCAGTTGGTGGAGAAGCAGATACTTGGTGATAATTTGGGAAAAACATTTGAGCATGTAGAAGAAATTCTTACATCTGAAAAGGAGATCAAGTTGAGAGTTGTGGTCGATTGCCGGGAACCTTTGAGGAAGGGTTTATTCATTCAAGTGGGATCACAAGGGAGGAAATGGTTACCTTTCCAATACGAGAAGCTGCCTATATTTTGCTATGGATGCGGAATTATGGGGCACTCTTATAAGGAATGTCCGAAACCAGTAAAACCATATGAAAATGTAGTTGAGGCAGATATGCCTTTTGGGAGCGCGTTGAGAGCGGGAACTAGGCCATTGCGAATTAGAGATGGAAAGGAGTTTGGGAAGAGAGTAAACCCGAGAAAATACTTGGGTGGGGAAGAGGCAATAACAGATGGTTCATCACAGTCACATCAAAAGGATCAAATACCGCTACAATCAGATCACTGCTCGCAGCAGTTTGGTCTCATACAATCACAACATGAACAACATGACCTCATACACTCGCAACAGCAAGGTTTCTCTCCGAATAGATCTCTATGGATGAATATTGGAAGTAGTAGGGGGCAGCACATGACAGTGGATGATGCCCAGTTACAGCAGTGGCAGCTAAGGGGAGAAAATCATCGGCAGCAGCAAAATCTGCAAACCAATTGTTCTCAGCTGATGAAAATTGGGAGCAGAAGTGTGCAGCAAAGAGAGGGGAATGAAGCTCAGGCACTGCCTGCGCAGCTAGAGGTTGAGGAGGCATTGCAGCAAAGGGTGAATATGGCTGCAACTAAATCACAGGCCGAATTGTCATTCACAGACAATGCAATCATCCCGACGCAGAAACAGAAGCATATGGCAGTGATGCATTCTGGGGCACAGCATGAGGATCCGATACATGGAAATGGTTCTCAAAATGAACAACGGCCAGCGAAAGGGGTGCATGCGCAGCAGACGAGCCAACTGGATTGGGATCAGTGTCAAATGCCCATTATTTCAGCAAGTGCACACCCACTGGTTGCTGTACACTCCCACAGTTCAGACAACCAACACTCTTCTACCCATGTACAGCAACCCCTCAACGCTGAACAGCGACACAAATCAGCAGCATTAGGAAGTGGCGTCCAACCCAACTCAAACAGCAGAAACAAACAGCAACTTCCAAATCAATTCTCATTTCAAAAAATGAAGGAGCCCCTTCCCCAACTGCAACAGAAACACGAATTGGAGGCTTTTCCCCATCATTTTTCTCTCATGGAGGTTCCAATATGCATTGCAACCGATCTGAAACAATCTTCACCCTCTTCATTGGGGGTAAACTTGCTGCTTGACCAACCAAGATTCAGTGGCGACAGGATTGAACCCATGAGTGCTGTCGGGATTATCAATGATACAAGGAGTGAACTAGTGAAAGGTTTCTCAAGGGACAGAGTTGGGGATGAGATCCTTGGACACGATGCGGTGCTGATTAATGTTTTTGCGGGCCAAACTTGTGAAGTGGAGAAACCTGGGAGGAAAGGAAAGGGTAGATGGAAACGGGTGGCGAGAGAATTGGAAACTAGGCCTGAAAATGAAACACACGAGGAATCCAAAGGAACAGGTGGTAAAAGAAATTTCAAGAATGAGCAGAAGATGATTGGTACAATCCATAAGCGTCTAAAGGTGGACATGGCTTATGATGATATGGAGGTGGCGGCTGAGGGGGAGCCTCAGCCCCACCTCGAATAAATGGCCCTCTTAGCTTGGAATTGCCGTGGGCTTGGGAACCCACGTGCAATTCGCTGCATTCTTGACTTGATCAAGAAAAAGGAACCCAAGCTGATTTTCCTTTCTGAAACGAAGAGAACTGCAAAGGAGATGGAAGGAGTCAGATGTAAACTTAAGTTTGAATGTTGCTTGGCTGTGGATTCGAATGACCGTAGGGGTGGGATAGCGCTACTATGGAATAATGATTTTCCCGTCTGTATAAGAAGTTTTTCAAGTCATCATATTAATGCAGATATTGAAGGTTGGAGGTTCACGGGGATATATGGGCATCCTGAAACGCAATTGCGAATTCAGACATGGCATCTTCTGCGAACGCTTAGCAATCAAGCGGACTCTCCATGGCTGGTTTTGGGCGATTTTAACGAGGTTTCAGGAGCTGATGAATATTGGAGTTAAAGGACCCGGTCTCAAGCACAGGTGGATTCTTTCTGTCACACTCTGGACGGATGCGATTTGGTGGATTTGGGTTTCGTTGGACCTCCCATGACGTGGAGCAATAATCGAAGGAGTCCTCATAGGGTTGAAGCGAGATTGGATAGAGGTGTGGCAACGCCAATATGGTTATCCCTGTATCCGAATGCGAAAATCTTTCATATACCAGTGGCTTACTCTGATCATTATCCGATATTGCTTGTTTTGAACTCATTGCTTCGCAAAAAGAAACCACAAAAGGAATTCAGATATGAGCTGTTTTGGGCAAGAGATAAGGAAACTCATCGGATTGTCAACCAGGTATGGACTTCGCATCGGGGTGTCGATCTTTCTTCCCAGATCCCTTTGGAAAGGCAGATTAAGGCATGTGGTATGGAACTAGCAAAATGGAACCGCTCTAGAAGGGGGAATCTGAGGAGGAACATTGAGGACAAATGTCGGAAACTTGAAAATCTTTTGATTCAGGAACCCAATGATCGTAGAGATGATGCTATTAAGGGTATTAAGCTGAAAATCAACATTCTTTTGGAAGATGAAGAACTCATGTGGAGACAGAGAGCGAAGACTCATTGGTTGCACGGGGGGGACAGAAACACGAGTTTCTTTCACCGAATGGCCTCTAATCGCAGAAGGACCAATTCCATTGACGGCCTAATGGATTCCAACGGTCACTGGGTCACAGATCAAGATGATATGCTGGAAATGACTGCGGAACACTTCTCCACCCTCTTCTCTTCTTCTGGCTCAAATCATTGGGACTGGATCAACTCCGCCATTTCTACTAGAATTTCGGACCAACAAAGGCAATCTTTAACCAGAACTCTCGAATTTGATGAAGTTACTAAGGCAGTTAGGGTTATGAGCCCCACGAAGGCTCCGGGGCCAGACGGGATGTCTGCTGGATTCTTTCAAAAGCATTGGCATACGGTGGGCCGTGATGTTTTCCTGTGGTGCAAGTTCTTTATGGAAAATTCTGATTCTGATTGCCAGTTCAAGCAAATTGAACAGCTAAACACCACGACCATTGTGTTGATCCCGAAAAGGCCGGGAGTGCAATCTTTGATCCATTTTCGCCCGATAAGTTTATGTAATGTGGCCTACAAGATTTTGGCGAAGGTTTTGGCTAATAGAATCAAGCTATGTCTCCATGACCTCATTTCTGAAAATCAAAGTGTGTTTGTTCCTGGTCGGCTAATCTCTGATAATATGTTAGTCGCATATGAAATTATCCACTCTTTGAGGAGGCGAAGGAACGGAAGGAAGCAAGAGATGGCTATCAAACTCGACATGTCTAAGGCATACGACAGGGTTGAGTGGGGGTTTTTGCAGAGAGTAATGGAAGCTATGCAGTTTGGACCGTTGTGGACCAGATGGATTATGTGCTGTGTTTCTACTGTGCAGTATAGGGTCAACGTCAATGGCTTCAAAACCAGATACTTCAAACCACAGAGGGGATTAAGGCAAGGCGACCCACTCTCTCCTTACCTGTTCCTTTTATGTGCGGAGGGTCTATCTGCTCTTATCTCCAAAGCGGCAAATGAGGGGAGAATTAGCGGCATCAAGTTAAATCCAAGAGGCCCTGCTATTACACATCTTCTGTTTGCGGACGATGCGATAATTTTCACTCGTGCGGTGAGGCGGGATCTTCTGAATCTCTTGGCTATTCTCCAACAATACTCGGAGGCTTCGGGTCAAGTGGTGAATGTGGATAAAACGGCGATGTTTTTCAGCTCAAATGTCTGTGGTGACCTGAAAAGCGATCTTACCCATCTGATTGGATCTATGGGTCAGGACTTTGACCAATATCTGGGGCTCCCCGCATGGCTTGGGCGGGCCAAAAAACGCATGTTCAGTGGTCTTAAGCAGCGCATATGGAATAAGATCCAAGGTTGGAAGGGTAGAATGCTCTCTTGGGGAGGGAAAGAGGTTCTCATCAAAGCGGTTGCCCAAGCCATTCCGACCTATACGATGAGCATCTTTCTGCTTCCGAAGTCTTTTTGTATGGAAATTAACAGCATGCTAAGCAGATTCTGGTGGGGGGAGCAGGAAGATAAGCGGAAAATTTATTGGGTTGCGTGGAGGGATATGTGCACATCGAAACTCTCGGGAGGTCTGGGTTTCAGGGAGTTACATGCTTTTAACCTCGCTCTTTTAGGCAAACAAGTCTGGCGCCTTATTTCGCAAACAAACTCACTATGCCACAGGGTTCTTAGAGCAAAATACTTTCCGCATGGCGACATTTGGAATTCCAAAGTTAAGCCTTCGGACTCTTTTACATGGAAGAGCATATTGAAAGCAAGGGAGATGATACAGAATGGATGCAGGTGGCGGATTGGAAATGGCAGAAGGGTACGGTTCTTCAACGACTCTTGGCTTGATGGTCGGTTGACAAAAGCGGGACCCCTTCCTTTGGCAATCTCGGACGACGTGTCAGTCAACTACTTTATTGATGATTCGACGAACTCATGGAATATGGAGAGAGTCATGGCGGCCGCTGGGCAGCTGGGTTGGCAACGCATCAACCAAGTTCCATTACCCCATTTGGACACGGATGATTGCATATTTTGGATTCACGAGCCAAATGGTAATTATTCTGTGAAATCTGCATACAGAGTCATGAGGGCGGCAATGGACAATCCGGTTAACACGGCAGTTTATAAAGCTATTTGGAAGTTGAAGTTGCCAAGCAAAATTATGGTTTTTGGGTGGAGACTTTTCCGGGATGCCTTACCAACAAAGCAAAACTTACTGCATAGGAGCATCGAGGTGGATCCTATATGCATTTTTTGCAGATCGGTGTTGGAGGATGCTGCTCATGTATTCACTGGCTGTCAACACACGAGGAATATCTTTCTGAGTGTGGTCCCTTCCGCGGTCCATGGGGACTCGATTCAGGATATTTTTCTGCGTTTGGTCTCGACAAATCAACATGGGGGTTTGGGCTTCTTCATTCTATATTGTTGGCGGGTGTGGTATATGCGCAACAAACTTTGGAAAGAGGGAGTCCAACCGAGCTTTGGTAATATTGTGGAATGGTGCATGGACTACATTGAACATTTTTCGAAGGCAAAATTGCTTACTCTTGATGGATGGATTGATAGGCCTTTGGTGGCTAGATGGACCAAACCACCTCGGGGTGTCCTCAAGATGAATGTTGATGCAAGAAAACATGACGACAATCACGATTTGGGGTTTGCCGCAATCATTCGCGACTCCAATGGTTGCTTCATTGCTGCTAAGGGCTGGAAGCGAAGAGGTATCATGGAACCCCTGTGCAGGGAGGCGACGACCTTCATTTTGGGTCTCAAATGGGCTATTCAACAAAGATTTACGAATATTCAGTTCGAAACGGATTCCCTTCTTTTAGTCAAATACATTTTGGAGGAGGACCAGATTTTATCACCAGCCGGGGCTATCATTGCGGAAATCAAATTCCTTCTTGCTTCCTCCCCTCTCTTCACTACTCATCATGTGTTGAGACATGGAAATGCCGTGGCTCATTTTCTTACAGATTATGTATCTATGTCTTTTTTGGTTTCTCAGGAATGGTGAGACAACCCTCCTCCTGTCCTTTTGGAAAAACTGTGTACAGATAATTTTTTGGCTATGAATTGCTCGGGCTCTCTTATCCCATCCTCCCATCATAGTAGTGGGGAGAGGGGATAGGGCGTGACCGTTTTCATCAAAAAAAAAAAAAAGTAACTTAATTTTAGAAATTGACATTGGTTGTCTAGATTACTTATTTATTGAATTTTCACTATTTTTCAGATAGTTGGACCATTCAATCGATAGATTCAAGCAATACGGTGAAACATCTCCGAATTGGCCACCGGCAGCAATTTTCTATTAGGGTTGGTAATTAGTGGGCTTGGGTTAGTTGGTGGGCCTGGTTAAAGTAGGCGAGGCAGAGAGATGAGAGATGAGAGGAGCAGATCGTTTTGTATGTCTTTCATTTGTTCATTTCTCGCATTTCATTTTTGCAGAGGATGGTTAAATAGAGCAATTTGTGAGGAGTAACGATTGTAATTCAATAATCCTTTGAATAAAATTCTTAGTTTCTACAACTGTGTTGGGATATGATGGAATGGTCATATCAAAAGTATCAGAGCCCTATGATCCCGTTAGCTGTTTCTTGGTCGATGGCGATAGCAGAAACGAGATGGCTGATGCATCTTGAGGAGGAAGTGCTAGCACAGTCATAGTGGGATTCCTGAATGATAGGGTTGGTGAATAATGGGCTTGGGCTAGTCGGTGGACCTAGTTATCATAAGGAGGTGATGAAGAGAGATGGGAAGAGAGGATTGTTTTGTATATATTCACTTCTGAAGAGGATAGTTAGATAGATTAGTTTGGGAATGAATAAAACTTTTGATGAAAAATTATAAAGAGTAAAAGTTGTTAAATGATATGATATGATAAGGGTAATAATGAGAAGTAAATAGGATAAAGTTGAAATAGATAGGTTAGTTGTGTTGGTAATTATGTAGAAATGATTGAAAAGTATGGTAGTTGTATAGAAAAATACGAAGAAATGATTAAAACATAGGATAGTCCTGGAGAATGAAAAATTTTAGATTGAAAAATTTTACTTAGGGTGTGTTTGTTTGAGATATAAACATGTCAACTAAAACTTTTCAATCTAAAACTTTTCACTCTCCATAACTACTCTATTTTTTAATTATTTTTTCACATTTTCCTATACAAACTACCTTATTTTTTAATCATTTTTACACAACTATCTATACAACTAACCTATCTATTTTAACTTTATTCTCTTTACTTCTCATCATTACTCCTATTATATCACATCATTTTCTATCAATATGACAACTTCTACCTCAAAAACTTTTCACCAAAAGTTTTACCTCCAACCAAACACACCCTTATTAACAAACACCCCTGAGTAAAATTCTTAGTTTCTGTAATTGATTTGGAATATGATCGAATGGTCATATCAAACGTTTCAGAGCACTCAAGATCGGCGGGCTTGGAGAGATCGTCATAGAACTGTGAACTCTCAGGTTGGCAATTTACAAATGCGGTATGGAATTCGTTTCCAGGAGGTTGCCCTCCTTCAACATCCTATTACGCTGGTTGGGCAGCACCCACGGCGGAGGCGGAGGTGCAACATCGTCTTATTGGAGACCCATGGCCTCTAACACGAACGGGCAGCTCGATTTTTTAAATTTTGGCCAAGAATTTCCAATTTCACCCTCTGATTTTTATGCTGGGATAGCTTCGGCACAGTTTGGGGACTCCTACTCATATACCAAGCGGAGCCCTTGACAAGGCAAGCCTACACAAGATTGGATGATCCGAGCAACCAATTTCATCACCATGATCTGTCGTCGAAGAGGAATCTGTCCTCATTGGAGGAAATGACTCCTTCTTGGGGGAATCCATTTCCATCTTCATCTTGGAGATCTCATACGCCGTCTATAGGGGCAATGGCTCATGATTATGGCAGCAGAGGCAAATTGGCGCTGGCAAGAAGGGAAAGCCACAAGGGCGACCGGACTGCTGGCACTATAGCGAAGCCAAAAATAACACCTTCCAGTTGGCCGGTAGCAAAAGATCATGAACGCAACCTAGAAGACCGACTAGCTTGACTGGAGCGAATCTTTGGAGTGCAGAAGTTAGTGAAAGGAGATGACAATCTTGAAGCTCGGATGTCTCGGGTGGAATGGGTTGCTGATCGGCGCCGACAACACCAACAGCGTATGGCAGGTTGAAAGGCAGAGGAAGAGACCATCATCCTGTGTGACTCCCTGTCGGAAGAGCAGTCACTGTCGGCGATATCATTGGGGTGGGAGAGGGCAACACCTAAGGAGGTAGAGGACCATCGTCCCCTGCACATGCATCGCAACTGTTTATTGAAAAGCCGCAATGAAATCGGTATAGACATGGTATTGCTGTTATTGTTTATTGCCACTCATATGGAAGGTAAGGACGATCTCACTTTCTTTAATCTTCCTTGGCTTGGAAAAAATGATTATTGGGGCAACTGATATTAAGGGTTCCTTAAGTCCAAACTTTGGCACTAAATATCTCTTTGGGGTATTTGGTGAAACGGTGGAATGGTTGGAGAGGAATGGCTCAAACAATGGCCATGGAATCAGCTGCCCGTTGTTTGGGATAGGATTGATCAAGGCAGCAAAGAGGCAAGCCAGGCAGGTTGGCTAAGGCTAATGTGGGATCCCGGTGGTTGTGACTTACCCTTTTCTCTTTTTCTGAGCTACTTGTTTGGGGAGCAATCTGGAATATGGGTTCGGGACCTAGGAATATTGATTTCCAATGTCCGTCTCTACGTTACTTGGTTGCAACATGGTTGGAACGACGACGAGAGGGAGTCAACAATGCAAGCTTATCTTTAGTGTTGTCTTGGTGTAAGCATTGCCATTGGATTGAAATTAATGCAAGCTTATCTTTAGTGCTGTCTTGGTGTAGGCATTGCCATTGGATTGAAATTGATAGAATTTTGGTTTGAACATGGGTGCTCCATTATGGTGTTATGTTTTTGTGCATTTTGTTTGTTGTTTGGTAATAGTTTGTACCCACCTTGAGGGCAAGGTGGATTGTAAGGGGGTGGCATGATAGGGTTGGTGATTAGTGGGCTTGTGCTAGTTGGTGGCCTTGGTTATAACTACGCAAGGCAAAGAGATGGGAGGAGAGGATTGTTTTGCACGTCTTTCATTCGTTCATTTCTTGCATTTCATTTTTGTACAGGATAGTTAGATAGGGCAGTTTGTGATGAGCAACCATTGTAATTCAATGATTCTTTGTGTAAAATTCTTAGTTTCTGTAACTGATTTGGGATATGATGGAATGGTCATATCATTTTCTTTCAAAAAGGAGTTTGTTTCTGTAAAACCTCTCTTCCATAAAACTCCTTTCACTTTTAATATCCTAATTCTTGGTTAAAAAAAATTCATGGCATTTGTTGTATTTAGTATCATTTATATTATTATATAAATCCTTTCATTTATCTAATATTACTGTGGATGGATCCATCTAAAAATGCGAAAAATCAATCTACTAAAATATTTTATTGCCAAACATCAATTATAGAATTGTATTTTCAATTATCAAAAAATTATATTTTTTAACATCTAAACTATCTAAAATATCGTTACTACATAGATAAATGATTCTATAAAATATTACATATATTCTAGTATATATATAAATGGATTTAAGTATTTTTCATAATTTATACATAAATGTATATATTTTTCAATAAATGTAGCCTATGCACGTGCTTGATTTGGGTGGAACTTGGTTTCTTTGTTAATCAAATGATGTTAAATACATTAAATAGATTTTTTTTATAAAACATTAAGATTTTAAATTTTAAAGGGTGCCAGAAAATTGTAGCTCAGATAGTCATGACATCTACTAGGATATCGTGGGTCAGGAGTTTAAATCTCGTTTGTCCCTCGTATATATGTAGTTGTGGTCTCTCATGTGGAGAACAGTTCTCTTCGTGAAAAAAATTATAAGAATATTTGGGATTGATTCATAAGATGAAATAAGAATAAATGATATAAGGACTCTTTAGCTAAATTATAATATAAGTTAAGATAAAATGTAATATAGTAGAATTAATAAAAAATAAAAAGGTTTTACATGGTAATAGAGCCCATATAAACTACCATGAGTCTGATATATTAATTTCAAAAATTTATCACATCATTAAGTTAAACATTTTGGATGTGGATTGATAGTGTGTAATTCGTGTTTTCAATACTAGAATTTACCTCAAATCTAGCCTTAACTTGCCTTAATTCTATTTATAAAACTTAAACTTTAACATCACCATGCAGTTGCTAGACTGATAACTTGGGAGCTACTAAACAGCCTGCCCAAGTTGAATCCCCCTTCCTTGTGAACCCCGTTGTAATTTTTACAATTTTCTCTTTGGAGTAGAATCTCTTACCGACTTTTCCCTTTGTATAGGGTGTTTACAGAAAAATTTCATTCATGGTACAAGGGCCGTGGATGTGTTAGATTTGTAATATCAAATTGTCACGTAGTATAAATTTCAATAAAATTTTTTAACTTTAACTGTCAAATTCGGGTGAGTTTGGATTGAAAAATATTCTTTTAATATATGAGTGACAAGCTCAAAATTTTAATTAAATATACAAAAACAACTAATCACATAAGCAAGAATAATGATACATATTATAACTACCTTTATTTTTAAAAAATAATTATTTATAATATATATCTAGAAGAAATTTCACCCTTCAAAGCAAGATAAAAGAAGAAAATTAATAAAATTAAAATAAATATAAAGATAGATATACATTAAAATAATATAATTTATCTAAAAAAGAATTGAAACATGGAAAACATGTATTCAAACATCAATATAAATTATATAAGTACATAAATATCAAGAAATATTTTATTTATGTACTACCATGTAATATATTTTTCATTAAAGAAAAAATGGAAAAGCATATTCATGTTCCTCAATTTTTGGTTTCCTTGAACTCTAATTTTATTTATAATTGGGTTCCTCAAGAGTTTAGGTTATTTAGGTTGGAGATGCGAATTGAATCAAGTTATATAGTTCAAAGTTTGCCTAGTATTAATTCTACTTTTTAAATATCTTATTTGACAGAATCCTCATCGTTTCTCTATATATCTTAAGACAAACTTTAGATTGATATCTAGGTGATAGGTTGGGTCAAAAATGCAATTCAAGTATGATAGTTTTAAAATTTTGCATATCTATTGAATATAAAGTCGCATATATATTAAATTTGAAGGCTAAGTGCCTCAACATCTTACTAATTAAAGAGAGTAAAACACCATTAGCTATAATAAAAAAACTTATTAAGCATATATAGCGTGAAAAATTTATTAGAATAAGTTAGCAAAAAATATCTTATTGAAAATTTCATTCACAAGTTGAATCAATAATTTAGATTGGCAATTCAAGTCAATGATGAATTTTTAAATTTAGTCTAAAGATTTATTTATTCTAAACTTACATGTTAATTATTATAAGATAAAATTCTAAAAATAAAATTAGAATATATTTAATCATAAATAATGTGAAAATTTAAAAGAAATAGAACTAAGATAAAAATACGCTTATAATTTTTAATAAATAAACATATCCAGGTTGGTTGAAACTTTTCATGTGGGGACATGATTAACTATTTTTGGTCTTATTTTTGAATTCGGTTTAAAATTTCAAGTCAACCTAGTTTCAGGTCATACAAATTTGGTCGTACACTGGCAAAATAGTGTTGGATCAAGGTGGTTTAGGTCAGTGATTAACTCAACACAATTCCCACTCTTGGGCTTAAGGTTCTTCCCACCCCTCAACACAATTCCCACAGGTGGGGGGTGGGTGGTCTCCAGTGACTTTCGAAGGGACCTAAGACTCTTCGAAGTAGTAAGTTTCGACCGAGTATACTTCTAATAGCTCTTCAAGAGGAGTCGATGGGCTGAGTTGGGGTTTAACTGCGACCAAGTTACATCCCTGGTCTCATTTGGTTTTTCTCTTATTTTTTGTATTAAAGCGGGCCTATGTGATAAAGTTAACCCTTGAAATTCACGGGAGTTTTTTTTCGATATTTTTGTAAATATATCATGACATTCTTATAACATAATATAGTCTATTCCCCCTGGAGAAATTTTTCCTAAACTCTCACCATGGGAGGGAAATAATAAACCTCTACAAATGGGAGGAAATTGTAAAACTCTCATCACAGAGGAACTAAGATGTAAAGCTACATCTAGCAACATTCAAACAAATGATCAGCCGTAGGCGGGTAGTAGCTATTACCACGACGTCCTAGCAATCCATGGAAGTTTTAAGAGTAGTAATCTACAATAGTATTTTTGAGATTATGTATTATGATTGATGCAAGAGATCAAAATTCCTCTCATGTTTCTATAATCTTATGCAAATTTTATTCTCAAGAAACCTTTGACCTAACGTAACATTTTTAAGATATTATATATAATTAAAAAAAATTCAGTATAAAGTAAGTTCCGGGCGAGTAGACTTCTAATGGCTATTAAAGAGGAGGATCTGCTGCCGAAAGAAATTGAAACCCTAGCAATCAGGTTCGATGGGTTGAGTTCGGGTTTAACTGTGACTAAGTTGCATCCCTGGTCTCATTTGGTTTTTCTCTCATTCTTTGTATTAAAATGGGGCCTATGTGATAAAGTTGACCTTTCAGATTCGTGGGAGTCATGACATTCTCATACTATAATGAAGTCCATGCATACCTTCATACAATGGAGAGAAATAATAAACTTCCATAAATGGAAAAAAATTTGTAAAACCCTCATCACAAAGATGTAAAGCTCATATTTGTTACTGTTGCATCCAATAGTATTCAAACAACCAACCGCCCATATGCGGGTAGTAGTTGTTACCACGATGTTGAAACAATCCATGGGAGTCTTTAAGAGGAGTAATCTACAATCTACGTTAGTATTTTTGAAGATCGTCTACTCTGTTGGTATTATGATTGATGCAAGAGATCAACATTTCTCTCATGTTTCTATAATCTTATGCAAATTTTATTCTCAAGAGACCTTTGACCTAACGTAACATTTTTAATATATTATATATAATTAAGAAAAATTCAGTATAAAGTAATTATAATATACCATAAAATTAATACTGTGGACAATATATAAAAACTTATTAAATTTTTAAATCAAGTTTGAAATATGTACGCATATTTTTCTGAAACGATCTTTTTATCGAGAATGCATAAAATATTATTTTAAATAAGATGAATACATTGTTTAATTCTCCGACCATCACCTTGATGAGACCCAAACCAAATGTTTTCACATTTATGGCAACTGGTCATATATTGGGCAACATACATATGTAGCTTAAAAACATCTTTTATTTTTAAGTTTTCAGAGGTTTGTGGGCCTCATCTAGATCAATTCTCATACTATAATTTATATTTTTGGATTTTTGAAAATAAGAATATGTAAAAAAGCAAAAATGTAACATTTGATACGGGAACCAATTCCAGTGGGGCCCACACAAAAACGTATTTTTATTCGGCTAAATTTAGAATAACTATAATATTCGTGGTCCAATGGAAGTTATATAAATTCAAAAACAGATATTTTAATAAATCTAATTCTTAAAAATCATACAAATAATTAACTTTTATATAATGATATGTAGTTTTAATTAAAATGATATAAATGGTTTAGATGTTAAAAACAAGCTATACATAATTTTTTTGCCCGATACTTCACCTGTGAGAGAGAGTTGGCCTGTCGCCTGGTGCTCTCTTACCCCACTACGTGAACAAGGACAGCTTCACCTTTGCCTGAAAATTGTCAACTTTAGCCAACACGGAGAATTGCATGTACGTACTTCAAGTTTATAAAATTTTAATTTTAGATCATTAAATTTCATATTTAAGGCGGATGATCTAGAGTTTTGAAAGATATATTCATATATAGTTTTGTCGATCCACTGACGTGAAATCCTCGCGCTATTATTTTTTTTAACTTAAAAGTGACAAAAATGTCTTTAAACCTTAAATGGACTACCTTATTCAGTTAAAAAATTTTGAAGGAGGTTGAGCATGGAAAACAGAGAAAGGCATATTCTTCTGTTGTCCCGCTGTAACTTCTCCATTTTTTCTTGTGGAAGTCTTTGAATGGCTGCTGCTGTGGTTGATCCAGTATTGCTCTTCCTTTTTTTTATTTTCTCAATAAGAAACACCCTGATTAAAATTCATGAGAACACATTAATTAAAAACTCTATAATTATAAAATCATTTTAATGGTGATAGATACCTTACGTTTGGGCTCAATAACATTACTTCATTATTTTACTAGTTAAAAAAAGTAAATATTATTACTAAACAAAATATCAGTAAATATAATATATAATGCATCTTTATTAAAATAAATTGATCAAATATATTTCATTCAAAAAAATTTTGATGCTTATAAAAATATTTTTCTAAAATAGTAATAGTTTTCAAGAGATTCCAAAATAATAAAAAAGTACAATTATGCATAAAATTTATATATATGATACAAATGTCTCTTATTGATTCTTATTTTATTAATGTAATTAATAATAAGTAATGTTAGCATTTGAAAGAAAATAAGAATAAGATTAAAAATATATTTATAATTTATAATAAAAAGTATGTAGGGGTAGGTTGGGATTCTTTGAATCAGAATATGGTTGACCTATTCCGACTCTATTTGTGAAATAGGATCAAAATTTCTAGTTCATTCCTGTATCTGGTCAAAAAAATATTAATTTTATCCAGTAAAAATGGGTCAAGTCACGGGTGTGTTCCGAGTCGACTAGCCCTAATTCTCACCTCCAAAAGTAACGTAGTTGTGTAAGAAAATGTGAAAAAAATTTAAATTAATATAATTAAAAAGGGTGAAAACTAAGTTTTTGTTGGAAAAGTTTTAATAGTTACTTTTTAATTCAAAACTTTTCACCCTCTACAACTATTCTATTTTTAATTAATTTTTTACATGTTCCTATATAACTATTTTACTACTCAATCAGTTGTATACATTTGTTCATAAAACTAATTTATTTATTTTAATTTTATTTTTCACTCCTTACTACTGACCCTTTTGTATCATATCACTCCTTACAATTTAAAACCTTTAGAACGAAAATTTTTCATTTTAAAATTTTATTACTTCCTAGACACACAATTAGCTTGAAAAGCACACCCATAATTAAAAATTATTGTTAAAAACTGTTACTGTATCTTATCTGAAATTTTGCAGATGGGAAAAAAATATCACCGTAAGTAATTAATAGTCAGATATAATTTATTTTATAAAACCATAATAACAGGGTAAACTGCCAATATTCAAAAATAGTGATAGAAACAATCCAAAAAAAAAATAGTAATAGCAATAACATAGCCATTCGAATATACTTCATCAAAAAATAATTAAATAGAACGTTTATACAGAAAAGTGAACAAAATATATGGCTAAGAAGAATTAAGATCATCAGTGATTACATGTCGATTTTTCTTCTTTTTTTATTATCGTTTCTATATTTGAATTAATTTTTATAAATTTTTACACAATAATCCTATCTATTTTATTATATTCTCTTTATTCTTATTTTTTTATTCAATCATCTTACAACTCAATTCTTCTCCATTATAATTTTTTTTCCAATTCTTGATTCGTAACTATCTCAGTAGACTTTTGAGAATATTAAATTTTGTGGGACTGTGGGATAAGGTGGAAAATAGAAAAAAAATATTTTAAGATGTGTGATTAATAAAAAAATGATAGGAGTAAAATTAGAATAAACATATTTTATGGACGTAGTTGGTAGGAAAATTGATTGGAATGTGAGGAGAAAATGGAAAAAATGTGATGATTGATGGAGTTAATAGTTGCTTTGGGAAACATGCTCATACCAATCCTCACTTCTATTGATTAACAAATGTTCCCTTATTTTTTAATCATTTGTTTACATTTTTCTATATAACTATTTTACTTTTAATTATTTTTATACACACGACTATCTTATCTATTTTAATTTTATACTCTTTACTTTTCATCATTACCCTTATCATATTACATTATTTTTTCAATTTAAAAGTTTTTATATAAAAAACTTTTCACCTAAAAGTTTTATCACTTTCCAAACACACCTTAAATATATATAATTTTGAGAAGAAAGGAGGGAAAAACAATGATGCTTCATTTGTTTGTCATTTTGGTTGATTAACATTGTCATGTCATCAAGCCAGCTCAAGGGCACGTTTGGTAATGAATGTGGGAAACATATGATGAGAAATTAATCAACGAATCATTATACTTTTCACTTTTTTACTATATTCCAATCATTTTTCCTATTAACTACATTCTGACAAACTTATTTATTCCAACTTTACTCGTATTATTTCATATCAATTATACAATTTTTAAAATATTTTACTTTCTACTCCTACTCCATCTCACATTTTCCACAACTTTTATTTTCCCAATATATAATGGAGAAGAATTTCTTCTTCTTTGCTAGGACCCTTAAATCGGATGAGAGAAATACTTGGGAGAGACATTCGCTTAGGAGTTAGTGCACATTGGAAATAAAAATATATATTATTTAAAATGGGAGGAAGGGAATAGATAAGTAGAAATTATTGTGCTATGGAAATAGAAAAATCATATTGAAAATATAAAAAAGTAAATTTATTATATTTGAAAACGAAAAAATTATATTAGAAATTAAATTCTTTATAAAGAATGATAAATCCTATTGTAGCACCTTATTGATCCACACTTTCTAATATCGTCAGTTTCTACGATAACTATCAGGACCAGTTGAGCTAAGGGAAAATCACTAAATTAATAATTACATTTCTTTGATAATTATGGAAATTTACATCAAATTTCTCAATGTCCATCAAAATTGTTTTCTAATTTCACTCAATAATTATCATAGATTTAAAATGCCAAAGTAGGAATATTTATCTTCCAATGACCACTCAAATTTACATAAATATTTAACTAAATTTCTATAATCTTGCTGAAACGTGTAATATCTTGCATCATTTGCTTTTCCTATTAATTAAAAATAGAAAAAATTAAAATGAGTTCGGACAAATTCAGTAAGTAGGAAAGCTAATAAAAATTGCTCAATACTAAAAAACAACAAATTAAAATATCAAAACTTTCATAACATTTAACATATGGAGCACAGTAATGCAATTGCTCATGGTTACGCGCTTAACCATTTATTTTTACTTTCTCTTTAACTAAATGGCTCATGGACTAGAATCACTCTCATCACGTCCATGCAAGCCTTTAATTATTATATTAACTTTAAGCCATCTTTATCATCTCATGCTAATGCATTCAAACATTATGCTCATGATATTCTAAATTATACTTTCTCAAACACAAATTAAAGTTACAAATTCAAGCTGCTTTGCAGATAATTCAACATAATAAATACCACATAAATCATATAAAATATGATGAAACTAAAATCCATCATTTACATTGAAATCACATCTAAAGGAAAGCATAAACATTCTCAAAACTCAATTCAAAATCCTACTTACCTCATATTTGCAAACCCAACCCTTTCTTCTTGGATTCCAACATCAAAACTCAAACTTTACATCCCTGGTCATTAAAGCAAGTATAACACATTATTAACAAATTTTCTATAAATAATAAACATGATTTCTCACTCTAATTTTACAAAATAAATAAACAAATAAACCACAAGTTTCTTTTTTTCACTTCCATATTAATACAGAAAAAATTTCTGTTACTGAAATTGCGCCATCAAAGTACCATTAAATTTACTTTATCTCAAGTACTAGCAAAATCTAATATTAAATAACAAAATTGTGATTACACTAAATTTCATAATAATAACAAACCTTTGCTCATCTCTCAAATTTAGTGAGGTTTTAATCTAAACATCTATTATAAAATTATATTTTAAATAATGAAATTTTGTCTTCACTAATTAACCTACGAATGTTCCTTGCACAATATTTATATATATCTATTTGAATCACGGCATAAAAAATTTAACCATGATGTCCTGGACGTCCATGCTTTCATTAAATATAATATATTACAATATAGTTTATTATTAAGGGCTCACCTCGTTGATATCTTTCTGTTATGATCCAAAATATATATGTATTGTAAACAAAACGTCATCAAGAGTATATATGCCATGGTATTCCATGCGTTTAAAACAATGCAATATTATCAACGAAAGTCACCGACTTAGCTAAATCCCTTTTTCATGATCGGAATCCACTGATATCCACCAATTAAACAATACCGTGATTTACATAAATAAATTGCTGAACGTCCATTACATAAAATTAAACAATGAAAGTCATCAAAAAAATCAAACAATGGAAATCAACAACATCAAATGAACGATGTAACATTCATTGAATTAAACTACGACTATACTTAATTTTTTAAAAAAAATCAACTAAGGAAAAATATACAGAAAGCAAGGATGGCATCATTAGTCAATGCAAAAAATTTTGCTCACCTCTGTCAATTTCATCTACTCAAAAGGAAATTATAAAATCATCCTCTACCATGGTCCCGTCCTCCGTCCTATATCTTCTCTTAGCTACAGTAGCAGTTCCCTTCTAGATTTATTTCGACATTTGCCCAAAAAAAGCCCCACATATATTGAAATATAATGAAATTTTGTACAATCATTTATTCATATATAAATTTTACAGCAAATAGTTTACATGTAAAAAAAAACACTTTAAAATTTTTATTTATATTAAATTATTTTATTACGTTGAATTTATACCATTTTCAGATAAGGTCCATACACATATCCGATTGGGATGAAACTTGGTATGATAATATAATGCATGATTCTAAATACAATGTGTGGAGTAGATTATAATTTGATCATCATATGAAGCCCATTTCAGCGGCAGTGCACCTGAATATTTTGCTATATATATCAACTCATAAGCTTTGGAGCTATCTTTAAATAGTGTGGTTAAATTAAATGATGGCTCATCCACAACGATGTTGTGCATTTTAAATAAATGCATGGGCCCTGCCCTTGTAGATTAACATAACCGAACTAAATATTCACATGCTATGTATGTGGTTAGAGATTATATTGTATAATTAATATATTTCTTTCATTTAAAATTCATGTTCACACATATGTATGCCTTATAAATAATACTATCTTTGTTAAAATTTCTCTCGAATATACCTAAATAGAAAGCTACTTAAAGCGGCTGACTAAGTAATAATAAAATATGCGCCCACAAAGAGTGCGCGATTCTCCCCCTCTTTTCAAATCTCTTTGGTTAATTCTGCCTACATTTTTATCAATCACGTAAACGTCTCTTATTTCTCCATGAATCCAAGACTCAAATAATAACTATCTTCCTTTTGGGCTTCACGCATTAATTGATCAAAATAAAATTATAAATTTGGTAAGCTCAACATCCACTGCATACAAGTGAAAGAAAAGTCAAAACTCTTTGAGAATTAGAAAGGCTGGGAACCCACGAAGCTGATCGCTTCGTCACACTGCAGACTCGCCTTCATCCTTTTCTTCGGTTGTTTGGACCTGTTTTGCTGCCGTCTTCTGTTTCTCCATGCTCTTCCCCCACAAGAGGATGTAAAGGCCAGCAATTACCATTACAGAACCGAAGATACTGCAGTCCATTATCACTAGAAATGTTTGTCTTACGTGTATTTCTAGTAAAAAAGTCTTATCATTTTTCATTATATTTTTATTCGTACCTTTTAACGTGGTTTGATATTTAATACTCATTATCATACTTTTATCATTAGTAACTAGTTTTGCAATCATTTCTTATTTTTTTCATATGAAAAGCTCACATATTTTCTTTTTTCAATTTACTCCAAATTACATTACTGTCTTTTCCTTCACTTCCACATATTTTTTTCTTCTTCAAAATTTTTCCCCATGTCTCAAATGAAAAGTCTATTCATTTTGTTTCAATTTACTCCAAATTACATTACTGTCTTTTTCTTCACTTCCACATATTTTTTTCTTCTTCAAAATTTTTCCCCATGTCTCAAATGAAAAGTCTATTCATTTTGTTTTTATTCATATGTTATTCTTTTATAGATACTTCCCTTTATGATCACTCTGCGAGCTAGGTCCAGGTTATCGCCCTGTGATAGCCTCAAGATATTCAGTTAACATCACTTGAACTCAAGACCTTGGTATTTGTTAGTTTCTAGAACCACGTCTCTCACCAATTGAGCTACAACTTAGTTGGTGAGAAGCATGATTCTAGAAACCAACAAATAACATGGTCTAGTGTTCGAGTGATGTCATTGCAGTTGGGGCAATGATCTCCAACTCGAGTTGGGCCTTAGGACAATACCTTGGTGGCCAGTATGACTTGGTAACCTGAACCTGGTTCGAAGGGGATGGCCTGAATGAGGCCAGAGTGCACTAGAGTGGGGCAACAGACTTGGTCCTATCAGATTCCAAGATGGTGACATGGAAATATGGAAACCCACCTTCCCAAATGTAGCTGTTCGCGCAGCACTGAAAAGTCTACGATGCCCACGGTAACCTGAACAAGTGGGTTGAAGGCGGCAGTGAACACAGGGCCCCTTTTTTCGACGCACCACACCATCGCAACGCAGCACAGGCCAGAGCCCACCATGCCCTGCATTCAGCACCATGCATCAATCATCCTCCAATCTCAATCTATAATTCACATGGCTGAGGCTGGTAATGAGCAAAACGCTTACTGAATAAAGCACGGTCAGGATCTGAAATTTTCCTTTCAAGGCCCACATGGAGACATCTCTGTGTATGACCACGCCCAGTGCAACTGACTGCAGTGTGCCGACGAAGGAAACAATGGTGATGGTCGAAAACGGCGCTGAATAGTTCTTGCTGATTCTTGCTTGTATAAGGAACCATGTCGACCAGAAGAGGCAGCCGCCCAGCAGAGCTAGGGAGCCAATAATCCATTTTCTCTCCTTTTCTTGATGCAACAATGGGTGGGGTTGGCTTGCATAGGTGGTGGCTGGCAAGTGTGTTCTGTTTGTGACTGCCACGCCTTTATAGAAGGTCAGTACCATGGCGCCCCCGACGCAGAGTATGGTGCCAAACACTTTGGCCCGTCCATCGTTGTTCTTCGGATTTGCAGTCTCTAAGCTGTAGAGAAACAACTTAAAAACACGGTATTGATTAATTTCGTATCGATTTAATGAAATTGCATATATGGCATGGTCATACCCAAAAGGCAGAGCCATTACGAATGTCACAACAGGCACCAGGTTGATGAAGGCAGAGTAAAACGTGGCAGACGTGTACTTCAGTCCAATAAGGAAGAAATACTGCGTCAGTGTGGGCCTGGAACACAATCAAGGCTTCATCAACAAACGCCCAAATTCTTAAATTTTCTATAATTAATCAAATCACACAATAAGAATGTACGACTTTTGACATACCCGAGCATTGAACCAATGAAGATGAGAATGAAAGTCCTGGCGGTGAGCTTTGGTCGATTCTTCCTGCATCAACAAGCCATGCAGCTTTAGTCTATGAGATAGTGATCAAGAAGGGTTGCAACCATTAGCTAAATAGAAGCAAGTAATGATCATTAGCAGTTAACATATTAAGAACCTTAATTAATTATGTGTTGAAGAATAATGATGTATACATTTTGTGATCTAGCAAAAGAAATGAGCCGAATTTTGTTTGCTTTTTGGGGTTGGATAAAATAAAGAGTAATGTGGTATATATCTTTGGCTTTTCGAAGCATGTGAAGACACAAAGAAGCATGTGTAATGTCAGATCGTAATGGATATAGCAGAACTACTAGAAGAAGTAGTTGCAACATCTCTGTCTTTCCAAGGATTTTGATCATAGTCTGGAATCGTCCATCCAGCTCTGGATGAATGGCAGAAATCTGTGAATGAAACTAGGGGAACATGATTGTCATGATCATGAGCATTGACGTGGTCGCAGTCTTATTTTCCTTCATAAGGAACTAAGGAAGTGGTGAGATTGACATTCGATGGAGAATCGAGGCTGTCCGGAAAAAAAGGTGGAAGTGTCAAACAAGGTCAAGGATGCATGCAAAAGAAAGGTCATTTGACGAAGTTGGAATTTAAAATCCTCAAAACAACATTAACCCATGACTGGTAGGTGGAATAATTAATGATTCGGGTACCACCGGAATCATCAGAGCAGCAGCCGTGAACAAATTAAGCAAATGCAAAGATAAGAACATAGGTCAATGCAGGTTGTCTACCTTTCTTTAAAGAATGCAATTGGAGCTAGGGAGAGAGCTGCAATTGCATGACGGTAGGCAATTAGAGCAAGAAAGTTCATGCCTTCGTCAAGCACTTTCTTGAGAAGTATATACATAATGGACATGGTCACTTCAACGCCCACCATCGCGAACACATGCTTCCACTCACTGCACTTGCTCCCAGCCATTGATCTATCTCTCTTGCAGTGGGCCTAATTCCCTCCCTTCTTCGAGCGCCTCCCAGGCCTTATCTCTCAAGAAAAAAATACACCCACAGAGCCCAATTTTTGTAGGCCAGCTTGATGGATTGCCAAAAAGATTTCCTTCAATAAATGGGCACAAAGCAAAAGATTAAATTCTCTCCGAATCACCTCACTGGCTTTCTTTGTCCACAGTCCACCCAGCATTTTCTTCCCCTCTAATCGAGAATAGGAATGCAGGTGAGAACGGGCGACGTTTCAATCTCAGGCACAGAAACAACAGGCGGCCCCGTCCCAGGTGGAATCCAGAAGGCAAGGAAGGTAGAGCGCCACTGGGAGCGCACCCACACAGTTATGAGGACCCGAATCTTAAACAGTACCGTGCTCTTTCCCTTGGATGAATCACTTTTTTTTTATAAAAAAAATGGCCTTTTGGGATGCGTAATAAAAACATTCAAAATATTTATTAGTCAATATTTTCATACTAAAATTTCTATATGAAATATTAAATTTACTGAATATGTGTATATTTAGTTATAATAAGCATTTAGGAATGGAATTTAAATTATTAAACATTTATATTTGCTTTATATATGAAAAATTAAGTAACTGGATATTTAGGTAATTAGTTATAATAAGCATCCATGAATGAAATTTAAATGGTTAAATATATAGATATACAGTACTTTTTATAATATTAATGATTTATTTTACAACTCAAATCCACACATTTTTTTCAGCACAATAAAATATACTTAAAGAAAAAAGGGTAGTGTAATATTCGTGGAACTAATATCAACCGAAAAATAAATAATTTAAAGAATTTAATTTCTAAAAATTCGTTTAAATAATTGAAATTTAAGTTATTATATTAAATTTTAGCAAAAATGGATTAATAGTTTAGATATTAAAAATATATTAAATATAATATTTTTTTAGACTAAAAATATAACATTTTTCAAGTGTTTCGCCTGGGGATAGAGCACATCCCCGACTTGATTCTCTACCACAATTATGAGGGGGGAAGGCTTTTAGGACAATTACGACAGAGGGGCATGTCATCATCGACTGTTTGGGAGCAAGAATCTCGAGGGAAGCAGATTCTTGCCGCATAGATGCAAAAGCAGGAGAGTGCGGACATGGCGGCACCCTACTTCGAGTTCCAATTAGCAGGGGAGCATGGAGTTTGGATTCTCTTGTTAGACGGGTGTTTGCTAAGAAGTAAAAGTTTTTATCCATAAAATAAATATATTTAAAATTTTTTACTCTTTATAATTATTATTTTTTAATTATTTTTTAACATTTTTTATATAAATTATGTTACTTTTCAATGATTTGTACATAATTAAGTGTTTACCTGATCTATTTATTTTAACTTTATTTTTTTATTCTTCACTGTCATCTATATCATATTATATTATTTTCTATATCATATTATATTATTTTCTATTAATTTAAAAACTTTTGGATACAAACTTTTCATTTAAAACTTTTATAACTTTGCAACGCACCCGATTAGGCGTCAGATCGGCTTCAGTAACTGCTTGTTTGCAATAAGAAATCATGGCAGATTGATCAGCACCATGTCATTCTCCGTTTCCTCTTTGGAACGGTTCTCATCCAACGGTTCAAGATTAACAGGCATCAAATTGATGGTCTCATAGAAAACCATGCAACACCATTGAGAATTTTTTTTCTTCTTTAAGCATTGGAACTAGATTTAAAGCGTATTCAATTCTGATTTCTGACAGTGATTCGCCCTTCCAAGAATGGTCTCCTTTGGTAGTCGCTATGAATTCTTCCGAGGACTCAGGTTCATGCGAATGAAACTCATTTTACTATTTCTTCCTAATGAAGTTCAATGATTATACAAATTTTAAAAAGAGTAATTATTCGGTTAGCCTGGCTTACTTAGACTACTTCGAAAAATTCATTAATTTTTTTTACTTTTTCTTCATATATTTGCTTATATATTAAAAGTAACTAAAATATCAATATGTTTAAAAATCTAAAAAAATAGTATTTAAAATAGTAAAACTTTGTTTATATATTAAATATATTTATATTAATAATTTTATGAAAAAAGTGAAAAAAAATTTAAATAAATTTTTGAGATGAGCTAAGTAAGTCAATTACTTAGCGGTAACAAGTTCATTTCTCTTTAAATAAACAAAATGCATTTTATGAGCGCCTGAATGTAAAAATGGTCCTTAGTGAGAAGTCTCATAGCCGGCTACAAGAAAAAAAAGTTGTTATTCAATTTTAAATGGGATGAGGATGAGGAAGCGATATAATTTCACATTTTTTCAGAAATACCCTTTTATTTCTAAAAAATAACAATATATTTTTTCATGATTAATGCATAACAATATTTTTCTATCTCATATCCTTGCCATATTCTCAACACTACTTACACTATTTTTTCTATCTCACATATTCGTCCTATTCTCAGCACTATATAATTGATTGTTAAAACCCTGGTGTTAAATTTGATTTTAAAATGCTTTTAAATTAATGGCTTAGGGGACAAATGCTATGACAATAAAAAAAAATTTAATTAGGAGCAAAATCTCGTGGCATGTGTTCTTTCGCTGTGAAAGCTTTATTACAGTGATCAATTTTTATCTTACCAATGTTGCCAATCATTATGCTGAAAATTAGATATATAATTTAAGTACAATTTTGTCTGCTAAAAATAAATTTCGTCCAACTGATCATCCAATAGAGTTGAGCAATGTTGTTTGGGCTGGTTGTGCTAAACTGCTATTGCAATTCTCTCTTACGTATCCTGAGTTCTAACTTCTAACAGAAGGCAGTTGACGTGTTTCTCGAACTGGAAGTCCATGCGTTTTAAATTTTTTTTTTTTCCCCCTTTTCTCAGTTTCTCAATGATGAGATGCCCAATTCTCAACGCCAAGGACGGCACTTGAAATAATCTGTTCAGTATGGTGTGAAAAATAAATAGTGGAGAAAATTTTACAGGAAAATTTAAAAGAAATTGAAAATGTACTATGATATAATGAGTGTAATGATTAAAAGAAAATAAAATAAAGAATATATATATATAGGATCGCTTTAATGAAATCTCTTTTTTATGTAACTCCTTTGATTTTTAGAATTTTGATAATTGATGAAAAATTCTACTCCATTGATCGCATTCAACATTATTTATATTATCATGAAAATTCTTTTATTTGTTTAGTATTATTATATATGAGTCTTATAAACATGTAAAATCAATGTAATAAAATAATTTAATACTAAAATATCAATTTTAAAATAATATATTCAACATCTAATCTATCTAAAATGTCAATCATATGTAGATGAATGATTATATAAAGTATTATTACGTTCTATTATATGTGTAAATAGGTATAAGTGTTTTTATAATTTACGAATGAATATATATAGTTTTGAGCGAATGTGACCCTATGATCATACTTGATTTGGATGAAATTTAGTCTCTTAACTAAATAAATGATGTTAAATACAGTGAATGAATCATATTTTTTATCAAAGATCAAAATTTTAAAGTTCAAAAGATCACATAATTTCGCCTTTATGTAACCCCATTACATAGAGGCGGAACTCACATACATATGACAATTGTATGAAAAATATAAAGAATAATTTGAATGCAAGAGTAATAATTGAAAAGGTAGAATAATTAAAATCATTGGAGCATATTTCAATGCAACTAGATCACGCTACAAATTTTTATTTTTAATATTTTTATAAAATTCTCTAGGTGTATTTAATCTATAAACTAAGTTTTACTATTTTTGAAAATGTGTAATATATTTTTTTATTTTTAAAAATAGGGGGTTTTAGTAATTTTTAAATAACTAAAATAATCCTATTTTTAAAAATAAAAAATTATATACAAATTTTCAAAAATAATGAAACTTAATACATAAGTTAAATACACATAGAATAAAAGTTTTATAAAAAATTTCAAAAAATATAAAAATAAAATTTCTAGATACATTCAAATTTCAATGCATTTAGTTGAAGTGAAACAAAACCCAAAATAGTGAAGCTATAAATCTATATTAAAAGGCGCGTAGAGATAAGTGCAATTTTTATTTTAATTTTTTTAAAAAATCCTTACCTCGATGACAACCTGGATGACAACTTCACTCGGCGGTTACACACTTGCACCTCTTTATTCGGCAGTTAATTAAATCGGTAGCAATTGGCTGGAACTAAAGATAGAAACATACCATCTTTGGTTGGATGCATCTCTTGACTAGTAATGGGAATGAATGGATGGTGCACTCTTTTTTATTTTAGTGGACCTGGGTTGTTAATAGCAAGGACTTGATGATCCTGGAATGAAAATTTTCATTTTTCAAAAACAATTTTTCATTACTAAAAATTAACGGCCTACCTTTTTAATTTTCAATACATTTTTTTTCAAATTCAATACTTTTTTCTCATTTTTAATACCTTTTCATCATAAATTCTCATCTCTTCATTATCCTATCCTCATTCTTCGAAGCTGTTAAATGGTAAAATAATTTGTAATGGACATTACATGTGTTTTCTATAAGAAAAATAGAGGGGACGTGTGGCAAATAAAACAAATTTTCTAACTAAAAATTTTCAATTTAAAACTTTTAAATTCAATCTAAAACTTTTCAATCTCTGTAGTTATCTTATTTTTAATTATTTTTTTATATCTTTCCATACAAATTATTTTATAATTATTTCTGCGTAACTATCTATACAACTAACATTTTTATTTTAACTTTATTATTTTTATTTTTTATCATTACTCCTATCAAATTATATCATTTTCTACCGATTACTTTAAAAAAAAAATTATCAAAAACTTTACCACTTTCAAAACACACCCGGAGTCACCCACCCACCTTCTTTGGTGTGTTGCACCAGATGCTCAGCCACTTATCAGGGTTCGGAATTTATACGGTGATTGTCCACATCAGAAATCTATTCGTTGGACCCACGCGTGGCCAACGTTAATGTTCACATCACATCACATCACAAGCCGTGATCGATGCCGTGGATTCGCCATTTATCTGAAGTCGGACATTGAGGATGTTTTTGAAAATCTCTCTCCGTATATATGTGCTAGTATTGTCTAGATTTTTCAACTTTTTGAATTTGTTTAATAATTAAAATAAAATGTCAAATAACTTCAATAATCAAATTTGATAAAAGAAAAATCTAAGTAAAGCTTAATATGAATAATTTTTTAAAAATATAAAGACATATTTTTTAGCAGCACATAGATCGCGAATGGACTGCGAAATGTGATGTGGAAACACTTTATTCTTTTCATATATGCAAGTTAGATGATCTCTCTCTCTCTTTTTTTTTATTTTTTATTTATGAGATACACGTTAGATGATCTGATTTAGCAATATTGTTAGAAAATGAGTGTGATGACTGATGAACCAGTTCATGCCAAATAATATTTAAGCGGTCGAGAATATTGTGCTAATTAAGCTGTTATTGTAAACTAATATTTAATTAGCAGATTAACAAAATGATGCCAGTTACCTGCGCTCAGTGAATAATATTTATTTCGAAGAATATTAGTCTTCACTGCATGAAAAGGTTTGTTCGATTTAATCACCATGACTACTTATTCTATCACCAAGAATCCTACACTCTGCCAAAATTGCCATTTTGCGTCTCTCATCGAGGAACCTACACAAAGCCAAAATTGCCATTTTACCACAGTTTTCCTCCAACAGCTGAAAATATGCTAGCATAAATTGTTCTCAACAGTTTCTCAGTTCATCAGAAGAAATTTCATATATTACGACAGTTCTACAAATTTATTTAGAATAAATCAATTCATATAAATGGTTTTGAACAAGCATTAGAAAATTTTGATTTATTTGTTACGGTTTCAGTAAATCAATACTGTTATTTACTTACAATAGGTCTTTCCATAAAAAACATACTGTCATTTATTATTTCTAACAAAATTTTAATTACTATTGCTATAATAGCAAAATGACTGACAGATCATAAAAATGTGACTAACATAATATATTTACAGAACCGACAGAATGCACCCGAGTGCAAAACATCTATTTTTTATTTTTTTGAAATTTTTTTATACAAGTATTAATCTAAGTGTATTTAACATGTGTATCAATTTTTATCATTTTTATAGATTTTTAGATATTTATTGTCGATTTTTTAAAAGCAGTGAATTACGAAAATACTACTGATTTTAAAAAATCGAAAATAAATATCTAAAAATCTACAAAATTGGTAAAAATTAACACACATGTTAAAATACACCTAAGTTAACACTTGTATAAAAAAAATTTCAAAAAAAGTATTAAAAAATTAGTTTTTGCACCGGGCGCACTAGATCATAAGGGAATTGAAAATATTCAATTCAACATCGGTGGATCCTTGATGAAAGCCCACCAGATACTGGGTGACGGTTCAGGTAATCAAAGTATCTACAGTTAGTAGAGAAAATTAAAAGCCAGGGACAACGTAAGAGGAAAAAGAGTAAATGAAGTATTGCCAACTCAAAAGGGATATTTTTTTGTCTCCACCTAAGGGCATTTTTATTAGGAAACAGAAGTTACACACTTCAGTTGGTTATTTTAAACCAAAACCCGAACTAGCGAAACCATCTACGTTGGGTTTTCACCATAGGCATTCACAAGAGTTATAGCAGCCGTGGTAGGTTCTCCAACACCAGATGACATTTCTCCAGCACAAAGAGACGGCAGCGGCGGAATGCTCTGTGGACGGTGAAACACGTTAGTAGAGTTCACATAGCCAATCAAGAAACACTTGGCTTCGGGAATCCTCCGGCATATCCCAAGCCACAACCTGCTAGGCGGTGATGACAAACCCTTCTCTATGGGGGAATGGAATCGCATCGCACTTTATCTGAGCCATTGGCGCCACCCTGGCTGCTCACGGCAACAAATCCACGCGGCTCCTTTAGCAATCTTTCTACGATCCCTGCACACCCTTCGAGCGGCATCTCCTCCTTTCGACTTAAAACCTAGCTTATGCGGTTGAGTCCTTTCTTTTAGTTAGACAGTGTTTTTGAATCCAGCAAGGTATGTCATTGTATCGGCCCATCCCATTTCTTTACATTCTTGGATCGGCACGTCTAGTTCGTTGAAGACTCGGCCGCCGGATGAGATGGTCGAGGACTTGGGACCCAGGGAAAGACCCAGGTATTAGATCCAAATGCCGCCGCCGCCGCCGCCGCCGCCGGGCAAACCACCCGCCAAGATTGTTACTGAAAACTCTTCCACGAGTTGGGAAATCTTCCACTAGTTGGGGTGCGACGTATGGGAGCCGCATCACCTGCGGTTAGTTTTTTGTTGAACGCTAGGGCCGTGACGGTTTGTAGGACCGGAACGAGCCGAATCCTCCATGCATAGGTTGCGCCGAAAACGCCACCACCCCCGCCATGGATGGCCTAGAACACATCTTCTCCCATGGCTTCTCGGTCTAGCATCCGCCCTTGGGCATCCCACAACGTTGTCGGCAGCGAGGTCATAGTCATACTTCCTGCTCAGCATGCCCAATCCCCAACCACTGATGTGGCCACCAGTCTCAACAGTCGGGCACCAAGAGCGGGAAGTACACTTTGTACAATGCATATAAACGACTGTGGTAAATGACTCAAATTTTTTTTCATTTTTAAAGATATTTTTTTTATTTAGTTACGAAATGCAATTTGAGTTGATACAGATCGCAGTGAAAGCACACACAAATAAAATAAATAATAGCAAGATCATACACAAGAAAACACCAACTCATGGAGGGTATACGAGTGGCTCTTGCCAAATATATAATTTTTTTTTATGGAGATCCTCCTCTTGACCCATACAAGTACCCTGCCGACCTGATAACATTCCATAGATTTATTCGGGAATGAAATGAGGAGGTGATAGCTAAAGCTCATGAGAAAGTGTTCTAGATAGACGAGCGTAGGAACACGATCTTATATTCCACTGAGTTCTGCTTGCCGGATTGGACTGGTCGTGATGATACCATACGAGGCAAAATTGCTCCAGTAAGAGAGAAAATTCCTGCAACTGCACCAGATCTATTGAGCCATCTGCTCCACGTCAGTCACTTTTTATTGTCTGTATATTATTGTTGAGGCCTTTAGTATTTTACTAAGACTAATACCACTTTTGTTTTTCCCTGACTTTCAGGTTTTACGTGGAAAAGAAAGGAAAAACCATGGGAGAGTGGCAACGATCTACTATGATAAAATAGGTTACTGAGATGTATATAAGAATACCACACATATAAGAATACTCTAATAACCTCATCTCTCACGACTCAATAAGATACCTCTCACTAAATCCCTAATTTTTTTTTTTTGATGGACACTAAATCCCTAATTAATACACCTATAAATATAACTCATCTTAACTCTCGTACAACTCCAATCGCATACAACTACAATACACAGAAGACACAATTCCAACTCTAGCAAAATATAAGATACACATAACAAATATCCACATTGGCTTGAATATGCCTACATTGCGCTTCAATTTATGTTGGGGCATCAATCTTACACTTGATCATACATCAACTATCAACAACATGAATTGTATTTGTTTTCCAACACCATTTCATTCAGAGGATTCCTAAGGCTCTCTATGATCCAATGCCATGGATTCTCAAGATCTCATAGCTAACATCTAATGCGGAACTCAAAAAACCCAATCTATATCCACGTGCTCTCCATGCATTCTCAACATCAACACAACCATGGACTACAAAAATACTAAATCTGCTCATGAATTGTTGCTTCAAAACAAATCAAGCTTAATTCCTCCTGATCCTCCTGATCAACTTTCGATTTACGTGGACAAATAATCGTAGAGGCTCTCAACGCGTGGAAGCTCGGCTAGACAGGGGGCTAGCAACTACTCAGTGGATGTCACTTTACCCTTTTGCGAAATTACTCCATTTATCTTCGGCCACTTCTGATCACAGCCCTATACTGATATTATTGGACTCGAAGAGGCGAAAACAAAGACCTCCGTGGGAATTTCGATACGAGCTTTTCTGGGCCAGAGACAAGGAAACACATGATATTGTAAATCAAATATGGGATTCGGTCCCTTCAGATGATGATACTCACGCTGATCGTCTGGGGTGGAAGATCACGACTTGCAGTAGAGCGCTAACAAAGTGGAACAGGAAGAGGAGGGGCAATCTGCGCCAGTCTATTGAACGGAACCAGTCGATATTAGACTCTCTTTTGACTCAGCGGCCATCGGATACGCGGGACGAGGCAATACACAGGACAAAATTCAAAATCAATCATCTGCTTCAGGATGAGGAACAAGTATGACAACAACGCACAAAAACACACTGGCTGCACGCTGGGGATCGAAACACGGCTTTCTTCCATCACATGACATCTCAAAGAAGGCGCTCAAATTTTATTGAAGCTCTCTAAGACTTGGACGGGCGGTGGGTTTATGAACAAGACCAATTGCAGGACCTTGCTTTGCACCATTTCCAGTCGGTCTTCT
The DNA here is from genome assembly GCA_030490835.1 of Annona cherimola. NCBI lineage: Eukaryota > Viridiplantae > Streptophyta > Magnoliopsida > Magnoliales > Annonaceae > Annona > Annona cherimola. The sequence goes on along the minus strand of CM059975.1, from coordinate 88,159,610 downwards.
CCTCATCTAGACCTTCGGATGCTTCCTGGGTCCAAGGTTTGATTACTCGGAGGTTATCGGATCAGCAAAGACATCATCTAACAAGGCCTCTGGGCTTCCATGAAGTGGCTATGGCAGTGAAATCTATGTCTCCCACTAAAGCACCTGGCCCGGACGAAATGTCTGCTGGTTTCTTTCAGAAACACTGGAATACAGTGGGCCAGGAAGTTTTTCTCTGGTGCAAAAGCTTCATGGATGAGACTAACCCCACATATCAGACTACACATCTTCGGGAAGCGAACTCCACTACGTTGGTGTTGATTCCAAAGAGGACTGGGGCCCATTCTTTGTCTCAATTCCGGCCTATTAGTCTCTGCAATGTCGTCTATAAGATCCTGGCCAAGGTCCTGGCAAATAGGCTCAAGTTATGCCTTCATGATGTCATCAGTGAGCAACAAAGTGCTTTTGTCCCAGGCAGGCTCATCACTGATAATATGTTGGTAGCCTATGAAGCTCTTCACTATCTCCGGCACGGGCAGAGACGGAAACGAACGGAGATGGCTATCAAATTGGATATGTCAAAGGCGTATGATCGGGTTGAGTGGAATTTCCTCAAATTGACAATGGAAGCAATGAATTTCGGCCCGGTTTGGACCAATTGGATTATGAGCTGTGTTACCTCTGTATCTTATCGGGTGAATGTCAATGGCTTCAAAACAAGGTATTTCCAACCTCAAAGGGGTTTAAGGCAAGGGGATCCACTATCCCCTTATCTTTTCATCATGTGCGCCGAGGGGTTTTCTGCTTTGATCACCAACGCTGCTGTCAGATCTACCATTCATGGAATCAAAATTAACCCTCACGGGCCCTCACTCACCCACCTTCTGTTTGCAGACGACGCTATCATTTTCTTGCGAGCCTCATGTCAGGATGTTAGCAATTTTCTTGCTGTGCTCTGCCAATACTCAGAATCATCGGGGTAGATTGTGAATGTTGATAAGACAGCTATTTTCTTCAGTTCCAACACCACTTCGGATACCCGACTGGACATCACTTCCCTTTTGGGCGGCACGGGCCATAATCTTAAAAACTATCTGGGGTTACCCGCCTGGCTGGGAAGGACAAAAAGGGATCTGTTTAATGGTTTGAAGGAGCGGATATGGAGAAAAATTCAAGGTTGGAAGGGAAGGCTTCTCTCTTGGGGAGGTAAAGAGATTTTGATTAAGGCAGTTGCGCAGGCGATCCCGACATACTCTATGAGCATCTTCCTTCTCCCTAAATCCTTCTATTATGACATCAACGGGATGCTTAGCAAGTTTTGGTGGGGCGAGCATGGAGGTAAGCGCAAAATGAGCTGGGTGACATGGAATGAGATGTGCAAAACAAAGCTCTCAGGTGGGCTTGGCTTCAGGGATTTAAACACTTTCAATTATGCCCTCCTCGCAAAGCAGGTTTGGCGCCTGTCCACGATCACAAACTCACTGTGCTATAAGCTTCTTAAAGCCAGATACTTCCCGAGGGGCGACATTTGGAGCTGCCACGCAAAAATTTCTGACTCTTTCACTTGGAGGAGTATTCTTAAGGCAAGGGATGCGATCTGGTTCGGGTGTAGGTGGCGGATCAGCGATGGAAGACGTGTCCGGTTCTTTAAGGATGCTTGGCTTGACATTATGATCTCCAAGGCTGGACCCCTTTCGCTATCAATCCCGGATGACATAAATGTCAGTCATTTTATTAGTGACACTTCAAACTTATGGATCAAGGATCGCATACTGGCAGCGGCCGGGGATGTGGGGTGGCAAGCAATCAATCAAATTCCTCGGCCCCTTTCTGCACAAGAAGATATGATATTCTGGAAGTTTGAACCTCATGGGGCTTACACTGTCAAGTCAGCATACAGAGTGCTTTCCTCGGGACTTTGCCGCTCCCCTCATTCCTCCATCTATAAGGAAATCTGGCGGACCAAACTTCCTAGCAAAATTCTCATCTTTGGATGGAGACTGTTCAAAAATAGACTCCCGACCCTCCAAAATCTGAGGAACAGGGGCATTGATGTCGAACCCCTTTGCCTTTTTTACAGATCTGGTTTCGAGGACACAAATCATTTATTTTCGGATTGCGAGCTCACAAAGATTATTTGTTCAACGGCTGCCGGGAATATCTCTATTTCGACCCCAGTTCAGGATATCTTTATTTCTCTCACATCTCGCCATGCGTCGGAGGATCTTGCTTTCTTCATTCTCTGCTGTTGGAGGATTTGGTACATGCGAAATGCGCTAAGAGTTGATGGAGCAAAACCGGACTTCGCCAACACTCTCAAATGGTGCGAGGACTACTTGGAGCAATACCGTAGGGCTACTCCTCTCACACTTGGCGGTGCGATCGATCGACCACTGATCCCGAGATGGTCCAGACCTCCGGAAGGGTTTCTCAAACTTAATGTTGATGCCCGGATTCTCCATCAGAATGCATCCATGGGCTTTGCGGCTGTCCTCAGGGACTCGGGGGGCACTTTTGTCGCTGCAAAAGGATGGCGAAGATGCGGTCTCATGGAACCTTTGCTTATGGAGGCGCACGCTTTCCTTCTAGGGGCATGCTGGGGACAAGAACTTAACTTAGACAAACTCCAAATTGAGTCCGATTCGCTCCTCCTGATCAACTTTCTTCTATCAGATGATCTCATCTCCTCTACAGTGGGGTTTGTGATTGACCAGATAAAGTCTATTCTCTCAAATTCCAACCAGGTCACAGTGCATCATGTTCTGAGGCAAGAAAATGTTGTGGCACATGCTTTAGCTGATTTCCTTGCTGTTTCTTCTGTGGATGAACAGGTTTGGTGGGGCATCCCCCCTCAAGCCATTCAGCAAAAAATTTGTATAGATAATTTTTTGGAAATGAATCTCGGATCGTCCTATCCCTCCTCCCTAGATCATTTCTAGGGTAGTGTGATAGGGTGCTTCCCTTCATCAAAAAAAAAACTTTCGATTTACGTGATCCAACTGGATCATGTCCAACTATATAGTATCCTCTTGACCTAAACAGTCCATAAGAAGCACAACACCTCATTTCATTCAGATCTTCACATCAACGCAGAATATCCGTAGCTCCGTGAAGTCTATATGCTCCACCTTAATCTGAACCACCTATCAGATCTGTATAATCGAAGAAAAATCTGCCCAAACAAACATCACTGTCGTGTTCAAAACACCCAAAAATATAAAAATCCACATCTAAATCATGAAAATCTAATTTCGAGAACATCCAATCAAGTCGCATGTGCACAACTTACATGCTCTACTGTGCGGCAAAAGTGCAATCATTTTCAATGCATCATTCTCCTTCTGTGCATCTCAATGCACGAAGCATGCGTTACTTTCTTCTTCTCCAAGAAACGAAACCTCCAAAAAAAACCACCTTCATTAGGAGACCGAGCCACCTCCTTCACATACACAGTCGAATGCTGCCTTGTCACACGTCCCCATCTCCGGCCACCACGGCCTCCTTGCTGCCCATAAGATGCACGCCACCACTGCACCTGGAAGATCACCATCGGTTCTACACATGAACCTGCTGGACGAAGCCAAACCAAAAGAAGAAAAAACCATCACCGGCCGTCCTTCTGCTGTATGTGGTTTCACCTGAAAACTTTTTAGGCCTCCGAAATCTGCTGCTACAAGATTTGCCGTCGGTCCTGTTCGGAGTCCAGAAGCAGAGACGGAAAGAAGCAGAGACTGAAGACTCGGTCCCGCATCCAACAGAAGACTCGGTCCCACATCCATGTGTACGTTGTAGAGATGCAGAGTGGCCCGAGTCTTCAGCAGCGTTCAAATCTTCAGCATGATTCAGCGGCTTCTATTCAGCAACAACCACGGCAACTAACAGCACTATCGTTTGTATATATATATATGTGTGTGTTTGTTGTTTTCAAAAAAAAAAAAAGGAGAAAACGAAAGTGAAAACATTTCAGCAGCTTTTCTCTTCCACTTCAAAATCTTCTCATGGTATCAGAGCCAATACAAGGGCACGAATACCTTCTCTCTCTCATTTCTTTCTAATCCATTTGTAATTCTCATATTTTCTTTTACAATTCCCCTTGCCAGTTTATTATTACCCATCTGTCCTCTTCTACATCAACTGTGAACGAAAATATATTTCTCATCCTTTCCTTTTCCTTATTCTATGGATGAAAATATCCCACAAATTCCCACTCCAAACTCCAGATTCTCATTTCCTTCAAACTTAAATGTTGCCAATTTTGTGAGCTTAAAACTTACAGAACAGAATTTTCTCCTTTGGGAAACTCAAATGATTTCTCTAATGGAAAGTCAAGAGTTAATTGGCTTTTTAACGGGGGATACAGCTTCTCCACAACAATATCTTGAAGGTGAAAATGGAACAAAGGTTGTAAATCCAAAATACACTTCATGGGTTCGTACTGACAGGTTAGTAAAGTCTTGGATCATTGGAACACTCTCTGAAGATGTTTTGGGCTATGTTGTGGGTTTAAAAACTGCAAATGAGGTATGGAAAGCTCTAACTGATCATTTTACACAATGCTCCATTGCTCGAGAATTTGATCTTCTTACTCAACTTCAGCATGTTAGCAAAGGGAGTAAATCTTTGCCTGTTTATTTAAGAGAATTTAAGTCAATATGTGATCAACTTAATGCTATTGGGAAACCAGTGTCCGATGCTAATAAAGTTTTCAGGCTACTTGAAGGACTTGATGATAGCTATGAGGCTTTTAAGACTACAATGTTTCGTCCTCCACTACCTACATATGCAGAAACCATCCCGCAATTGCAAAGCTATGAACTGCGTGCTCATAAACGCTCATCTCCAGTCAACCCTACTATGGCATTTGTTGCCAATAATAGTGGGCCGCAGTCTTATGTCTCCCAACAACGTGGGTCTTCTTTTCGACAATATCCAAGGGGACGTGGTGGAAGAGCTGTCTTCACTTCAAAAGGTCGAGGGTTTCCTCATACTAATCAACAACAACAATTTTTTGACCAAAGACGGACTGCACAATTTTCACAACTACAGAATGTACCGGCGGTTCCAGGACATATCACAAGTTCTATACAACAACAACCCTTGTTACCAACTCCTCAATTTCAGCAGTCAAATGGTCCAACTGGTGGTTCACAAACCATCTTTCAACCAACAAAAGCAATCTTGGTATGCCAAATTTGTAAGAAGAAAGGTCATGATGCCTTACAATGTTGGCATCGATTCGATAACAGTTATCAACCAGAAGGTATTCCTCAAGGCCTTACTGCCATGCATGTTTCAGAATTTCAAGATGGTGATTGGCATCCTGACACAGGTGCCAATGCTCACATGACAACTGATGCAGGTATTCTTTCTGATCTTAGATCCTATAAAGGAAATTCAAGGGTTATGGTTGGAAATGGTTAGTCATTACCAATTACACAAATTGGATCTGGACATATTAAACAAGACTCTAACCGTTTGCCATTGAAGGATGTCTTAATAGTTCCTGACATTAAGAAAAACTTATTATCTGTTTCAAGGCTTACTTCAGATTATCCATGTTACTTTGAGTTTAACAAATCTGGTTTCTTGGTTAAGGATTCACGGACACACCAGATTCTTCTCAAGGGCAATCACAATAATGGCCTGTATAATTTGAAGACCACTGATCCTATTGCCCTCTTCTCAGTGCGACATCGGACTGCAGATGAAGAAGTATGGCATGGAAGATTAGCTCACTCAAGTAATAAAGTGTTAAAATTTGTACAGCATCATCAGCTAATTACAGTTAATAAACCAGCTACTAGCCTTTGCCAAAATTGACAACTGAGTAAGAGCTGCAAACTTCCATTCAATACAGAAGGCACACCTACATTCTCACCATTACAAAAGATCCACTGCGACCTATGGGGACCCGCACCAGTTGTTTCTGTTCAGCAGTTCCGCTATTTTGTAATTTTAGTGGATGATTTTTCTCGATTTACTTGGTTTTATCCCTTAAAAAGGAAATCAGATTTTTTCTCTGTATTTGTTTCCTTTCATAAGATGGTCTCAAACCAGTTTACTACAACTCTTAAAATCTTTCAGTCTGATAGTGGGGGAGAATTTTCTAGCAATGTCTTTCAACAGTATTTGCAAGAGCATGGAATTCTGCTTCAAACTTCATGTACAGACACCCCTGAACAAAATGGAGTTGCTGAACGTAAACATAGGCACATCGTTGAGCTTGGTTTAGCTTCACTGTTTTCTGCCTTCATGCCTTTCTGTTACTGGGTTGATGCTTTTACTACTGTCACTTATGTCCTTAACAGACTTCCTGTGCAAAGACTCTCCATGAATAGTCCTTATTCAATACTTTTTCACAAGAGTCCTGACTATAGTTCCTTTCGAGTTTTTGGCTCTCGTTGTTATCCTTACTTACGCCACTACATGAAAAATAAATTTGACTACCGTTATCTACCTTGTGTGTTCTTGGGTTATAGTGACAGACAGAAAGGTTATCATTGTCTTCATCCTAAAACAGGTCGAGTATATATTTTTCGTCATGTTGTTTTTGATGAAACTGTTTTTCCTTATGAATCATCTTATACAAATTCATCTTCATCCAATACTGTTACAAGTTGGACACATGATCAACTTCGAGAATGGGCTCGTCTCTTTGGTCCTCCCAATGAACACATTTCCTCTATTACTCCAACACATGATGCCTTACAACATAATATTTCTTCAAATAGTCAATCTGTTATTGACTTAGTCTCTTCCACTAGCATTGAGCATGGTTCGCCCTCCAATTCAAACCCTATGCCTTCTGAACCTGAACCCTTACTTGAGGTTCCCACTAGCTCCATTTCATCTCCTATTAACACTGCTCCCCAACCAGGTTCAATCATATTATCTCAGCCAACACCTCATAACAATTCATCTTCAATATCTTTGGTGCATCCTATGGTCACAAGATCCAAGGTTGGAATCTCCAAGCTTAATCCCAAGTATCAAGCACATATCACATCTGTTGTTCCTTCAGAACCTCGAACCATTGTTGCTGCTTTAACACATCCAGGTTGGAGAAATGCTATGATTGAGGAATTAGATGCCTTGGCTCATAACCGTACATGGGTGTTGGTGCCACGCCAGTCATATATGAATGTTGTTGGTTGTAAATGGGTTTTTCGTACTAAACTCCGAGCTGACGGCAGTTTAGAACGCTTAAAAGCTCGTCTTGTTGCAAAAGGATTTCACCAAGAAGAAGGTACTGATTATGTGGAAACCTTCAGTCCTGTTTTGAAACCAGGAAGTTTACGAATTGTTTTGGCTATTGCCACTGTTCGTGGATGGCCTATTCGTCAACTTGATGTAAAAAATGCTTTTCTACATGGTGATTTGAATATTCCTGTGTACATGGAGCAACCACCCGGGTTTAAAAATTCTCAGTTTCCAGAACATGTTTGTTTATTGAAACGTTCTCTTTATGGCCTCGAACAAGCTCCCAGAGCCTGGTTTGATAAATTCAGCTCATTTCTTCTTAGCTATGGCTTTTTCTGTAGTTTGGCTGATCCTTCCCTATTCATTTATCATCACGGCTCTCATTCTATTTTATTACTTCTATATGTTGATGATATAATTTTAACTGGTGATTCTTTAGCACTAATACAGTGCATTATTCAAGATCTTGGAGTCCATTTTGCTATGAAAGATATGGGTGCATTACATTATTTTCTTGGTATTGAGGTGACAAGGACCTCTGCTGGCCTATTTCTCTCCCAACACAAATATGCACTCGATTTACTCACCAAGGCTTCTATGCATCAAAGTAAACCTTATGGTACTCCCTTAGCAGTAAAATCATCTGCTCATGACAATGATCAGGTTTTTCAAGACCCTACATTTTTCAGAAGCATTGTAGGTGGTCTTCAATATCTTACTCTGACACGACCAGATCTATCTCTTGCCGTGAACCTTGCATGTCAGCGACTAGCAGCTCCCACTATGACTGATTTTCTGCTTCTCAAGCGTATCCTACGATATGTTCGTGGTACATTGAATTTGGGTTTGCGATTCTTAGCCCAAAGTTCTCTTGATCTATATGCCTTTTCTGATGCTGATTGGGCTGGATGTCGTATTACTCGTCGTTCGACTACTGGCTATTGTGTCTTTCTTGGTGCCAACTGTATCTCTTGGAGTGCTAAGAAACAACCCACTATTGCTCGCTCCTCCACTGAAGCTGAATATCGAGCCTTAGCTTCTACTGCAGCTGAACTCACTTGGATATCTTATATTCTTCGTGATATTGGCATCTCTCAACCACAACCGTCACTACTTTTCTCAGATAATTTGTCTGCCTTATCACCACTAGTCCTATCCTTCATGCTCGCACCAAACATATTGAGATTGACTATCATTTCATTCGAGAGAAGGTTTCCCTTGGGCATATTGTTACTCGCTTTGTTTATAGTTCCTCAAATATTGCTGATCTTTTTACCAAGCCATTATCACGTAAATCCTTCATTGACCTGCGCAACAAACTTGGCCTTTGGTTGTTCCATCCCACGTCCAGTTTGCGGGAGGATGTTCGGAGTCCAGAAGCAGAGACGGAAAGAAGCAGAGACTGAAGACTCGGTCCCGCATCCAGCAGAAGACTCGGTCCCACATCCATGTGTACGTTGTAGAGATGCAGAGTGGCTCGAGTCTTCAGCAGCGTTCAAATCTTCAGCATGATTCAGCGGCTTCTATTCAGCAACAACCACGGAAACTAACAGCACTATCATTTGTATATATATATATATGTGTTTGTTGTTTTCAAAAAAAAAAAGGAGAAAACGAAAGTGAAAACATTTCAGCAGCTTTTCTCTTCCACTTCAAAATCTTCTCAGGTCCTCCTTCACAGTCGGCGTTCTGCCGGCCACCGTTGCTCGTTACCGGCTTCCTGGATCTGCTCGTTGGGATCCACTGACAAGCCGCTTGATTCCAGATCTATCGCACCGCCGGAGGGACCTGCTGCCGAATTCAGGTCTGCCTATCGCAAACATCTCCTCTAGATTTGCACCTCCTTCCTTGCTATCCAAGAAAATCGCCAATGCAGCCAACGACGACTACCAATCTAGCTATCCAAGTACCATGAACTAATCTTGTGCCTTATAAATCTGCACCATTATCTTGCCCACCAAAAAAAATTAATCCAACAAATCCACTTTTCGAATCACACCGCTCTTTCACCTTCTCCGTGATACTATTTTTTAGGAAACTTGATTTGGGTTAATAGAGATCACAATGGAAGCACACAAATAAAGTAGGATAAAATAAATAATAACAAGATCACACACAAGAAGACACAAGATTCACTTGGAGAAGCTTTCAAATTAAGAGAGAAAAACCACAGAAAAGAGACAATGATCCACTATGATAAATAAGTTACAAAAATACACATAAAAATATTTCATATATATTCTTTGGATGCCTCACATACATTCCAAATAAGAATACTTTGATAACCTCATCTCTCATGCCTTAACAGGGTACTTCTCAAGGTTCCATTGAATTCCTAATTGATATACTTATAAATAAAACTCATCTAGGCTCTTATGCAATCCCAATCACACACAACCATCTTGAAAATTTTTTGTGTTTGACTTCTTTAATTTTCTAACTATTTGGGTGTTTGCTTTAGATTGCATCAATATCTAAGGAATGGCTACAACATAAGGAATGTATAGATATAGTTGAATGCAAAATTTTCTTTGTTGATGACATTCCAATGCAGGTCCATAAGTGAAGGTAGCATATGCAAGTTAGAAAATTCAACATGGAAGATATGTGGAGTTTTCAATTAGAAGTGCTAAGAGTAAAGACTTAGCAACATGTTGATATTTATGTAGAAACTTATAACAAAATGTAAACATAAAAATGCATTTAGTATTTAAATTTTTATGAGCGTACTTGTATCTAGAGATTTCATTATTTATTTATTTATATATTGTCCTTTTAAAATCTCATTTAATATGTTTTGAGTGAGTATTACCATCTTCGATATTTTGAGTAATGCCACTGCAATGAAATAATTTCTTTATAAGAGTTGATCTATTGCAACAAAATTAACAACCAATTTGGATGAAAATTTTTCATAGCTATTGTGCAGTTAACTATCATGATTATGTCATTTTCGTTGCAAAAAATATATTTTGCAATGAAAATAACAAGCAATTGCAACAAATTTGTTTTTGCTAAAGTTTACTTTCAGCAATGATTCTTGATTTTTTGTAGAAAACTTTTCCCACTAGTGCATAGCAACGACTGTGCAACAAAATATTTTCATTGCAAATACACAATAGCAACGATGATTTTCTTTATAATCACAACAAAGAAACCACTGGAAATGTCCATGTTGGAGCATCCCCAATGCTTGGTAGTAGTAAAGGATGTCCGAGGGTGAGCATCTATGATGATTTGGAGGTTTAGGTGAGACAAGGCGGTGGTGGGAGAAGAAGATGGAGTGGATAAGGTGGAGGAGGAAGACCTTAGATTGTGCGAAAATCTCAAAGATCATCATTGGAAAGAGAGGCATGTGACTGAAGGGAGTATGTTAGATTTTTCTTTTATTCCATTTCAAGACTTGCACAGGGACTGTTTTTTTATTTTATCATAAAATCGATCTCACAGCTCCAATCCTACACTCCCAATCCAACAGCACAGAAGGTGTAGACGCGAATAGGGGTGAGAATCAGGGCGAGCCATACAGGGTCAAGGTTTGCCTAACTCCAACCCTACTTTTTAAAAATTGAATTTGACCCTTTTTTTATACCGAGTTAGGGCAAGTTCGGTTTGACTCTCACCATTTTTTTTAATAGGTTCCAAGAAAAACTTTGAGTTGATATCAGACCGATTTCAGGATAGCGGATCAGGTCAAAAATATAGGTTAAATAAAATAATTTTAAGAATTTATATACCTATCAAACATAAATATACTTTTATACTATATTTAAATATTATATGCTTCAATATTTCACTAATTATTAAAAATACATAATTAAGCAAACAAAACATTTGAAAATATAATATAAATTTATTAAATAGTTTAATATACAATTACGTATAAGAGTTATATATGTACAAATTCTTTTTATTGGTTCTTATATTACTTTTTGACCAACTTGATTCTTCTATTATTGATACAGTTGAATATAAAAAAGTAAGAATTTTGAAAAAAAAATTAATATTTAATATAGTCTTATAATTTTTAATAAATTAATATATGCGGGGCGGATCGGACTTTTCGTGTCAGGACATGGTCGACCCAACCCTACCCTATTTTTGAATTCAAGTTAAAATTTCTGACTTATCTCTATATCGGGTTAATAATATATTGGTTTTACCCGACCAAAAACAGGTCGGGTCAAAGCCGGGTCACGAGTCGACCCGTCCCAATTCGCACCCCTAGACACAAATGAGCGAAACTTAGCTTGAATGCATGCGATATTGCCTAATAGAGTTAAAATACAAATTGTTCGCTAAGAAGGTTTGCTAAAAATAAATTTTCTTGCTGCGTATTCTCCCCACTGATTATCCAATCGAGTTAAGCGATGTTATTTAGCTAACGCAGTTCTCTCTAACCTTGTTGATGCTTTCCTCCAATTGGAGTTTCATGTTTAAAATTTTTCCCCTTTTTTTCGACTTCATAATGAAATGCCCAATTCTCAGGTTTGAATATAGTAATTAGAAGAGATCAAAAAATAAAAAAAGAATATAGTTTACTAGAAGCACATCACTTGTATGCCGATTGGCTTTTAATTAGCCTGTCAAAGTTGATACAGAAAACGACCAGACCAATCCGATCTTTGCTGTCAAAAAGCCATCTCAGCAAAAAAATCATTTCCTCTCGTCTGACAGGTGCCACGAATGCCATCTCCTTGAGTGCCGATAAGATCCGATGATAATCCAGGGGTTGCAACCATTATCCCTCGTTCAGTTGCCGTGTTATCGATGGGAATGAAATCCACTCATTGCATCTATTTCAGTTGTTCGATCCACCACTAGGCCTGGTCGCTACCGTACAACGCTTGTCGTTCAAAATTTTTTTGATGGTTTATATTTACATACATCTAAACACATATTACATTAGTAAAATAATCATAATCCATCTTTTCTATTGTTCTAAAACGGTGTATCTTTTTATACTCATCATGATGTTTACATATATTTTTTAAAATGTGCATAAATATTATTTATTTTATTTACATGTATATTTTATTTTATTTTATATGTTTCTATTGACCTACCTATTAATATGAGCAAATACTTCAAATAGTGAACAAGAATTATTAAATCCTTTAAAGGATGGACTTGTGCCAATCTTTCTAATATGGATTCTTGTGACATGCATTTCACAATTCTTGTTATGTTTGTAATTCCTAAAACCTATTTGAATTAAAACCTTTTTAACTACAATTTTTAAAACTCTTCGTTTGACTCTACAAAACTATGTTAATTCATATTTATTTTTGCATTGGTAGGCTGCCCTTCCGTAAGGCATTGTGCCATTTGTCTTCGCAAAGGAGTACAATGTTCATCTTGCAATTCTCAGTGCAGCGTAAGTTCCCTTTAACTAGTTCCTAATCTAAAGAATTCAATCAAGTTTATACATTAAGGGTGTGTTTGTTTAGGATAAAAAAGTGTCAACTAAAACTTTTCAATCTAAAACTTTTCACTCTCCATAATTACTCTATTTTTTAATTATTTTTTCACATTTTTCTACACAAACTACCATACTTTTCAATCATTTATACACAACTACCCATACAACTAACCTATCTATTTTAACTTTATTCTCTTTACTCTTCATCATTACTCCTATTATATCATATCATTTTCTATTGATTTGACAACTTTTACTCCAAAAACTTTTCATCAAAAGTTTTACCTCCAACCAAACACACCCTAAAGTTCTACATCTTTTATCTTTTACCACTAGGTAACATTAATTTCCCATCCCACATTGTAACTTCACCGATATAGGGTGTGTTTGTTAATAAGTAAAAATTATCAAGTTAAAACTTTTCAATCTAAAACTTTTCACTTTCCACAATTATTCTATTTTTAAACTACCTACACAATTAACCTATCTATTTCAACTTTATCCTATTTATTCTTTATCATTACCCTTATTATATCACATCATTTGATAACTTCTAATCTATGTAATTTTTTATCAAAAATTTTATCCATTTCAAAATATACCCATAAATAAAAAAAAACAACTGTAACACTGATCCATGATGATTAGACAGACAGAAATGGCCAGCCGTCAATCCTCCATTGGCCAGATGTCCCCCACCCCCCATACGCCTGCCCTTCATGTATTTCGATGACACCTACGTGCATGAACAGCGAGTACACTGTTCTGTTGGAAGAGTACATGTTCTGCTTCAAATCGGCCAACTCCGTGTTGACAACATTGCTATAATCTTATAAAAATAGTAGCTAGCTGCCAGGCAGCCAAACTCCTAGCACTGATGTGTTCTGGCGACAACTAAGCATTTGTAATTTCAAGGGAGGGATACAAGCATGACATGGAACGATTTGTGAACCACCTAATTTTATGCCTATATTCATAAAACGGTCAACAATGAACTGAAATAATTGACTCTGGAGACACGGACTTGTGTTGCTAAACATGCGGACCACCAAATTCAGGGGTTCCCAGTTTCACAGGAATGGTCGAAAAAATTGGCACAGACTCAGAATGCTTTTACATATTCAGAATTTTTTCTCTATTTTGCTCAGTGCACAATGCAAAGCGAGAATTTTGATTATTCTATTAAGAAATCACTGGTGATCGTTATCAGTTTTTCAGATTCCAGTCTCTTCACATAGAAATTTTTTGCTTCCACAGGGTTATTTTTGGAACTATTGTGCCCACCTAAAACCAAAGGTGGGTGGCGTAGGATTGGCTAGCATATTATATTTGCATTCAACACAAGCATCGGCAGTAGGTTCAACTGAGGCACTGATTTTTTGGAGGGGCCGTCAGCAGACGGCTGTGAAGAGGATAAGATGAACGAATTTGATAGGACGAATTCATTTAGGCATTTCTTTCGTTTTTCCCTTAGCCGAACCAGGCCAACTAGGTTCAACCATAAACTCCAGTTTAACCACGGTTCAGCCGGTCCTAGTCATTCGAATAGATAGGCCTCAAAGGAACTGAGACTCTCGAACATATATTTTTCAACAAATATGGTTTTTAAACGTACTTGATTGGGATGGAACTTAGTCTTTTAAATAAACCATAATGTTAAATATAATGAATGGATTGAATTTTTCATCAATGATTAAAATTTTAAAATTAAAAGGAATTCTATGGCCCCGCTTTTATGTAATCTGATTACATACAAGCAAAGTCTTGATATAATATACTTACACGGATGAGCAAGGACCCTTTTTTTTATTATATGAAGGGGAACAACACTTCCTAAGTGTTCAAATCGAGCAAGGACCCTTGTCTTTTATTATATGAATGGGAACAACACTTCCTAAGGGTTCAAATCATGAATTGAATTTCTGACATTAGTCGAAATGTGAAACAAATTAGATTAGCAAGGACCCATTTTAAATATGCTTCAGTGGTATACATGTAGTAGCTACGTAGATTACTTATCCGAGAATAAAGTTGGTAAGAAAATTTCAAATGAATGGGTTAACACCCCCAATATTAAATGAGTTTGTCAACCCATGGAAACTGCGGATGTTGGAAATTAAATAATAATATAAAACTATGAACCAAAATAGTAGTTGGATTAATAGATAGCCCCTCACCAGATGTTTTTGGCGAAATGGATGGGATACAATGAAAAGTCCAGCTGCAATAAGGTCCAATTACCAAAAGATATTTGTGAGTATCACAAAACAACAAGTGAAATCTTATGTGGAAAAATGATCAACGTGCATAGACATTATAAACATGTTAATCTAGTTATATTTAATCTATAAACCAAATTTTACCATTTTTGGATATGTATATATCTTTATTTTGGATTTTTAAATACAGAGATATTTAAGTCATTTTAAATGTGATTAAATATAACTAAATTAACATGTTTATAACAATATTTTCAAAACAAAAACAAAAATATATATTTTTTGACCCGTTACGACCGGTCGTAAAAGATCGGTACTATTTAAAATAAGGGTACAACTTGGTCTGGGTTCGGCCCAAACTTGGCCCACCAAACCCAACTTCGAGCATTGCTGAACTGACTTGAATTCGGTACAGCTTCAGGTTGATAAGGACCCTAACTCGACCAACCCGAACCTAATTTCCCCTTTAAATAATATTAAATATACTCTAAATAAAAACTCTCCTCATTAGGTTTCAGTTCCTTGTCCCAACTCCAGCCGTCTGCCAGCGAAAATCCTGCCTCCTCTCTCTATTGTAGCATGCCGGAGCAGCACGCCTCACGCCATCATCTCCGAAGTCGACGGACAGCTTCGCCCTTTTACACCCCTAGCCCTCTAGCTGCCTTAAGCTTCTACAAGCACTTGAATCTTCAACATCACCCTACTCTTCAAGCTCAACTGCATTTGCCTCTTCCATTTGTAGGTTTTCAATCTTCCTCTTTGATTTGCAATCTATCAATCCTCCTTGCCCGCGCACTATTGATCTTCCTTCCTATTTGACACCTTTCTAGAATACATGCTATCGATCTTCTCTGCAAATGGCACACAGCAGCCACCCTCCCAGCTCATCCTCAGATGAGTATGGAGACGAAATCAGCTACCAACTCTCCCATTTCTTCTATTCGTCAAAGGCATTTCCTCATCACCATACCCAACAATAACGACATACCGCCTTAACACAATTCATCTCTCTCTCTCTCTCTCTCTCTCTCAAGGTCTGCTTCGGGAAATACAACACGCAAGTTGGGTTGGTCATAATTATACGAATTCACCATGTCTGTTATCATCAAACGGGTCCACATCTCTTCTCATTAATTGGTTGGATGCTATTACTGTGGTATGTAATGCTTGGGAATGCAACAGGGAAAAAGTCCCACCTCTAGTGCATAGGGTCAGACTTCGAGTTGCGGTTTGTAATACAGTATTATTAGATTTACATCATTTAGTAAAAAAAGATTAGAAATATGTACTTTTTTGAAGGAAAAAATATGTATTTAAGTTGAAATGTAAAAACAAGAATTAAAAGAAATACCAGTTGGGGATATTTGAATGTGACCCTTAAGTCTCTTGAATTTTATAATACATCCACATATACTAGTTGGGGATGTTTGAATGTGACCCTTAAGTCTCTTGAATTTTTTAATTTATCCACACAATAAATTATGTAGAAATCTCTGCTTCTGATCTCCTCTTCTACCAAAACATTAATTTACATGAGGTATTGTTATATTTTTCAATATATAAATGCATTGTTCCTCCTTAAGTTTAATTATATAAAATAACATTAGATTTTCGCATTTTCTTTTAGGAAAAAAAGTTTGGTTTGGTGGTAGTAACAAGAAGAAAAATGAATATCTTGGAAACTTGGAATGTTTATTTTGTTTTGTTATAATTTAAGGATTTGAGTTGAATGTTGTAATTTGGTAGTTTAAACTTTAGACGTATTGTAGACTTGGACCTAAGATGGATGTTGTAAGTTGGAGTTGGGTGCTTGAACTTGTTGTAATCTTATTTGACTTGATTATTATGCTTATTGGATGGTTTTTTCAATGTAATTGACATAATAAAATTTCTCTTATGGTTGGACGTTAATATTTATGTATATGGTCGTGACTTGTGATATTAATGTTAAATTGTAGAATAGAAAAAGGTCATACCACTTTGTTCTCCTAACGAGGCTATTATAATGCTTATTGCAAAGAGAAGGTTTAAATCGGGTCAATTTCATTCCATTCTTTAAGTGGTTTTGAATTTTTCATGCTTTCTTATAATAGAATGTCTATTTAGATTTTTTTTAGTGATGAATTTGTGGTTGAATAAGTATAAGCTAAATAACAAATACATAATGATATGATAAATTCAACCAGAGCCCAAATTTCAAAAATGGAGTTAAAGTTTAAGTTTATAAATAGGATTAGGATTAAGGTTGAGGTTTTAGAAATAGGATTAGTGTTAATATGAACTTGAGTTGCACCCCTATTTGAAAATATGTTAGCAATTGCAAATTAAGTAAACTTAAAATAAAATAAAGGAGAAGGACTTTTTCTTTAATTGTGTGAGATCGGATGCAATCTGCTGGATGCAGGGTTGAGGAAGATCTGATCATATGATTGTGGGAAAATGATAAATAAGAACAATTTTATTAGCAAACCAAAAGATTAGAATGGCAATATTATTAAGGTTGTCTTTTGCTAGTGGTGTGTTAGAGGGGCAACTACATGTGGCGACTCGAATGTTGCAAGAACTTCCAAATTGATCAATACGGCTTTATACGCTGATAAATTATTAATTTGTTTGACCTTGTCATGGGTTATGTTCAAGGAAGGCAATTAGATATGTGTTATATTTGTGATGGACAGGTATTGAATAGACCTTAGATGGTAGAAACTGAAGCCTTGTCTACGTGGTGAAGTTGACTAGAGGTTGTAAGTTAAGGTAGATGAACTAGGACAAGGCTAAGGCCTCGGCAAAGACAGTTTTTCCGCATTAAATATTTTATAATCTATAATATTAAAAATATAATTATAAAGAACATTATACATTCACGTTTACTGTAGATTATATACAAATCTAATGAAATTAAAATTTTCATATTAGAGAAAGTTCATAAAGTAAATTATGATAAAAAAAAACTTGGATATAAAAGAATTTTAAAAATAGAAAAGGGAGATTGACCCCATTGGAGAAAAGATTAGAGAATAATTACTTAGAATTAAGCAAATCACCCTCAAGCCCAGAAGGGCTTGGACGTTTTGATCCATTAATGATTCTTTGATCAAACTAATCACAGTAGCAAGACAACATACATATAGACATACATGTATAGGATCATCAGCAATCCACTAATCACCATAGAATAATTTTTAAGAAGATCACCAAGTACACATGGTGGAATCTCCACCTCTAAAGGCTACTCTAGCACAGAGAGAAGGTAGCAGTGGAATGCTATGCAAATGGCGAAACACAGTATCAGGATCCATGATCGTCTTAGCCTTCACCAACCGGTCATAATTCCCCATGAAATATATTTTCCTCAAGTTTTGAGTCGTTTCAATTGCTTCCCTGTCGAGCTTGGTCCGATCGATCGTGTCGTGACCCATGTCCATGTGATTCACATACGCCAGCCTCAAATTGTGCAAAGCAAACTGGGCCTTGTATTGGTAAGTTCATGTAGCCAATCAACAAACACTCAACATCGCAAATCCTCTACCATATCCCAAGCCATGATAGTTATGGTTGTATTCTGTATTCTACATATGAATTGTTTGAGTCATGATTTACATGCGGTAGTGCATGGTGTATATGTAAGAAAGTGTGCATTGGGTTTGCATGAGTATCCATGAGAGTTCTATTTATAGAACTATAGTTTGGGATCTAATAAAGCCCTGGATGGCATCTTGATGAGGCATGAGAGAGGGATTGTTAGAGTGCTCCCTTTGGAGATGTCAGTCAAACATCTAGAGAATGAGTAGAGTCATTCTATGTGTATTTTTATTTGTTCTGCATTCGATGGTAGTAGTGATATCCTAAAAATGCACTAGCATTGGATCGTGTATTAAGAGCCTGAGAATCCTGTGAATGTGGTAGTGTTGGAAAACAAATGCAAATCATATTTTTGGTAGCTGATGCACAGGAGGTGCCTGATTGAATCTGTTGTTGATGCATTGACGCATGCATGTCGAAGCATATGTGCATTCATGTCGGTTTGAGCATGAAAGTAGAGTAATCACTCAGGTGAAGACATGTGGAGTCATTCTATGTTGAAACATGATGACTGATGAACTAACTAATGAGTTATATAATGGTCGAAAATGTAGTTCTTCGTGAGTTGACTAAGTGCGTGCAGATCCAATCTAAGGTAGAAATTTGTTAAAGTGGTGTTTTATATTTTTTGCATAGGTTATTTGCTTAATGGTTCGCATGTAAGAGTGGTGAATACATAAGAGTGCATTTTGGTTTTGCATAAATACTCATGGGAGTTTATAGGATTATTAGTTAGAGATTTGGTGGAGCCCTGAGTGATATCTTTATAACTTATTTATCAAAGTTGGTTGTTTTTCCACCATAGTTTTTCACTTAATGTTAGTGCCTTTTTTATATAGGGCATGTTTGGTAAACTATAAAACTTTTTCGAACCAAAATTTTTCAATCTAAAACTTTTCATCATGTACGACTACTTTATTTTTTAATCATTTATTCAAATTTTCGCATACAACTCTTTTGCTTTCAATCATTTTTGCATAATTACTTACACAACCAAAGATAGACAAACCCAAAATCTTATGATTGCTTATTTGATCCAGTTTTGTGGTGTAAGTTTCCGCTATAATCGTATTAACCCGAGGCACGTTTACTAATAGTGATCCAAGGTGATGAGAATGCCTTGTCTTTGAGGGAACGGAGTCGAGTTGCTTCTTATCCGTTCCATTGCCCCACCCATGCCGTTCGTTGCTGTGAACCATGTGGCTCCCTTTTATATCTTTCTACGATACCCGCAAACCCTTCGAGCGACATCTCCTTCATCGCAAAGTCGGTCTTCGACTTGAAACCTAGCTTTTGGGCTTGGCTTCTTTCTAATAGTTGCACAATGTGTTGGAATCCAAGCAAGTAAGCTACTTGTAGCACCCGCCGCGAGCGCTACGATGGGCTCGGAATGGTTTCCCGGGCCTTGAAAATTTGGATCCTGTTGGACAGCGACGTGAGCTTAGTTTTCCTGCATCCACATGGAGTAAAACGCGTTAGGCTTCACGTTTTTTAGAAAGGTTGGCGTACGGGTGTTTTCTCGTGAGTTCGGCAGTAGAACGACTAAGACGGGGCTTTCCGTACACGAGTCAAGTCACAAATCCGGTAGCATAACGGCAACGTATTATGCTGGGATCTGTGGACCCGCGTGCACCCGCCTTGTCGGGACGTTAACTCAAACACGCACGCAAAAATAAAGAAAATGGAGTCGCCACTGATCTTTAAAGGGAGATCAACCCCTGTTTAATAAAATAAGTCACTAGTCGTACAGAGTTCGGGTTGCGGCCTTTGGGTTGAAGCAAATATAGTGAAATCTGCCAACCCGAGGCAGTTTACATGGGCGTGAAAAGGGAGAAAATAAAATATTTGAGAGAATGAGAGAGATGAAAAGGGGAAAATGGGAAGAGAGGCGTGGAGCTTGATGAGCGAAAAAATCGGGACACCGGGATGTTGCTGCAAACTCCCGTCCTCCCTCTGGGATGCCTCTCCTCAAGTGTCCTCAAATGAGAGGGATGCTCCTCCTTTTATAGATGTTGGAGTGGGCTTTGGGCCACTTAGGGTCATGGACTTGGTCCATGGGCTTGGGCTTGAGATGGGATCATGGGTCTTGGCCATTTGAGGTGTTGGACTTGGTCCATGGGCTTGAGCTTGGCGGGCTCCTTCCATAGTGGGCTGGAACTTGGTGGGCTAGAGCTTGGCTAAGCCCGTTGTTTTGAGTGGGCCGTTGTAGAGGCCCAAAGTTGTAGAGAAGTCTGCTTCTGAGGCTTGGTAGGCTGCTTTGTGGAGCCCGTTGAGGTGGCCTGTAGGAGCTTCGCTCTCGTGGGCTGGATCTGGTTTGTTGAAAAGCTTGCTTCAAGGCTTGGTGGAGCTTCGCTCCCACGGGCTGAGTTCGGAAGGGCCTGCTTAGCTTGCTTGAACCTCCTTTTGCCTTGAATTTGTTTGAGTTTGGGACCTTTTCCATTTTATCCATTTTTGGGCCCAAAGGTGGGGTGTCAACAGTTGCCCCCCTTTGCTAGAGGCGTCTTGACGGTGAATGGCAAAGTGCCGGACACCCCTTTTAGCATTGACCTAAACACTTTCTTTTCTTTTTTTCTTTTACCTTTCTCTCTCTCTCTGTTTTTTGTTGTTTTGTTGTTTTGTTGTTTTTTTTTTGTTTTGTTGTTTTTTGTTTTTGTTTTTTATTTTTTTTGGGTGTCTCGCAATTTTTGTGAACTTGCGGCGGCTTCTTTGCAAAATGCGAGTTGAGGTGACTCTTTTGCAAAAAAAAAAAGATCTCTGCAGGCTGTCTTGTAAAACTCGTGGATCAGTTGGCTCACTTTGTTTTCCTCTTGAGCCTGTGCCTTTTTTTTTGTAATTTTCAAAATTTGCTGGAGGCCATTTGTAATTCTTTGATTTTTAGGGCTCGATCGCGGGTCCCATATTTGGTTGTTCTTTTCTTCTTTTCCGCCGCTGCCATCGCCGATGCCCGACTCGTCTCCTCCTCCCTTGTCGGCGAGATTGCTACTGCCTTTGGTTGTGCGGCTGCCATTGATGGTTCGTCGATTGCCGGTGAGGCTTACAGCTGTTGTCGCTGCCATCGCTAGTCTCTGCCGGTTATAATAGTTTTTTTTCTCTCCGGCGACAACTGGCATCGCCGTTGCCGTGCTCGGCTGCCTATTTGTCGTCTTCGGCGAGCATGGTTACCGTTGCTGCCACCGGCTACTGCCGCCTTTGGCGTCTTCTTCTCTTTTTCTGGCGACAATCGGTGAAGTCGCCGCTGCTGCCGTGGACCGCCATCGCTGGTTCGTCTTCCCTTGTGCCGGCGAGGTTTCGCACGGGTGTTGCCGCTATCGGTCGGCTTCTCTGCTTCCGACCGCTGCTGTTGTTTACTGAAGCCGTCGCCGCCAACCAGCTTCTTTCTTTCCTCTGGTCGTCGCGCCTGCCTAGTTGGGGCGTTGCTGCTACCGTCGGTTGCTGCTGTTGCCGCAGCTGGTGTTATCTCCTTCGTCCCCGGGCATTGCTGGGTTTCGGTAAGTTCATTTTTTTGTCGACGGTGGGTGCTGTCGTCGCTGGTTGTCGCCACCGTCGCTGCTGCTGTTTGTTTTCTTCTCCGGCGGCAGTTGGGTTGCGCCGCCTGCTGCCACAGTATTTTTTTTGATCTTATGCTTTTCTTCCTGCCAGTACTTTATATTTCCCTTGCTAAAATTGATGTGAGCGACCCTTTCCCTTCCTTATGATGGGGTCGAGTGCCGGAGTATAAAAGAGTAGCCTCTGGTTGTCTTCCTTGCTGTCAAGCCATTGTCAAGCATAGTCGTGACCCTCATTGCCTTCTCCTTCTTCGGTCTTTTTGTCATTCTGGTTGCTTTCGCCGTGAGTGGTCCTCATCCTTGCCAGCGGCGAGAATGGCGACAGCCTGAGTTGAAGGGTATTTCCCACTCCTTTTTTGTTGCTTGCGTGCATCCTTATTGGCTGTCCGATTGGCGTCATTCCAAGGACCAGTTCATGTTCACGTTCAGTTGGGTGCCTGGAGTAGCTACCTCTTTTGGTTGTATGATAACCTTTCTGTATTGCTTGAGTAGCCGCGACTTTTTTCATGACCTCCCCTTTTTTGTTTTTTTGTTTTTTGATTTTTTTGATTTCTTTGTTTTGTTCCTCTTTTTTTTATTTTTTTTATTTTTACAAGCTTGAAATGGTGGTGTAAACTGACCTTATATGATTTTGCTCGGGGCATGATGCTTGTCATGTTGCTTGTTGCCTTGTGTTGACCCATTGCCTTTTATGTTACAGTTGCCAAAATGTCTTCTAGAAAGGAGTATAGCCTACGTCCTCGGGATAGAGCAGTACGGCTCAAACCTAATGAGTCAGGCGGATCGATGAACATGCCCATAGAGATTCCTGATGATGCAACACGGGAAGGCAAAAAAGACTTCATCTTCAACGGCTAGAGTTTCGGTCGCGGGAACCTCCTCGGCCGGTTGCCACAAGGCTTCGGGTGGCGACGTTCTTGATCGGGCTAGGGCTGCCGGCGGAATGTCTTGAAGACCTTTCTTCATCCTTTTTGGCCAAATTGCATTTTTGTAAATTTGAATGCTTGGATGTCCATTTTTTGGTTGTAAAGCTGTGTGAATACCGGCTCATTTTTTAGAGAATGTGTCTATATGATTTGTTGCTTTTGCGGGGTATTGATTTTGTAAAATTCTTCTTCTTGACATCCCTTGTAATGCTTTGATCATTTGTAGGCCGTAAGCCATTGGAAATTCTGCATAAGGGCTGTTGTGTATAAAAACTTTTCAGGTCTGTCAGCGTCTTCCTTGATTTTCGCGATCCGCCTGCTGAAATCCGGATTTTGCGGGATTTCGCAGTGTCGTACTTCCCGGATTTTGCGCGATTTTTCCGTGATTCGTGCTGCTGAAATCCAGATTTCGCGCGTACTTTTCAGACCTAAAAACTTTCCAGGTCTGTCAGCGTCCTCCTTGATTTCCGCGATTCGCCTGCTGAAATCCGAATTTTGCAAGATTTTGCAGTGCTGTACTTCCTGGATTTTGCGTGATTTTCCGCGATTTTTTCATCCGTCCGGCTCAAAATCTCTTCATCATGCTTTCTGCACTTGCCCTTCAAGTCTACGAGGTTGCTACGGGTGTCTGGAAGTTCGCTTTGCGAGCGGCACTATGGAACCCTGAAACTTTTAGGTCGTCGAAGTCTATTTCCAGCAGTAGCAGTTTAGCAGTTATGGATTGCCCCCATTTTCATAGAGAGTGCAGAAAGGCGGATGTCGTCCCTTTCCTTATGTAGCTTTGCCTCTCGGGTCCCAAACTTCATTTGATGTAGGATGGAACATGATATAAAAGTAATTTTTGTCATTTTCTTTCAGAACCGCCTGCCCGCATGCTTCGGGATGATATAGATGCTTTTTTCTCCACCTTTTGCTCTTCAGCCTTTGTTTGTAATTTTTCTCTTGTAGCTTGAATTTAATGCTTCTCTGGGATGCGGCTTTGATAGGCTGCCCCCACGCTTCTCTGTCATGCCCCCAGTCTTTTGTGCGCTTTTTGCCCCCTGTTAAATATTATCTTCATTGGTTGTTAGCATTTTTCCTGCCAAGCTGGATGGAAAGACTGTCTGGTAGCCATTTTGAAATATCCCTTGTGGATGTGTTGACGAAAATGTATTTGTGACTGTAGGTTGATTGATGACGGTTGTGTGCCCTGCGCATTTTGCGGCTTCCGGGGCTATCCTTGTCGGCTGTTTGACTTCGTCGATATTGCCGGTGTTGATGATGGTTTGTTGAGGCTGTTTAGATGTCTCTGCTTGATTGTCTGTGTGAGGGATGAATTCATTTGTGACTTGTAGATGACCTTTTCCGTTTGACTTTTCTTGTGCAGAAATTTCTTGAAATTTGTGCTCCTTTGCTAGCACTTCCTTTTCTGACGTGTTTGTCTGATTTGTTGATAAGATTAATATTTCACCTTCTGTATCCGGGCATGGTTGTGTAGAAGATGATAACAATGACTGCTTTGGAGGAATACTAGGAGTGGAGGTGTAAGGAGCTTTGAGGTTCTCTTCTGTATTTTTAGACTGCGGGTATGTTGGTTGGTTGACTGGAATGAAGACATTTTCTGGGGAGAAGTGATGCAAAGTGGGTTGACTTGCTATCTTGAGAGGAGTTCCCTGATTTGTAGGAAAAATATTTGAGGATGTTCTTTGAACAACAGGGGATTTATGCAAAATAGGATTCTCTTGTGTAGGCTTGACAGGTTTTCCCAATAAAATGACAGGCTAAACACATTTTCTTTATAGGACAACAGAGTTGGAATTTCGGCCTTGGAAAATAATGGGAGCATTATAAGGTTGGACTTTTGTTATGAAAATAGAAGGGTCAAAGGTTTTGGCATTACCCTTGACGAAATTAACTTCCATGTCGTTGTCCGCTATTTGAGAGGTCTGTCCTGCTTGTTCAAGATAAATAGCATTCCCCTGTTGTGGCCATGGGGAGATGGTGCCATGTCTAATATTTCCGCCTCCACTCGGTCCCCGGCTTGGAGGAGTTGAGTGAAGTTGACATATGGGTGAGAGATGAGGTAGCCCGAGATGCTCGGGTGTGCTGAGTTCGTGATGATGGAGATTTGCTCGTCCAACGGCAACGGACTTTTCATCTTTGCCGCCAAGGCACGCCATCTAGCCATGTACTCCGAGAATGTTTCATCCCCTTTTTGCTTGAGTGCCTCGAGATCGGCTCTTTTGTGAGCCATGTTTAGCATGTATGAGAAGCGGTCCATGAAGGCTAAGGAGAGTTATTCCCATGTTTTAATTAACTGACAATCAAGTGATGTGTACCATTCCAGGGCATCTTTCTTTAAGCTATGTTGGAATAGCCTTATCAAGACTTCTTCGCTTTTTACCAAGGGGTATAGGATGCCATAAAAAGCCTTGAGATGAGCCCTTGGGCATGAGTCTCCTTCATATGCGGGTAAAGCTGGGATTTTGAACTTCTTGGGTAGCTTGATGTCGAGGAATGGGCATAGATCTTCCATTTTGGCGGAGGGTAGACCCTCTCCTTGATGCTGCCTGATTCACTCCTCCATTTCTCTTAGCTGGTTTTGGAATTGCCTCTTGATATCTTGGATTTCATTGCGGCCTTACTCTGAGGCCACCTCTTCTTCTTTATAGTGATCATTCATTGACTTGTAGGAAGATTGTTAAGGTCCTCCGTCTTGCTCCATGTTCGGATTTTGAGAATAGAATGGTGGTATAGCCGCATTCTGGCCACCAATTAGAGGTTACCTCATGTTTAACAAGGCTTCTTCCAACTTTTGCATCCTCTTGTCCATGGCCGCCATATAAGCTTCAATGGACTGTTCGAGCCGGTGATCCTGATCTTCATAGTGTGAGGATTGCTCGGACTCCATCCTAGCTGCTTTCAATTCACGGTTGACTTGCTTCGCCTTCAAGCTATGGTGAAAACCTGAG
Source organism: Annona cherimola (assembly GCA_030490835.1). Taxonomy (NCBI): domain Eukaryota; kingdom Viridiplantae; phylum Streptophyta; class Magnoliopsida; order Magnoliales; family Annonaceae; genus Annona; species Annona cherimola. The sequence goes on along the minus strand of CM059975.1, from coordinate 88,133,786 downwards.
CAATCAATGAAAATGATTAGCACTTGTAAACAGATAATAAGGAGATCAACCTTTGAATGGATGCTTGGAGGTCCGAGTTCTTTTGTGTGTTTTTTTCGGATTTTATTTATTTTAAGTTCTGCGTGTGAGAATGTTCGAGGTCCACAGGTTCTTGTTTGCCTGAGGTGCCTCTGGAAAATGACCAGTTCACTTGAAGCGTTTCTGGAAAAATGACCAGTCCTCTTGAAGCATTTCTGGAAGAATGACCAGTTCGCTTGAAGAGTTTCTAGAGGGAAGACCAATTCGCTTGAAGCGTGTCTGGAATGTGACCAGAAAACTCCCAGGTTATGGAAAAGAAGTGATTTTTATGCCGAATTTTTACTTAGCGTTAATCGGTTTCATTTTTCCTAGAAGTCGTCCCTTTAGGCTCATTTTAGCCTGGACAGTCACGAGGCGGTGTTCAATAGTGCTCCCTCTTCACAAGTTCTTTTCACTTTGTGAGCTGGACGCCTCTGGACCTAAAAACTTTTCAGGTTTCTGCGTGATTTGGGCAGAAACTTCAGAAACTCGCTGCCGGAAGACGGAGACATCCCTGGAGCTCGCTGTTCAGCGAGGAAGAAGCTCCGATATTCAAGTTTTTGTCCCTCTTGTGCCCGATGTAGACCAGCAAGCCGTCCCTAGCGGAGTCGCCAAGCTGTAGCACCCGCCGCGAGCGCTACGATGGGCTCGGAATGGTTTCCTGGGCCTTGAAAATTTGGATTGTGTTGGACAGCGACGTGAGCTTAGTTTTCCTGCATCCACATGGAGTAAAACGCGTTAGGCTTCACGTTTTTTAGAAAGGTTGGCGTACGGGTGTTTTCTCGTGAGTTCGGCAGCAGAACGGCTAAGACGGGGCTTTCCGTACACGGGTCAAGTCACAAATCCGGCAGCGTATTATGCTGGGATCCGTGGACTCGCGTGCACCCGCCTTGTCGGGACGTTAACTCAAACACACACGCAAAAATAAAGAAAATGGAGTCGCCACTGATCTTTAAAGGGAGATCAGCCCCTGTTTAATGAAATAAGGCACTAGTCGTACAGAGTTCGGGTTCCGGCCTTCGGGTTGAAGCAAATATAGTGAAATCTGCCAACCCGAGGCGGTTTACATGGGCATGAAAAGAGAAAAAACAAAATATTTGAGAGAATGGGAGAGATGGAAAGGGGAAAATGGGAAGAGAGGAGTGAAGCTTGACGAGTAGGAAAACCGGGACGCCGGGATGTTGCTGCAGACTCCCGTCCTCCCCTCTGGGATGCCTATCCTCAAGTGTCCTCAAATGAGAGGGGTGCTCCGCCTTTTATAGATGTTGGAGTGGGCTTTGGGCCACTTGGGGTCATGGACTTGGTCCATAGGCTTGGGCTTGAGATGGGATCATGGGTTATGAGCCATTTGAGGTATTGGACTTGGTCCATGGGCTTGAGCTTGAGGTGAGAGTATGGGCCTTAAGCCTCTTGAGGTGTTGGACTTCGTCCATGGGCTTGAGCTTGGCGGGCTCCTTCCATAATGGGCTGGAACTTGGTGGGCTAGAGCTTGGCTAAGCCCGTTGTTTTGGGTGGGCCGTTGCAGAGGCTCAAAGTTGTAGAGAAGTCTGCTTCTGAGGCTTAGTAGGCTGCTTTGTGGAGCCCGTTGAGGTGGCCTGTAGGAGCTTCGCTCTCGTGGGCCGGATCTGGTTTGTTGAAAATTCTGCTTCGAGGCTTGGTGGAGCTTCGCTCCCATGGGCTGAGTTCGAAAGGGCCTGCTTAGCTTGCTTGAACCTCCTTTTACCTTGAATTTGTTTGAGTTTGAGACCTTTTCCATTTTATCCATTTTTTGGCCCAAAGGTGGAGTGTCAACACTACTGCATCGGTCCATCTCATTGCTTGGGCCGGCATGTCTAGTTCAGTGAAGACTCGACCACCAAATGAGATGGCTTCAGAGCTCCTTTCTAGAACGGGATTTTTTTTTATCTCAACTGCAAGGCATTTTTATTAGGAAATTGAAGTTACACACTTCAGGTGGTTATCTCAAAACAAACTCAAACTAGCAAAACTATCTGCATTGGGTTTTTCACCATAGGCATTAGCAAGATGAATAGCAGCTGTGGTGGGTTCTCCACCGCCAGAAGCCTTTTCTCCAGCGCACAGAGACGGCAGTGGCGGAATGCTTTGTGGATGGCGAAACACGTTATCGGGGTCGATGATCGTCTTAGCCTTCACCAACCGATCATAATTCCCCATGAAATACATCTCCCCCCAAGTTCGTGCCGTCTCAACTGCATCGCCGGGCTTGTTCCAATCGATCGTGCCATGATCCAAGTCCACGCCATTCACGTACGCCGGCCTCGGGTTGTGCGAAGCAAACCGGGCCATATATTGGTAAAGTTCACATAGCCAATCAATAAACACTTGGCTTCGGGAATCCTCTCGCATATCCCAAGCCACGACCAGCTCGACGTTGATGACAACCCCATCTCTATGGGGGAATGGAATCGCATCGCTCTTTATCCGAGCGATTGCCCCACCATGGCCGTTCACGGCAACAAGTCCACGCGGCTCCTTTAGCAATCTTTCCAGGATGCCTGAAAACCCTTCCAGCGGCATCTCCTTCTTGATAAAGTCACCCTTCGATTTAAAACCTGGCTTATGCGGTTGAGTCCTTTCTTTTAGTTGGACGGTGCTTTTGAATCCAGCTAGGTATGCCATTGCATCGGCCCATCTCATTTCTTTGCATTCTTGGACCGGGACGTCTAGTTCGGTGAAGGCTCGACTACCAGATGAGATGGCCGCGGACTTGGTGCCCAAGTAAAGACCGAGAAAATGGATCCAAATGCCGCCGTCGGGAATACCACCGATATGATTGCTATGGCAAAATCTTCAGTGAGTTGGGGTTCGACGTATTGGAATCTATGCAACAGCTGCGCGGCATCGGGCGCGGTTAGTGTTTTGTTGAACGCAAAGGCCGTGACGGTTTGTGGAACCGGAACGAGCTGAATCCTCCATGCATAGATTGCACCGAAGACGCCACCACCCCCACCACGAATGGCCCAGAACACATCTTCCCCCATGGCCTCTCGGTCTAGTATCCGCCCTTGGGCATCGACTAGGATCGCGTCCACAACGCTGTCGGCGGCAAGGCCGTACTTCCGGCTGAGTATGCCCAGTCCCCCACCACTGATGTGGCCACCAGTCCCAACAGTCGGGCACCACCCAGCGACTACAGCCAATGAGTCGGTCGACTCTCCAACAGCATAGAAGACCTCGCCAATGGTGGCGCCCGACTCGACCCAGGCCGTCTGCGAGTCCACATCGACCGAGACTCGGTTCAAGTTCATCAAATCGATGATGACGAATGGGGTGGCAGCAACCGATGACAGCCCTTCATAGCTGTGGCCGCCGCTTCTTATCCTGATCGTCAGCGATGCATTACGAGTGCATGAGATTGCAGCCGCCAGCTGATGCTTTGTCTCCGGCAATACGATTGAGAAAGGTTTGAGGATGTTTGGCCGTCCAAACATTGGGTTATTCAGGGAGTGGTGAAGGAAATGGTGGTAAGTGGAAGCGGTGGTGGAGAAGGTGGTGAAGTTATGAACACCATTTTCTGTTAGACAAGAAAGGATTTGTTGTCCTTCTCCATCTGTGCGAGTCACGTGGGTGGCAATGACAAATGCACTGAGAATGGCAACAGGCATCCAGCGGTAACAGCCCTCCATTCTCCGTTCCGTGCTCTCGTTTCCCTCACTTAGCACAGTACACCAAGTTTATATATAAGCCAGCTAGCCGGACACTTCGAGTCCCAATTTATTTTTGAAATATGAGTCCAAATATACTTTTTTTTTATGAGAAAATATACTTTTTTAATCTCAACAGTTGATTTTTTTTAGTAAAGTTAACATTTTTAAGGTTTTAATATGATTCATTATCTCCAATCAAAAAATGATTCATTATCTTAACTATTTTTTTATCATTATCTATATTTTGATCATTTTATATTTTATATAATTATTTTTAAATATATTTTTATTCTTTTTATTCCTAATCATTAAACCTATAATATCACGTTAATTTTTCACCTTTTGAAAAAAATTATCTTTTCTACTTTTCTACTTCCACATGCTCGTGTCAATCCTATTTCAATTTGGAGACCAAAGCTATATTGAATGTTTCTCCCCATCTATCTGTGTGTCATGTCTTAAGGCAGGGAAATAGGGTAGCACACGCCCTAGCCGATTTTGTTTTAGCTAATTTTTTGGATTGTTATGATTGGTGGGGGACTCCACCCCGGGTCATTGTTGCTAACATCTGTACAGACAATTTTTTGGCAATGCAAATTGCGGACCTTCCTATCCCTTCCCCCTATCATTGCTGACAGGGTGGCGGGAGAGGAAGGGTTTCTTTCAAAAAAAAAAGAGCGTCGGAGTGGGGCCTAGAATAAGAACGTGATTTTCTTGGTTGAATAGAATATATGTGCCTTTTTAATATTGATTCGGATGAAAAAAAGAAACTTGTGGTTTATTTGTTTATTTATTTTGTAAAATTAGAGTGAGAAATCATGTTTATTATTTACAGAAAAATTTGTTAATAATGTGTTATACTTGCTTTAATGACCAGGGATGTAGAGTTTGAGTTTTGACGTTGGAATCCAAGAAGAAAGGGTTGGGTTTGCAAATACGAGGTAAGTAGGATTTTGAACTGAGTTTTGAGAATGTTTATGCTTTCCGTTATATATGATGGGTCGTGCAGATTGATTTCGATGTAAATGATGGATTTTAGTTTCAACATATTTTATATGGTTTATGTGGTATTTATTATGTTGAATTATTTGCAAAGCAGCTTGAATTTGTAACTTTAATTTGTGTTTGAGAAAGTATAATTTAGAATATCATGAGCATAATGTTTGAATGCATGAGCATGAGATGATAAAGATGGCTTAAAGTTAATATAATAATTAAAGGCTTGCATGGACGTGATGAGAGTGATTCCAGTCCATGAGCCATTGAGTTAAAGAGAAAGTAAAATTAAATAGTTAAGTGCGTAACCATGAGCAATTGCATTACTGTGCTCCATATGTTAAATGTTATGAAAGTTTTGATATTTTAATTTGTTGTTTTTTAGTATTGAGCAATTTTCATTAGCTTTCCTACTTACTGAATTTGTCCAAACTCATTTTGATTTTTTCTATTTTTAATTAATAGGAAAAGCAAATGATGCAAGATATTAAACGTTTCAGTAAGATCATAGAAATTAAGTTAAATATTTATGTAAATTTGAGTGGTCATTGGAAGATAAATATTTCTACTTTGGCATTTTAAATCTATGATAATTATTGAGTGAAATTAGAAAAGAATTTTGATGGACATTGAGAAATTTGATGTAAATTTCCATAATTATCAAAGAAATGTAATTATTAATTTAGTGATTTTCCCTTAGCTTAACCGGTCCTGATAGTTATCATAGTGACTGACGATAGTAGAAAGTGTGGACCGATAAGGTGCTACAATAAGATTTATCATTCTTTATAAAGAATTTAATTTCTAATATAATTTTTTTGTTTTCAAATATAATAAATTTACTTTTTTATATTTTCAATATGATTTTTCTATTTCCATAGCACAATAATTTCTACTTATCTATTCCCTTCCTCCCATTTTAAATAATATATATATATTTTATTTCCAATGTGCACTAACTCCTAAGCGAATGTCTCTCCCAAGTATTTCTCTCATCCCATTTAAGGGTCCTAGCAAAGAAGAAGAAATTCTTCACCATTATATATTGGGAAAATAAAAGTTGTGGAAAATGTGAGATGAAGTAGGAGTAGAAAGTAAAATATTTTGAAAATTGTATGATTGATATGAAATAATACGAGTAAAGTTGGAATAAATAAGTTTGTCGGAATGTAGTTAATAGGAAAAATGATTGAAATATAGTAAAAAAGTGAAAAGTATAATGATTGGTTGATTAATTTCTCATCATATGTTTCCCACATCCATTACCAAACGTCCCCTTGAGCTGGCTTGATGACATGACAATGTTAATCAACCAAAATGACAAAGAAATGAAGCATTATTGTTTTTCCTTTTTTTTTTCTCAAAATTATATATATTTAAGGTGTGTTTGGAAAGTGATAAAACTTTTAGGTGAAAAGTTTTTTATATAAAAACTTTTAAATTGAAAAAATAATGTAATATGATAATGGTAATGATGAAAAGTAAATAGTATAAAACTAAAATAGATAAGTTAGTCGTGTATATAAAAATAATTAAAAAGTAAAATAGTTGTATAAAAAATGTAAACAAATGATTAAAAAATAAGGAAATAGTTGTTAATCAATAGAAGTGAGGATTGGTATGAGTATGTTTCCCAAGGCAACCATTAACTCCATCAATCATCACATTTTTTTCATTTTCTCCTCACATTCCAATCAATTTTCCTACCAACTACGTCCATAAAATATGTTTATTCTAATTTTACTTCTATCATTTTTTTATTAATCACACATCTTAAAATATATTTTTTCTATTTTCCACCTTATCTTGCAATCCCATAAAATTTAATATTCTCAAAACTCTACTCAGATAGTTACAAAGGGGCTGTTTGGTAATCTTAAAAACTCTATGACGTGTTTTAAGAGTATAAACTAGAGATGACTGACAGCATTGAATAGGGCCACAACAGCTGAAAATTGGATGAGTTCATTAATGCGCTCCATAATGCATGTAGGTGTAATATAAAATGGTCATTGTATGTGATGACATGTGGACCTTCGGCCATTAATTCCATGTGCAATACCCATAATTTGACGTGGACCTCCTGCCATCAATTCCATCTACAGCACCCATGATTTGACGAGTTTTTCATGTTGAAAGTTAAAATTTTTTAATCTCCGCAAATATTCTATTTTTTAATTATTTTTCACATTTTTCTATACAATTACCCTACTTTTCAATTATTTTTACACAAATACCAACACAATTAACCTATCTATTTCAACTTTATCTTATTTATTCCTCATCTTACCTCTATCATATCACATCATTTGACAACTTCTACTCTCTATAACTTTTCATCAAAAATTTTATCAATTCCCAAACACACTCAGGGTATGTTTGTTTGGGGCCAAAACTTGTCAATTAAAACTTTTCAACACAAAACTTTTCACTCTTCATAACTACTTTATTTTTTAATTAATTTTTCACATTTTTCTATACAAACTACCATACTTTTCAATCATTTCTACACAACTACCCATACAACTAACCTATCTATTTTAACTTTATTCTCTTTACTCATCATCATTACCCCTATTATATCACATCATTTTCTATCAATTTGACAACTTCTACCTCTAAAACTTTTCATCAAAAGTTTTACCTCCAACCAAACACACCCTCAAGTTAAAACTTTTCAATCTAAAACTTTTCACTCTCCACAACTACCATATTTTTTAATAATTTCTTCACATTTTTTTATACAACTACCCTACTTTCCAATCATTTCTATACTATTAACCTATCTATTTCAACTTTATCCTATTTATTCTTCATCATTACCCCTATCATATCACATCATTTGACAACTTCTACTCTCTATAATTTTTCATCAAATGTTTTATCCATTCCCAAATACACCCTATATCTTTGTAATTCTTTAGTGGAGCCGTGTCTCCAGATTTCTTGGGGGAGTTGTGTATCTTCCAATTTGTATGAATGTCTCAGAGCTTCCGTGTAATATGTGTTGAGATGTATGTAAATATACCCATAAAAAAAATCCACCGACAATCGCATATACCACAATATCATGACATTAACAAAATATCAAGCCATTCGGTGTGTATCCAGAAGTGCTTTAATCATCAGAGTACGTTGATGATTATTTCAGAAAAAATAAAAATATTAACAAAAGAGTATTTCAGAAACCACTCACAGGAGAGATCAAAATTAAACGAGTTCTCTAACTAATTTTGCATAAGATTAACACCCTAGGTTGGGAATCCATGAACGCAAGGGTGGTGCCAAGTCAAATGTCTAGAAATTTATTTTTCGCATTTTGAGACGTCGATTACTTTAAAAAATAGCTTTTTATATTCTAAAACATTCATAAAACTAAATAGAAAAAGGCTTATAACTCAAAGCAACCTGTTAAATATTTTCAATCATAACTTGACTACCTGTTTAGTTTGGCATTAATACGAGGATTGGATCACTTCTGATAATTATTTAGTATATTTAACATAATTTATCTAGGCACCGGCTACATCAGGGAGAAGGGGAAAAATTTTACAACTACTTTCTGTACCAATTTTTAAAAAATTAATTTCCAAAAATTTTCCCTGCATTTTATTCCTTAAGACCAAAACGTACCTATAGGTAAAATTTATGGTTACATGTTAATTAAAACTCAATATAATTACAAAGTTATTTGAGGCAATTAGTAAACGGTGTGAGTGGGTAGCAAATTTCTCTACCCCTCTCAACACGTTTTTCAAAAATAATTTAACATTTTAATTATTTAATTAGCTTATTTTTCTATTTTCACCTTTATATTGCAATTATTTTATTACATAATATCCTATATTTTACTTTACTCTTATCATATTATACTATATTCATATCTTTTAAAATTTTAACTTTTTATCTTCTAACTAATTACGTTGCCAAATAGCAGCCAAATGATATATTTATCCCCGTGCTGACACCTCACCTTTGGGCTAAAAAATCTGAGCTACCGGATTCCTAACGATGCCGGCAAAAAAAGCAAGTGGATGGGTATCAACTGCCAATCGTGGTCTTCGGTTCCAATGTGGACATAGAGGAGCGGTATCTCCAATAGAAAAATGGTGGAGCATTTTTTTTCTATTAAAAAGATCCAGAATTTTCATTCCAAAGACAAGCGTCTTTACACAGAATAATGTCAAAAAAAATACGGTGGATTAACCCACCACGTATTACATAAGGAAAACTAATAATATGCACCTAGGTGCATTGGGCTTAATACGCTTCGGTGTACTCTGTTTATTTATTTAATTTTTTTAAAAATTTTTCATGAAACTGTTAATCTAAGTGTATGTAACATGTATATCAATTTTACTATTTTTGAGGACTTTTGGATTTTTTTCAAAATTTTAAAAAACAGTAGCATTTTTAATAATATAAAATTACTAAAATGGCATGAATTTTTAAAATTCAAGAAAAAATCTAAAAATCTCCAAAAATGATAAAAATTGATACATATATTAAATACAATTAGATTAACAATTGTGTAAAAAAATGAGTGTTTGCTCCCCTTACAATCACAGTGTCTTTTGATGCGCGATGAGCTACAGAGTGAGTAGCTCTTTTAGCAATCCTTTTAACATGGTGAAAAAAGAAATTTGAGCAGTGCGCAGCTAATTATTTGATCTCTTGAGTGAAGTCCCCAATAAGTAAAAGAATGTGGCGATTTTACCTCAAAATGTCTATCAAAATTAGGGAGTCCCTCTTGATGTTAAGGTGCTTTATCTTCATTTCAATGCCCAATTTAACACCAAACAATATAGGAAAATATGGTGGGAGCTAGGGGTGGGAATCGGAGCGGGCTATATCGGGTCAAGGTTTGCTCGACCCTGACCCTACTTTTTAAAAATTGAGTTTGACCCTTTTTTTTATACCAGGTCAGGACCAAGTCAGTTTGACCCTTATTTTTTTTAATAGGTTTCGGAACAAACTTCAGGTTGGTATTGGAATGGTTTCGGGATAGCTGGCCAAGTAAAAAATACGAGTTAAATAAGATAATTTTAAGAATTTATATACCTAACAAATATAAGTATCCATCTATACCAAATTTAAATATTATATACTTCAATATTTCACTAGTTATTAAAAAACACATAATTAAAAAAATAAAACATTTGAAAATATAGTATAAGTTTATTAAAATAGGTTAATATACAATTACACATAAGGGTTATTTATGTTCAATTTTTTTATTGATTCTTATATTGCTTTCTGAACAAATTGATTCTTCTATTGTTGATATAGTTGAATATAAAAAAGTGAGAATTTTGAAAGAAAATAATAATAATATTTAAACATACGCTTATAATTTTTAATAAATTAGTATATGCGGAGCGGGTCAGACTCTTTGAGTTAGGACATGGTCGACCCACCCCGACCTTATTTTTGAATTCGGATCAAAATTTATGACCCATCCCTATACCGGGTCAAAAATATAAAGGTTTTATCAGGCCAAAAATGAGTCGGATCAAAGCTAGGTCACGGGTCGACGCGCTCAAATTTCCACCCCTAATGGGAGCTCTATATGGCTCTCATGAGTGTGAGGATAAAGAGAATAAAGTTAAAATAGATAAGTTAGTTATATGGTAACTATGTACAAATAATTAAAAAGTATGATAGTTTATATATAAAAATATGAAAAAATAATTAAAAAATATAGTAGTTATTGAAAGTGAATATTTTTTTATTGGAAAGTTTTGATTGATATTTTTTTAGTTTAACCAAATGCACTTTATTTATCACATCAAAAAGAAAGCCAGTGAACTAGGGGTTGTTTTAGAAGGTTGAATGGAAAAAATTATGAAATATGATGGAATATAAAAAAGAAATATTTTAAAAATAATGTGATTGATAGAAAATAATAAGAGTAAAATTGGAATAAATAAGTTAGTAAGAAAAATGATTAAAATATAAAAAAAGTGGAAAACTATAATTATTATTTGATAAATAACTACCCTTGAAAAACATAATTCCATGTCATCCCATGGATTACTGGAATCCATAAGATGACATGGATTATGTTTTTCGAGGATAGTCGTTTACTAAATAATTATAATTTTCACTTATATTCTTATAATCTAATAATTTTTCTTATTAACTATCCTAATTATCCCAACTTTATCTCAATTATTTTCTATCGATCACATTATCTCAAAAATATTCTTTTTTTTTACATTCTAACAAATCTCATAATTTTTTGGACTTCGGTTGTATGCTCTCGGGAGCATGCAGTGTTGCATGCTCCTGAGCGCATACATCTATTTTTTTATTTTTTTTGAAATTTTTTTCATAAACTTGTTAGCCCAAGTGTATTTAATCTGTGGGTAAATTTTTACCATTTTTGGAGTATTTTATATATTTATTTTTAATTTTGAAATTCATAAACTTGCATAAACTTGAATAGTTTATGCAATTCAGAAGTGACCATTTGAGTGAATTCAACAAATTTATTTTTATCAAATAACTTAGCATAAAAATAGCTTATAAATCTAAGCTTGTATTGAGGATCCAAAAGTATTTGCTATCAACAGGTTGATATTGTTGGAAATATGAGGAAAACTAGCTAAATCTATGTTTTGATGATTAACAAATCAATTTGAGAAAGTCTTGGCTACTAACAAGTTTGTGAAATGTCTTAAGGAATATACATTTGAAGAAAATCAAGTTTGAAGGCCAAGTCGTTCCCCAAGTCGACTCCAAGATCGACTTCAAAGTGCCTAAAACGTCCAGAGTTGAAATGGGAGAAAGAGCAAGTGAAGTCGCAGGTCAAGTCGACTCCACATGCGACTTGGGTAGCCAAGTCGAAGACGAAGTCGACCTCGATATCGACTTCAAATGTGCAAAACTGTCCAGAGTTGAAAGTTGGAACACGGAGCTGCCAAGTCGCAGGCCAAGTCGACTCCATGTGCGACTTGGGTGAAGTCGCAGGCCAGGTCGACTCCATCCGCGACTTGAGAAGTTCAGATTTCAAGTTGGCAGTTTCAAATCATTCAAAGGACTTCTTCACTCCAGGATCAAAAGCTTCAAGCATGATCAAAGATGCAAATCAAGTCTATCAAAGTTCAAGGATTCAAGACAAGAACATCAAGCATGGTCCAAGATGATTCAAGTCATGAAGATCAACATTAATCTACCATGCAAGTCTCCCAAGCAAGCAAGATCTCCAAAACCAAGAAGAAGCAAAGTCAAGCTTCTAGAAATTGCAAATCATGGAGCTAATGCAATCAAGGCACAAGGAGAAAGTGCTATAATCAAGGAATGAAGATAAGCAAGTTGAAGAAAAGATTTCCAAGTTCCAAAGATCAGAAAAATCAACTGCCGAGGTGAAGTCGCACCCCAAGTCGACTCCACCTGCGACTTGGGTCAAGTCTGAAGCCAAGTCGACCTAACCTGGAACTTGAAGTCGCCACAGGAAGTGAAGTCGCAAAGCCAAGTCGACTCCAGACTGCGACTTGGGTGAAGTCGCAAAGCCAAGTCGACTTCATGATCGACTTCAATCGGGAAAAGACTTCCAGCGTTGAAACTGAAGACCGGAGTTCGCGAAGTCGCACCCGAAGTCGACTCCGTCAGCGACTTGGGTGAAGTCGCACCCGAAGTCGACTCCACCTGCGACTTGGGTCGCAACGGTCGGATTTATTTTCGAACGTTGGCGCATTAAATGCACGCCACCTACTCACTAACGTTCGGATTCCCTCCAAGATTATAAATAGAACTCATTGTGAACGAGGGAGTGAGAAGAGGATCATTAAGTGAGCATAACTCATATCCATAAGAGCTTCAAAGAGATCAAATCACTCAAGGAGGAAGAATTGTGCTTCAAGTTGCAAGAGCTACATTCAGAAACTTCAAAGCCATCATCTACAAGTTCTTCCCTGCGCTAAATCGTTTCTACACACCTGTAAAGTGTAGTTTATTTTCATTGTTCTATTTGTTGTGTTGAACTTGATTTAGCTTGCGTAGCTAAGATCAAGTGATGGCAAAGTAGTGTGTGATTGGAGTGTGACTCGTCACCTACTTGTGCTAGTTGTTTATGCCCCCTAGAGCTGGAATCTAGAAGAGAGCAAGAGGCTCTGGTTGTTGATGCCCCCTAGAGCTAGAATCTAGAAGAGAGCAAGAGGCTCTGGTTGTTGATGCCCCCTAGAGCTAGAATCTAGAAGAGAGCAAGAGGCTCTGGTTATTGATGCCCCCTAGAGCTGGAATCTAGAAGAGAGCAAGAGGCTCTAGTTGTTGATGCCCCCTAGAGCTGGAATCTAGAAGAGAGCAAGAGGCTCTAGTTGTTGATGCCCCCTAGAGCTTTGAATCTAGAAGAGAGCGGTGACTCTAGTTGTATTCGCGGAATACAATAGTGGAACCCAAGTCACAAGGAGTGTGAGCTTGGAAGAGTGGAGTAGGGAGGTTGCCCGAACCACTATAAAATCCTTGTCTACTTGCTTTTATTTCTGCTCTCTTTATTACTTTGCTTTCCATACAGTTTCTTCATTCAAGGGGATTAATTCTACAAGGGGTTAAGTTTTTAAGTTACCAAAGAAATTTTTAAGAACCCAATTCACCCCTCCCCTCTTGGGTTTTGCCATCTATTCGGGACCCAACAAGTGGTATCAGAGCAGGTCTTTGAATTGAATCAAAGAGATCCATTATCATGGCATCCCAATCTACTTCCGTTCCCGCTTTTGCCGAGGGCCAATCTTTTACAAGGCCACCATTGTTTGATGGGAGCAACTTTGGCTATTGGAAGCTTCGTATGAAGCAACTCATCATGGCTACCGATATGGATTCTTGGATTGCTATCCAAGATGGTGTGATTTTGCCTACCGATGACAAAGCTTCCAAATGGACCGAAGAGGAAGTTAGAACCGTCAAGAGCAATGCCAAGGCAATGAATTCTTTATTTTGTGCTCTTACGGCTTCGGAGTATGATAGAGTATCTTCTTGTTTGACTGCAAAAGAGATATGGGATACTCTAACATCTATTTATGAAGGAACCTCCCAAGTCCAAGGGACCAGGAGAAATATTTTGATTGGAGAGTTTGAAAATTTTAGAATGCTAGACACAGAAAATATTTCTGAAATGTTTGCTAGATTTTCTAAGATTACTAACGCTCTAAAAGGTCTTGGAAAGGCTATTTCTGAATCCGAGCAGGTTATGAAGATATTGAGAGCTCTACCGGATTCATGGACTCCAAAGATAACGGCAATTGAAGAAGCCAAAGACCTCAACACATTGAAGCTTGAAGATCTTATTAGCTCACTCATGTCACATGAGCTAATTAAGAAAAGGAATGAGGATCAACACAAAGGCAAAAGAGCAATTGCCTTGAAAGCTACACAAGACACGGATGACACCTCATCCTCTCAAAACGATGACGAGATGGCCCTACTCACAAAACGATTCAGAAAATTTGTGAGAAAAGGCGGAAATTTCAGAAATTTCAAAGACAGAAATTCCAGAGAGAAAAAGAAAGAACCAATCAAATGCTATAGATGCGGGGGCGTAGGACATATGCAAACCCAATGTCCTACACCAGAAGAAAGGCCAAAGGGAAGAGGCATGTACGAGACTTCATCAACATGCAGCTCTTCAACCGATGAGAACGAGGCTACAAATTGCGCAAGAATATGCTGCATGGCGCGAATTGAACAAGAGGAGAATCTGCTATGCTTGAACACAACGGAAGTTTTGGAAGATCAATCCATCTCAACAAAGTACACAGAAAGTGAAGAGGTAACTTCCAAACCTTGTCATTCTCAATCAAGCTATTCTTCTTTTCATGATTGCCTCAAATGTGCCAAATTAGAAGAACTTCAAATCGCATATGATTCATTATATGAGGAGATCAAAAAGCTAGGAAACAAGTTGACACTAAAAAGAAAACAATGTAACTTTGTTATTATTGAAAATGAAAAACTAGCTGAAATGTCAACTAAATTGAAAGAAGAAAATGAATCATTGTTGAAAGAAGTGAAAAAACTGAAAAAGGAGAACGAATCATTAAATGAATCATTAGCAAAGTTCTCTAATCCTGGTGAAAATGTGAAAATGTTCTTGAATATGACCTCACAAACAGATAGAAGAGGTCTTGGATACAATACATTTGAGCAAAAAGAAAGTGGTAAATCAAATATGTCAATACATGGAAAATATCAAACAAATACTGCACCTACATACAAGCCACAAAAGAAAAATATTGTGTGGACTAAAAGGCCAACACTTGAACCAAAATATACTTGGAGGTCTACTCCTAGATTACCAATGGCTTGTAACTTTTGCAACAAAATGGGTCATAAAGCCTATAAATGTAACTTCAAGAAATTATATGACCATGGTGCAAGATTAGTTTGGGTTCCAAGGAACACGAGATTTGGGCTTTCTAAGATAGAGCAATGTAGATTGAATAATATTGCTAACCCAAATGGACCCATAAAGTGGGTACCAAAGAGATGAGAATTATTTGTTTTTCAGATTTGTTTAAAGGCAAAGGCAAAGAACGTATGGTTCATGGACAGCGGTTGTTCAAGGCATATGACCGGTGAAAGAAGTTTGTTTCACAAACTTAAACCTTGCAACTATGGAACGGTTGCCTTTGGAAATAACGAGAAAGATGATTTAAGTAATGCAGATGATATGGCAAATGACCTTAAAAAAAACTGCATGTGGAAAAGCAAGAAGAATCCATGGAGGAAAGGGTAAGTGAAGGTAACAATTTCTATAAACCTCCAACTGATTTGAAATTCAAACATGCAATTAAACAAGTTATAGGAAATGTGTATGAAGGTGTAAAAACTAGAAGGTCAAAGCAAAATGTGTGTGGACAATATGCTTTTGTATCCAAGATTGAACCTTCTAATATTGAACAAGCTCTTGATGATGAAAACTGGATTATAGCAATGCAAGAAGAGCTAAATCAATCAAGTTTGGCACCTTGTTCCTAGACCAAATGATTGTACTATTATTGGCACCAAATGGGTCTTTAGGAACAAATTAGATGAAAGTGGACTTGTAGTGAGAAACAAAGCTAAACTTGTGGCAAAAGAATACTCACAAGAAGAAGGCATAGATTTTGAAGAATCCTATGCACCGGTTGCTAGATTAGAAGCCATTCGTATCTTACTAGCTTTTGCATCTCACATGAACTTTAAATTGTTTCAAATGGATGTCAAAAGTGCATTTCTGAATGGTTATATAAATGAAGAAGTGTATGTTGAGCAACCACCTGGATTTGAGGAGAAAGATCAATCTAAATTTGTATACAAGTTAACCAAAGCACTATACGGATTGAAACAAGCCCCAAGAGCTTGGTATGATAGACTGAGCAAATTTTTTTTGATTGATCATGATTTCCAAAAGAGAAAGGTAGACACCACTTTGTGTATTAAGAACAATGGAAAGGATATATTAATCATTCAAATTTATGTTGATGATATCATTTTTGGTGCTACTAATGAAACTCTCTGTCAAGAATTTTCTGAGCTTATGCAGAAAGAATTTGAGATGAGCATGATGAGAGAGCTCAATTTCTTCCTTGGACTGCAAATCAAGCAACTAAATGAAGGAATTTTCATTAACCAGTCCAAATACATCAAAGAAATGCTGAAGAAGTTTGGCATGGAGAAGAGCAAAGGAGGCCAACATGTGCAACAAGTGCTTGCAACAAATGGTATCAAGTGGTATAAAATCTAACAAGTGATAACCAATGGAAACAAGTTTTTCAACAAATGGTATCATGCCCAACAAGTTGTATCAAGTAACAAAGAGAAATCCCAACAAGTGGTATCTAAAATTAGGCTAAGCATAAGTTTAGGGGGAGCACCCATTTAGGGGGAGCTAACCCACCTATCTCTTTGTTTACCCTCTAATCTTTTTTGATATATTGACAAAAAGGGGGAGAAGAGTAGGATTTGAGACGAATAGAGGAGAGTAGGATATTATAGAGAAAGAGAGATTTAAGGGGAGAGAAGAATGGAGAGAAAAGTAGAAGAATAAAAATGGGGAGAAAAGTAGGATATGTAAATGGGGAGAAGAGTAGGATATGCTTACATGAATGTTTTGTTTGCATGAGCATAAGTATGATTTTATAATGCAATATGTGCATACTTATTTAAATGAAAGGTATCCACTCAAATCGGTTTTGTCAATCATCAAAAAGGGGGAGATTGTTGGAAATATGAGGAAAACTAGCTAAATCTATGTTTTGATGATTAACAAATCAATTTGAGAAAGTCTTGGCTACTAACAAGTTTGTGAAATGTCTTAAGGAATATACATTTGAAGAAAATCAAGTTTGAAGGCCAAGTCGTTCCCCAAGTCGACTCCAAGATCGACTTCAAAGTGCCTAAAATGTCCAGAGTTGAAATGGGAGAAAGAGCAAGTGAAGTCGCAGGTCAAGTCGACTCCACATGCGACTTGGGTAGCCAAGTCGAAGACGAAGTCGACCTCGATATCGACTTCAAATGTGCAAAACTGTCCAGAGTTGAAAGTTGGAACACGGAGCTGCCAAGTCGCAGGCCAAGTCGACTCCATGTGCGACTTGGGTGAAGTCGCAGGCCAGGTCGACTCCATCCGCGACTTGAGAAGTTCAGATTTCAAGTTGGCAGTTTCAAATCATTCAAAGGACTTCTTCACTCCAGGATCAAAAGCTTCAAGCATGATCAAAGATGCAAATCAAGTCTATCAAAGTTCAAGGATTCAAGACAAGAACATCAAGCATGGTCCAAGATGATTCAAGTCATGAAGATCAACATTAATCTACCATGCAAGTCTCCCAAGCAAGCAAGATCTCCAAAACCAAGAAGAAGCAAAGTCAAGCTTCTAGAAATTGCAAATCATGGAGCTAATGCAATCAAGGCACAAGGAGAAAGTGCTATAATCAAGGAATGAAGATAAGCAAGTTGAAGAAAAGATTTCCAAGTTCCAAAGATCAGAAAAATCAACTGCCGAGGTGAAGTCGCACCCTAAGTCGACTCCACCTGCGACTTGGGTCAAGTCTGAAGCCAAGTCGACCTAACCTGGAACTTGAAGTCGCCACAGGAAGTGAAGTCGCAAAGCCAAGTCGACTCCAGACTGCGACTTGGGTGAAGTCGCAAAGCCAAGTCGACTTCATGATCGACTTCAATCGGGAAAAGACTTCCAGCGTTGAAACTGAAGACCGGAGTTCGCGAAGTCGCACCCGAAGTCGACTCCGTCAGCGACTTGGGTGAAGTCGCACCCGAAGTCGACTCCACCTGCGACTTGGGTCGCAACGGTCGGATTTATTTTCGAACGTTGGCGCATTAAATGCACGCCACCTACTCACTAACGTTCGGATTCCCTCCAAGATTATAAATAGAACTCATTGTGAACGAGGGAGTGAGAAGAGGATCATTAAGTGAGCATAACTCATATCCATAAGAGCTTCAAAGAGATCAAATCACTCAAGGAGGAAGAATTGTGCTTCAAGTTGCAAGAGCTACATTCAGAAACTTCAAAGCCATCATCTACAAGTTCTTCCCTGCGCTAAATCGTTTCTACACACCTGTAAAGTGTAGTTTATTTTCATTGTTCTATTTGTTGTGTTGAACTTGATTTAGCTTGCGTAGCTAAGATCAAGTGATGGCAAAGTAGTGTGTGATTGGAGTGTGACTCGTCACCTACTTGTGCTAGTTGTTTATGCCCCCTAGAGCTGGAATCTAGAAGAGAGCAAGAGGCTCTGGTTGTTGATGCCCCCTAGAGCTAGAATCTAGAAGAGAGCAAGAGGCTCTGGTTATTGATGCCCCCTAGAGCTGGAATCTAGAAGAGAGCAAGAGGCTCTAGTTGTTGATGCCCCCTAGAGCTGGAATCTAGAAGAGAGCAAGAGGCTCTAGTTGTTGATGCCCCCTAGAGCTGGAATCTAGAAGAGAGCAAGAGGCTCTAGTTGTTGATGCCCCCTAGAGCTTTGAATCTAGAAGAGAGCGGTGACTCTAGTTGTATTCGCGGAATACAATAGTGGAACCCAAGTCACAAGGAGTGTGAGCTTGGAAGAGTGGAGTAGGGAGGTTGCCCGAACCACTATAAAATCCTTGTCTACTTGCTTTTATTTCTGCTCTCTTTATTACTTTGCTTTCCATACAGTTTCTTCATTCAAGGGGATTAATTCTACAAGGGGTTAAGTTTTTAAGTTACCAAAGAAATTTTTAAGAACCCAATTCACCCCTCCCCTCTTGGGTTTTGCCATCTATTCGGGACCCAACAGATATTAATTCTGTCTAAGCTTCCCCAATACTTATTGAATTTGCCTCTCATTCTTTTACTCATGTCTTGAAGAAGATAACTATTTGATGTTGAACTCATGAGTAAAAGTTTTTCAACTTCATATAGTTGGACCAAAAGTATTGAAGAAGTAACATAAGATGTGCCAGACAAAATCTTTGTAATCTTATAAATTTTTTGCAAAAACTGACACGAAACTTGTGCATTATCCTAGTCAAATGCTGTTGGAGGTCCTTCCTAGCAACAACTACCTCCTTTTCCCTTAATTTATCAAATGCTCTTCTAAACTTTAAAGTACTAGCTAACATAAAATATGTGGAATTCCATCTAGTAGGAACATCTAAGCACAATCTACCTTTTTATTCTATTCTTTCTTCCTGATAATATTTCTCAAATTTATCTTTTCTAGTAGGTGAAGCCCTTACATGTTTAATCACATTTATAATTCGATTGATTAAGTCTTGAATCTCATCTATTTCATCACGCACAATTAGGTTAAGAATACAAGCTGCACACCTAATATGAAATGTGGATCCATCCCCAATGAGTAAGCCCTTCTTCCTTAAACTTTCTTTCAATTTTTTAGCAGCGACATCATTACTAGATGCATTGTCCATAGTTATAGTACAAATTCCATTGAAGTTCCATTTCATTAACAAATCAAAAACAACATTAGCAATGCATTCACCAGTGTGTGGAGGTGGGCATAAACAAAAGTTGGTAATTTTCTTATTTAGCTTCCAGTTGTCATCAACATAATGTGCGGTGATGCATAGATAACCTTCATTAGCTATAGATGTCCACATATCTATTGTTAAACATACTCTGTGCATTTGGTCATGGAAAAAACTCATTAACTTAGTTTTTTTACTTTCATACACTGAAGTCACATCTTTAGCAATTGTCGTTCTAGACACAAATTTCGCAAGCGGTTGAATTTTAGTAATATATCTGTGAAAGCCCTCACACTCAACCATCTTAAATGGAAGTTCATCAATTATTATCATTTCAACAAAAGCTCTTCTATTTGCAATTCGATCAAATTGCCATGCAGTCGAGCTACCTACTTGGCCACTAGAATTGCATGCTGGAGACGATAGACACAATAATTTCTGTTTCTTGTCACCCTACCCACGATCATAATAAGTGCATCTATCTAAATGCTTTCTCATTGAGCTAGTCCTGTTCTTACTTGAATAAGCTAAAACCTTCTTGCAATAATTACATGTCACTTCCTGTTTCTCTTCTCTCTTTCCATTCTTTAAAGTTTGCTTAACTTTCTTAGTGAAGTGCTGCCACACATTAGAAGATAATTTATATTGAGGTTTTGGTTTTGGAGGAACAAGATCATCAGTAGTTTTCTCGTCCTTTAAATCCTTCTCACTCACACCCACTTGTCCCATTACATCCACTTTTACCGTAGTCTCATCCTCATTCTCAACTTCTAAGTTCTCTTTTATATTAACTGTGTCATCCATATTTAAATCAACACAGTTGTTCACACTGCTGCCGTCTTCCATACTTAATATTACAGTTACTCCTAAAATAGTAACATTACAATATTGATTAAAACATTTAACTAATGATAGGAATTTTTATTACAATGAGGGGCAATAGAAATTTTTTACCTTAATTTTATGTGACTACAGTATATGTTTAATGTTTACAAAAAGGTAACAAATTGTCATTAACAAACCATTCATGGATGCAAAAACTTATGGTGAAATAATATCATGAGTTTAAATTTCTAAAAGCTATTTTGAATTAGAAAATAAAGTAATTTATCATAAGTTATGGGCAAGTGAGAGCAGAGTCAGGTTTGAAGCTCTTAACTGATTTTGTTTTCTCTCTCCCCTCTCTTAAAAGAAGTATCAATGTCCATAATCAACATTGTTACAATGTAAAATTAGATTCTTGCTTGCTACAACCATACAAGTCGTACACAATGACCAATCAACCCAAGTAGAGAGACCCATCTGTCTTATATGCAATACACACTTAAAAAGTTCATCTCCTTCTTCATGCATAGAATTAGAAATTAACTTGCCTCTTAATATACATTTTCTCATACATCTATATCAACCTATAACAACTAGGTGATTAACTGAAATGGTTTGCTGGAGCAAATTTTTAGTACTCAAGTACTATAAAGAAGAGGAATTTAGTGGGGGTGGGGGTGGAAGGGGGAATATTAGGTTGAAATTGTTTAATTGAACCATATAACATATAGATACAAGCCTCTTAATTATAGATTAGAAATTTGCAATAATGCCAAAGGATTTCAAAACAATAATGCCGTCATATTCAAAATCTTCTTTGGAAGGCTCCAATCATCATGAAAAAGAACCCACGCACAAACGTCATATGAAATGAACATAATAAAACAAATCTTAGCCTGGTCAATCAATAACACAACTGTATTTGACAATTGACACTCGAATCTTCAGAAATCATCAGTTGTCTAATGCAATAAGGAACTTTATAAGCCAACATACCAAGTACTTACAATTTTTCTTGTAAAGCCAACCTCCTTGAGAACAGATTTCAGAACATGATTTTGTTAAGGTTACTTAAAGGAAAAGCAGTACCATATAATTAAAAATTATTCCCAATCGAAAAAATATAACCAAGCTACCATTTTGACAGATCGCCATCTAGAGGTATCCTTAAAGCATCTCTCTTCTAGTCAATGTCAATCGCAAAAGGATGACAGAGAGGGGAAAGGGGTCACTAACAAAAGATGGAACATTCAAACACATACTGTCATAAATTACACTAACGGCTAAACCTAGATCCTCTCTATCTATTTCAACATCCAAGTCCCCCAATCTGGAGTCAAAAAGTCCCGGATAACAACAACATGAAGACGAATAGATATAGAATAACAAGAAATGGGGAAGGCAAATCATCTCACCTCATGTCAAGATTAGAGAAAACAGAAAGCATGAGTCAAAGATAGGGAAAGATAATCACCTGCTTATGATGACGCTTAAAATGATCACTCGAAAGGGTGTAGTGAGAGCGAAGGAAGAGGGCCATTAGTGGAAAAAAACATGTTGTAGAGAGCAAACGAAGAGAGCTAGGGTTTCTTTCTCTCAACTACGTCGATCTCCGCAGTGGAGATGAAGGAGCGATCGTGGGGAAGGATTCCGAAATCATGTCGATCTCCGCGGTGGAGATGCGTAAGAGCTGATGGCGTTAGAGGCAATGGCGTCGGCAAAATCGTCAAACTAGATTCCCGATTTTGGTTTAGAGTAGCGCTATGGAGCAGTAGAGGAGTTAGAAGCTTGGAGTAGGAGCATCAACGATTCTGAAATTTTGGATACTATTATATATATACAATTCAGGTCGGCTCCGGGTCCCGGAACCTGGAACCGACCCTACCCGAATCAATATGGGCATTTTTTACTCGGAACTGAACCAACCCTACGGGTAACCATGCCGGAACCGAACTGACCCTATTTATGGTATCCATCGGGTTGACTCGTGGGTACCCAACCCAAGTTGCACCCCTAAAGACTACTCATCCTGCATGATGCACCAACCCTTACCACTAAATAAGATGCGGGTCATTAACATATACCTTTGGAAATGAATAATACCAGGGGATGTTTGGGAAGTGAAACTTTTGTGTGACTATGGGATAGTATGGGAAATGAATTATGAAATATTAGGAAAATATTTGATTAATAAAAAATGATAAGAGTATAATTCGAATAAATAAGTTTAATGGAGGTAATTGGTAGAAAAATTATTGAAATGTAGAAATAAAAGTTAAAAAAAATATCATTATTGATGGAGCAATCATTGGCTTTGAGAAACGGATTTCCATCTCCCCCCACTTTCATACAACGTCAAACGTGACTATGATTGCGTTTAAGCTTTCACTTTATTATGAGCTTTCTCTATTATGTACCTTCAAAAGTTTCATTTCATTATGAGATTTCTTTCTTGCTAAATTTACTATTTTAATATCCCTTCATAAGGACAAAATTACGCATATATTTTTAGTTTGACTTGTATATAATCAAGTTATAGATAAATTTTTCCTCTAGTGCCATGATTGCATAAGACCTAAAATCAAGGCAAAGACTAATATAATGTAATATTAATTTGATTATTTGGGGTTGCAACATTACCATGGATCTCTTTAGAAACAATTTTCTTGAATGAGTATGTGCCTGGTGGGTTTATGATGTGAAAGATATATTAAAAAGTTTGCTCAAAGGAGAAGACAACTATTCGTTTGTGCTGCTCTGGTTGATAATATGTTGGAGGATTTGGCATATAAGGAACAGATTGCTAGTAGAGGTTATCAAGTCCCTTTTGTGGATGCGGTCCAATGGTGCAAAGTTTATATCCATGCTTATTAATCATTAATTCCTCTGTAGCATGGGGGGCCTCAATCTAATGGTGAGACCGGCAGAATGGATTAATCTAAGGAGGTCTCTTGAAGATGAATGTCGACGAAGGTACCAACAAAATGACTTAATCATTGGGTTTTGGGGGCTATAATCTATAAATTGAAACAGGTAATAGCTTAGGATCAAACAAGCAGAGATGAGAGCAACTCCATGGTGTCGATAGGTTGGTTAATAAGTAAGGAGAGACCAATCTCAAGTTCTGGAGCATGGTAGATGAAATGAAGAAGATACAAAGTTGTTTCGATGGTATGTGTTTCCTCCATATTCTAAGGGAAAGAAAACCAGTGTGCTCGTTATTTGGCTAAGATGTAGTGACATCTCCATGACACGTCTGATGTTGTGGTAAGACAACAAGCCTAGAAATGGGCGCTATTGGGTTTGATTCTTGTCATCTACAGTGGTTTGCATATTTTATTATATCTCACCCGTGTGTGCGGGTTTCACCCTTTCCTCCCATATGTAGAGGTTTGAATGTGTCCTCTATTATGAGGTGTTTATAGAAATGTCTTTCTATGACTTGAGGGTTGTGAATGCACTTGACCGTAATATCAGTGTTCTATTATATAAATACTAATAAAAAAAGATGGTAATAACATCTCAAAGCGATAACATGACATGGTATGGTGAGGCTCCAATGTGTATTCTAGATCCCTTGCAAAGGATATTCAACCCTCTTGTGTATATATATATATTTTGTGGTTGGTCGCTTTTATATAGTTGTAAAGGGAGGCTTCTAATCCATTCGACATTGTATGATGAGAGGTGAATGGGGCTTGGGGGCCACAAATCTTTCTTAAAAAAATTGGCTAATTACTAGGGGCCTAAATTTTAAAATTTTCCGTGTAAAATAATTAATTGTATCAATTTCAGTTTTAATTCTCTACTACTTTCAAATTTCACATTTATATTATTCAGCTAAAATTGTCAAATCGAATCCCTAATATCGATCATATGACAGTAGTCTTGGAAAATGAAAGCTCCATTATTTCCAATATTTAACATAGAAAAGAGATTTACATTTGTTTATACATGCAGCTATATATTCATGCATGCAATCCATAACTTGAAACCACGCGTCCAATTAGTACTACTACTCGGTGCAGTTGATGATCAGGTCCATCTTTAAAAGATAGGTTATAATCATATACCACCGATAAATAAATGATGAATCACATGCATGCGTGCGCGGGATCTCAATTTTCAAGTCTTCATGCTATGCACCGAATGTAGCAAAGTGGTCCACATGTAATGTAGAGACCGATCCCGAGGTAACGTAACGGGCAGTTGGATATGATTCAGAAAGGCATTTACTGATAAGGAGACGATGAATTGGTGAGATGGGCAGTGGCTGAATTAAAATCATAGTCAATATTTTTGTTCTCTTCTAGTTGTTGCGCGTTTTGAATTAATCTTCCAATGAATTTTGCATTTTAATACTAAAAAAAATTCTGTTGTATTTTCATGTAGGTAGATAGTGGGGAAATTATATTCTCCTTCAGGACTTCATAATCTTGTTTTGACATGTCCATAACCTTCCCAGCAATCTCTTGTAATAGATGTATGGGATTGTAGGTTTGGGAGACACAAACCCAAGCAGCAGAATCACGGAAATGATTCTTCACATGGTCGCTTTTGTATACTTTGTTGGCAAAAGCAGTCTTGCCAGCTCCTCCTGGTGCGACTATGGAGTACTCGTATACCTACCCTATTTGTTTTAATTCTATTTTTTTTATTTCTCATAATTATTTACATCAATTTTGTGGAGATTCTCTCATCTTGAATTCGTGAAGATTGATCAACTGAATGATAATGGAGAGTGGAGGAAGGAGTACATCTTGAATTCTGCAGACACGGAAATATGTCCCAACTGGTTTGCGGCATGTCACCAATGTTATCAGAACCGAACCGGTGATCGAACCGGTAAAGGAACTGGTCTGGTTCAAACCGGTTTGACCGATTAAGCAAACCGGTTTGAACCGGTGACGTCAGCATGACATATTTATGATGTTATAAATATTTAATTATTTTTAATTAACATATTGGTAAATTATATATATAACTCCTAAATCTAAATATTAATTATATTTCAAAACTATACAAACCTTTAAATAATTTTGAAACTAAATAAATATATAAAGTTATAATTAAAAATATTAACTAATTATGTGAGCTCTTAGCTTATTGATAATTTTCATTTTATCTAATACTTTCATATTTTAAAATATTTAAAATTGTATTTATAATAAATTTCATATGAAAATTGTTCCAAAAACATACTTTTGAGATTTGGTGAGATTTTGTAAGTTTTTAAGAGATTTAATGGCCGTATTTTATTTTTTGGGGAACGCATGTGCACAAATAAAAATATGCTAGTGGAGCACCAAACTTGGTGCTCCATTACCTTCCTTTTCCCGTTTCCCCCATGGACGGCTAACCCACCTTCGGTAGCAATCTCGGATCCGTTAACGGCGTCTCCTCCGGCAGCAACCTGCCCAAACCAGAGGGGTTTTCCCGGCAACTAGCCTCCACCTGCTGCCGCCGCCAGCAGTCTCCTCGCCGTCAACGACGTCAAGCCACCTCCGTCACGTAGTGCTGCTCCCCCTCCAGACGATGCTGCCCAGTCGCCGGAAGCAGCTGTCCGTTTCCGGGAGCAGTCCAGCCGTCCGCTGAAGCCGCCAGCAGCCTCACGACGCGTTGCCGGCATCCAGTCCGGTGGAAACCCGGCGCCTGAAACCAGATGGGTTTGGCGTCGCCGCCGCTGGAAACTAGATCGCTGGTGCCGCCACCTAGTCCCGACGGCCAAGCCTCGTCAACGCCCTGACGAGCAGCCGCTGCCCCAACAGCAGCATCATCAAAGCCCTAAGCCGGCGTTCTCTCCGTTTATTCGCGAACCGGTCTAACCGATTCAACCGCGTTTTCCGGTTGAACCGGCGGTTCAACGGTTCATACGGTTTAATACTATCAGACCGAACCGTATGAGATCGAACCGGATGCATGCCCGGTTCCCGGTCGGACCGGTTCGACCGGCCGGTCCGGTCCGGTTTTAACAACACTGCATGTCACCAACCTCTCCGAAGGCTGAAGATTTCTCTTATTCCCTCACCGCTTCCCTGTCAGTCTATCACGCCATCATCACCGGGGCCAAAATATAAAATCGAATGGGCTGTTTTTTACAATATGTTAGATTTGCAGTATTTTTAAACTTAAACGGTTGATTTTGCAAATATTTAAACCTCTTGAACGAATACGCAAAATCGTAAATTTAGAAGGTTGAATTTGGAAAAACCCGCTGCTGCTTGTCAGTGCTTCACGATCTTATATGTTGTGTGCGGAAGCTGAGAAGGAAAAGCTACACCATTTCCATTTCCATTTCCATTTCCAATTGCGAGAATCCTTCTCTTCTACCATGGCTGCAGTGGTTGATTCCTTTGTTTCTTTCACCGTTGATAAGATTGGTGAACTGCTCATTCAAGAAGTTGGGAACTTGTATGGAATCCGTGAGAAAATGGAGTCCATCCAGACGGATCTCAGGTGGATGCAGTGTTTCTTGAAAGATGCTGATCGGAAACTCGGAGATGGCGATGAGCGAGTGAAGATTATGGTGGCGGACGTGTGGAGGGTTGCTCGCAATGTTGACGACACCGTTGAGGCGTTCAGATTGAGAGAAGAACGGCGGCGACGCAGAGGCCCCTTCAAGAAATTCGTCTCTGGCTGGAGCGACTTTGTCTCTCTTAAACGAATTGGAGAGGCGATCGAAGGGATAAAGAAAGAAATCAGCAAAATTGCTGATCAGAAGGCGACTTATGGCGCTCCGAAAATCGATGGGGGAGAAGGGCCGAGTTACATGAGCATTAAATTCCAAGACTATCGGCGTTCTGCTGCTCTTGCCGATGGCGACGAAGTAGTTGGCTTCACAGCAGATGTCGAGAAGTTGGTGGAGAGGTTGATTAGAGGAGGTGCGGATGACAGTTGCCGACGCCGTGTCGTTTCAATAGTCGCCCCGGGAGGTGCTGGCAAGACCACTCTGGCCAACAGAGTCTACAAGAGCGATCGTGTGAAGAATCATTTCGGTGATTCTACTGCTTGGGTTTGTGTCTCCCAAACTTACAAACCCATACATCTATTACAAGAGATTGCTGGAGAAATTATTGGCATGAAGAAAAAAGATTTGGAAGGCTTGTCTGAGAAAACTTTGCAGGAGAAGCTGTCGAAGTTCCTCGAGGAGAAGAGGTATCTTATTGTCCTCGATGATATGTGGGATACCGATGCCTGGGAGCAACTTAAAGCAGCATTTCCGGATGCGAAAAATGGAAGCAGAATCGTCCTTACCACTCGCAATGAGCAAGTGGCATTATATGCTGATCCTGATCCAGCAAATCCTCCCTATCCCCTGCCTCTTCTCAATTCAGATGATAGCTGGAAGCTGCTTCTAAAGAAGGCTTTCCCATGGGAGGAGACGGGCACCGAGATACCTCGCTCGTCTTCTTCCGAGGAGCTTGTGGTCACTGGGAGACAAATTGTGGAGAAATGCGGAGGCTTGCCTTTAGCCATCTCAGTTGTGGGAGGTCTCCTGGCAACAAAGGGGGAGGCCAAGGTGAAGCACTGGAGGAATGTCCTGGTCAGTCTGAAAGCTGAGCTCTCAGGAGAGTCGGTGCATTGCACAGACATAATAGCATTGAGCTATTATGATTTGCCATACTACTTTAAGCCTTGTTTCCTTTACTTTGGCCTCTTCCCTGAGGATTATAAAATTGATGCATGTGGATTAAAAAGGCTTTGGATTGCAGAGGGGTTTATACAGCCCAAGGAAGGACGGGAAAAAGAAGACTTAGCGGAAGATTACTTGATGGAGCTGATTGGCCGGAGCTTAGTTCGAGTTGCTAAAAAAGAGTTGGATGGATCAGTTATAAGTTGCTGCATCCACGACTTGCTTCATGACTTCGCCATTTCAGAAGGTAAGAAGTATAAATTTCTGGAAATCTGCAATAAAGCAACTGCTTCTACACCTATCTCAACAGAAGCAAGTTGGTTGGCTATTCACCCTGAAGCAGTTGTCTTGAGCAACATCTATAGCCCAAACATCCGTTCCGTGTTGAGTTTTAAGCCATATGATGAGGTGAATATACTTCATGACCTTTCCAAAGGTCTTGAACGGCTGAGGGTCCTGGAGTTCCCACTAGTTGCGTTGCGGGGGAAAGGTAAGGTGCCTACCTCAATAGGAAAACTTTCCCATCTAAGGTATTTGAACATACAAATTTTTTTCTCACTAGAACGTCCTTCATCCATTGGCAACCTTTACAACATTGGCAACCTTTACAATTTAGTGACTCTTCTGTTACCTAAATATGTACGCCTACCCAAAGAAATTTGGAGACTTCACCGATTGAAGCATCTAGAAGCCCGTCACTGCGAATTTGAAGGTGAACCACGAGTGTACAACCTAAAAAATCTCCGCACATTGAAGTTGGGAATGGGCACTTGGATAGAAGAAGAGAAAACTATCAGTTCATTAGATGGACTTAAAATTTTGGGTATAGGGTTGCAAAAGTGGTCACATTTGACGGAACATTTGACGGAACAACTAGGGAGCTTCATTTGCAAACTTGTTGATCTCCAATCATTTGAATTCTACGGATCACGGTATGATAAATGCAAAGGCACCTTAAACCTCGAGCGGCATTCGCATATTTCTGTGATGTTTTCAAGTGTACCGTTAGAAGGCCTACCTAAAGTTCCATCAACACTCACCGAGCTTGTTTTATCTGACTCTCTGATCAATGACGATCTAATGCCAATATTGGAAAAGTTGACCAACCTTCGCACCCTCTCTTTAGCATCTGATGCGTACACCGGAAAGAAGATACTTACATCTGCACATGGGTTTCCCCAGCTCAGATACCTTCTATTTTATCTCTTTGATGAATTGGAGGAATGGGTAGTGGAAAAAGGAGCCATGCCCAAGCTTGAAAAATTAAAAATAGAAGCTTGTCCAAAGTTAAATACGCTTTCTGAAGGCTTGGGATGCATCACCACCCTTAAAAAATTATGCATCCCCGATCCATCAATGGAACTCCAAAATTGGCTTAACAATCAACCAAGTGTTGCTCGGTTGGTTACAACGGAAGATGTTTGGTCTTTCAAGTGGGATCCATTGCTAGGTCCCTGGTAGGATTATTTATTAGATAATGCAAAGGCTTGATTGTAATAGATGAGTTGAAAATTAAATGAGAGGTAACATAACAGAATTTAAAAAATGGCTCAAAAGGTATGTAATACTAAGATAGCTTTTCACTTGGAAATTTCTTTTGTATCTTTCATGTTACCTTTACTTGCATTATTGTACAATCCAGTCTGATGTGATTTATGTTACTTTTACTTGCATTATTGTATAATCCAGTTCGATGTGAATAACATCACTTATATTTTTAGGAGTGTTGGTGTTGAGGAACACTGGAACATGAAAAAATGGGAATGAAATGAAAAAATTGGACGAAAGGCAGAAGTACTCATATGTCAAATATGAAAACTAATTAATGTTATTCACGATTTATCAAAGTATCATGATAATTTATAGAATCATATGTGGATATAGGGAAAACGTTTCGGATGTTATAGGTGCTGAATTAATAACTTAAAGGAGAAATAAATTTTTTTATGGTATTGCAAGGTTTGCAGCCTTGAATGGAATTGTCATAACGCTTTGAACCTTGGATAATTTATGCCCCAGTGTTCTACTACAAGGTTAAACTCTGATCACATGAAAATTGAATTTCGATTTAACCATTAAGGCGAAGAGCCAAAAGAGCAACAATACTAAACTCTTCTTTGGTGTTAGCATTATATTTCTTATTTATAATATATATTGTAGTATATTATATAATATATTATCACTTTATGAAAATAATGTATAAATAAAAATAATTTACGTGACTAAAATTATATTCATATATAAAATATAGTTAAAATACAAAAATTTGAAATATTTTGTTTTTAGAAATATTCTTCACATCAATAAATAAATTCAATTTCTTTCATATTCTGTAAATTTTGCCATGAATTATATTAAAATATAATTTTATTTAGTTATACTATAAAAATATGTTTATTTTATATATTTATATTAGACAATTGCAGGCCTGGAAATAATTTAGAGAGAATGGCAAGCAAATCCAAAGCTATTCTAAGCCAAAGCATTGCATCTTTAGTCCCCTTTCAATTTTAGTGAAACCTAATTTTTATTGATTACATTTGAAAACTACAACAATCCATAATGAACTTTTTTTTTGGGCTAAGTTATGTGCATCCTACCCATGTTGTTAAAACCAAACTAATTAAAGCCTGGTTTTGTTTTAATGAATTCAACAGTTTTTGAAAATTAGATTAAGTTGGTGTATTAACAATTTTTGTAAGATATATCATAGATTAAAAATTAAAAGGGTAAAATCAAAGGAAGAAGGGCTCAAAATTGAAAGCGGGGAAATCCAGATCGCCATCATAGTAACAGCAGAGTTGCCATTGATATGGAGGGAGGATAGAGATGATTATAAATAAACAATTTTTTGGTAAAAAATTATATAAATAATTTTAAATGATAGTAAAATTGAATTTTTATATTTTTATTTAAGCATTAAGGGCGGGAGCCAAAAAAGCAAGGACACTAAAATCTTCTTTGGTGTCAGCATTATTAGAATTGGGCCATCATTTGTTTACATGTAGTTAGTTTATATACTAAGTGTTATCATTTTTTATATATATATTTTAAAATTTTTAAACACAGACATGTTTTCGTATGCTTAAAAATCTAAAAATATAGATACATAACTCCTAAAAATGGTAAAATTTGATTTATAGATTATATACGCTGGATTAATAAATTTATAAAAAATTTTAAAAACAAAAAACTATATGGGCAGACGATCCGAACTATTTTAGAACGGTTTGAAATGATAAGGCCACATATATTATCATGTACTTTCTAACATATCTATCATTATAAGAAAATAATATATAAATATAAATAATTTATTAAATAAAATTATATTTTTATATAAATAAATACAGTTAAAAATAATGAAAAATACAAAGTATATCGAAAATATTTATTTTAAAAATTTTCTTCCCACTAATAAATAAATTTGGTGTCTTTCATATTTCATAAATTTTCATTATTAATATATTAAAATCTAATTTTATTAAATTATAATAACAATATATAAATATATAAAAATTTTAAAATATTAATCCAATTAAATATGTTAGTTTTAACTTGATATCTATATAATATCAATTCTATTTTATATATTATCAATTAGATAATTGTTGACTCGGAAATAATTTCACTTTGGCCACTAAGGAATGCCCATATTTATGCACAAGGTGGAGTCCGCTATTAAGAAGTCCAGTTATATTCATCCAGGTGCACTTAAACTCAGTGCACACGGGTATATTTCACAACTTTTAATCTAAGTGTATTTAACAAATGTATCAATTTTTATAAATTTTGGAGATTTTCAGATATTTTTATGGATCTTTAAAAATCAGTGCTATTTTTAGTAATTTAAAATTACTAAAATGTACTAATTTTTAAAAATCTAAAAATCTCTAAATTTAGTAAAAATTGATAAGCATGTTAATAGTTGTATAAAAAAATTTTGAAAAAAATAATAAAGAGTATTTGCACCCAGGTGCGCCAAGTCTAAGTATATTTGAGTGTATGCAACCGGGCTTCCAGTATTAAGGGGTGGCTAGAAGCTTTAGATGAAAGACCTACTCAATTGCACTCAGGGCGCATAATCCTTTCTTTAATTTTTTTTAGTTTTTTGAAATTCATATATGATTACTAGTATAACTATCTCATATATATAATTTTTACATTTTCATGTTTTATGTATTTTATTTTAAATTTTAAAAATTAATAAAGGCATTTCTCATGTGTAAAAATAAAAAATATATAAAATTATATGTAGGACATTCATGTTTAGGATTGAATAAGGAAAAATTTTAAAAATAAAAATAAATTGTGTATTATGCTAGGCGCATAAATCATTAATTTTTTATATACTATCTTCCCTTTCCCAACCTTGTTTTCCAAAATATATATCTTCAAGTGCAATTTTGATCATAAGTTTGTACTAAAAAAATTATATCAAAAGTTACAGTACACTTAGCTCAAAATAAGATCTACATGATTATAAAATAATAATTTACTCTATTCGTTGTATGTGAACTTATTTATTTTATTAACATATTAATTTTCTTCCAAATTAAATATGTATATGAGACTCATTTAAAAATGTGAATTGGAGTCAAAACTTCTAGCTCATCCTTGCATCTGGTAAAAAAAAAAAAATTAATTTTACGAGGTTAAAACTGGGTCAAGTTATGGATGGGTTGCGAGTCAACTAGCCTTAATTCTCTCTTTCAAAAGTTGGATAGTTGTGTAAGAAAATGTAAAAAAAAAAATTAAATTAGGATAATTATAAAGAGTGAAAAGTTTTCTATTTAAAATTTTTAATAGTTACTTTTAAATCTAAAATTTTTCACCATCTACAGCTATTCTATTTTAATTAATTTTTTACATGTTCCTATATAGCTCTTACTACTCAATCATTTATACACAGTTATTCATGAAACTAACTTATTTATTTTAACTTTATTTTTTCACTTCTTATTATTGACCCTATTGTATCATATCACTTCTTCCAATTTAAAAACTTTTGCAATAAAAACTTTTCATTTAAAAATTTTATTACTTCCTAAACACACCATTAGTTTGAAAAGCACACCCATAATTTAAAATCATTGTTAAAAACTATTACTATATCTTATCTGAAATTTTGCATATGGGAAAAAATATCACCTTAAGCAATTAACAGCCAGATATAATTTACATCACCTTAAGCAATTAACAGTCCGATATAATTTATTTTATAGAACCATGATAACAGGGAAAAACTATCAATATTCAAAAATAGTGATAGAAAACATCCAAAAAAAAGTTGTAACAGCAGTAACATAACCATTCAAATATACTTCATCAAAAAATAATTAAATAGAAAGTCTATATAGAAAAGTGAACAAAATATATGGCTAAGAAGAATTGAGATGATTAGTGATTATATGTGGATTTTACTTTTAAAATATAATTTTTTATTACCGTTTTTACTTTTAGGTAATAAAAATTACTAAAATGCTACTGATTTTCAAAAATAAAAAATAAATATATAAAATACTCCAAAATGGTAAAAATTGATACATATGTTACCTACACTTAGATTAACATTTGTATAAAAGAATTTTTAAAAACTAAAAAATGGATCAAAATGGCTTCAGTGCACCCGAACATTTGTATAAAAAAGCTTTCATAATAAATAAATAAACAAATAAACATGGCTTCAGTGCACCCGTAAGCTAAGTGCACCCGGTACACTTGATCGAAATCCTTCGTTGTTTTGCCTTTCGGCCTTAGTCGTTGTCAGTCAAAAGGCGTTTTGCCCTTTGCCTTCTATCGTTGCCGGTCCAGAAGGCGTTTTGCCCTTTGTGTCTTTCACTGCTGCTGGTCCAAAACCCATTTTCCCCAATGTTCTAAAATCCAAGCCCGGTACTGAACCGTTTTATGTCAGTTCAAGTCCGACCGGTTCAACCATTTTAAACCGTAACATTAGCATAACATAATTATGATGCAATAATTATATTTAATTTATTTTAATCATTTCAAAATTAAATTTAAAATATAAATAAATATAAATTCTATGTAATATAAAAAATACACATGGCATCAACAATCCATTCAAGTTCATCATATTAAAATTTATTATGCAAATTAAGAAAAAAAATTAAACCACATATATTAATCAAGATGAAAATTTAAAAATAATGACAAATTTTAGCAATTTAAAAAGAGTGTACTGACTTGAAATATGTGCAATTCTTTCATCTTTTTTGTTCCTATATGCTTGATCAGAATATTTACAATGAAATTACAAATATTAATAGAAGGATATAAGATATTTATAAAAATAGTAATTTTACTTTACTTGAAGAAATTAATCACCTAAAAATAAGAAAAAGCATTTAAAATTATAATGTAATTGAAAATATTCAAATTGCTCATCATCATTCAATTTTGAGCAAAGTTTAATTACTATTTAGGTCTAGAGTGAGTACAAAACATAACTACGCAGGAATAGAAATATATTTGAAATATCTAATTCAAAAAAAGACCTTCAAAGTTGATATCTTCAAAATATCCAAAAAAGAAACAACTCCAAAGTTGCATCTTTATGGATTTCCTTAACTTTCTCTATTTTATTCATGATCTTCTTGAATTAGCATCGACACTATTAATGGATATTACAATCAAATATTAGTCTTTGAAATAAATTGTTATGAAAGTAAAAAAAAATAAAAATCAATAATTAAAAAATGAAGGTTACAAAATATTACCAAAATTTTCAATTCCTATTGTAGCGAATAAAACTTGTGGTTGGTCTATTTGCATCCAAGTCTTAACATCTTCGGAATTGCTTGGATTTCTCTCCTCCGAACCCTTTTCAAGTGGAAAGGGGGTCGGGGTAGAGTAATTCTTCTATCAAAAAAAAAAAAAAAAAGTCTTAACATCTTCTTCACGAAATAAAGGTTCAGAGTTTTTAGACTCCATGGTCCAATTTTCAAAATATCTATGTTATCTAAAAATATAGGATCAAAGTCAACCTTCTTTTCTTTCTTCCTAAATAATTAGAATAGAAGTTAAAGAGAACATATAAAAAATAAATTAATCACAAATTACATTGAATTTAATCATACCTCTTAAGCGAACGTAAATAATATCATTCAATCTTCCATGCTCCAATCTATTCCTCTTTTTGGTATGTATACGTTCAAAGATAGACCAATTTCGTTCGCAACCATATGAGCTACAAGTTTGGCTTAAGGCTTTAATAGCAACAACTTATAGTTTTGAAGCACTGCACCTATAAGACTCCTACCAAAGAGCTACAAAATTATATAGAAAAATGATGTAGTTAAAATTTCAAAAAAAGAAATATTATAATCTAAATTTAGAATACCTGTACCGAAAGTATAACGTGCTACTATAGCCGCTGGCCTTCCAAAGTCTCTTACATTATCTCGATATAATTTTGTATCTTCATTAATACTAACTTGTGCTTCAATGTCTTCATGATTTAGTCTCTCGATAACTTCAAGTACTCCAAACCATGTATGAAACTTAGTCTTTCGATCAGCATGATAGAAAAACATTAGATTGAAATAAAAGTCTGCTAGATGAAGAGGACGACGAAGTTGATTCTTCCAATATATCAATGACATTGAGCACTAAACTATAATCCATATTGATTTTTTTGAAAATTTTCTCTATTACTTTCTTTGCCCTTCGCATGCTTTCAAAAATATATTCCATTGAAGGTTTTTCACCACTATCAATTAATCATAATACACAAACAAGTGGCTCAAATATCGATACAATAGTCTCACATCATTCCTAAAATGCAGAACAAAGTATCAGATCAGTTATTATCTTCACCTTTTGATTACGACGCCACTTTCTATCATCTCATTCCTTACTAACAATCATGACTGTTAATTTATCTTTGCATATTAAGAGACTTTGAATTGCCAAAAAGTGAGTTGCAAACCGCGTCATTGTGGGTCAAATTAACTCCTTTCTATCTATATATTTTATCATCAATGCAAGTGCAAAACTGTTGTTGTATATAAAAGTAGAAATGGAATGAGCTTCATTAATTACCGTACTTACTATATTAATTTTTATAATATCTTCTAGCATTAAATCCAAGCGATGTGTTGCACATGGCATCCAAACGATATGTGGATATGTGTATTTCAATATTTCTCTAGCTAACTTATAACTCAATGCATTATCAGTTACCAATTGAACAATATGCACTTAACCCACTTTTTCTATAACTTTTGAAAATAGATCACAAAGCATATTTGCAGTTTTTATCTCTATAGATGCATCAACAGATTTAAGAAAAATTGTGCATTTAGAATAATAAACAAGAAAATTAGTCAAAGTTATTTTTTTTATCTGTCTAACCATCAACCATAATAGTGCATCCATACTCTTTCCATTTTTCATCATAGGAATTGACAATCTGTTGAATTTCTTAATAATTTTTTTTCAAAATAAAACTACGCATATCATGATATGTAGGAACTTTAAATTCACGGCCAATAGTAATAATATTGGCTACCATCTCTTGAAAATCAAAAGAATTCACAGTATTGAAAGGGATGCAAGAATGAAAAAACCATTGACCAATAGAAGCATGAGCTCGATAAATAGCATCTTTTCCGGCCATAGCGCATTTTATAGAAGGTTGAACTCCTCCTTTAGCTTTTGACTAGAAAGAACTTTGAAACACCTTTTAATTTCTTTGTTGCATTTTGATTAAATTCTCTTACTTCCTCGACTTCTTCATCAATGGTGTATAATGATATAAATGAACTCTCTTCTGTGTCATTGAAATGTTGCTTATTACTTTTTTGAGAAGTAATGCAATCTAAATCAACTTTTAGCTGTTATTGTATATGGTACAACACCTACTTGAAAACTGCTATATCATCTTTTATTCCGCTAAGTGTTTTTTCATACCGTGATTTCCTTCGCCACTAAATACCCTCCTACAATATAAACATTTATACTTTCCTTTTCCAATCTCTGTTATGTAATTCCAACCTATATCATTTCGATCCTTGATGCACGAGATTCCATAGCAGCAGATGAATAACTACTATTCATATTTGGGATACTCGAAGCCTCAGTAGTTGAGGGATTTAATTCGGATTCTGACATTTTTTGTAAAATCTACAAGTCGAATTATAAATAACATTTTATCATACATGCACATCTTATATTTAAATATCTAAATGACAATTCTAATTTATTGTATAACTCATTATTCTAAATATATAGAAAAATGTAGATTCATCAATTCATCCATAATATAGCAAAATATTGCATGATATTTAAAAAATTAAACAATATAAAACTAAAACAATGACGTATACACATTTGGCCATTTCTAAAATTTTTCTAAGCCACGTGGAGTGTGGCCCATAGTGCGGAAATTTTTTATTTGATATCCACAAAATAAAACATAAAAAGATGTAGTGCATGCTCATAGAGTTTGGTCCACGATGCAGACTTTTTTATGACATCCATATGCAATCTACAGTGTAGAATAAAAATATATAAAAAATGCAGTGCTTCGGCATTCAATTAAAATCCCACACTACGCACTGCCATCTGCAACTTGCAGTTCGCAATTAGCATAGTTCATCTCCGGTACGAAGAAGTTGAAAATTGAAAATGAGCTGACCTTGCTGCCAGCGATGATGAAAAAGAAGAAAATCTGTGAAGCTGTTTGAAGACCGAAACGGAGCATCGTGACGGCCTTAAAGAAAAACGAAATGAAGAAACAACTTTACAGGCCGAAAATGGGATGTTGCTGAGGTTTGGACTGGGAGATGGTGGCCGGAAGTGAAGAAGATGACTAGGAAGAAATTGACAAAGTGGCAAATTGACTTCGAAAGTTGGTGGAAGTCTAGAACCCGAAAGGGTGCTGAACGCTTGCTATGAGTTGTTGCTGGAGCATAAAATGATGACCGGACGGTGAAGGTGCTGCCGGATGACGATTCTTGCCAGCTGATTGACGGGGAACTTGCCGAATGGTGGTGATTGGTGAACTATAAAAAACGTAATGATGTAATGATGTATTTTAGGATAAGAATCTAATGATGTATATTGAAAATGGAAAAAATTGTAGTAGAGTTATAAAAAATTATCTAAAAAATTTAAAAATTATTTTGAGAATTGAAATTTTTATTAGAAATAGACATTTGAATTCAATTTAAAAATCGTGTATGTTTTGAAATTCACTTTACTTTTGTGCATGTTATGACATTGTATGATGTATTTTAATTATATCCAACAGCAATGGTGGTGTGCTTTTGATTCAATCCACGTACATGTCTTTTGGGCATGTTTGTTAATCTATGTAGGAAGATGGGATGGGAATCCATGGGATTATAAATTCCCAAGCTCAATTAATAATCATATTTTTTCTTTTTTACTCCTATATTTCAATCACTTCTAATCATTTCTCTTGTCGACTAGACTCAAACTACTTTATTTATTCCATCTTTACTCCTGTTATTTCATATCAATCACGCAATTTTCAAAATATTCTATTTTTGACTTTCCAACCCATCCTACTTCATCCCACATTTCTTACAACTTTTACATTACCAAACAAGTAATGCATGCACATTTAGTGTGTGTTTGGTTGGAGGTAAAACTTTTGATGAAAAGTGTTTGGAGTAGAAGTTGTCAAATCAATTAAAGTAATATGATATAATAGGAATAATGATGAGGAGTAAAGAGAATAAAGTTAAAATAGATAGGTTAGTTGTGTGGGTAGTTGTGTAGAAATGATTGAAAAGTATGGTAGCTTGTGTAGAAAAATGTGAAAAAATAATTAAAAAATAGAGTAATGATGGAGAGTGAAAAGTTTTAGTTGACACTTTTTTATCCTAAACAAACACACCCTTAATGATTAGCATGCAGCCATAGGCAGCGCTGGCTAAGCTAATTTCAGCTGCCCACACCCTCTTTTTGGATCCCCGTTATATGCACCCAGGTGCACCTCAACTTTGCACCCAGGTGCAAATACTAATTTTTTAAATTTTTTGAAATTTTTTTATACAATTGTTAATCTAATATTTAACACATATATCAATTTTTACCTTTTCCAGATTTTTAGTTTTTTTTGAACATTTAAAAATTAGTGGCATTTTTAGTAATTTAAAAATACTAAATTGCCACTAATTTTTAA
Organism: Annona cherimola; assembly: GCA_030490835.1. Classification (NCBI taxonomy): domain Eukaryota; kingdom Viridiplantae; phylum Streptophyta; class Magnoliopsida; order Magnoliales; family Annonaceae; genus Annona; species Annona cherimola. The sequence goes on along the minus strand of CM059975.1, from coordinate 88,094,494 downwards.
AAAATTCAAAAAATATAAAAAAATAGTAAAAATTAATACACATGTTAAATATATTTAGATTAATAGTTTGATAAAAAAAGTTTAAAAAATAAAAAATAAATTAAATACACCCAAGTTCACTAAGTTTAAGTACACTTAGATGTATGTAACTGAAATCCCTCTTTCTACCTTCAAAATCCAAACTTCACTCTTAAAAAATTACAAGCTTAAACCACGGTCCTTGCCTCAAGAGAGAGAGAGAGAGAGAGAGAGAGAGAAAAAAAAAAAAAACCACGGTCTGAATTCCCAATGGCCAAACTTTCACGGTATGAATTTTACAAATATAAAAAGCAAATAGTAAATTAACGGGCTTTCTTTTCAAATTTAACATTATGTTTTTTTTATAAGACATGTTACTGATTTATTAATCACCATTGACATTCGAGTTATTTTTTATTAGATAGCCATCCAGTCTGCATTATTTTTTATTTAAAATTGTGTATTTAATTAAAATATAATTTTTATTTTTAAAATAACTCATTACATCAAATATATTAGCTTTGTGTTTATGACATTTTGGAATTTTTCAATATAATACTTTTCAAAAACTCTCTTATATTATAATAGAAATATACAAGAAATACTTTTAAAATATAAAAATTATTTTTTAAAAAATATTTCTCGACTTGATATATTAAATTTATGCCTTTCAAGTTTTGATAATTTTTGCAACAAAAAATTTAAAAATCATTTTGATTAAATTAATAAAATACTTAAAGACTTATATTATTTTTTAAACAGACATTAATTTGTTAATTTGGTATATTTAATATCATGAAAATTCCTAGAATAAAAATATTGAAATTGATTTTCAATTATTATAATAAAAATATTTAAGAAACTAAATTTTACATTTTTAAGTCCGCAAAAACGACTCTCTAAAATTTCTTAATTTAAATTTTAACCTCATAATTTGGATATTTGAGAGAACAATCTTCGAAGTTTGAGAATTGTAAAAAATAACCTTAGGTATTTTCATCCATTAAAAATTTAATTTTAGTGGTAAAATTTGCAAAGCGATAAAAAAGATAAGAAGTTAAATGCAGGCTAGGTTAGTGCATTTAACGTAGAGTCATTTTAATAAATGAATAAGCGGAATGACAATAAACTAATCGACCACAGCTTGGTTGGCTAGGGACGATGTCTCACCTTCACCCCACGGGTTTTCAAACCTCATATATCGCTGCCTGTGCCTTTCTTCTGTTTTATGAGTGTCCACTGATAGATACTGTAAGGAAAAAAATGAGTGTCCACTGATAGATACTGTAAGGAAAAAAATAGGGATATTGTAAGATGATTATATAAATGTTGTATTAAAATTTGCAAGAATGTCCTGTCAGTAGGAAAAATGACCAATGAGTGGGAAAAAATAGGTATATTGCCAAATGATTATTAAAATGTTGTATTGAAATTTGCAAGAATGTCCTATCAGCAGGAAAAAAATTGGCATATTGCCATATGATTATTAAAATGTGGTATTGAAATTTATAAGAATGTCCTATCAGCGGGAAAAAATAGGCATATTGTCATATGATTATTAAAATGTTGTATTGAAATTTGCAAGAATGGCCCTTATATTAAAATGTTGTATTGAAATTTGCAAGAATGTCTTAAGGGCCTGAAGGTAAGATAGTTTGAGATAATTGTAAAAATACATACCAATAAAAAAAAGTACAATAAAGATAAAGAAGTTCTATTTATATTGAAAATTTTCCAAAATCTCACGAACACAAAGCTAATATATCTAATTTAAGAGTTATTTTAAAAATAAAAAATATATTTTGGTTAAGTACACAATTTTAAATAAAAAATCAATGAAGACTGGATAGGTATCTAATAAAAAAATATTTTGGAAGTCAATGGTGATTCATAAACAAGTAACATACCTCATAGAAAAAATAACATAAGGTTAGAAAATTGATCAATATAATATAATTTGAAAAGAAAGACCATTAAGATATTTTTGTTGTAAAAGACTTACTATTTGCTTTTGCCATTTGCAAACTTCAAATTATGGTAAGAGCAATTGCCTCGAGCGTTGCGTATGCTCTGTTCGAAGCTCAGCAACTACATTTTCCATTTGGTTTTGGCAGCAAGTTTTTCTACTCTAGCAGCAACAGTTGAAATTTGAGGCAATGGTGTTATTCTCCTCATTTATTATAGGAGCGTTCATTCGTTGATAAAGGAGAAAAAATAAAAATATTAAGTAATTTAAAATGCCACTTATTTACAAAAATCCGAAAAAATTTTAAAATTCTCCAAAAATGGCAAAAATTGTATCACATGTTAAATACATTTAGAATAATAGTTGTGTATAAAATTTTCAAAAAAAATTAAAAAAATAAATGTTAAACGCGGAGGCCAAATGGACTGGGGGCACCTACCTAGTATGTCTGTATCAGGGTTGATTTGTCTTTATTATATTGTTAAAAATTCCTACAATACCTTATTTTTAAATTGAGTTGATTCGAAGTTTACCTTATCGCTTTTTTTAAGGTCAGGTTTATTTCACTTTTCATTACAAATTAATTAGTTATATTAATCTTTATATTATATTAGAAAATTATAATTTATAACAAATCTCACTTAAAAACTATAATGAAGATAATAATAATATAATTTTTAAAATACATTTGTTAAATTTACCAAGAACAGATAAATAAAACAAGTTTCTAGATATTTAAAGAATATATTTATATTTTCCAATACACGATGATGATGTAATGATTTTGTCCATCCCTGCTCTGCTTCATGATTCCTCTTCATGCGTCATTTGCATTTTAGTTTTCATTGATTTTTCTTCCTCCTGCAAGACTAGCTCACCCCATTGCATTTTTCTCCGCCACATCCTGTTCACTCTTCGACATCATGTTACATTCTTTTTAAAAATTTTACTTCGAAGGTGTTCGCTAGTCACTCAGCTCATCTTCTTGTCAATGGGATTCCTGTGACGAAGCTATAATAGCACCGTCCTACATCCTCAGTGCACCCTTCCATCATAGTTGAACAAAATGATAAAAACGCATTTCATAGCTGCATATCACACCTCTGCTTTAGTCCATAAGTCATATTTCAAAAAAAAAAAAAAAAAAAAAAATCATTTTTATAAAACTATTACGCGTGCATCATGGAAGCCACGGTTTTAAATCCTGAAAAAAGGACTTCTAAATCCTCTTCACCACATTGCTTCAGGACCAATCACAACTTTTAAAAATCATTTCCTAAGCATTCATATCACGCTGTTCCATTCAAAACATTAAAAAAAAAAGGAAAAAAAAAAGGCATTTGTTCCATTGCTTTATTTGCATGGGGCCTTTAGAATGAAGGTTTAAGTTATCAAAAAAATCATTTTTAAAATAAGTCCGGTTTCAGTGCAAACGTTTTCACCATCGGAAGAACGTGAAAATGCCCTATCTACCGTTCATTTAAAACGTGTGGCAGAGATTTGCAGGGGCAAAATTGGAATGGGTGCATTGCTTACACGCGCGTGTAGGTTGGTCATTGGCTTCCTAAGGAAGCTTCTTACCGAAGTCATGGTTTTGCGTTGACAGAAAGGAGCGGATAGCAAAGAGCGCAACAGGTGAGAGAAAAAAGGAGATGGCATAGCAAGTGAGGTCGCCAGTCGCTGAACCCAGTAGCTGGTCACGCCTATTAAGATTTTTGTTTCGAAAAGGTATAAAAACATAATCTTCTCTGTTTTGAAATCGGCAGCCATGTAATCCTGGGATTTTTGTTTCCAATTGTGAATAAATCAGCAAGAAATAGGTCAATGTTTATTGGCCCAGAATAAAATCGTTCGATTTATTTTTTTCTGTTGATTTTAGAGCTTTTTGATTTTTGGGCAGTTGGAATGAATTGATTTATTCCCATTGATCGCCTCAATGGGTTTTACATAGGCCGGATTCATTTTATTTATTTATTTATTTATTTTTTCTTTTCTAAAATCATGCTTTGATTCACGAAGTTTCTGTTCAAATCATTTTGGAGGTAGGGATTCACTTCTTTTTCGTGCTCTGAATTCATATCCGTGATCTAATCTTCATCTTTTGCATGTTGTGCTTAGCCTCTAATTTTCGAGCAAATGATGGGTATTTTTGTTTTTTTTTTCTTTGTTTGTATGGTTTCATCTGTGTTTTTGGTCTATCTTTGAATAAACCTTTTTCTATTTTTGTTGATCAGAATTCGTGCAAATGAAATCGCAATGCTCTATCTTCTTTCTGGTTTTGTGCCAAGCAGTTTTCTAGGACTGTGCATGGCCCTGGGCTAGACAGGAAAGGATGGCAGTTGGGTTTGTCTTGTCAAGCAGCAACCAAAGATGAATTTGGAGGTATGAACTTGTTTTGCGGAGGTTCTTTGCAAGGGAGCAAAAATGGGTCTCTTTTGGATGAGTTTGACGAATCAAGTGCTGCAACATTTGACGTCTTGAGTACTGAAATAAATTCCGAAACAGTTGATTTCTTTGTTAGTGATGTTGGATGGGGTCATGTCCATTGATCAGGCAATTGATGCATTAAGCAGAGGGAAGATGTGTCATCAACTTCACCAATTCTACTCAAATTTCTAAAATGTACATGTTGGACTAATTTTTTTTATTTATAATCAATGAAGAATTGTGAAATTTGGTAAAGATACTAAATTTTGTTGTACCAACATATGATCCTAGTGTTCGTCATCGATTGCCTGTTCTTTTTCCTTCTTTGTTTTCATTGAATTATCTGCATCAGCTTGTCTAGTTGTAGCCTCAAACATTTATTCACCTATGACATATGCAATGCAGCTTTTACATTTGCAAAATGCCCACAGGTGTTTTCCCTGTAGGGGGTTTCCAATCTTCTCAGCAAAATGGCTTATTCTTGCTACTTATTTGTAAATAAAATGGTGAATGTGCATGAGAATTCTACTCCATCTAGTTTCAAGTAAAAATACGCTATGAATAAAATTGTCGGGAGTTAAGCTAATCTGGTATCAAATTAGACAGTCCTCAATTTCCATATTTGAGCTTCACTTTCTCCCAAGATTGAAACGATTGTTTATCTATGTCTTGGCCTTCAGTTTGTGATTGCTATAGATGATGAAAATGGAGATGAGGAAGGAGATTCAATTATGGTTGCGTCTCTTGCTAGTGCACAAGCATTGGCTTTTATGATTAGGCATGGATTTAGGACAGTATCTGTGGGAATGAACGAAGAGGATCTGCAGAGACTACCCCTGCATTTGATGTCTGGCAACAACAATAAGGATCCATCTGTGCCAGTGTACACAATATCAGTGGTATGGCTCTTTGGCCTTTTCTATTTCACTTTGTTCTTCTCATGCATCAAAATTGCATCAGACATGTGCATACAAAATCTTATTCAAGAAACTACTAGGCCTATCAATCAGGAAAAAAAAAAAGAAACCACTAGGCCTAACATTATTCATGTGGCTATGGCGGTTTTGGTGTCACAAACTATCACGCATTTTTCCTTGAGCAGAAATATGCAAAAAGATTTTTTTCTTTTTCGACTGTTATCATAAATCTGAGTCCTTGTTGTGAGTTTTAGATTTGTAAGTAACACACAACAAACCATGAAGATCATCTGAACTTTGTGATCAAGTTTGCCATAGTCCGCTTAATTAGTTGAAACTATATAGAAACCTGAAACTTCTACGATTCTACCAGTGATCTTCCCTTTGCATCTTTCCATGCAAAAAAAATGCAAGATTTGTAGTTCAGATTTCATGATCTGGGTAGAAATCCATAAACCTAACATATATCTACAAAATCTAGAAGAGGAAGCTAACGGGGTATAGCCCAGTTTGTAACGATTAACAACTCATGTTACTATTTTTTTTGGGCATTATGGGATCCAACCCCATGTTGGGGAGTTTCGTCCCCATCCTAGTGGTGGGAGCTGTGTTCTCCCGTATAGAGAGTGTTTAGTCTTCCCCTTAGAAAATTATAAGGGCATTTGAGATTGATTTATAATATAAAATGAGATAAAAAGATGTAAAGATTCTTTTTTTTTATATATTTAAGATGTAAGGATTCTTGAATTTGATTGTAATATAAGTTGAGATGAGATGTACTATACGACCAATCAAAAGAAAAAATCTAGAGAGGAAAATAGAATGTTCCCATCTAATACATTTGTCATCCATCAATCTTACCTTTCTCTAGTCTGCTCTATCTCACCACTGAAACCTTTTACTCAAACCTTCTTATCTCAAAGCATCAACAGAGATTTTTCCTTGCCCATGCACGAGCAAGAAAAATTAATGATAAGATATGCATTTTTATTTGATATTTTCTATCTTATCCATGCTTCACCTATTATTTGCAAATAATTTGAACTATAGTCTAAATAATTTGCTCAATCAATTGAAAATTTTCTTGTTTGATTGACAATACACCCGCCTAGTTTGCTGAACCTGAATTCACCACCTGGATTAATGATTTAGCATTCATTGATAGTCATTTAGTGCAATCGACTGTTATTTTAACTTACCAAGTTTGATGCTATAATGTGACACACTAAAACGGATGAACCATTTAGTTTGTAGCAGAAAGATGAGCAGTTGGGAAGTTGTCAATTCTGAGACTAATGTAGCCCATGTTCTGGTTGTTGGTTCAACCTTCAAATTTGATATTTGTAGCTATTTTGCCATCGCATCTTGGTAAATGTAAATTTTGTTGGAATTATGGTTTGTTCATATGGTATTTGGACTGTGTTTTTCTATGATTTTTGACCAATAGTTGAATATCATGGGGAGTTACATTATGCATGTATGAAATTGTTAGTTCTTGTTGCTTGTATCAAGTTGTTGGTTCTCATTTGTAAAATGCGATTGAACAGTTGATATCGACATAAATGACCAGGCTACCTACCTATTGAAGAGTTTCAGAATTAAGTTGCTAGATAAGGTGTTAAGCGTGTGGATTCAAAAATTTCAAATTGGTGTTCATTCCTTCAATTTCAGATTGCGAGATTTTCTGACTTTTTTTTTTTAATATTTCCAATTCCATATCATTCAGGGAGAGGAAAGGACATAATAAATTATACTTCAATACAACCTCCTTTATCTATCTTTCCTAGTAAAATAGATATACTTTTGTCTTTCATTATTAATAATTGTCTCATTGATTCTATTTTATACAGGGAGAGGAGATGATGAGTTAGCCTCTGATATATTGTCTCTTTCTCTGTCATTGGGGCCCGGTAAGAAGATTTCTTTATGCATTTATTTTTTTATTTTTTCATTAATTTCATTTTGCAAAATTTTTATTTTGGTTACCTTTTATAGCTTTCGAGATTTTTATATGTGAAACTGCGTATCATTTAGGAAGAGGGTAGAATTTGTGGGTGTATTCCTTATTGTCTACTTTGTTAGTTTCAATGCTATGAGCTGATGTGAATATTTCTCCTTTACTATCATACCAACGGTTGTCATGTAATGCAAGGGAACAATGATATGAAGGAGCGCGTTATTAGTTTTTCCTAGTGAAAAAAGATTTCCTTCTGCTTCTGTTAATTAGTTTTTATTTGATTGGTTTCGAATTGTTGAATTTTATAGAAAATGGAGGGGTTTCTATGCAACCTACACAATCTCTTCCTTTCGTTCCTCTGCTTGATAAATTTTCTTTCTTTTTTTCGAAAATTTTTTTTATTAGTTTTTTTGCTTTATTGGTTTGAAGTTTGAAAGACTGTGACAATCTTGTTCCTTTCGTTCATTTGCTTGGTAATTTTCTTTCTTTTTTCTAAAATTTTTTTTGTTGGTTTTTGGCTTCATTGGTTTGAAGGATGAAAGACTGTGACAATCTTATTGATTTTGTTTCATAAATACAGGGCGAGAGGACGAGACCATGTATGCTTTAGAGCCTCCACTTTTGCCTCTCTTTCCCAGTAATGTTCTCGATAGGTTCCCTTTTGTTGTTTTTCATGATGTAAGATTCTGTTAGAATATGATGGGTTCATCAATTCTATATCACATAATAAGAGAAGAATTTGGGCTTCTTCATGTTTCACAAACCATGAATGGTACAATAGTTCTTTTTTCTCGATTATTATTTGCCTTTGTTTAATTGGATCATGTAATGAGACAAGGATGAGGCAGTCAATGTTACACTACCAAATCTGTGTTTATTTCTTGGTAAAATGTAGTTCTTTAGTTTTTGGTTTTTTTTGGCTTCTGTCTCGTTAATTTCCTATTGTCGAATTATGTGACTATCTTTTCATTCTTTATCTTAAAGAGGGGCGAGACAAATTAGATTATGATGTACTTTTTTGTTGTTTGACTTTCACCCCTATAAAATAAATGTTAATCCATATTTCATTTGTTTCACATCATAAAATTCTCTATCCATCTCATTGGTTTTGTTTAGTACAATAAAATGAGATGATGAGTTAATCGTTGATATCCTTTCTTGTTATTAGTTTTTATTTTATCAATTGCAAATTTCAGGTTGTGACATTTTGTAATTTTCTTTCTGATATATTCCAATTTTGTATCATTTAGGAGGAGGGGAGGATATGATAGCTCATACTTCAATACCAACGGTTGTCATGTAATGCAAGGGAACAATAATATGGAAGAAGGATTACAATCTGCGCTTACGAGAGACGAAGATAATTCTACAGAAACTTGGAAGTGAGTATGGGAGCGCTGAGAAAGCACGGAAAAAATGGTGGGGACGGAGAAACAACAAGAGGATGTAATTATTGTTTGGTTATATGTATAACATCGATCTCTGTTTTAGGCATATGTTGACAGAATGATTTGATTGAAAAGAAAATTCTGTTTTTGCTAGTGAAGAGCTATATTCCCCCTTTTTTCAATTGGATGCCTTCTCCCTTACTCTGTAAATTTTTATGAGAAAACAGAAGTTAACATACTTAATCATTTATCTTTATTATTGTTTTGGATATAGCGGTTGTTTTGTATCAGCATTGAGATTCAGTCAGCAATTTGTGTTCACTTCCTCTGGCTGACAATAAATGTTTCTGTTCTACACGTACAATTGCAATAAGCGGGGGAGGGAGGGGGCATATAACTGCCATGTGTTACTAGCAAAGTAAGCCCAGGATACAAATTTACTAATCTTTATTTATAGATGATTTTGTCTTTCTACACCTTTAGCAACTAAACAACATGAACAGATTTAATAAATACAATAAAGTAAATATTTTACAACTTGATAATAACATGATTATAAAAACAGAAATTTGCTGGGCAATAGTAAATTGCAACAAATAAATTCAGATGATTGAAATAAACGCTCGATAGATTTTGAATGTTACATAGAGTCTTTTCTTCTAAATGAAAACTCTTATATCTTCTTTTTCTCTAGTTTTGTTGTCGTGCTTCTAAATCAAAGTCCTTTCTCATCATTTAGAAATGCAAGAGCAGCAGTAAAGAGAATAAACAGGAAGATATATCTTCTTGTCAAGCATGGCCTAAATTACAAACTTGATAGCGAAAATGTAGAGAACAAACATGTGGACAATGAATCACAACTATAAAAGAAATTTAAAAACTTAATATTTGAAATAAGTACATAGAAACGTTCACACCATTCATTTGAAGATATGATTTTTAAAATCATTATATGGAGAACGCTTGTATAATATATTTAGAATTTAAATTTTAAAATTTTTAGATGAAAAATTATTCTACAAAATTTCTAAGTCTAAATATTAAATTAATTTGAAGAAGACATTTCTATAGCAAAATTAAAACCGTAAATTTTACATTAAATACAATAAGAACATTTATATAATGTATTTAAATATATAAATCTCAAACTAATTATGTGGAGAATGATGCTATAAAAATTTTCTGAATTATTACAATAAATTTATCTTCGCAAATTATAACTATTTTTTTGATAAATAATTTAAATTCAACATTACATAAAATTCTCACCTAACTTTTATACAAATTCTTTACTTTTTGAGGTAATGGTACGATGTGACAAATAAAATTTATGCCGTTAATTTATTTTTTGATTTATTTCATTTATTTACTTTTATTCTGTTGTAAATTCGTGACGTTAATTTATTCTTTATTTTATGTTCATTTATTCACTTTTATATCGTTGTAAATTTTATATGATTTAAACAAAAAAGTAAATAAATCAAAGTAAATCATTTTCAATAAAAGTAAATCGTAAATGAATGAGAAAGTAAATAATGGGTGGTTTCAAAATTTACAATTTTTCTAGTCAACCAAAGTAAATCGTTTAAAATTTGTGCTATTTTATTCTAAGTTTAATAGTAAGAGATGACAAATTATTATAAATCATAGGAGACACAAAAAAGATAACAACGATCATTAATTTACTTTTTAAGACCACCTATTACAAATTAAATTTCTCCTATGAGAAATAATAAAAATCAATGATACTTATAAATAATCACACAAGTATTATAGTATTTGTTCATTTTTAGTCACAATATGGTGTTAAAAAAATATGTGCATAATGAGCATGGGGACGGGTTTTATGCTAACTATAATTAATATACGTGCCTATTATAAAAATTTATAACATATACAAATTTCTACCTTTCCAGTAAATAAAAGTGTAAATAATTATTATTGATTTATTAAATATATTAATTAGATAAAGGATTCAATTATTGGATTTATTTAAAATTTAATAAGAATCTATATTTTATTATTTAATATTATTAGTATCTTTCGTATTATATTTACGGATAATATATTTCATATAAATTTTATGAACAATCTATAAAATTCATCAAATCCATCATATCAGTACATTACAAATTGATTACTCTATAAAATTCATAAATCATGTATATATTAATTTACGATTTTGCATAATTCTTGTAAAATCTGTATTGTCTATCTAATTGGTGAACATGAAATGTCATCAATCTTATTTTAGCTGTTAAAACTGTATAACTGGTTTATCTTATCAAACGAACATGTATCAAAATCATATAATCTATAAAACTCGTAAAATGTATAAAATTTATCAATTGCATATGCGCTGTATCCGTGATACTCGAATAACCTGTAAAATTTATTTCATTGGAAAAATGAATATAAGATTACTAGTGGAACACATCATTTCCATGAATTTCATAAAAACTGTAAAATCCGTAAAATCTTTAACAACGGTCAAACAAGCTAAATTATATCGGTCGTTCAAATTTATTTCTTTAAATAAAACTATTCTTAATTTTATAATTTCAGTCTTACGTTACAGATTATAATTTGGAATGAATATAATTCAATTTAACGTTATGGATCACTCATCATTTATAGTAATTTATTAAAATCATATGAATACCATAAGAATACATGCACCTCAAAGTACTGTAATTTATTTCACCTACCCATACTCACACTTTACCCACAATTCTACTCTCATGCTATGAAATTACCTTTTTACCCTTGTTTGCATTTTATGCAAAAGTGCAAACGTTTGCACTTACACCCGACTCTTTTAAAATTGCATCTTGAGTACATGTATCATTCCTTATGTATATCATGCTACCGTCAGAGTACATGTACATTTTTAAAATTGCATTTTAAAATATAGTCCTCATCACGTTGAGTCTGGATCATTCATGGTTTAAAAGATATATATTTCAAACTATTATCTGCCTAAGCACCGAAACACGATGGTTTGAGTTCACCTTAAGTTCGTTGTCATTAATTTGATTACATGCAGTCATGTTGTTCCTTGGAGAAGTGTTATTATCATTTTGCCCATTTTTGAGCCTATAGGTTGGCCCATCACAGCGACCAAGAAAGTAATGTGCTACAAAAAGATACCATATTTAGTTATTAATGTGGAAATAATTGTAAAAATAAATATTTTGATTTTTTGTGCTTTCTGTTATCTTTAACTATATTTATTTATATATAAAAAGAATTTTACTTGCATAAATTATTTTCTCTATATTTTTTTCTTATAGCAATATATATGTTATATAATATGCTATAATATAGATTCTAGAAGAGAAATAATTACATGATGTTGACGCTCGAGAAGATTTTGATGTTCTTGTGCGTTTGACTATATTTCTTGATGTTAAATCGAAATCCATTTTTTTATCATTTAAAATTATTTATTTAATCAGGGAACCAAATTTTTAACGATATCAAATATTCACGTGAGCCTCATTTGGAAAAGTAGCAAAAGTATAAAATTTAATAATAAAATTATTTCAATTTAAAATTATTAATCCACATTTATACCATTTGAAACATTTTTTCCTATACTGGTAAATGATTCTATAAATTATTATAATATTCTAATAAATCAATAGATATAATTCTTCTCGCCTCCTAAATTTTTTCTATAAATTTTTATATTTTTAATGGACATTCATAAATTAAGAAGAAAATGATAGTTATCTTAAAATTATTCTCTTATAAATTTTTGTAATAAAGAATTAATTTTGTAGTTGCCAGAATTCAAGTTATTTAGTTGCTTGATCTGGCTATTTCTGTTAAATTATAAAGATAATCTATTTAAGAAAAATTAAAAAAGAACTGATTTTATGTTTTAAGGATTTTCATTTATTATTAAGGAATTTTATTGATCAATTTTATGTACGATAAATTTATGTAAATTACAACAATGCCATTTTGGATAATTTGGATGTATTTATATAATATAAATTTAATTAAAATTATATTTATTTTTACGAGATTATATAAAAGCTAATTAGCATACAAGTCTCGAAAATCATATATATTTATTTAGTTTATTTAAATCTAAAATATAATTTAATCATTATTAAAATAGTCTCAAAAAAGTCATATACCTATTATTAAATCTAAATTACAATTGTATATAATTTATTATAGGTTTATTTTTATTATAATGATTTTATATATTTAATTAAAATTTTATTTTATTTAATTTATATAAATTATTATTTTAAATATAGCTTTATATTTATTTAGTTTTTAAATTATTTAAAGATTTTCATAGTTCTAAAATTATCAAACTTTTAAGGACCTCATTACATAAAATCATATCACTTTGTTAAGAATTTGTGGATGTATAGATTACATTTATTCATTTTTCAAAAAATCAATTATTTTATTTTGTATCATTGAATTTTATGTTTGAATAAATAAATCATATTATTTATATATGTGTTAATCATTTTTATTCGATTAATATTCATTCAAAATTAATTTGTACTAGATCCGATTAGATGCTTAATTCAAGATTAATTTATATTTGTTAGATGTCGTTAGATCCGATTAGATGTTGTTAGATGTCATTAGATTAAGGTGAATTTTATTAAATCCAATTATCTGGCTTTTAAATTTTGTAATTAAGGTATAAATGATCTTATAAGGGTCTTAGGATCATATTACAAGTGTTAAATTATAATTAACTTATTAATATCAAAAGTTAGATTCGGTTAGATGTTGTTTGATGCTGTTAGATATCGTTAGATCCGATGAGATGCTGTTAGACATTATTAAATGCTGTTAGATATTGTTAGATGTCATTAGATTAAGGTGGATTTCATTAAATTCTATTATCTGAGTTTTAAATTCTGTAATTAAGGTATAAATGACCTTATAAGAGGTTTAGAATCATATTACAGGTGTTAAATTAGGATTAATTTATTAATATCAAAAGTTAGATATTGTTAGATGTCGTTATATTAAGGTGAATTTTATTAAATCCTATTATCTGGGTTTTAAATTTTGTAATTAAGGTATGAATGACCTTAAAAGGTGCTCAGAATGATATTACAGGTGTTAAATTAGGATTAGCTTAATAATATCAAAAATTAGATGCTGTTAGATGTCATTAGATGATGTTAGATGCAGTTAGATATTGTTAGATGTCTTTATATTAAGGTGGATTTCATTAAATCATATTATATGAGTTTTAAATTTTGTAATTAAGGTATAAATGACCTTATAAGGAGCTTAGAATCATATTACGAGTGTTAAATTAGGATTAATTTATTAATATCAAAAGTTAGACGCTGTTAGATGTCGTTAAATGTTGTTAGATGTCGCTAGATGCGGTTAGATATTGTTAGATGTCATTTAAGGTGGATTTCATTAAATCCTATTATCTAGGTTTCAAATTCTGTAATTAAAGTATAAATGACGTTATAAGGGGCTTAAAATCATATTACAAATGTTAAATTAGGATTAACTTATTAATATTAAAAGTTAGATGCTATTAGATGTTGTTAGATCTTGTTAGATGTCGTTAGATGCTATTAGATGCAGTTAGATGTTGTTAGATAAAATTAGATAAGGTGAATTTCATTAAATCCTATTATCTGGGTTTGAAATTCGTAATTAAAGTATAAATGACCTTATAAGGGACTTAGAATCATATTATAGGTGTTAAATTAGGATTAACTTATTACTATTAAAAGTTAGATGTTGTTAGATGTCGTTAGATATTATTAGATGCTGTTAGATTTAGTAATATTCGAAAAATAAAAAATATTAATAAAATTTTCAAATACTCAAAAATAAACATTAAAATTGTTATTTTTGAGAGTAACTTAATTACATAAACTTTAAATAATATAATATAACTTTACTAATTATAATGAAATCTTATTAAAAAATAATTTTTTGTACACATAATTTTGAAAAATGTCAAATAATGAAAAATTATGTCTACATATGTTTCAGTAGTTGATCCAGTAAATGAATGGAATAGATTGAGATTTTGAATATATATAATAAAAATTTTATTAAAAAACCAAATATACTCACATTTTTAACAAATATACGCACATAGTAAACTTACCAGAATGCACCTACTTCATTTTTTTTCCTCATGCGGAAGGCTTTCCATAGGTTGGGCCCCATCTCTCATATGTGGAGGTTTAAATGTCCCCCCAGGTATGAGGTATTTATAGAAATGTCTCTCTGTGGCTTGAGGGTTGTGATTGCTCTTGACTATAATATCAATGTTACATTGTATAAATACTAATAAAAAAATATGGTAGTAACGTCTCAAAGCGATGACATGACATGGTGTGGTGAGGCTCCAATGTGTATTCGAAATCCACTTGTAAAGGATATTCAACCCTCTCTTGTAAATTTTTTTTTTTTTTAATTTTTGGTTGGTCAGTTTTGTATAGTTGCAAAGGAAGGCTTCTAATCCATTAGGCCTTGTATTATGAGAGGTGAATAGGGCTTAGGAGCCACAAATCTTTCTTCGTAAAAGAATTGGCTAATTACCAGGGGCCTAAATTTTAAAGTTTTCCGGGTAAAACAATAAATTGTATCAATTTCAGTTTTAATTCTCTACTACTTTGAAATTTCACATTCATATTATGGAGCTAAAATTGTCAAAGCCAATCCCTAATATCTCATGCATACAATACATAAAGTGAAACCATGCGTCCAATTAGTACTACTACTTGGTGCAGTTGATGATCAGGTGCATCTTTAAAAAATGAGTTATACTCACATACCACCGAGGAATAAGTGATGAATCACATGCAGGTATGCGATCGATCTCAATTTCATGTCTTCGTGTGATGCACCGATTGTAGCAAAGTGGTCCACATATAATTAGGTAAGCCACCTTGCGAACAATCCCGAGGTGGAAAGCTAGCTTTGTATAAGATGTTAAATTTCTGAGACACAAACCTAACGGGCAGTTGGATATGATTCAGAGAGGCATTTACCGATAAGCAGATGATGAATTGGAGAGATGGAGCAGTGGGTGCATTAAAATCAGAGTGAATATTTTTATTCACTTCTAGTTGTTGTGTGCTTTGAATCAATCTTCCAAGGAGTTTTGCATTTTATTACTAAAAAGAAATTCTGTTGTATTTTTATGTAGGTAGTTAGTGGGGAAATTATATTCTCAGCTGCACTATCTAACACGCAGTTAGACGTGGTCTTTTGATTTTAGAGAGTGATTTTCACTACAACGCATTAACAGCGGTTTTTCGCATTCGTTCTTATATAGTCATATCACAAGTTTTCATAACTACTCTATTTTCTAATCAATGTACTCATAAATTTTCATAACCATTCAACCATTGCATTTAAAATCTAAACCGTTGAATCTATATTTTATTTTTTATTTTTTATTTTTACGTCTATGTAATTTTCATTGCCATCGACCATTGCAGAGAATGATTCGGTCCACCAAAGCATGTTATTAACTTATTATGCGAACTGAAATTTTTTAGCAACATCTCGCGAAACTTATGTACAATTTATGCGCTTATCATGAAACCAGCATACAATTGCAAATCTGAAATTGTTAATTTTTTTTTATAAAAAACTGTTAATATTTTTATTATGTTCCTATAAATTTTCAGCCACAATTGGACCATCCAATCAATAGATTCAAGGAACACGGTGAAACATCTCGGTACTGGCCATTGGCTGCAATTTTCTTTCAGATAGGGGTTTGTTTCTGTAAAGCCTCTCCTCTATACAATTTCTTTCACTCTTAATTTCCTAATTCTTGATTAAAAAAATCCACTACATTTATTGTATTTAGTATCATTTATATTATTATATAAATTCTTTCATTTATTTAATATTACTGTTGATGGATCCAACTACACGTGTAATTCGTGTTTACAAAACTTGAATTTGCCTCGAATCTAGCCTTAACTAACCTTAACTCTTTTTATAAAACTTAAAATTTAACGTCACCATATAGTTGCTCGGCTGGTAATTTGGGAGGAACTACTAAGCAGCCCACCTAAGTCTAATAACCTTGGTGGAGGTTTTACAATTTTCTCTTTAGAGTAGTGTTTGTTACAGATTTTTCCCTATGCATGTGTTTACAGAAAATTTTCATTCATGGTATGAGGGTCGTGAATGTGTTAGATTTGTAATATCAAATTGTCACATTATATAAGTTTCAATAAAAAATTTAACTTTAACTGTAACTCTTTTTGTAAAATTTAAACCGCCGCTCTAGTAATAAAAATCAAATTTTGTAAAATTTAAACTGTGGCTCTATTACAAAAATCAAATTTGGGTTAAGTTTGGATTGACAAATATTCTTTTAATGTAGAGTGACAAGCTCAAAATTTTAATTAAATATATGAAAACAACTAATCACATAAGCAAGAATAATGATACATATTATAACGACATTTATTTTTAAAAATATAATCATTTATAATATATATCTAGAAGAAATTTAACCCTTCAAAGCAAGATAAAAGAAGAAAATTAATAAAATTAAAATAAATAAAATAAAAATAAAGATAGATATAAATTAAAATAATATAATTTATCTACAAAAGAATTGGGACATAGAAACACATGAATTTAAACATCAATATAAATAATGTAAAATACATAAATATCAAGAAATATTTTATTATGTACTGTTTACTATATTTTACATTACACAAAAAAAATGGAAAAGCATATTCATGTTTCTCGATTTTAGGTTTTCTTGAACTCTAATTTTATTTATAATTGGATTCATCGAGTTTAGGTTCTTTAGTGGGGAGGTGGGAATTGAATCGAGTCATATAGGTTAAAGTTTGCCTAATACTAATTTTACTTTTTAAATATCTTATTTGACTTAATCCTCATTTTTCTTAATATATCTTAGGACAAACTTTAGATTGATATCTAGGTGATAGGTTGGATCGAAAATGCAATTCAAGTACAATAATTTTAAAATTTTGTTTGAATATAGATTCACATCTATATTAAATTTGAAGGTTAAGTGCCTCAACATCTTACTAATTAAAGAGAGTAAAACATCACTAGCTATAATAAAAAAAAAAACTTATTAAACATATATAGTATAATTTTTTTTTATTAAAATAAGTTAGCAACAAAATCTTACTGAAAATTTCATTTACAACTTGAATCAATAAGCTGGATTGGCAATTTAAGTCAATTATGAATTTTTTTAAATTTAATCTAAAGACTTATTTATACTAAACTTACATTTTAATTATTATAAGATAAAATTCTAAAAATAAAATTAGAATATTTTTAATCATAAATAATGTGAAAATCTAAAAGAAATTATACTAAGATAAAAATATGTTTATAAATTTTAATGAAAAAATATATGCGGGTTGGTTGAAACTCTTCATGCGGAGACATGATTAACTATTTTTTACCTTATTTTTGAACTTGGTTTAAAATTTTCAACTCCGCCCAGTTTGGGATTATAAAAATTTGGTTGTACACAGGCCAAAAAGTGTTGGGTCAAGGTAATGCAGGTCAGCGATTAACTCAACAAAATTCCCACACTTGGACTTAGGTTCTACCCTCCCCTCAGCTTAGGTTCTAAAAAGAAAAATTCAAAATACTCAAGATTTACGGTGCCTACGTTAACACACACTGGTGAAATTTTTTCGCGAGTGGCTGAAGGGAGGATTTTGGGGGTCTCTTAGTGAAAAGATTTTCGAAGACTTTCGAAGGGACCCGAGGCTCTTCGAAGTAGTAAGTTCTGGACGAGTAGATTTCTAATGGCTCTTCAAGAGGAGGATCCGTTGCTGAAAGAAATTGAAACCCCAGCAATCGGTTTCCGTAATTTTCATTGCCATCGACCATTGCAGAGAATGATTCGGTCCACCAAAGCATGTTATTAACTTATTGTGCGAACTGAAATTTTTTAGCAACATCTCGCGAAACTGATGTACAATTTATGCGCTTATCATGAAACCAGCGTACAATTTCACATCTGAAATTGTTAATATTTTTTATGAAAAAACTGTTAATATTTTTAAATGTACTGTTTATTATGTTCCTATAAATTTTCAGCCCAGTCCGTGATTACGATCTCAAAGTCCAAGCCATCCATTTAAAGAGTCATTAAAACTTGCTGTTAGATTGCACGAGAATTATCATACCCCTTATTACTCAAAAGTCACTTAATTTTAGAAATTGGCATTGGTTGTCTAGATTACTTATTTATTGAATTTTCACCAGGTTTCAGACAATTGGACCATCCAATCAATAGACTCAAGGAACATGGTGAAACATCTGGGTACTGGCCACTGGCTGCAATTTTCTTTCAGACCGGGGTTTGTTTCTGTAAAACCTCTCCTCCATACAATTTCTTTCACTCTTAATTTCCTAATTCTTGATAAAAAAAAATCCACTACATTTGTTGTATTTAGTATCATTTATATTATAATATAAATTTTTTCATTTATTTAATATTACTGTTGATGGATCCAACTATACATGTGCAATTCGTTTTTACAAATCTTGAATTTGCCTTGAATCTAGCCTTAACTAACCTTAACTCTTTTTATAAAACTTAAACTTTAACATCACCAGATAATTGCTCGGGTGGTAATTTGGGAGGAGCTACTAAGCAGCCCACCTAAGTCGAATAACCTTGGTGGAGGTTTTACAATTTTCTCTTTAGAGTAGTGTTTGTTACAGATTTTTCCCTATGCATGTGTTTACAGAAAATTTTCATTCATGGTATGAGGGTCGTGAATGTGTTAGATTTGTAATATCAAATTGTCACATTATATAAGTTTCAATAAAAAATTTAACTTTAACTGTAACTCTTTTTGTAAAATTTAAACCGCCGCTCTAGTAATAAAAATCAAATTTTGTAAAATTTAAACTGTGGCTCTATTACAAAAATCAAATTTGGGTTAAGTTTGGATTGACAAATATTCTTTTAATGTAGAGTGACAAGCTCAAAATTTTAATTAAATATATGAAAACAACTAATCACATAAGCAAGAATAATGATACATATTATAACGACATTTATTTTTAAAAATATAATCATTTATAATATATATCTAGAAGAAATTTAACCCTTCAAAGCAAGATAAAAGAAGAAAATTAATAAAATTAAAATAAATAAAATAAAAATAAAGATAGATATAAATTAAAGTAATATAATTTATCTACAAAAGAATTATGACATAGAAACACATGAATTTGAACATCAATATAATAATATAATATACATAAATATCAAGAAATATTTTATTTATGTACTGTCTACTATATTTTACATTAAACAAAAAATGGAAAAGCATATTCCGGTTTCTCGATTTTAGGTTTGCTTGAACTCTAATTTTATTTATAATTGGATTCATCAAGTTTAGGTTCTTTAGGGGGCAGGTGGGAATTAAATCAAGTCATACAGGTCAAAGTTTGCCTAATACTAATTCTACTTTTTAAATATCTTATTTGACCTAATCCTCATCTTTTCTCAATATATCTTAGGACAAACTTTAGATTGAAACCTAGGTGATAGGTTGGATCGAAAATGCAATTCAAGTACAATAGTTTTAATTTTTTTTTAATATAGATTTGCATTTGTATTAAATTTAAAGGTTAAGTGCCTCAACATCTTACTAATTAAAGAGCGTAAAACACCATGAGCTATAACAAAAAAAACTTATTAAACATATAATATAAATTTTTTTATTAAAATAAGTTAGCAACAAAGTCTTACTGAAATTTCATTTACAACTTGAATCAATAAGCTGGATTGGCAATTTAAGTCAATTATGAATTTTTTTAAATTTAATCTAGATATTTATTTATACTAAACTTACATGTTAATTATTATAAGATAAAATTCTAAAAATAAAATTAGAATATATTTAATCATAAATAATGTGAAAATTTTAAAGAAATTATACTAAGATAAAAATATGTTTATAAATTTTAATAAAAAAATATATGCGGGTTGGTTGAAACTCTTCATGCAGAGACATGATTAACTATTTTTTACCTTATCTTTGAATTTGGTTTAAAATTTTCAACTCCGCCCAGCTGGGATCACAAAAATTTAGTTGTACACGGGCCAAAAGTGTTGGGTCAAAGGTGAAGCAGGTCAGCGATTAACTCAACAAAATTCCCACACTTGGACTTAGGTTCTACCCACCCCTCAGCTTAGGTTCTGAAAAGGAAAATTCAAAATACTCAAGATTTACGGTGCCTTCCAGCATTAACACACACTGGTGAAATTTTTTAGCGAGTGGCTGAAGGGAGGATTTGGGGGGTCTCTAGTGAGAAGATTTTCGAAGACTTTCGAAGGGACCCGAGGCTCTTCAAAGTAGTAAGTTTTGGACGAGTAGATTTCTAATGACTCTTCAAGAGGAGGATCCGCTATTGAAAGAAATTGAAACCCCAGCAATCGGCGTCGATGGGCTGAGTTCAGGTTTAACTGCGACCAAGTTGCATCCCTGGTCTAATTTGATTTTTCTCTTATTCTTTGTATTAAAACGGGGCCTACGTGATAAAGTTGACCTTTGAAATTCATGGGAGTCGTTTTTTCGATATTTTTGTATATACATCATCGCATTCTTATACTATAATGAAGTCCATTTGCACTTTCACGCAATAGAGAGAGATTTTTCCTAAATTCTTACCACAGGATGGAAATAATAAACTTCCACAAATGGGAGGAAATTGTAAAACCCTCATCACAGTGGGACTAAGATGTAAAGCTTATATTTATTACATTTGCATCAAATAGCATTTAAACAACCAACCACCCTTATGCGAGTAGCAACCATTACCACGACACGGTGGCAATCTATGGGAGTCTTTAATAGTAGTAATCTACAATCTATATTAGTATTTTCGAGAACATCTACTTTATTGGTATTATAATTGATGCAAGAGGTCAAAATTTCTCTCATATTTCTATAATCTTATGCAAATTTTATTCTTGGGTAAATTACATTTATACTCACATAGTTTGACGCTAATTGCAAATATACTCACATAGTTTCATGAATTGCATATTAACACCACATAGTTTTACCAAAATTGCATATTCCCCCACACCGTTAACTAACATTAATATTTGCCGTTAAATTTTTAAAAATGACAAAAATTTTCTCATACATAGTTTCATAAATTGCATATCACCCTACATAGTTTCACCAAAATTGCATATTACCCCATAAAAATGAGGGCATTTTGGTCATTTTCGAAAATATAACAGCATATATTAACAGCAGTTAACGACGTGGGGGTAATATGTAATTTTGGCAAAATTATGTCTAGGTAATATACAATTCGTGAAACTATGTGGGTATATCTGCAATATCGGTGAAACTATGTGGGTATATCTGCAATATCGGTGAAATTATGTGGGTATATATGCAAATTACCCTTTACTCTCAAGAAACTTTTGACCTAACGTAACATTTTTAATATATTATATTTAATTAAGAAAAATGTACCATAAAAATAATACTATGGACAATACATAAAAACTTATTAAATTTTTAAATCAAGTTTGAAATATGTACGCATATTTTTCTAAGAAAAAAATGTAACATTTGATACAGGAACCGATTTAAGTGGGGCCTACACAAAAATATATTTTTATTAGTCTAAATTTAGAATAACTATAATATTAGTGGTCCAATGGAAGTTATATAAATTCAAAAACAGATATTTTAATAAATCTATCCTTCAAAATCATACAAATAATTAACTTTTATATAATGAGATATAAGTTTTAACGAAAATAATATAAATGGTGTAGATATTCAAAATAAGCTGTACATAATTTTTTTGCCCGATACTTCACCCGTGAGAGAGAGCTGGCCAGTGCCCGGTGCTTTCTTACCCCACTACGTGAGCACGGACAGCTTCACCTTTGCCTGAAAATTGTCAACTTTAGCCTACATGGAGATTCGCATACAGGTACTTCAAGTAAGGGTGGGGATGGGGGCGAGTCGATTTATGATCTGGCTTTGACTCGATCCGTTTTTGGCCGAGTAAAACTAATATATTTTTGACCCGGTATAGGGATGGATCAGAAATTTTAACCCAAGTTCAAAAATATGGTCAGGGTGGGTCGACCATGTCTCGACCCGAAGAGTCCGACCCGCCCTATATATATTAATTTATTAAAATTTCTAAGCCTTTATTTAAATATTATTTTTTTCAAAATTCTCACTTTTTTAAATCAATTCTATCAACAATAGAAGAATCAATTTATTCAAAAAGAAATATAAGAATTAATAAACAGAATTTGTAAATATATAACCACTATGTGTAATTGTATATTAATCTATTGTAATAAATTTATACTATATTTTCAAATATTTTATTTTCTTAATTATTTGTTTTTAATAATTAGTGAAATATTGAAGTATATAATATTTAAATTTAGTATAAGGTATATTTATATTTGATAGGTATATAAATTCTTAAAATTAACTTATTTAACCCACATTTTTGACCCAACACGTTATTCTGAACCGGTTCGATACTAACCTAAAGTTTATCCCGGTTCGATACTAACCTGAAGTTTATCCCGAACCTTTTAAAAAAAGGCAAGAGTCAAACCAACCTTGTCCTGACCCAGTATAAAAAGAGAGTCAAACTCAATTTGTAAAAAGTAGGGTTAGGGTTAGGCAAACCTTGGCCTGGTATGACATGCCCCAATTCCCACCCCTAACTTCAATTTTACAACACCCATCTAGTGTAACTTATTATGCCTTTGGCCCGGAATGAGCTCTACATATGCTTAAATATATCAATATTTTATACAATCATTTATCAATATATAAATTATGTAAATGATAATTTATATATTGAATAATAATTTTAAAATTTTTATTTACATCAAACTATTTTACTACATTGAATTTATACCATTTTTAGATGAGGTACATACACATATTCAATTAGGATGAAAATTTGTATGATAACAGAATATATAATTGTAAATATAATTAGTAGAATAGATTATAATTTTATGATTTTGAGACAACCACACTATGACTTATGCTGAATCCAACTTGTTAGAGATATTTCTACTAAAAATTTTTTTTGGCAGATAAATGGGTTTGGCTCGGCCCATAATCCAGTTAACCCAACTTTCAACCCATTTCTAGACCCAGTAACCGGTTAAGATAAAGATGTTGCTTACGGGTTGAGGTTCGCTCAGCCCATCAACCCTGTAAGTTCTTCAGGATACATTGAACAAAAAGTTCTAAAAGTAACTAATACTAATTTTACAAGTGACACAAAATTATTAATAATGGAATCAACGTCTCTGTTAAGAGAAAATATGAAAATTTATCTTACAATCAATGCATTAGTTTTACTCGTCTTTTGTTGATTTTTATTTATGGTTATAATTTAAACTGCTGCTAATTATTTCCATATTTTTGTTAACTTATTTCTAAAATGTCATGGACTCGTTTTACCAGCTCATGATCGACTCCTAATGTGATCTAGTTATATTAAATTGATTAGAATTGGGGTTAGTATTTTTGTAAAAGCTTATGATCGTGTTAAATAGGCTGGAAGGAGTATTTTTTTAGTTTTTTAAATTTTTACAAAATATTTTTCAAGTATATTTAACTTATATATCAAAATTTAAAATTTCTAGACATCTGAATAAACTTTATTTTAGAAAATCAATATTTTCCAAGGTAAAAATTACTTAAATATCCCAAAAATGTTCATTTTAAAATCTGAAATATATACAAAAATTTGTCAATTTTAGTATTTATTGAATACATTTGGAAAAATATTTTCATAAAATAGAAAAATTTTAAAAATACGATTTTGGACAGGATTACAAAAATTTGGTTGCATATATATATATATATATATATATATATATATATATATATATATATATGTAGCACCCGCCGGGAGCGCTACGGTGGGCTCGGAATGGGTTTCCCGGGCCTTAGAGATGTGGATCGTGTTGAAAAACGACATGGGCTTGGATTTCCTGCATTCACATGGGGTAAAATGAGTTAGGCCTCATAGTTTTTAGAAAAGCAGGCATATGGGTGTTTTCTCATGATTTCGGCAGCATAACGGCTAAGACAAGACGTTAGCTTAAACGTGCACACAAGAAAGCAAAGAAAATGGAGTCGCCACCGATCTTTAAAGGGAGATCGGCCCCTATTTAAAGAAATAAGGCACTAGCAATACAGAGTATGGGTTCCGGCCTACGGGTTGAAGCAAATATGAAGAAATCTGCCAACCCGAGGCGGTTTACACGGCGTAAAAGGGGGAAAATAAAAAGGGTTTAAGAGAACGGGAGAGATGGAAAGGGGAAAATGGGAAGAGAGGCGTGGAGCGCGTAGAGCATGGAAGCCGGGATGTCGGGGGCGTTGCTGCAGAATCCCGTCCTCCCCTTGGGATGCCTCTCTTCAACTGTGTTTGAATGAGAGGGGAGCTCCTCCTTTTATAGATGGTGGAGTGGGCTTTGGGCTCCCTTGAGGTCATGGACTTGGTCCATGGGCTCGGGCTTAAGTGGGATCATGGACTTGGTCCATGGACTTGGTCTTGAGTTAGGGTCATGGGCTTTGGGCCTCTTGAGTGGTTTTGGACTTGGTCCATAAGCTTGGCTTGGTGGGCTAGAGCTTGGCTTAGCCCATGGCTTTGGGTGGGCCGTTGTGGAGGCCCAAAATTGTAGAGAAGTCTGCTTTCGAGGCTTTAGTGGGCTAGAGCTTGGCTAAGCCCGTTTGTTTTGTCTGGTGGGCTGCTTTGTGGAGCCCGTTGAGGTGGCCTGTGGGAGCTTCGCTCTTTGTGGGCCGGATCTAGTTTGTTGAAAAGCCTGCTTCGAGGCTTAATGGAGCTTCGCTCCCATGGGCTGAGTGCGGGAGGGCCCGCTTGGTTGTCTTGAATTTTCTTTTGCGTCGAATTTGGTTGGGCTTGAATCTTGCGTCCAATTATCCGTCTTTGGGCCCAAAAGGTGGGGTGTCAACAGCTGCCCCCCTTTGCCAGAGGCGTCTTGGCGGTGAATGGCAAAGTAACGGACACCTCTAAATAATTTTCAGGTTGTTGGGTGATCTTGCAATTTTTACACGAACTTGTGGCAGCCTTTCTGCAAATGTGGCTTGAAGGTGACTTTTGTGAAAAGACTTCTGTGGATCATTCTTGCAAAACCTAGGAGTTGGCTGTTGTTTTTCGCCTTTTCCCCTTGAGACGGGAGGTTTTTGCAATTTCAGGAAAGTCGCGGGGGTCGTCTGCAATTCTTCTGAGCTTAGGGTTTCAGTTGTGGGCCCTCTCCCCTCTCCTTTCGGTTTCTCTTCTACCACCGCCACCGACGTTGCCCTTTAGGTTTCCGGTTGCTGTTGCTACCGATACGCCCTTGCTTCCGTCGTCGATTCACCGTCGCCGTCGTTGATTCGCCGTCGCCGTCGTCGATTCGCCGTCATCGTCGTCGTTTTGCTGTTGCCACGACCCTCTCCACCGTGTTCGGCAGCCGCTGTTGCTGTTGGGTTTTTCTTCTTCGCGATCTTCTTCCTCTTCTCCGGCAGCGGTTGGGGCTGCTGCCGTTGCTGTTGGGGATACGTCGTTGGCGTCCGTCGTCTTTCCCTGCGACAGCCGACGAGGTGTTGCCGTCGATCGTTGTGGGCCCTCTCCTCTTTCCTTCCGGCTTCTCTTCTCTCCCTTCCTATCACCGCCGACGCTGCCTGCTGCCGCTGTTCAGGGTACGCCGCCGTCGCCGTTGCCGTTGCCGCTGCCGTCGCCGCCTCCGTCGCCGCTGCCGTCGATCGGTTGTGGGCCCTCTTGTCTGTCGTCCTTCGTTGCTGCTGCTTACCTCCGGTGAGTTTTTTTTTTTTTTTTGCTTTCTGTAGTTCGCTTATGCCAAGAATTCATCCTCTGATGTGTTGATTTGTCATTGCCAGTATTTTTTGAGCATTTTCAACAGACTTGCTCTAGAAAGGTATTTTCTCTTCCTATTTGCTCGGGCAATTGCTTTCCTTTCTGCTGGTTCTCCCTTGCCTTGCTGCTTTGTGAAAATGCTTTGAAGTTGTTTCCAACACTAGAAGAAATTGCTAGGAGATCCCTTCCCATCATAGTTGAGGTGGTAGGTGGAAGTGGTTGCTCCCATCATTAAAATTTGATGTAGGCGTTGCTTTTGCATTCCTTGTGGTGGGCCTATTGCTGGAATAAAGGATAGCCTTGTGTATGTCTTTATCTTTCGTCATATGTGCGGGTATCCTTTATGCATGACTGCTTGCCTGCTGCCTTTTTGGATTGAAGCACTTCGTAGGCTTGTTTCTTGATGTCGTCGTCATGGTGTCTTCTCTTTTGTGCGTGTTGATCATTCCATTGCTTCATGTCGCTTGAGTTTGCCCGGGGCAACTGCCTCTTTTGGTTGTGTGACAACCTTTCCATTTTGCTTGAGTGGCTGCGACCTCTATCACACCCTCTCCTTTTTTCTCTTTTTGGTTTTTGGTTTTTTTGATTTGATTTTTTTTTTGTTGACAAGCTCGAAATGATGTGAATTAACCAAATATGCCTTTGCTCGGGATTCGATGCTTGTCCTGTAGCTTATTGCCTTGTGTTGACCCATTGCCCTTTATGTTGCAATTGGTAGGATGCCTCCTAGAAAGAAGTACGGCTTGCGCCATCGAGACAGGGCAGTATGGCTCAAACCTAATGAGCCGGGCGGATCTGCAGGCATTCCCATAGAAATTCCAGATGATGTAGTTGGGCCAAGCAAGAAGAAGGCCCGAGTTTCGGCCGTGGGGGCTTCCTCACCTGGGCGTCGTAGTCCCAAGCTTCCCCTTCGCCGTCCTACTGATGTTGCTCCTATCTCGCCGGGAGTTAGTTCGGATTCGGTTGAGGCGGAATCCGGTTCGGGGGAGCATGATGACTTATCCTCCGATGCCATTTTCTACTCTCTAGAGGGTGAATCGTCGATGCAAGAGAGTGGTTCTCGGGCTCGGGCGGCAGATTCCTCTTTTCTTGATGAGGGGTTTGCCTCGCCAGCAGAAGAATTCTCTGCTCAAGATGGTGGTCTCCCTCAAGATGACCCTCGAGATGGAGAGGAACTCGTCCCAAAAGAAGGCTTGCCAGGCTCAGAAAGAGAGTCCGCGCCGACCGCGGAGGACGAGCCTATTGAAGAGCTACCGGTTGGTGAGGAGATGGCTTCTGTCGAAGGCGTGGGATCCCCGACAGTGGGCGAGGGGTCCATTGCCCCAAGGGCAGTTTCTCTGCACGTATCGCCTTCGATCCGTCCGGCTATTGGTGAAGACCCTTTCCTTGTCTCTTACGAGGCCAACGCCCTTGGGGCGGTTCCGGCGGGCAAGGTATATTCCTTTTCCCTTTTTGTCTCCTTCTTTTGTACATGTGCTTCTTTGGTGTCTGACTGACCTCCTAGCTTCCCCCCTTTCTTTTTTTGTGTTGCAGATTGACTCTCATGTCACCTATTACCACTCTTGGAATAGAGTCCGTGCTTGGTTTGAGAAGTTGTCCGCCGCTCACCGAGATATTTTGAGTCGGACTCTATTTTACAGATTGGCGAGCCTCAAGCCAGTCTTGATTCCTCGGGCTTTGAAAACATCTTTAATTGAGCAATGGCGGCCAGAGACTCATACTTTCCATTTGCCCATGGGAGAATGGGAAATCTCCCTCTTAGATGTGGAGATGCAGTTGGGACTCCCATGTATGGATCGAGAAGGCGTCATCCTTTCTTCACTTGATCCAATCACCGTGGAGGACTGTCTGACCCTGACTGGTTTGGAGGCATATTCCTCTGAATCTTTCCCTTTGGAGGAGCTATGGAAGTTCTGTGACCAAGTGAGGGTGGAGGAGGCTAGCCCCGAAGTTATTCAGCAGGAGGTTCGCAGCTTCCTTCTTTATCTTGTGAGAGCGTTCTTCCGGGGTGACTCTTCTCGGAATGTAGACTTGAGGTGGCTCCAAGTTTTAAGGGACCTGACATTCCCTCACCCCATCGGGTGGGGGCGTATCCTCTTGAGCCATCTTTATGTCAACCTGGATGCCGTCAGTCGGGGTTGTAGGAGTTGCTCGGGCCTTTCTCATCTCATAGGGGTACAACTCCTTCATTTTTCCTCTCCTTTTGACTTTAGCTTATACTTATTTCTAACAACCTTCCTTCTTTTCTCCGCAGTTGTGCTTTTACGAGTATTTTTCAGTTGGGCGGCCCCAAAATGACTCTCCTGATGCTCTTCCGCGGGCTGCTCGATGGGCAGAGTCTCGCAAGACTCACATCCCCCCTTTGATGTGGCGGTCTTTGATTAGTAACTTGTCCGAAGAACAGGTTTGCCCATTCACCGCTTTTTTCCTTTCTTTCCTTCACCTTCTGGCTTTGCCTTGCCTTGTTTACTCCTTTTCTTCCCCCCCCCCCTTTTTTTTTTTGCAGTTTCAAGTTGCTCCATACACCCAGTGGATGCATGATCCGATCCTTATTGCGACGATGGGAGAGTCTACCAGTCGATTCTTGCTTTCCGACGGGGCTCGTGCCACTTGGTATTTTGGGGATAGACTAGT
Source organism: Annona cherimola (assembly GCA_030490835.1). Classification (NCBI taxonomy): domain Eukaryota; kingdom Viridiplantae; phylum Streptophyta; class Magnoliopsida; order Magnoliales; family Annonaceae; genus Annona; species Annona cherimola. The sequence goes on along the minus strand of CM059975.1, from coordinate 88,065,274 downwards.
ATGGCAGTTGACGGGTGGCAAGCGGATCCCGTCCCCTCTTGTTCATCATTCTTTTGTGGAGCAAACTTCAGTTTCCATAGAAGAGCTTTACTAATGTCAAGATGGATGGGGATTGGAGCACTTTGAGTTGTCTGAAGGCGGGTACGATCGATGGTACTCGGTGTATTGACACCATGTTCCAGCTCCCGACCTTATTTCAGACGGTCGTCACGAAGCTTCAGGCGGTGACGTTCTTGCTCGGACTAGGACCGCCGATAGAATACTTTGAAGATTTTTCATTCCTTTTGGGGTTGGACTGCAAATCCGCAAGCTTGAAGGCCTTATTTTTTTTTGAAATATAAAGCCGTATGAACACCGGCTTATTTTTTTGGATGTCTCTTTTGTCTTGTGGTTTGGGCTATGTGATGCATTTGCTTCTTTGCAGGGCCTTGCCATGTGTAAAAGTCTTCTTTTTGACGTCCTTGTAGTGCTCTAATCATTTGTAGGCCGTTGGCCATTTGAAAATTCTGCCTATAGGCGCTGCCAGAATTTTATATATATAGACCTAAAAACTTTTTAGGTCAGTCGACGTCCTTTTTTATTTTCGCGACCAGCGGGCTAAAACTCCCCATTTATCTGCATTTTTCCTTCTTCCGCGCGATTTTCTCCTTCCGTGCGAGCTGGGGCCCGCCTGCCCTGCCTCCTCTGCATCTGCTATGGGTTGTGGCAGCGCTTTTCTCGCATTTTTCCCTCTTGGATGATCATTCTCCGTCCTGCAGCTCAGAAGGTCAACTTGCTTGAGTACGGGAGTACTTTCTTTTTCAGTTCTGCCGCTGCTGTGATTAAGAGGCGTGGGTTTTCCATTAATGGCGTCCAGTTTTCATCATTTCGCGTCTGATCTCCTCCTTGCTTTCTCCCGGATTTCTAGTTCACGGCCATTCTGCGAAGGGATTTGCCATCCTCGTTTTCTGTTTCTGTTTCAGTGAGTTGGTGGCTGTTTCTCATTCTTTTTAAGCTCCTTCAATGGTGTCTTTATAGCTGCATTCTCTTCTGTTTTTGCTGTACCATTTACTCCCTCTTTGCTTCTGGATTTCTCGTTTCTGTAGTGCTTTTGTTTCTGCCCTTATTTTCCTTGCTTGATGGCTGATTTCATGGGAATCGAAGGGGATTTTCCACCTGTTAATGGAGGCATAATGCTGCCAAACGGGGGCCTATTCATGGAAGACCTCCTGCCCCCTGTTGACCCTGTTTCCCCTCCTGTTTCCCTTCTTCAAGGCCCTTGTGCGGGAGAGATTCTGTTGGAGTGGATAAATGACCTTTGTGAGGAAGAAAGATTGGTGCTGATGGAGCTGAATTTTCTGGACGTATTGGATTTAGCTAGAGTCCCACTGAACTTTGGTCTTTTGACCATGGCTGTAGAGCATTGGATACCCGACCTATGTGTTTTCCGGTTTGGGAGTGTAGAGCTTTCTCCTTCTTTAGAGGAAGTTGTTGCATTGACGGGGTTCCCGTTATCTAGCGACATGTATGCGCCTTGCTCTATCGGTAGCGTCGGAGAGGCTTTGCTTAACTTGTTTGGCTTACAGGCCTCTACCATTGCATTAGGCTATGATGCGTTGGACATGCACATGCCATTGGATGTTTTTTATTCCCTCTTTTCATATAACCGCCAGATTGACGGATTGAGACGGATCCATTGCAGGAATGCCTTAATCTTTGCTATCCTTACTGAAGTGCTAATCCCTTGTCCGGCAGTCGGTTTTAGACCCGAATTACTTCCTGTGGTATCAATGGTTATTCGCCATGAATCCATTGTCTCTTTGGTGTTAGCCCATGTTTATGAAGGATTAACTTTGAGGCGCCTAGAGAAGACTCCTTTTCAAGGTTGTCTTTCCGTTTTGCAGGTATTTCGCGGGTTTCCCTTTCTCTTGCCTTTCCCGTTCATGGGTGCTCCCTTTTGAAGAGGACTGACGCACTTTCTTTTGCAGATATGGCTTTTGGAGCATTTGGGGGCTTTCATCAGGGTGCCTCGAGCCTTGGTGGAGGGTACCGGCCTTGTGAAGACGTTGCTTGCCGCCGAGCTAACCCCTTTGCCCACAGATATGCATAGCCGCTTGAAGGAGTTGACCGAGGTGGATGTTGTATGGTTGCCCCCATGGCTTGTAGTCGACCCTATCCTTTGCACCAAAAGCTTTGGTGGCTTGACTTTGCTTGGATTGTACGGGTGCTCATCCTATCTTCCCCAACGCTTCATGAGGCAATTTGGGATGTTGCAAGATCTCCCCTATGTTTACGGCTCGCCACTTGGGTACTTGAGCTATGATTCCCATCTTTTGTCTTCGGTTAGCCTTTTCAAGCAAGAATGGGCATCGAGCCGCACGGCCTTGGAATTGGGTGCCATACCTACCATAATACCCGAGGCAACTAGCGATTACCATGCTTGGATGAGCCAACTTGTTGCGGGCGTACGTCCTCGAGGTCTCATTGCAAGTGGTGCCGTGTCTACGACGGATCTCTTTATGGGATTCCGGCGGATTTACCGGGATATGCAAGCTCTTCATTCTCAAGTGGAAGTTTTGGCTTTGATTTGCTTGCAACAGTCCGATGCCTTGGCCTCTATGGGAGGAATGCTTGATCATCACGAAACCGCCTTGGAGCACCTCAAATCACTCTTAGATGCTAGGCACTAGTGCCTTTGGGATATGTAGCCCCTTTTTTGTTTTGTTCTTTTTGTGAATGCTTGGAGGAGTAGAGCCAATGGATTGTATAGATATTTTTGTTGTTCTCATGTATATGGCTCCCTTTCTTCTCTTAGATTTCTTTCCTTCTCCTTTTTTTGGACAGCCTTGTACTTGGAGAGATGCCTTTCTCCTTTGTTGTCATGTAATTGCATCTTTGGGAGTAATGAAATGAACTTTTTTGGCTATATCTTGATGTTCCATTCTTTGCTTTGCTTTTGGATTTTGCAAACTCTGAAAAAATCCATTGTCTTCTGCGAACAGTACCATTGTTTTCCCGGCGAGTCCAGATTTTGGACGTTTGAGTTGTTGGATTGCATCTTTCATTGCGGGCTTCATGAATCTTTCACTAAGGCTTGTGTTTTTGCCTTGAATGGATTAAGGAATGGTTCAAGATGAGTTGTAGCTCGTCTCTGGTCTGTGTGGCCCCCTGCTTCTGAGTTCCCAACCCTTTTGGTCGCGTTTCGGGCGTCTGCCGGGTGGCTGAAGTTTTGCTTTGCGAGTAACACTGCAGGACCTAAAAACTTTTTAGGTCTAACAGCCTGTTTCCAGCAGCAATAGTTCTGCACTTGTGATTTGCATTTGATTTGCCGAGAGATGCATAAGAGCGATTTCTGGATGTTCCTCTTGCCTTGCAGCCGCATTAGTATTTCGATGGTGAGCCCTTTTACGGATAGAACCTCTTGACATGGTCCGAGCTTATGATTTCGGCCTTCCCGTTGTCTTCGGGTTTTGAAATGGCTAATACTCCGTTTGATAAAACTTTGGCTATAACCCACGGACCTTCCCAATTAGGCCTAAACTTGCCTCTTTTATCTGAAGGATGAACAAGTAGGATCCTTTTCATGACGAGGTCACCCTCTTGGAAGTTCTTAGCTTTCACCGATCGGTTATAGGCCCGTGCCATTCGCCGTTGATATGCTTGGGTGTGGTGAAGAGCTTGAATTCTCTTTTCATCAAGCAAATCCAATTGGGATTGGCGCGTTTGCATCCATTCTTCCATTTCTAATTCGCTTTCCTTCAAGATCCTCCAAGTTGGAATCTCCACTTCAATGGGTAGGACCGCTTCCATGCCATAGGTCAAGGCATAGGGTGAGAATCCCGTAGCCCTCCGGATAGAGGTTCGGTATGCCCATAAGGCGTATGACAACTTTTCCGCCCAATCTCGGTAGTTCTCCACCATTTTGCCAAGGATCTTGATTAAAGTCTTGTTTGCGGCTTCTACGGCTCCGTCGGCTTGAGGACGGTAGGGACTTGACTTGTGGTGTTGGATTTTGTATTGGGCTAAGAAGTCTTGAACTTTCTTACTGATAAAGACTGTTCCGTTGTCACTTATGATTGCTTGCGGAAGCCCGAACCTTGATAGGATGTTTCCTTTGATGAAGCGTATGACTTGTGCCGCATTGATAGTTGGGAAGGATGTTGCTTCAACCCATTTAGTGAAATATTCTATTGCCACCAATATGTATTCATGACCGCCGATGGATTTAGGGGCTATCTTCCCGATTATATCTATTCCCCAAGTTGAGAAGGGCCATGGGGTAGATAAGTAATGTAAGTCCGTTGCGGGTGAGTGTATCAAGTTCCCGTGCTCTTGGCATTTGAAGCATCTCCTCACATACTCCGAGCAATCTTTTTCCATTGAGATCCAATAGTATCCTTGGCGCATTATCTTTTTGGCCATCATGATCCCATTCATATGTGCTCCGCAGTCCCCATCATGGATTTGGGTCATGACTTCCTTTGCTTCTAGCCGGTCCACACACCGTAGTAGCATTTGGTTGTGAGACCTCTTATACAATGTTGCCCCCTGTATTATGTAGGTAGAGGCTAGTCTCTTGATGGTTCTTCTTTCCGCAAGTGTGATATGATCATCGAATGCTTGGTGCTCCAAGAACTGCTTTATGTCATAATACCATGGCTTTTCTTCCCCTTGAGTTTCTTCGGCTTCGGCCGTCACTTGCAAGCAATATGCGGGTTGTTGAGATGTTTGCACTGTGATTTCTTGAGTTCCCTTCCCGTATGGTATTTCAACCATGGATGCCAAGGTTGCTAGTGCATCCGCCCATTGGTTTTGAGCCCGTGGCGCATAGGTGAAAGTGACTTCTTCGAATGAATAAACCAAGTGAGTTAATGCCGTATGGTAAGGCTTTAGCTTTTCATCTCGGGTTTCCCATTCTCCATTTGCTTGGTTGATTACCAACTGTGAATCTCCATAGATTTGAAGTTTTCTTGCCCCCAACTTGTAGGTTTCCCGTACTCCGGCTATGCAAGCTTCACATTCGGCGATATTGTTTGTGCACGGAAAAATCAACCTTCTTGATATCATGATTGGGGCTTGGTTGGGGGAGCAAAGGACAACGCCTATTCCGTTACCCGAAGCGTTCCATGCGCCGTCAAAGTACAAGGTCCAAGCATCATTTTCTTCATCTTGCTCTACAAGTAGTATTTCCTCATCCGGAAAGTCTTCTTGTAGCGGTTGGTAATCCGGAAGCGCCTGTGCGGCTAAGTAATCCGCTAGCACTTGTCCCTTGACAGCTTTTCTTGTGACATAAATTATGTCAAACTCTGTGAGGAGTAATTGCCACCGTGCTAGCTTTCCCGTCAATACGGTCTTTTGACAAAGATACTTTAACGGATCCATTTTTGAGATGAGCAGTATGGTTCGGGACATAATATATTGCCTTAACTTTTGCACGGCCCATACAAGAGACAAGCATGCCTTTTCAATCTTCGGATATCTGACTTCCGTAGGGGTATATTTTCTGCTCAAGTAATATATGGCTTGTTCCTTCCGTCCCGAATCATCCGGTTGTCCTAGCACCGCCCCCAATGCCGTTGGAGTGACTGAGAGATACAGCAGCAAGGGACCTTCCGCTCTAGGTGGCACCAAGATGGGAGGGTTAACCAAGTAGGCTTTGATTTTATCAAAGGCGATTTGACAATCTTCATTCCATTCTTTGGGAGAGTCTTTTCTTAGCAACTTGAAGATCGGTTCACAAGTGGATGCTAGTCGGGATATGAACCGACTAATGTATTGAAGTTTGCCCAAGAATCCTCTTATCTCTTTTTCGGTTGCGGGAGGCGGCATGCTTAGTATTGCCTTGACTTTTGCTGGGTCCACCTCAATTCCTTTTCCACTAACGATGAATCCGAGCAAGCGCCCCTTTTGAGCTCCAAAGACACATTTTTGCGGGTTGAGCCTTAGTTGAAATTTCTCCATCCGGTTGAATAGTTTTTCCAAGTCTCTTAGATGCTCTCCAAAAGTGCAAGACCGGACTATCATGTCGTCCACATATACCTCCATTTCTTTGTCCATCATGTCATGGAAGATGGCCGTCATGGTACGTTGATATGTAGCTCCGGCATTTTTCAAACCGAATGGCATCACTTTGTAGCAAAATGTCCCCCAAGGAGTGATGAAGGATGTCTTTTCTCTATCTTCTTCGGCGATTTTGATTTGATTATACCCGGAGAACCCATCCATGAAGGAGAACCATGTATGGCCCGCCGTGTTGTCGATTAGAGCATCAATGTGAGGCAATGGGAAGTCATCCTTCGGGCTAGCCTTGTTGAGGTCTCTATAGTCAATGCACATTCGGACTTTTCCGTCCTTCTTGGGCACGTGGACAACATTAGCTATCCATTGCGGGTAGTGAGATACTACCAAGAATCCGGCATTGTATTGCTTGATCACTTCATCCCTTATCTTGGGTATCCATTCTGGTTTAAGTCTCCTTAATTTTTGCTTTACTGGCTTGACACCGGCCTTTATTGGGAGTTGATGAGTAATGAGATTTTCGTCAAGTCCGGGCATGTCTTCGTAGGAGAAGGCGAAGTTGACAAGCCGAGGCTTGAGAAAGGTGAGCATTTGGTTCCTCTCTTCTATGGATAAGTTCTTTCCAATACGAAGACATTTGGGTAATTCCGGGGTTCCCAAGTTGACGATCTCATAGTCCAAAGCTGCGTCTTTGTTTTCATGCCTTTCTATGTTGCCGCGCAGCTCCTCATCAACCCCACGATCTTCTGAGATTTCTAGCAACTCGTGGGACCAGCGAATGCTAGCCCACATATCCGGCTCCGTTTGCTTCTTTTTCTTTTGAATAGGTACCGGATGCGTGATGTGATTGCTAGAACCGGGTTTTGAGCAAGTTGGCATAGCATACCAGTTTTTGGCTTGTCTTGGCTCAACGGCGTTTTTTTTTCATGCCGGTCATCATGAGCTATCATTAAAACTTCTTGGGTCTCCAATGCCTCGGGTAGTATGTGTCCCGCGCTTATGAACCGAGTTGCTTTGTTCGACTCCTTGAATTTATCTTCCTCGGGCCTATACCCAAGTCCCCATTTGTTGTTCTTTTGTTGAGGATTGAGTAACACCGTCTTTCCTCGGTATTTGATGTTGAACCTTGTTGTTTGCCTCTCGGCCGGAGGTATATCATAGTGAAGCGGGAGCCTTTTCTTTGAAGGGATGTGATGGACTTCATGTATGTCATCCATCTTGAAGGGGAGAGGATCTGAAGATTCATATACTTCGATTAGTGGAACTTCATGGCAATTTTCAAACTCTACCGGGATAATGATCTCGGGGTCGGCTTCGACGACCACTAGCTTTCCCGCCGATATGTACTTGAGCTTTTGATGGAGAGAGGACGGGATGGCTCCGGTTTGGTGTAACCAAGGTCTTCCCAATAACATGTTGAAAGACGCGGGGATGTCCAAGACTTGAAAAGGGATGACCATGGTGTCGGGTCCCACTTGGATTTCTATGTCTAGTTCACCCAAGACCGTCTTTTGAGAGTTATCAAAAGCTCTTACATGGTAGTCGCTTGGTCTCATTTGATCCGTCGGGATTCCAAGCCTTTTGATGGTTCGCAATGGGCAAACGTTAAGACTTGCGCCGTTGTCAATGGTTACCAAGGGGATCTTCAAGCCTTTGTATCCAACCGTGATGCTTAGGGAGTGTCCATGGTTGCGTCATTCCACGGGAAGCTCCTCATCGGTGAATGTGATGGCGTTAGGGGCCATTATTTACCCGATCATGTGAGCCACCGCATCGGGAGTCACCTCCGTGGTTATGTGAGCCTCGCTTAGCACTTTAGTGAAAGCCTCTCTATGCTGTGTTGATGTGCATAACAGTTCCCATATGGATATTTGAGCCGGCAAGGACTTGAGTTGTGAAGCCACGTCATATGGCGGTTCCTTCTCCGGGTTGATGATCACGTTGCGGGCCGGTTCCCGTCGATAGACTCGGCCATTAGGATAGATGTTGCCTATCTCCGAGCATTGAGGATACTCCCACGGGACCTTGTGCGAGTCATATGTTGGCTTTTGCTTAGCCGTTAGTACCACGGGTTCTTGATGAGGAGGAGCAATCTTCAAGTTGTTCATGCCCGGTAATATGAGGTAGTCTTGGCCATGCGCTTCTTGAGGTTTACGGACATTCCGAGGAGCGGCTCCTTGTAGTGTGATAGTTTCTTGCTTAGCCCGTTGTAGAGTGATCATATAGGCTTCATGACTCGGCTTTGCGGGTTCCCTTGCAATTTCTATGAAGTTTATGTTCGTTGCATTGGGATTCCTCGGTTCATGCATAGGTAGGGGGTTTTGGATCACATCCTCATGGGAGTTTGATGAAATTTTAATTTTTCCATCATCTATTAAGTCTTGGATGGCATGTTTGAGGGTAAAACATCTCTCGGTGGTGTGGCATCTCCCTTGGTGATAGGCACAAAACTCATTTTCACGGTAGTTCTTAGGAAGGGGATTAGGTGGAGGTTTTGGAGTTAGAGGTGCAAGCATATTCTTTTGGATGAGCATGTTGAGGATGTCGGTGTAGGACTGGGCGAGAGGTGAAAACTCTCTGTATGCTTTTCTTTGAAAAGGCTTAGGGGTGGTGTCTATGACATTTACGTCCGGGGTCTTCGAGGAATTACCATTTTTTGGTTCTTGCTTCCTTCGAGTTGTGTTCCCTTGGTAAGGCCATGGAGAGATGGTGCCATGTCTGATTCCTGCCTCCACTTGGTCCCCGGCTTGGAGAAGTTGAGTGAAGTTGACGTAGGGGTGAGAAATGAGGTAACCCGAGATGCTCGGGTGTGCGGAGTTGATGATGATGGAGATTTGCTCATCCAAAGGCAACGGGCTCTTCATTTTTTCCGCCAATGCCCGCCATCTAGCAATGTATTCGGAGAATGTTTCGTCCCCTTTTTTCTTGAGCGCTTCGAGGTTGGCCCTTTTGGGAGCCATGTTTAACTTGTAGGAGAAGCGGTCCATGAAATCCAAAGAGAGTTGTTCCCATGTTTTGATCAACCGGCAATCCAACGATATGTACCATTCCAAGGCGTCCTTCTTTAGGCTATGTTGGAATAGCCTTATCAAGACTTCTTCGCTTTTTACCAAGGGATATAGGATGCCGCAAAAGGCCTTGAGATGAGCCCTCGGGCATGAGTCTCCTTCATATGCGGGTAGAGCCGGTATCTCGAACTTCTCTGGCAACTTGGTGTCGGGGAACGGGCATAAGTCTTCGATTTTGGCCGAAGGTAGGCCCTCCCCTTGATGTTGTCGGATTCGATCCTCCATTTCTTTTAATTGGTTTTGGAGTTGGTTCTTGAGGTCTTGGATTTCATTACGGCCTTGTTCTAAGACCAACTCCTCTTCTTTGTAGTGATCATTTCGAGATTTGTGGGAGGATGGTTGAGGTCCTCCGTCTTGCTCTGGAATCCGGAATTTATGGGAAGATGGTAGAGGTCCACCGTCTTGCTCCGGATTCGGGTTTTGTGAACAAAATGGTGGTGTAGTCGTGCTCTGACCGCCTATAAGAGGTTGTTCCATGTTTGACAGGACTTCCTCTAGCTTTTGCATCCTCTTGTCCATTGCCACCATGTAGGCTTCAATGGACTGCTTGAACTGGTAATCCCGGTCTTCATGATGTGAGGATTGCTCGGACTCCATCCTAGCCGCTCTTGATCTGGTAACCACGGGGCTTCGATCCACGGTTGATTGGTTTTGCCCCCGAGCTATGGTGAAGAACCTGAGTAATCAATAAAAAAGAGATTAGCACTTGTAAGCAAATAATAAGGAGATCAACCTTTGGATGGATGCTTGGAGGTTCGAGTCCTTTTGTGTTCTTTGCAAATTTTAAAGATTTTAAGTTCCACGCGTGAGAATGTTCGAGGTCCACGGATTCGGGTTTGCCTGAGGTGTTTCTGGAGAAATGACCAGTTCGCTTGAAGCGTGTCTGGAAAAGGACCAGTTCTCTTGAAGCGTGTTTGGAAGAATGACCAGTTCGCTTGAAGAGTGTCTGGAGAAAGACCAGTTCGCTTGAAGCGTTTCTGGAAGCGTGACCAGAAAATACTCAGGTTATGGAAAAGAAGTGATTTTTACGCCGGATTTAACATTAATCAATTTCATTCTTGCTGGAAGTTGTTCATTTTTGAGCTGGACGCCTCTGGACCTAAAAACTTTTTAGGTTTCTGAGCGATTTGGGCAGAAACTTCAGAAACACGCTGCCAGAAGAAGGAAACTCCCCTGCAACTCGCTGTTCAGCAAGGAAAAGAGCCCCAATCCTTAGATTCTGACCCCCTTGCGCCGATGTAGACTAGCAATGCCGTCCCCAGCGGAGTCGCCAAGCTGTAGCACCCGCCGGGAGCGCTACGGTGGGCTCGGAATGGGTTTCCCGGGCCTTAGAGATGTGGATCGTGTTGAAAAACGACGTGGGCTTGGATTTCCTGCATTCACATGGGGTAAAATGAGTTAGGCCTCATAGTTTTTAGAAAAACAGGCATATGGTTGTTTTCTCATGATTTCGGCAGCATAACGGCTAAGACAAGACGTTAGCTTAAACGTGCACACAAGAAAGCAAAGAAAATGGAGTCGCAACCGATCTTTAAAGGGAGATCGGCCCCTATTTAAAGAAATAAGGCACTAGCAATACAGAGTATGGGTTCCGGCCTACGGGTTGAAGCAAATATGAAGAAATCTGCCAACCCGAGGCGGTTTACACGGCGTAAAAGGGGGAAAATAAAAAGGGTTTAAGAGAACGGGAGAGATGGAAAGGGGAAAATGGGAAGAGAGGCGTGGAGCGCGTAGAGCATGGAAGCCGGGATGCCGGGGGCGTTGCTGCAGAATCCCGTCCTCCCCTTGGGATGCCTCTCTTCAAGTGTGTTTGAATGAGAGGGGAGCTCCTCCTTTTATAGATGGTGGAGTGGGCTTTGGGCTCCCTTGAGGTCATGGACTTGGTCCATGGGCTCGGGCTTAAGTGGGATCATGGACTTGGTCCATGGACTTGGTCTTGAGTTGGGGTCATGGGCTTTGGGCCTCTTGAGTGGTTTTGGACTTGGTCCATAAGCTTGGCTTGGTGGGCTAGAGCTTGGCTTAGCCCATGGCTTTGGGTGGGCCGTTGTGGAGGCCCAAAATTGTAGAGAAGCCTGCTTTCGAGGCTTTAGTGGGCTAGAGCTTGGCTAAGCCCGTTTGTTTTGTCTGGTGGGCTGCTTTGTGGAGCCCGTTGAGGTGGCCTGTGGGAGCTTCGCTCTTTGTGGGCCGGATCTAGTTTGTTGAAAAGCCTGCTTCGAGGCTTAGTGGAGCTTCGCTCCCATGGGCTGAGTGCGGGAGGGCCCGCTTGGTTGTCTTGAATTTTCTTTTGCGTCGAATTTGGTTGGGCTTGAATCTTGCGTCCAATTATCCGTCTTTGGGCCCAAAAGGTGGGGTGTCAACAATATATATATATATATATATATATATATATATATATATGGGGTCCAAAATACCCGAACAAAATGCAAAAGCATATGAACGGCCACGATCTTGCCCGCCAGAAGCAACGATGGGATGATGGGTTCCCAGCATCAGCCTGAGTGTAACCCAGTTAAACTGAGGCGCGCCCGTATATTTTAAATTCTAAAGTTTAGTTGTTTACATTTTAAATCATAAAAACTTCAATTTCTTTTTATTTTAAACCTTGACTTGATGACGTTAAAAATTATTGTTGATTCATACAATATAACATAAATACTCTCCAATATTTTTTTAAAAGAGAAAAATCTAAATCTATGAGTTATTAATACCCACGATATTGCAATCAAAATCAAGAAGCATCAGATTTTATCAATGTAATGAGCTCGAACATACAATTAAATAATGCAGAAAATTGAAAAGAGAGTAAGACAATAAGATGAAAAATGAAGAAAAGTTAAAAAGATATAAAAAAAAAGTAGTAATTATGTTCGAAGATGATGTCCTCGTAGCCTGGGACTAGTAATATATTTGCACGGGTAGTAGATTTTGTAGCTTCTCCACATGTAACTCTATGTGGGGAGTTTTCTCATTTTATAGAATAGTAATTTTGGTTATGCAAGGATGAAAAATAATGACGAATGCCAGATTTATAATATTTGTGATGTTTAGCTAGAGAATGGTCAACGCGAACTCTTTCAAAAAACCATTTTTTTATTTTGTTTTAAAAATCTGACCACATGTATTATTTAAAATATTATTTTGACCATTCATAATGAAAATTAAAAAAAATCAGATGTTATGTTACTTTAAATAAGTAAAAGTCATAAAATTTATATATTTAACAAATAAAAAATAGTATATAATACTTTATCAAATGTTTTGATTTTGTTTTAAAATCTAACCACATGTATTATTTAAAATATTATATTGACTGTTCATAATGAAAATTTAAAAAAAAAAGATGTTAGCGTGACCTTAAATAAGTAAAAATTATAAAATTTATATATTTAGCAAATAAATACTAGTATATGATACTTTATGAAATAGAAAAGACTTTTTTAGATTCATCTAAACCAAATACATGTATGTAACGTTTCAGATCATACAAATTTTATTTTATATATTATTGATAATCTAAAAATTTATACACCGTTAATATCCTTATATCTTAATTTTTTAATTATCACAATTATATTTGTATTAAAATCATTATAAACAGTTAAAATCATTGCACAACAATCTGAAATTGCGTTTGACTGGCGGCAGTGTTGTCACTGTGAACGCTGCAGAAAAAAGGAAAACTAACAAAACACGATTAATTTCCATCCAACGGTTGCAATGCAACATAAATCCACTGATGATCGTCTATACCACAATGTCATGACATTTACAAAATGTTATGCAATTCAATATAATTCAGAATTGTTTCAATCCCCATAGCACCTTGATGATTTTTTCAAAAAACATTTATTAACAAATGAGTACTTCAGAAACCACCCACATTCACAGGAGATTTCAAAATTATAAAACTTAATATATATATATATATATATATATATAACTCAAATGCATCTACATTAATAGTTTTATTAAAAATTTTAAAAGACAAAAATATGTATTACTCCCGCATGCATGGAAACTGGATTAATTATTTTTATACCTATGAATATTAAGTTTAATGAGGATATAGTAGGTTCTAAGGTTCAAGTACCTAGGATTGACTTCAATTATAAATATATATTAAATTTATATTTCATGAAATATTATTTATAGTGAAAGATACAAATATATTTTCTAAATATATAACTGATTTAATTTATCTATTATTTAGTAAATTTAATAAATATATTTGAAACATTATAATGTCATCTTTTTTTTATTACGAGTTTTTAAGTGAGACTTATAATAAAATTATAGTTTTCAAATATAATGTAAAGCATAAATTAAAAAAATTAATATAAAATCGAAACCAACCCAACCTTAAAAAAATAGATATGTTAGGTTTGAATCAATTCGATTTTACAATATGATAAGATAGAAGTTTTCAAAAATAAAATAAAAGTGCGACCAACTTCAAACTTAACCTGTGCGACTTTAGTTGAACCTTTAATTCTATGCCTAAAGTATACTAGTTGAACCTAGTTTTTTCATTTTTGCTGCTTGTTTAAACGATTTAGGCGTTGAATGACTCCAGTCTAGACTGCTTGCTTTAGGAAAGCATCATCGCTTGTCCTCTTTTTTTGTGCTGTTTTTTCCTTCTAATTTACAATATCGATTTCTTAATCCAATCCATTGGATACTTTTTCAAATATACATATAAATTTTGACAATAATTATTTTTGTACCCACGTATTTTTAATAATTCTTCTCAGACTCTTAAATTTTTATCAGAATTTCTTTCATACCCATGTAATTGGATCCATCAACAACTTCCATTAACATAAATTTAAAATGATTAACATACTCCTGCACATAAGAAAAAAGTTGAAAGATTGCATAACTTCTCAACAATGCGCCAAAAAGTGAAGTGATAAAAGTTGATATTTCCATGCTTCCATATAAATCAATATGGGGAAATTACATATTCATTTTACATGCGCATTAATTACAGCTTCTAATCAGCCAGAACCCTGTAAGTATGAGAGAAATTTTAAGAAAAAATTATGAGTATAAAAGAAATTATTGAAAATACACGTGTGGAAGGAACTATAGTCAAAATTTATTGATATATTTAGAAATTTTCCAAAACAAATATAGAATAATCTAATTTTGATTAATTTAGAAATTTTCCAAAGTAAATAGAGAATAATCACAAGATTACTTTCTTGCATATGACCATTATTGCTGGAGCTTAAATTGAAAAGGTGCTCAGAACTTCTTAGCTTGTTTTGGAAAATTCACATTTTTCATACATTGCTGCTTGATCCAAGCCGTCATCATGCATATCTCATACAAATCTCGTAGAGAAAATACACTAGTCTTGTTCACATCAAGAGGGATCCATTCGATCCTTACTGTCAAGCGTGCTTGTGTGGACGATGGAGAGGTTTTGATTATTTGGGCTACCATATTATCCCTTTTTCTGCGATTTTTCGAATGATCCTAACCATCTACTTTGTCAATCTTTAAGAACTTGCTTACCCTATCCGGGCTATTTGAGATGAGCCCTACCTGAAACTACTGCTGGCGGTCTCTCTTCTATCAAGTCAACTATCCTTAGTCACTTACTTTTTTATTTCTATTTTTATCGTAAAATTTCCATCTTACCTTCTTGCATAAAATCCGAGGTTCTAGGCAACAAAGTTGAATGCGCAGTTTCTGCATAGAACCGTCTTTAATCCACATTCAGAAATGTTCCATCAATAGTTATAAAAGGAAGCTGATTCCATATTTCCCAGTCATATTCAAATTTCCAAGTTGACGATGCGCATTTGTTATGGCGTTTGTTAGGTTGGTCGTCTATCAATCCTGATTTTTTTTTTTTTTTTTTTTTTTGTGACTATGGGGGTGTTTGGCAATTGAAAAAAATGTCATGTTAAAACTTTTTAATCTAAAACTTTTCAATCACCACACTTATCATATTTTTTAATTATTTTTTCACATTTTTCTATACAACTACCCTACTTTTTAATCATTTCTACACAACTATCCACACAACTAACCTATTTATTTTAACTTTATACTCTTTACTACTCATCATTACCCCTATCATATCACATCATTTGACAACTTTTATTCTACAAAACTTTTCATCAAAAGTTTTATTCATTACCAAATACACCCTATATATATATATAAAGGAGGTGTCAGCACGTTGATAGTACACGCAAGTGTATTTTAACTTATTTTTTAAAATTTTTGAAAATTTTACATATTTATTAATTTGATTCTCATAAAAAATTGTTAATTCGATGTGTTTAAAATATATATTTATATGTATGTATTAAGTTTTACCATTTCTAAAGATTTGTGGATTTTTTTTGGATTTTTTTAAAAAATAGTAGCATTTTATTAAGTTATCTTTAAAATATCCAAAAAATTTATAAATCTCCAAAACTGGTAAATCTTGATATATATGTTAAATATACTTAGATTAACAGTTGTATAAAAAAAATTTTAAAAATAAAAAAAGTTAAATACGCCTAGGTGCATAGTATTGTTACCTATTGTCATAGGGTAAATTTATCATTTAACGTCATTTGAAGAAGTGGCTAGTTAGGATATAAGAAGTTATGTTTTTAAAAAAAGTAGGAGGAGAATGTGATATAATTTTGATAAAATAGTAATAAATAGGATAATTTTATGATAAAATGATTAAAATATGGGCATGTTTGGCAAAGGTAATAACTTTTCAAATTAAAATTTTTCAATCTCTATAATTATCTTATTTAAAAATTTTTTTTTTACATTTTTGAATACAACTATTCTATTTTTCAATTATTTCTACACAATTAACTTATTTATTTTAACTTCATTTTCCTTACTTTTCATTATTATCTTTATCATAGCACATCATTTTCTATCATATTAAAACTTTTACAGTGAAGATTTTTCATCTAAAAGTTTTATTAGTTCCCAAAAATATAATAGATAATTAAAATGTTAAATCGTCGCCTCTTCAAAGACATTCAAAATTTCTGAGAATGTACAGGGTAGAAGCAGAGAAATTTGATATCTAGTCATACATTTTGCCAAAGGAAGCCAAAAATAAATTTATAATTATATTGAGTTTTAATTAATGTGTTATCATGAATTTCAAGTATAGGTACGTTTTGGAAAGGAATAAAGTGGAGAGAAAATTTTTGAAAATTGAGGACATAAAAAAGATACAGAAATTAAATAAAGAAAAAGGGTAAAGAAAGTTGGGCTAAATTTTTCTCCCTTCTCCTCAATGCCAGGCAGTGCCAAGATACATTATTCTAGATATATTAAATAATTATCTTAAATGATCCAATCGTGGTATTAATGTGAAACTAAACAGGCAGACAAGTTATGATTGAAAACGCTACTGAAAAAAAAGTTATGATTGAAAATATTTAACGGGTTGCTTTGGATTATAACCCTTATTCTATTTAGTTTTATGAATGTCTAGAAAATAGTTATTTTTCATGTTTTTTCTTGTAAGACTTTTCAAAATGCAAATTAAATGAATTTTTGTATGTATTTGGTAGATCATGATTACCTATTTTCTTATTTTTTTGAATTTTTTTACACAAATGCTAATCTAAGTCTATTTAACATATGTATTAATTTATGCCACTGATTTTAAAAAATTCAAAACAATTTCTAAATTTCTAAAAATGATAAAAGTTGATACACATGTTGAATACATTTATACTAATAATTATTTAAAAAATTCAAAAATAAAAAAAGATTAAAAGCACCCGAGTAAGCCTAAGTACACCCAAGAAATATTTTTTTCTTTTGGATTGTCACATGTCCCTATTTTTGACTTAGGCATCACCCCTGCATTGTTGGATTCCCAACGTTGTTGAATCTGATGCAAAATTAATTAGAGAACTTATTTACTTTTGAATTCTCTTATGAATGTGTGAAATACTCATTCGTTAATAAATGCTTTTTGAAATAATCATCAATGTATTATGGCGATTGAAACACTCGGGGATATATATTGAATGGCATAACATTTTGTGGATGTCATGGCATTGTGGCATAGACGATTATCAGTGGATTTACTTTGCATTGCAACCATTACATGGCAATGACTCGTGTTTTGTTTTTGCTTTTTGAGTATGACTCGTGTTTTGTTAGTTTTCCTTTTTTCTGCAGTGTCGATAGTGACGGCACCATTGCCAGTCAAACGCAATTTTCGGATTGTTGCGCGTGTGGTTCTGCTGAGGCAAACAAAGAAAGCTAGGTCACTTCCCTTCTTCTCTTTGCATCTTCCTCCTCCCAAGTGTCGCTGCAGACACTGCATCTATCCCTTTCTTCTTCTAATGTAAGACTTTTTCTTTTTCTTTTTCTTTTTTTTTTTTTTGATAACAAGTTAGACCTTATTTTTTAATAGCAACTCGGGAATACAAATCAAAAAAGAAAAAAAAATTAAAGATGAGTGTTTCAACATTTTACTGATGGTAAAAGCAAAACACAGCTAACATAGGCAAAAAAACATTATTCGATATAAGATAGTATACCAGGTTTATTCAAATAAGTTATAAAATATACTTGACTGCAAATTTCAGTTGCAACTTGAATCAATAATGTAGGTCGATTATATACATATACATATATCTAGTAATGACCAAGTGCACATATGCACTACCCCATTTATTCTTATTTATTTTTTGAAAATTTCAATTTCATAGGTAAAACCAAGCGTCGTGTTTTAATATATGTAAAATTTTCACATTTTCAATATTTTTAAATATTTATTTTAAATTAGCAAATAAAAATAAGGAAATTTCATGTATGAATTCAAAATAAAATATTTAAAATTTTAAAATGTAAAAAATTACATGTGTCAAAACATCATGCTTATATGTTTATGGGCCGACTCTTTTTTACATAAATTATATGCAAAAAAACTATTTTACATTGTGAAATTATGATTTAAACTTTGATTTGGCTTGGGCCGACCCTCAATCAAATTGAGCTCCATCAATTAATTTTTTTTTTATCTCTTATCTTATCACTTACATCATCCAAAGTGCATATATTTTCAATTCTTGCTAAACAAGTGTAGACCTAACAATATATTTAAAAGACACATTGCTTCTTAAAATGGAAAACAAAAATTCCCACATTGAAATTGAATCCCAGATGCACCAACACCGTGGCTCCAAACTTATCATAATATATGCAAACACATGAAATTTTTTTTTTTTTTATTTTGACAACTCAAGGAATGTAAAATTCTATAGATAAGAATTTTGATTTATTGATTTTTAAAACTTGACATAAAAATGTAAAAATATATAAAAAAAATTATATACATGGAAATACCATGCCTGGGCCTACATATGAAATTGAAAAAAAGTCAAAAAATTAAAAATAAATCATACACCTATGTTATACCGCACATGGTTTCACTGAATCAACGATGCACTTCAAATGATCTTTCTCCATCTTACACATAAAACACACATGAAGATAGCAGTAGTATAAAAAAGGATTATGATATTATACACGAGGTTATATATGTTTTTTTTATATTTTTTTCACCTTTATGCAATCGTAATTTTATTTATAACAGAATTTAGCACTTCTTATTCTCGTATATATTTTTAAAGAAAATTTCTTTTAGAAATATATTACATTATTATACTTTTCGTTAAATTAATTAGGTTTACATTATTATTTTTTTTAAATGACTTTTTAGTTTCTATTTATATGATGCTTTAAACTTGTAAATCTAAATTTATACAAAAATTTGTTAGTCCAAATCTCAACAAAATTTTAACATGAACTTGATTCACATAAATATAATTGAAACAAGTTTTACAAATAGGAGTACGGTTAATGTTATAACTTAGGTCTTACTTTCGTCAATTGAAGTAAACTCAATTTCATGAGCTTAGGCTTATGTCCGTTTTAATGGCATACAATCGATAGCTGTAGCAGTTTATGGGCTTATCGTATAGTTGCATGTAAGGAGAAAGCAAAACCTTATTTTTTATATATTTTTTGAAATTTTTAGAAGATTATTAATCTAGGTGTATTTAATATGTAAGATAAATTTTACTACTTTTACATATGTGTGTATATTTTTTTATTTTTTAAAAAATAATGATACTTTAGCCATTTTTAAGCGACTAAAAATACCTCTTTTTTAAATATATATTTATATATCTTCAAAAATAGTAAAACTTAATACATAGTTCTAAGTTAAATACACATAAGTTGACGATCTTATAAAAAAAATTTAAAAAATATATAAAAAATATTTTTCACCCTGACACATTGAAATTTCAATGCATGGGGATGCATTCCTGCATGTAGGGGTGAAATTGAAGTCAAGATAAAGCCAATTGTAATGTAAATTTTTGCACAACCCTTTAGTTTATACCTAATCGTGATAAAGTGGACTCGACATTAAATATGTCTTGGTCAAACTTCAAAGTCGTCTCAAGTTGGAGATCGGGTTGATAATGCAAGTCAATTTTGAAAAGTTTTAGTGTCGAAAATTACTTATTGAAATTAAAATCTTATTTATGTCAAGCTTACATGTTATTTATTAAAAATATAATTTTATAAACTAAATTATAATATAGTTAACTATGAATGATGTAAAAACTCTACAATAAAATAAGAATAAATTTTAAAAATATTATATTTTAAAAAATGAATATATATATATATATAGAGCTGATTAATCCAGTCCTATTTAAATTAGGATATTTAAATTAGGACATAGTCTACCTATTCTTATCTTATATATAAGTTCGTTAAGAACGTTTTACTCAAATGTTTGTTGAATCTATAAAAGGTCGATCAAATTAACGGTGCTAATAGTCATGGTTAACCCATCAACCCACTCATTCAACTCATTTATAAATAGGTTTGGGTTCAGATTTTTTAATAAATTAGTTATAACCCTCCAACCCATTCAATCATTTAATTAAATAAACGATTAAGGTTGCAACTTTATAATCCCCAACCCGTTTAGTAACCCATTTTACTTGTTCAACCTGTTTAACTCGTTTAACTCATTAAAATCTAATATTCATATATATATATATATATATATATAAGAACCCCTTAGTTATTTTTCTCACTAAGGGTGTGTTTGATAATGGAGAAAACTTTTAATGAAAACTTTTGAAAAATAAAAGTTGTCAAATGATGTGATATTGTAGGGGTAATGATGAGGAGTAAAGAGAATAAATTTAAAATAAATAGGTTAGCTGTATTGGTAGTTGTGTAGAAATGATTGAAAAGTAGGGTTGTTGTATAGAAAGATGTGTAAAAAATAATTAAAAAAAGAGTAGTTATGGAGAGTGAAAAGTCTTAGATTGAAAAGTTTTAACTTAACAACTTTTGCAAATTGTCAAACACACCCTAAGTCTTCCTTCCATGAACTAATTTTTATTTGCCCCATTGCTGCCCCACTACTGTCTTATTTTTAAATTTTCCACGCCAAAAACATCCTCTCGCCTCTTCCTGTGAAATCATCATCTATTGGAGTCTAGGCCTTTAGGTTATTTTCTATACAACTTGTTAACAACCCGCCAACCCGTATATTAAATGAGTTAGGATTGAGAATTTTTAAATGGTTTAATAAATGGATTAAGATTGAGATATTTTAAATGGATTAGGATTCGGATTAGGCTTCAACTTGTCTAGCCCAATCCGTTAACACCCCTTAGTTAGATTGACACATAGGTAGAACTGAACCAATTTTCGTGGTCACTTGCTTGAGAAGCTGCCTAGGCTACCACCAGATATCCTTGTAAGTCATGACAAATTGACAATTAGGGGTCGAAGTCGGGGTGGGGCGGGCCATACCGGGTCATGCCTTACCCAATCTTGACCTTACTTTTTAAAAATTTAGTTTAACCATATTTTTATACTGAGTTGGAACAATATCAGGTTGACCCTTACTTTTTTTAGATAGATTCCAGGACAAACTTTAGATTTGTATCAAACGAATTTTAACATAGCAAGTCGAGTAAAAAACTGTAGGTCAAATAAGATGATTTTATAAACTTATATATCTATCAAACATAAAGATACATCTATATTAAATGTAAATGTTACATGCTTTAATATTTTACCAATATTAATAAACACATTATTATTAATCAAAACATAAGAAAATATAGCATAAATTCATTAAACTAAGTTAATATTCAATTATACGTAAGAGTTATATATATATATGCAAATTTCTCTTATTGATTCTTATATTGTTTTTCGATAAATTGATTATTCTACTACTAATATAGTTGATTATAAAAAATGTGAGAATTTTAAAAGAAAATTATAATAAGATTTAAAATATGCTTATAATTTTTATTAAAGTAATATATGCAGGCCGACTCAGGAGATGGTTGACTCAACTTGATTCTATTTTTAAATTTAGGTTAAAATTTCTAACCCATCTTTACACCAGGTCAAAAAAGTTGATTTTACCTGGTCAAAAGTAGGTCAGGTCAAAGCCAAGTCACGGGTCGACCCACTCTAATTTCAACCCCTATGTCAATCACATTGCTAATATCCAGCACGCCAATGGGGCCAGGTGCTACGCTAACTACAATCAGGTTGCTATATGCGAAACCATGAAGTGAGGGCCGTGGATTATTAAAAGACAAACGGAAAAACATTAAGACAGTTTGGTAGATATGGGTTGGAGAGTAAGGGGGTGCTTTGAAGTATATCATTGAATGTGAGTAAAGGAAACAAACACATTGAATAAGAGGGAGTGTTGAATATTAAAATGTAAGAAATTACATAGGGATTGAGAAAATTATTATTGAAAATGAAAAATAACAATATTGTATTGAAAAAGATGAAAGATTATATAGAAAATTAAATTTTTTTTATGAAAGAACAAAGAAATTCAATCCAGTTTGCATTCTATTCAAAGGCTCTATGTACATGGGAACAAACCCTTCAATTGAGGTTATTTCGTCTAGGAGACATTTGAACTAAGTTTCTAGCTTAGGGCAGCTTTGTCCTAATCAACTGCACCAAATTATGACTCCTCAGCCTGGGATTTTCGAGAGATCTGTGTGTCTAAGTATGAACATCTTACTTACAAAATTTTATAATTTGTGGATGTTATTTAATATTTCTTTTGAACTTCTAGAAATAAAAAATGCGTCCTTTAACACGAAAATGCGTCGTTTTTTATCTAAAAAATTCTAAGAAAAAGCCCAAGTAGGTAAACATACTATAATGAATAGTATAAAAATTTACATATTAAAAAATCATATAAGAAATGAAAAGTAGAAACCATTTGCATGTCCCATGCCATACAAACGTTTGTAAGAAATTATTATCATTAATTATCCAAATCCAACTCATTCATTAGTTTTATTTTGGGGCTACACTCGAAAAGCTAACAATCATTCTAACCAAAAATTATATTTGTCAAACTGAAGAGCGAGTCTATCATAAAAAAAGAATTTATAAGAATTTTTCATCAATTTTAAGATGGCACATTTTCCGTCAATTATCAAGTGGAAAAAATGTATATAGAATTACGTGCGTGGAAATGAAGTAAATGGCTTCAGACGCTACTCTTTGAAAGGTAAAAACAAATGCATTGGAAATGTACAACTCGTTTTAGGCAATCCTGTGCGAATATCGGTTATCAAGCACACCAGGCAGGTCAGGGTGTAAAGTGCGTTAATCTAATTAAGGTCTTGTCCAAGAATGTGGAATGGGAAGTTTTGTTGGACACTGTAAAATGAAAAAAAAATGAATATTTTGAAAATTGTGTGATTGATACGAAATGATAGAAATAATGTTGAAATAAATAGATACGATAAAGGATAGTTTGTGTAAAAAATGACTAAAATGTAAGAGTAAAAGTTGAAAAATAAGGTTATTATTTGAGTAATGATTGGTCTTGAAATCGGTAATTCCACATTTTCCCTTCTTATACCACATTTATCAAATGCCAAACATCCCCTAAGAGTGTATTTAGTTATTTGCACTGAAAACTTTTTAAACCGAAATTTTTTAATTTAAAATTTTAACTCTTTACAGCTATTCTTTTTGAACTATTTCTTCATATGCTTCTATACAACTATTCTACTCTTCAATTATTTTTACTTAGCTATCCATACAATTAACCTATTTATTTTAACTTTTTTCTCTTTCTTTCTCACCATTATCCCTATTATGTTACATCACTTTCTCTTATTTTTAAAACTTTTGCACAACAAATTTTTTGTCCAAAATTATATTTCCCAAACATACCTTAAATTTAAAATATCAATTTTCATAAATACTCTTGATCAAAATGTATTTTTCATTACTTTTTTATAATAAAAGTTTTAATATATCACAATGTTAAAGTCAAGACTCCCAACCCCCAACTACCTCAAACAAAAATTTTAAAAAAAACACTTAGAGAGATTGGGGGGAGGATCTCGCAAAACATTACACAGCAGATGACAGTTTTAAAGAAATATATACAAATTTCTAAAAATAATAAAACTTAATATATATGTTAAATATATTTAGATTAATAATTTTTTAAAAATTTCAAAAAATTAAAAAATAAAATTTTTACCTTGAGTGCTCTGAAACTTGGGTGCATCGGGCACATTAAATCAAATGTCACTAAAGAAATATTTGGAATTAGAAAGAAGTGGGATAGGGTATGACGGGGTGGGAAGCGTCCCATCCTTCCCATCCCCTTAGAATTATTTATTCATTTAATAATTTTACTTTTCAATTTTATTCTTATATTTTAACTATTTTTCTTTATAACTTTTCTCCAATAATCTTATTTATTTTAACCATACAAAAATTTAAAATATTTTATTTTTCGTTCTCCACCTAACGTCACATTCTCACAAAAAATCACATCACCAGATGTCCCGTAATGATACCGTGCAGTTTGTAAAGCACGTGGCTAAAGTCTTTTCAGCCAACAAATAAAAATAAAAAATTGACAATGTCTTTTAGTCCTCTCCTTGATCTGATTCCTGATCCGAATTTTGAGGGCAGAGGAGTGGGGATCCCCATTCTCACCGTTAAAACATAGAAAGATTGACAAAGCAGGTGGTTCGGATCATTCAGAAAAACGCAGGAAAAAGGAGGAATCTAGCAGCCCACAATAATAAAGACCTATAAACACACAACACGGTCATCGGTATGGATCAAATGAGCCCCAGATGAACAAAACTAGTGTCTTATTTCGAAGGGAATCATATGAGAGACGCATGATGAACGGATTGGATCATGAAAACAGACACGGAAAATATGATTTTTCATCATAAATTTTAACAACAAAGACGAGCACCGGCACTGCATCACACGGAATACACCATAAGATTGGAAAGGAGAGACTGGCAACTGTAACCGTGGAAAAGGACAAACGCGTGCCGACTGTGGTGCCTGCAAATTGCAAAACGGCTTTTTGAATCGGTGTCTCTGATCGCCATCTGCCCCTCCGTCCCACTATCGTTGCAGGACAGTATTCCTTGTCTCGGTACTTGGCTGATGGGACATTCAAATGGTCACGCTGGCATGGATTGACTCCCAGATTACTTCCAGGTTGTGTTGGCCAAGTTGTAAAACTTTACGATGACAAAAATATTTTTAAGTAAAAATTAATTTGTTATTGCTGGAGTAATGATGATAAATAAAGAGAATAAATTTAAAATAAATAAGTTAGTTGTATTGGTAGTTG
The DNA here is from genome assembly GCA_030490835.1 of Annona cherimola. NCBI lineage: Eukaryota > Viridiplantae > Streptophyta > Magnoliopsida > Magnoliales > Annonaceae > Annona > Annona cherimola. Next base: position 88,040,503 of record CM059975.1, on the reverse strand, counting down.
TGTAGAAATGATTAAAAAGTAGAGTTGTTGTATAGAAAGATGTATAAAAAATAATTAAAAAAGGATAATTATAGAGAGTGAAAAGTTTAAGATTAAGGGTATGTTTGTTTGGGGCTAAAATATGTCAATTAAAACTTTTCACACTCCATAACTACTCTATTTTTTAATTATTTTTTCACATTTTTCTATACAAACTACCCTATTTTTCAATTATTTCTACACAATTACCCATACAACTAATCTATCTATTTTAACTTTGTTCTCTTTACTCCTTATCATTACCCCTATTATATCACATCATTTTCTATCAATTTGACAACTTCTATCCTCTAAACTTTTCATCAAAAGTTTTACCTCCAACCAAACACACTCTAAAAAGTTTTAACTTGACAACTTTTACAAATTACCAAACATACCCTTAATCATTTTTGTTTGGTAATAAATAAAAGATCACCCGTCTAGCACACCCGAGCGCATTTAGGTTGGGTTCACTTTGGTGCAAAAATTTATTTTTAAATTTTTTTTATATAAATGTTAATTTAAGTTTATTTACGAAATTATTACTGATTTTAAAAAATTTTAAAAATATTTAAAAATATCTAAAATTAGTAAAAATTGATACACATTCTGAAAACACTTAGATTAACACTTATATAAAAAATTTTAAAAAAATAAAGAAAAATGGGTTAAATACACCTAGGTGCACTGAAGCTAAGTGCACCCAGGGTGCGTTGAAAATTTCCCTAAATAAAAATGGTTAGCCTAAATCTTTTTATTCTAGACTTTTTCACTTTCCATAAATACTCTAATTTTAATTATTTCTTCATATTTTCTTATGCAGCTACTTATTTTTCAATTATTTATATACAACTAATCTATTTATTAAATTTAATTTTCTTTCTTTTTTCATTTTCTTTCAATTTTAAAACTTTTACATTTAAAATTTTTCATCTAAACTTTCCAAACGCATCCTAAGTATACAAAGTTTTTGTATTGAAATAATTGAAAAATATGATAGTTATATAAGAATATATAAAGAAAAAACTAAAAAAATCAGATATTATGAAGAGTAAAAAGTTTTAGATTAAAAAAATTATGTTCTAAAAATTTTGGATGTAAACAAATGCACCATTGGTATGTTATTGTAACCAATCAAGTGTATTAAAATTTTAATCTACCTAAGTGGCAAAACATATTTTTTAAAATTTTATATAAAATTATTATTTTAAGTACATTTAATTTATAAATCATGTTTTACTATTTTTATAAATGTGTATATATATATATTCAATTTGTAAAACTAAGAGTGTTGCAATCATCTTTAAACAACTAAAATATCCTTGTTTTTAAAAAGAAAAATTATACATTTTTCCAAAAAAGGTAAAACTTAATATATAACTTAAACGCATCCATATTAATAGTCCGATAAAAAAAATTTGAAAAATATAACAAATAGACATTGCACCCACGTGTATTGAAATTGGACTCATTATTTTTATACCTATGAATATTAAGTTTAATGAGGATAAAATAAGTTTTAAAGTTTAGGTACTCAGAACTAACCCAAATTACAAATATATATTTTATGAAATATTTTGTTATAGTGAAAGATGTAAATATATTTTTTAAATTTATAAATTTATTTAAGTATCTATTATTTAGTAAATTTAATAAATATATTTCAAAAATTATATTATTATCATCTTGATTATAAATTTGTAAGTAAAACTTGTAATAAAATTATAGTTTTCAAATATAATATAAAGAACACTTTTAAAGAATTGATATAAAACTGAAATCGACGGACCTTAAAAATGGGTGTGCTAGGCTTAGAACTAACTTGACTTAAAATAAAGTAAGGTAGGAGTTGAAAAACAAAAAAGTGACGTCAACTTCGAACTTGAAATACTCTGACTGAAATTGCACTTTTTTTTTTATTCTTTAATGCATATACATACATTAGCCATTTGATATTACAGATGAGTACATGTCTAATCCTCACAGCATAGAGGAACCTAACGAATACCATCACCACTAAAGACAAATTTGTTATACTCCTACATGGGACAGAGTCAGGCGCGTCTGCCTACATGCTTTATCAGCGAGATATAGTGCTGGAAGTGACTCAAGTTGCACTTCTAATTCCATACCTAAAGTATACTAGCTGGTAACCCAGTTTTTTTCATTTTCGCATCTTGTTTCAACAATGTGTACCTTTAATGACACAACATAGGACTGCCTGCCCCAGGAAAAACAATGTCACTTATCCTCTCTCTTTTTGTGTGGTTTTTTGTTCTAATTTAGTGTATCATTTGCTCAACCCAATCCAAGATATACAAGTAAATTTTGACTATAATTATTTGTTTATCCATGTACTTTTAGTAATTTTTCTCTAACCCCTTAATTTTTATCACAATTCCTTTCATACCAATGTTGTTAGAATTCATCAACGACTTCCATTAATACATATGTAAAATGACTTAATCAATATGGGTACATTATTCATTTGGTATGTCTGTATGAGGGTTGATTTGTCTTTATTATATTATTAAAAATTCCTTCGTTACCCTATTTTAAGTTGAGTTATTTGTAGTTTATTTTATTAGATTTTTTAAGGTTAGGTTTATTTTACTTTTCATTGCAAATTAATTCTTTATAATAGTCGTTTTATTATATTAGAAAATTACAATTTATTATACATCTCACTTAAAAACTATAATGAAGATAATAATAATAATATAATTTTTAAAATACATAGATAGTCAAAATTATTAAATATAAATTACTTAATAATTAAATCAACATTCCTTGTATTTAAATAGAAAACTATGACATTTATTGACGTTGTATGTGTACCGAGATTCATGTACTGCTTGATCATCCTGAATCGCATGTGCACGAGAAAACACACGCAACCATAGCATGGTATGAATTTGTTTTCTTTTCCACCAAGAAATCGTCGTGGGGAGAACTCTTTAACGTTTCTTCACCGTTTAGAAAGAGCAAATAGCCTTTAATGGTCATACCCTTTTTAAGGGTCGACCGTGGTGGATCAAAATTCCACATATATCATGCATGATCTATGCACGTTCCACAAAGCATGTGAATTTAGACAGCATGGAATAAGCATACACGTTCCCATTAAGCGTCCATCATATATATATTATTAATTTTTTTTGAGAGGTCATTAATGGTCGAGGCCGATTGCAATCGCATCCATGGCTACCTAAAGAATGCCACAAAATAATTATTATAAATTTCCAAATAGGCATGCAACAGTTGGCGGCAATGTAATTTTTCATAAAATAGGCAGCAACCCATTATGACAGATTATAAATTACATACAAAATTCAAAAAAAAAAAAATCTAATGGAATCGATAGCATGCTATTTCAATATTAATTTAACCAGCATGTCTAAAGTTTTAAAAAAATATGGCCAGATATGAATTAATGGATATTAATTCAGGATGGAGCATATACACGTTAATCCAATTATATGCAATTACATATTAACTTGCATAAAAAATATTATGAGCGGAATCTATATACCCAAAAATTTGAAACCTAAGCTCTGATACCACAGGTTAGAAATCATATGATACAAAAAGGCTACCTGAATCCATATGTATAGATTCCACCTGTAGAAGGTATAGAGTAATATCTTCTTCCTATGATACTTGTAGTAGATACGAACCGTTTGTGTTTATGTGTATGTGAGAGAAAGACCCAGATTTCTCTGTATAAATAGAACCCTTTCCACCATGACTTATAGTAAAAGTACAGTGCCACCTGGAAAGGATTGCATATGTATTTTGTATAAGTTGGGCCACCTTTAACTTAAACCCAAAGATTACTATTTTAATTAGGACACTTGTACGTGGGTTAATTCTAACATAGAGAGATAACAATGCCGTGAACATTGATCATAGGGGTGAATGTCAATAAATCTGTTATATTTAATATTTCATTAATCTTCTTAGGGTTGCACTCGTTAAAATTTACAAATAATTCTCATTCTTTGAAAAGGAAATGGCTTTCGGAAGTGTTAAGCAATCTATACAAATTTTTAATTTAAAATTTTTCCTCCATACAATTACCATGTTTTAAATTATTTCTTTACGTCTTCCTATATAACTACTCTAATTTCCAATCATTTCTACATAACTATTCATATACCAAACGTATTTATTTTATTTTTATTTTTTACTACTCATTATTACTTCTATCATATTACATCAATTCTCAAAAGGATTCTCTCATCTTGAGTCCATGATGATTGATCAACGAAATTCAATTCTCAAAAGGATTCTCTCTAGGGGTGCAACTTGGGCTGGGTCAACCCGAACCCGGCTCGCCGAACATGAATTAAAACAATGTTAAAACTACCTACTGTAGAACTCAAGCCTGATTTTTTAGGTTCAACCCGAACCTGAATTGAAAAGAACTTGAACCTTGGTTGAGTTAAACCCAAACTCAATGAACCCGAACCCGACCCCGAATTATATATAATACATATATTTTATATTTATTTTATACTCCATATAAATCTAGTCTCATTTCCCTCATATGTTATATTTATTTTGTACCTATATAAACATTATTCTTCCTTAAGTTCTATTATATAATATAATATTTTCATATTTTTTAGGAAAAAAGAGTTTGGTTTAGTGGTAATTTCAAACAAAAAAAAATGAAACAATTTTTAAAACTTAAGATATTTTATTTGGTGTTTTAACTTAATTACTTATATAGGATGTCATCATTTGATCGTTTTAATATGATAGTAGTAGTTAGATATTTCTTTTACTTGAAATAAATTTATTATAATTTATTTGACTTAAACTATAATTGCTGAATATTTTTTATTATGATTGATATTATGAATTTTTTTTATGATTAGATATTAATGTTTATATTTATGTTTATGATATTAACACTAAATTGCATAATAGAAAAATAATGTACGTTTTTGTTTTCTAAAACAATCTACAGTCTACTTTTTTTTAAGAAATGATTATTAGTCTAGTTAATATAAAGATAATGTTTAAATGAGATTTTTCTTCTTTACATTCTTAAACACTCTTGAATTTTGGTTTGAAAATAGAAAAATATTATTTTAATTTTTTAATGATAGATTTAAAGTTGAATAAGTATAAGATAAATAACAAATATATATAATAATTTCAACCAGAATTCTAGTCTAAAACTTAACCCGAGCTGGAATTTTAAAAATAGGATAAGGTTTAGGTTTATAAATAGGGTTAAGGTTAGGGTTAAGGTTGAAGTATTATAAATAGAATTAAAATTAGGGTTGAGGCAAACTCGAGTTTCATGAGCCCGAGTTACACCTCTAATTCTCTCATCTTGAGTTCTTGATGACTGATCAACCGAATTATAGTGAAGAGTGAAGTCACGTCTTGAATATTGCAGATGACTGATAGCCATGTTGATAGAATCCATCAACAATTTTCGATAGCTCACATATAAAATGACTAATATACTCTTGCAAACGAAAAAAGTTGTGAGCTTGCAGAACTTATCAACAATGCATGGAAAAGTGAAAGTAACAAAAGTTGATATTTTCTGTTCTTCCCCATAAATCAATATGGATATATTATTCATTTCATATGTAAATTATTTGTATCTTCTAATGGATTCCAGTAGTTTAAGTATGAGAGGAATTTTAAGAGAAAATTATGGGCATAAGAGAAATGATTTTTAAAAAATGCTTGGAAGAAATTATCATCAAAATTTATTGATATATTTAAAAATTTTCCAAAATAAATATAGAATAATCGCAAGATTACTTTCTCGTATATGACCATTATTGCTAAAGCTTAAATTAAAAGAGTTACACCTCTAATTCTCTCATCCAAGTTGTTGATAGTGCACACACGGTGTGTGCACTTATTTGGTATGTCTGGTTTATGGTCGATTTGTTCTTATTATATTATTAAAATTTGTATCTCATATTATTTTAAGTTGAGTTGATTTAAAGTCCATCCTATCTTATTTTTTAAGGAAAGGTTCTTTTCGCTTTTCGTTGCAAATTAATTTTTTAAAATAATCTTTATATTTTATTAGAAAATTATAATTTTATTACAAATATCACTCAAAAACTATAATCAGTGCGATAATGATATAAGTTTTGAAATGCATTTGTTAAATCTACTAAAAAATAATAAATTAAACAGGTTTCCAGATATTTAAAGAATATATTTACATTTTTCAGTATAAAAATATTTCATAAAATATATATTAATACTTTGAGTTGGTTCTTAGTACCTGCATATTGGAACCTTCTCCACCTTAGTTAGATAGGATATTTTTTTAATTTGAAACCTATTATACTGTATGGACATAAAAATAAAAACTATCTCATCCACTGTAAGACAGCGAAGGAGTCGATTTACGGATATCTTACTCAAATTGCATGACATGGTGGTTACTAGGATCAATGGCCAGATCCGATCTTAGGCTTTGGGATTTTTAGGCTGCGGAAGCTATGGCATGTGTGGCTAATTTCAATGAAGATGTGCAGGTTGTCGGATGAGACTGCGGGTGCCATAGGAGAAACAAGAGGACAGCGACATGGTGCCATTATATTTTTGTCAAATAATGTAGGACGACCCTTTCTTTTTATCGAATTGGCTCCATGTGATCTTTTCAGTCGTCTACTGTGAGTAAGTTGCTGATGAAAAGGAGCAAAAGGATCGCCTCTGTTTTTCCGAAGACATAGCTATTTTGGAAAACCATAGAGCAAGGTGGAGTTGAAATTGAAAGGTTTCCTCTAATCCTCTGTTTTTTCCGACAGAAGCAAACGCATCAGGTTTGCAAGAAGTGAAGAATATGGAGATGACAACGCCCACAAGCAAGCCCTGAATAGGACAAGCCGCCCAATCTCAAATCAATCGCAAGAAATCAGGAATTTCACTCCAAGAAATCGATTTTGCAAATGTTTAAACCTCGTGAGGGAATACGCAAAATGGCAAATTTAGAAGGTTGAATTTGGAAAAATCCGCTGCTGCTTGCCAGTGCTTCACTATCTTATATGTTGTGCGCGGAAGCTGAGTAAGGAAAAGCTACACCATTTCCAATTCCAATTGCGAGAATCCTTCTCTTCTACCATGGCTGCAGTGGTTGATTCCCTTGTTTCCTTCACCGTTGAGAAGATTGGTGAACTGCTCATTCAAGAAGTTGGGAACTTGAATGGAGTCCGTGAGAAAGTGGAGTCCATCCGGAGGGATCTCAGGTGGATGCAGAGTTTCTTGAAAGATGCTGATCGGAAACTCGGAGATGGCGATGAGCGAGTGAAGACTCTGGTGGCGGACGTGTGGAGGGTTGCTCGCAAGGTTGAAGACAACGTTGATGCGTTCAGATTGAGAGAAGAACGGCGGCGACGAAGAGGACCCTTCAAGAAATTCGTCTCTGGCTGGAGCGACTTTGTCTCTCTTAAACGAATTGGAGAGGCGATCGGAGAGATAAAGAAAGAAATTAGCAAAATTGCTGATCAGAGGGCGACTTTTGGCGCTCCGAAAATCGATGGGGGAGAAGGGCCGAGTTACATGAGCATTAAATTCCAAGACTATCGGCGTTCTGCTGCTCTTGCCGATGGCGACGAAGTAGTTGGCTTCGCAGCAGATGTCGAGAAGTTGGTGGAGAGGTTGATTAGAGGAGGTGCGGTTGACAGTTGCCGACGCCGTGTCGTTTCAATAGTCGCCCCGGGAGGTGCAGGCAAGACCACTGTCGCGAACAGAGTATACAAGAGTGATCATGTGAAGAATCATTTCGGTGATTCTACTGCTTGGGTTTGTGTCTCCCAAACTTACAAACCCCTACATCTGTTACAAGAGATTGCTGGGAAAGCTATGGGAAAACAAGATGAAGCCTTGAAGGAGAAAGATTTGCAGGAGAAGCTGTCGGAGTACCTGAGGGAAAAGAGATATCTCATTGTCCTCGATGATATGTGGCATACTGATGCCTGGGATCAACTCAAGGCAGCATTTCCAGATGCAAAAAATGGAAGCAGAATCATCCTCACCACTCGCAATGAGCGAGTGGCGTTATATGCTGATCCTGATCCAGCAAATCCTCCCTACCACCTGCCTCTTCTAAATCCAGATGATAGCTGGAAATTGTTTCTAAAGAAGGCTTTCCCATGGGAGGAGACGGGGGCTGAGATACCTTGCTCTTCTTCTTCCGAGGAGCTTATGGACACTGGGAAACAAATTGTGGAGAAATGCGGAGGCTTGCCTTTAGCCATCTCAGTTGTGGGTGGTCTCCTGGCAGCAAAGGGGGAGGCAAAGGTGAAGGACTGGAGGAATGTCCTGGTCAGTCTGAAAGCTGAGCTCTCAGGAGAGTCGGTGCATTGCACAGACATAATAGCATTGAGCTACTATGATTTGCCATACAACTTTAAGCCTTGTTTCCTTTACTTTGGCCTCTTCCCTGAGGATTATGAAATTGATGCATGTGGATTAAAAAGGCTTTGGATTGCAGAGGGGTTTATACAGCCCGAGGAAGGACGGGAAAAAGAAGACTTAGCGGAAGATTACTTGATGGAGTTGGTTGGCCGGAGCTTAGTTCGAGTTGATAAAAAAGATTGGGATGGATCAGTCATTAGTTGCCGCATCCACGACTTGCTTCATGACTTCGCCATTTCAGAAGGTAAGAAGTATAAATTTCTTGAAATTTGCAGTAAAGCAAGTGCTGGTGCATCTATCTCAACAGAAGCATGTTGGCTAGCTATTCATCGTGGAGCAGTTGGTTTGAGCAACGGCAACAGCCCAAACATCCGTTCTGTGTTGAGTGTTGTTGAATACGGTGAGGTGAACTTACTTCATGATCTTTCCGGGGGTCTTGAACTGCTACAGGTGCTGGATTTCCAACTTTTGTGGTCGCAGGGGCATTATACGATGCATACCTCAATAGGAAAACTTTCCCATCTAAGGTATTTGAACATACAAGGTCATTTCTCACTAAATCTTCCTCCATCCATTGGCAACCTGTACAATTTAGTGACTCTTCTTTTACCTAAATTTGGTGTACACCTACCCAAAGAAATTTGGAGACTTCACCGATTGAAGCATCTAGAAGCCCCTTACTGCAAATTTGAAGGTGAACCACGAGTGTACAACCTAAAAAATCTCCACACATTGAAGTTGGGAATGGGCAATTGGATAGAAGAAGAGAAAACCATTAGTTCACTAGATGGCCTTAAAATTTTGGGTATAGGGTTGCAATACAAGTCACGTTTGACGGAACACTTGACGGAACAACTAGAGAGCTTCATTTGCAAACTCATCGATCTCCAATCATTTGAATTTTACGGAGAATGGCCTCATAAATGTCAAAGTATCTTAAACCTCGAGCGGCATTTGCATCTTTCTGTGATGTTTTTAGATGGACCGTTAGAAGGCCTGCCTAAAGTTCCAACAACCCTCACTGAGCTAGTCCTATCTAAGTCTCTGATCAATGACGATCTAATGCCAACATTGGAGAAGTTGACTAACCTTCGCACCCTCTCTTTGACATTTGATGCGTACACCGGAAAGAAGATAATTACATCTGCGCATGGGTTTCCTCAGCTCAGATACCTTCTATTTTATGGCTTATATCAACTGGAGGAATGGGTAGTGGAAGACGGAACCATGCCCAAGCTTGAAAAATTAAAAATAAGATCTTGTCCAAACTTAAATAAGCTTTCAGAAGGCTTGGGATGCATCACCACCCTTAAAAAATTATGCATCCCCTTTCCATCAATGGAACTCCAAATTTGGCTTAACAGTCAACCAAGCATAGCTCAAATGATTACAATGGAAGTTGCTTGGTCTTCCAAGTGGGAGCCATTTGAATTTTAAATGTAGGATTATTGTAGGATGATGCAGAGGCTTGATTGTAATAGATGAGTTGAAAATTAAATGAGATGTAACATAATAGAATTAAAAAAGGGGCTCAAAACGTATCTAATACTAAGATAGCTTTTTACTTGGGAATTTCTTTTTTATCTTTTATGTTACTTTTGCTTGCATTATTGTATAATCCAGTTCTATGTTAATAATAGTATTTATATTTTTTGGGGTGTTGGTGTTGAGAAACACTGGAACATGAATAAGATGGGAATAAAATGAAAAAATTAGATCAAAGGAAAAAGTACTCAATGTCAAATACGAAAATTAGTTAATGTTATTCATGATTTATCAAAATATTATGATAATTTATAGATTCATATATGGATATAAGAAAAATGTTTCGGATGTTATAGGTGTTAAATTAATAATTTTAAGGAGAAATAAATTTTTTTATGATATCACAAGGTTTGCAACCTTGAACAAAATTGCCATAGTGCTTTGAACCTTATATAATATATAAAAAAAGAGGTGTCGGCACATGGAAGGTACACCCAAGTGTATTTGACCCTTTTAAATTTTTTTGAAATTTTTTACATAATTATTATTCTAATTGTGTTTATCACATATCAAATTTTACCGTTTTTAGATATTTTTGGATATTTTTGGATTTTTTAAAAATAATAGCATTTTAGTAATTTATTTTTTTAAATATCTAAAAATTTTACAAATCTCCAAAACTGATAAAACTTCATACATATATTAAGTACATTTAAATTTACACTTGTATAAAGAATTTTCAAAAAATAAAAAATAGATCAAATACACCTAGGTGCATTGTATTGTTACCTATTGGCACATGATAAATATATTATTTAATTTCATTTGAGGAAGTGTCCACTAAATATATAAGAAGTTATGATTTTAAAAAAGTGTGAGGGGAATGTGATATAACCGGGATAAAATAGAAATAAATAGGACAATTATATGATAAAATGATTAAAATAGGAGCATGTTTGGAAAAGATAATAACTTTTGAAATTAAAATTTATCAATCTCCATAATTATCTTAATTTTTAGTTATTTTTATATATTTTTATATAACTATCTTACTTTTCAATTATTTCCATACAACTAATCTATTTATTTTAACTTTATTATCTTTATTCCTTATTATTTCTGTATCATATCACATCATTTTCTACCCAATTAAAACTTTTAAATTGAAAACTTTTCAACCAAAATTTTTATTATTTCCTAAAAATGTAATAGATAATTAAAATATTAAATCATCACCACTTTAAAGACATCCAATAATTCGAAGAATGCACAGGCTAGAAGTGGGAAGTTTGATATGTAGTCACACCTTTTGCCAAAGAAAACCTAAAATAATTTTATAATTATATTGAGTTTTAATTAATTTGTTATCATGAATTTTAAGAATAAGTACGTTTTGATATCAAGGAATAAAGTGGAGAGAAAATTTTTAAAATTTGAGGATATAAAAAAGGGTACAAAAATTAAATAAAGAAAAAGGGTAAAGAAAGTTGGGCTAAATTTTTTTCCCATTCTCCTTAATGCTAGGCGGAGCCAAGATACATTATACTAGATATATTAAATCATTATCTTAAATGATCCAATCCTCGTATTAATGTGAAACTAAACAGGTAGTCAAGTTATGATTGAAAACATTTTTTGCTTTGGATTATAACCATTATTCTATATAGTTTGACGAATGTTTAGAAAATAAAAAATTTATTTTTCAATTTATTTTTTGTAAGACTTTTCAAAATGCAAATTAAATGAATTTTTGTATGTATTTGGCACGTCATGGTTTTGTGCACCTAAGTGCACTTAGCTTAGGTGCACCTGAGTACAAATACTTATTTTTTATTTTTTGAAAATTTTTACATAACTACTAATATAAGTATTTTTAACATATATATTAATTTAAATTATTGATTTTAAAAAATCTGAAAAATATATAAATCTCTAAAAATAGTAAAAATTGATACCAATATTCAATATACTTAGACTAATACTTGTATACAAAATTTTCAAAAAATTTTAAAAATGAATTAAAGGTTACCTGAGTGCACTCAAATGCATTTAGACATGTCCCTATTTTTTTTGGATCGTGACATGTCCCTATTATTGACTTGGCATCACCCTTGCGTTTATGGATTCCCAACATTGTTGAATCCGATGCAAAATTAATTAGAGAACTTATTGAATTTTGAAATCTCCTATGAATATGAGTGGTTTCTTAAATACTCATTTGTTAGTAAAATGTTTTTTGAAATAATCATCAATGTATTATGGCGATTGAAACACCTGTGGATATATATTGAATGGCATAACATTTTGTGAATGTCATGGCATTGTGGCATAGATGATTATCGGTCGATTTACTACGTTGCATTGCAACCATTAGATGGAAATGACGAGCAGTTTGTTAGTTTTCTTTTTTCTGCAGTGGCGATGGCGACGACACTGTTGCCAATCAAAAGCATTTTCGGATTGTTGTGCGTGTGGGTCCGCAAAGGCAAACACAAAGAAAGCTAGATCACTTCCTTTTCTTTCCATCTACCTCCTCCCAAGTGTCGCTGCAGAATCTGCATCATTCCCCTTCTTCTAATTTTAGACCTGATTTTTTAATAGCAAGTTGGGAATACAAATAAAATAATAATAATAATAATAATAATAAAGTGAGTGTTTCAACATTTTACTGATTGGTAAAAGCAAAACACCGGTAACATAGCCAAAAAAACATTATTCGATATAAGATAGCATACCAGGTTTATTCAAATAAGTAATAAAATATATTTGACTGAAAATTTCAGTCGCAAGTCGAATCAATAATGTAGGTCGATTATGTACATATACATATATGTAGTAGAGACCAAGTGCGCACATGCACTACCCCCATTTTTTTTTTTTTTTTTTTGAAAATTTCAATTTCATAGGTGAAACCAAGCATCGTGTTTTAATATTTGTAGAACTTTTTACATTTTTGATATTTTTAAATATTTTCTTTTAAATTTGGAAATAAAAAGGTATTTTCATGTGAGAATTCAAAATAAAATATTTAAATTTATAAAAATGTAAAAAATTACATATATCAAAACATCATGCTTATATGTTTATATGTTTTTGTAGGCCGACTCGTTTTTTACGTAAATTATATGCCAAAAAAACTAATTTACATTGTGAAATTATGATTTAAACTTTTATTTGGCTTTGGCCCACCCTCAACCAAATTGAGCTCTATCAATTAATTTTTTCTCGCTTATCTTACAACTTAAATTATCCCAAGTGCATATTTTTTCCGTTCTTGCTAACAAGTGTAAATCTAACAATACATTTAAAGGAAACCCTGCCCCTCAAAATGAAAAACAAAACTTCCCACATTGGAATTGAATTCTAGAGGCACCAATGCCAAGGCTCGAAACTTACCATAATATAAGCGAACACATGAAGAAATTTTTTATTTTGACAATTCAAGGAAAGAAAACTTCTATAGATACGAATTTTGATTTATTGATTTTTAAAACTTGACATAAAAATGTAAAAATATAAAAGCTATGTACATGGAAATACCATGCCTAGGCCTACATATGAAATTGAAAAATCAGAAAATTAAAAATAAATCTACACCTATGTTATAGTGCACATGGTTTCACTGAATCAGCGATGTACTTCAAATGAGCTTTCTCCATCTTACACATAAAACACACATAATAGATAGCAACGATAGTAGCATAAAAAAGCATTATGATAATATACAAGAGGCCATATATATTTTTTATTTTTTTCACTTTTATGTGATCTAAATTTTTTTATACCAAAATTTAGCACTTCTTATTCTCGTATATATTTTTGAAGAAATGTATTACATTATTATACTTTTTGTTAAATTAACCAGGCTTACATTATTATTTTTGTTTAAATGACTTTTTAGTTTCTATTTACATGATGTTTTAAACTTTTATTTTAAATTTATACAAAAATTTGTTAGTCCAAATCTCAACAAAAATTTTAACATGAACTTGATTCACATAAATATAATTGAAACAAGTTTAACAAATAGGAGTATGGTTAATGTTATAACTTAGGTCTTACTTGTGTCAATTAAGGCAAACTCAATTTCATGAGCTCAAGCTTATGTCGATTTTAATGGCATACAATCGATGGTTGTGGCAGTTGATGCCCTTATTGTACACTTGCATATGGGGGTGAAATTGGAGTCAAGGTAAAGCCAATTGTAACTTTATTTTAAAATTTTTTGCACAACCCTATATTTTATATCTAATCGAGAGAAAGTGGAATAGAATTTAAATATGTCTTGTTCAAACTTCGAAGTTGTCTCAAGTTGGTGATGGGGTTAATAAAACAAGTCAATTTTGAAAATTTTTAGTATTGAAAGTTACTTATTGAATTTAAAATCTTATTTATATCAAGGTTACACATTAATTATTAAAAATATAATTTTTAAATTAGAATATAATTAACTATAAATGATGTAAAAATTATACAAAAAATAAGAATAAAATTTAAAAATATTATATTTTAATAAATGAATATATATATATAGATAGAATTGATTAACCCAAGCATATTTAAATTCGGACATGTTCTACCTTCTTATCTTATATTTAAGTTCGGTAAGAATGTTTTACTCAAATATTGGTTGAATCCGTAAAAGGTCGATCGGATTAGGGGAGTTAATGCTCATGGTTAACCTCCTAACTCACTCATCCAACCCATTTATAAATAAATTTGGGTTGAGATTTTTGAATAAACGAGTTATAACCCGCCAACCCATTCAACCATTTAATTAAATAAACAGAAATTAGTTGAAATTTTATAATCCATCAACCCATTTAGTAATCCATTTAACCTATTCAACCTGTTTAACCCATTAAAATCTAATATATATATATATATATATAAACCCCAAAGTTATTTTTAAATCTAATCCGTCAACTTCTTTTGGTTTGAAAATAACACGAAACTAAGACCGGAACTAATGTCAACCTAGTCCGAAGCTGACCCAAACCCTAATTCTAATCTTAGAGTTTCAGTTCACATAAACCTAGTAGACTTAGGATATGAGTTCATCCAAACCCAGTACAACTCGACTTGAGCTGCACCCCTAATACCGGGTAAAAAAAATTAGTTTTACCTGGTCAAAAATAGGTCTAGTCAAGGCTGAATCACAGGTCAACCTGCCCCAATTTCTACCCCTAATGCCAATCGCATAGCTAATATCCAGCACACCAATTGGGCTAGTTGCTACACTAATTGCAATCAAGCTGCTATAGGCAAATCCAAGGGTTGGGGGCCGTGGATTATTAAAAGACAAATGAAAAAAAGCAAGTTTGGTGGATGTGGATTGGGCAGTAAGGGGGTGCTTTGAAGTAAATGATGGAATGTGAGTAAATAAAACAAACATATTGAATAAGAGGGAGAATTGAATGTTAAAAAATAAGAAATTACATAGGGACTGGGAAAACTATTATCGAAAATGAAAAATAACAACCTTGTATTGAAAAAGATGAAAGATTATATTGAAATTAAAGAACAAAAAAATTCAATCTTGTTTATATTCTATTCAATGGCTCTATGTACTCGAACAAATCCTTCAGCTGAGGCCACTTCGTCTATGAGACATTTAGACTAAGTTTCTAGCTTGGGACAGTTGTGTTCTAATCAACTACACCAAATCATGACTCCCCATCCTGGGTTTTTCAGGACACATGTGTGCCTAAGCTTGAACATCTTACTTACAAAATTTTATAATTTGTGGATGTTATTTAATATTTCTTTTGAACTTCTAGAAATAAAAAATCTTCCGTTTAATATGAAAATGTGCCGATCTTTTATTTAAAAAATGCTAAGAAAAGGCCCAAGTAGGTAAACATACTATAATGAATAGTAGAAAAATTTATATATTAAAAAATCATATAAGAAATGAAAATTAGTTGCCATTTGCATGTCCCATCCCATACAAACGTTTGTAAGAAATTATTGTCATTAAGTATCCAAATCCAACTCATTCATCAGTTTAATTTGATGGCTACACTAGAAAAGCTAAGAACAAAAAATCATATCTGTCAAACTGAAAAGCCAGTCTATCATAAAAAAAAGAATTTATAAGAAAATTTCATCAATTTTAAGATGGCACATTTTCCGTTAATTATCAAGTGGAAAAAATATATATAGAATTGCGTGCGTAGAAATGAAGTTAGTGGCTTCAGAGTTCAGACGCTACTCTTTGAAAGGTAAAAACAAATGCATTGGAAATGTACAACACATTTTGAGCAATCCCATGCGAATATCGGTTATCAAGCACACCAGGCAGGTCAGGGTGTAAAGTGCTTTAATCTAATTAAGGTCTTGTTGAGAACGTGGAACGGGAAAAAAATTGTGAAATAGGGTATGATGGGGGTGGGAAACGTCCCATCCTCCCCATCTCTCCAGAATAATTTATTCATTTAATAATTTTATTTTTTAATTTTAGTCATACATTTTAATCATTTTTCTTTACAACTCTTCTCTAACAATCTTACTTATTCCAACTTTATACTTATAATCTCGTATTAATCACACAAAAATTCAAAATATTTTATTTTTCATTCTCCACCCCTTGTCACAGTCTCACGTAAAATCCCATTACCGCCCCGTAATGGCACCGTTTTCATTCTCCACCCCGTATCACAGTCTCACGAAAAATCCCATTACCGAATGTCCCCGTAGTGGCACCATGGAGTTGTAAAGCAAGTGGCTAAAGTCTTTTCAGCCAAAATAAAAAAAATAAAAAAAAATTGACAATGTCTTTCCGTCTTCTTCTTGATCTGATTCCTGATCGGAATTTTGAGGGCAGAGGAGTGGGGATCCCCATTCTCACCATTCTCACCATTAAAACATAAAAGATTGACAAAGCAGATGGTTCGAATCATTCAAAAAAAACGCAGGAAAAGGAGGAATCTAGGAGCCCACAATAGTAAAGACCTATAAACACACACCACCAATATGGGTCAAATGAAACCCAGATGAACAAACTAGTGTCTTTTTAAAGACAATAATATTTTTGAAGACAACAATATGGTATGATATAGCTGACATTGACGAGTAAAAGAAATAAATTTAAAATAAATAGATTAGTTTCATAAACAGTTATGTAGAAATAATTGAAATATATGATAATTATATAAGAATGTAGTCTATATTAGTAAGGACATTTGTCCTAAGGAAGGGTTCAATCCCTCACATCGCTCTTCATGAGTGTTTATCCCCATAGTGCATTGGAGTTGTAAGTTTCTCATGTGAGGAGTTCTTATCTTTTTTCTAATGATGTAAGTTGATATGTGGATTTATAAGGTTTCATGAGTTAAATATATAATATGAGATGAAAAATCGTAACATTATAAGTAAAAAGATTCTAATTGGAACGATAAAGAAAGAAAGTAATCTTAGATTATTCTATATTTTTTGAAAAATTTCCAAATATATAAATAAATTTTGATCATAATTCCTTACACACACTTACATCTTCAATAACTCATATTATATCTATAATTTTTTCCTAAAATTCCTCTTGTCATTAACACAAATATGAAATGACTAATTACCCATATTGATTTAAAGTTATGGAAAATGTCAACATTTATCACTTTCACTTTTTGGTGCATTGTTAAGAAGTTGTGCAACCCCAAAGCTTTTTCCTCATTTATGGAGGTATATTAGTTATTTTACATGTATTACTAGAAGTTGTTAATGGATCATAATAATATAAGTATGTGAGAAATTTTCATAAAAATTTAAGAATTTGGGAAGAATTATAGTCAAAATTTATATGATATGGAACATGATTACATACACTATGATATATTTTAAGCTAAAATACAATATTCATTTATTTTATTCTATTTTATTTTTATTTAATTGTTTCTTCATAAACGTGTTTTCTAATTATATTTAATCGATATACGAAGTGTTGCTATTTTATAATATTTTTACTTATTCATTTTTCATTTTCAAAAATTATCAATTTCGTAGGCAGTTTAGTCATTTTGTCACCAAGCCCAACGCCTTAGGATGTTTGGCATCAGCATATCTCGAGTAACCTAATCTTGGAAATTTATTTCCCCATTATTGTTTGGGAGCTATTGTTTGCCTATTGATACTTTGGAGCTCATTGTCTCCCTTTCGAAAGTTATAAGAATTGTCTCAAAGCTTTATTATAAAATATATTTTAAGATATAATGTAAAGTACACTAATAAAAAAAGTCAATTTGTCATCTCTTAAAAAAATTAATTTTTAAAAGTAAAAAATAGATATATAAAAATATTGTTAAATGACAAAACTTAATACATAGATTGAATACAAACCTAGGAAAACATATTTATGAAAAATAAACAAATATATATTGTTATAAAAATAAATAAATATTATATTTTAATCTAAAATAAATTAAATTATTTTCTTCCCGTTCAAAACTTTTACTCTCGAAACTTTCATCCAAAAGTTCCAACACAACACAGTCGTTAGAAGACTCTCATTAGCAATTGTTGAATTTCTCTCCACACGTTTTCTTTACTTTTTGGCATTTGAGTAAGGGGACGTTTGGTAATGTAAAATTGTAGAATCGTGGGAAATTGTGTGAAATGAAAAAGAAAATATTTTGATAAATGTGTAATTGATAAAAAAATGATAGATGTATAGTTGGAATAAATAGGTTTGTTATATGTAGTTGGTACGAAAAATGAGTGGAACGTAGGGATAAAAGTGGAAAAAATAGTATGATTGATAGAATAATGATTGATATTGGGAAATCAAATACCATGAAAAAATCATATTTTCCACACTTAGACGTTACCAAACGTCCCCTAAGATTTCAATGCATTGCTTTGCTTTTTCAATGGGATGTGTGTTTCTTGACTCTTATATCTATCCTTGTGTTTTCTTTACTTTTTGGCATTTGAGGAAGATTCCAATGCATTGTTTTGCTTTTTCCAAAGGGATGTATGTTTCTTGACTCTTATTGGCAATTCCCGTAATTATGGTTTCATGCTTTTTCTTAAACTTTTGGCTTTGGAAGACAATTCCAACTGTGTTTCACGCGTTCTCTTTGCCTTTTTGACAGTGGGTTCATTAATCTAATGAACCTGAAACTTCTCTTCCAAATAACTCTTTTTATTTTTAATATAATATATTTGATAAAAAATACACTTCAACTATTTTATTTAGCACTATTTTTATCATCATAAAATTCTGTTATTTGTCTAAAATTACTGAGAATGAGCTGCATCTAAAAATATGCAAAATTAACACAATAAAATAGTTTAATACTAAATATATTAAAATTGTTATTTCCATGTTTAAACTAACTAAAATATCATTAATTATAGATAAATAATTCTATAAAATATTTTTACATTCTACCATATATGTAAATGGATTAAATCATTTTTTATAATTTATACATATATTTCAGACAAATTTTACCCATGTATATACTTAATTTGGATGAAACTTAGTTCCCTAACCAAATCAATAATGTTAAATATGATAAATTAAATATTTTTCTACAAAATATCTAAATCGTAAAATTGAAAGTGTTCACAGAATCTAACGTGTACCTCTCGGTAATGCATTACTTTACTATTTTAAAGAGCCGAGTCCCTATGCTCTTATTGGCAATTTGAAGAAAGTTGAGCCTGGAAGAGAGAGAAAGGCATATTCTTCTGTTGTCCCGCTGTAACCTTTCCATTTTTTCCTGTGAAAGTGTTTGAACGGCTGCTGCTGTGGTTGATCCAGTATTGCTCTTCATTTTTTTTTTGATTTTCTCAATGAGAAACTCCCTGATTAAAATTCATGATAACACATTAATTAAAAACTCTATAATTATAAAATCATTTTAATGGTGATAGATACCTTACGTTTGGGCTCAATAACATTACTTCATTATTTTACTAGTTAAAAAAGTAAATATTATTACTAAACAAAATATCAGTAAATATAATGCATCTTTATTAAAATAAATTGATCAAATATATTTCGTTCAAAAAATTTTTGATACTTATAAAAATATTTTTCTAAAATAGCAGTAGTTTTCGAGAGATTCCAAAATAATAAAATACAGTTATGCATAAAATTTATATGTATCATACAAATGTCTCTTATTGATTCTTATTTTATTAATATAATTAATAATAACTAATGTGAGCATTTAAAAGAAAATAAGAATAATATTAAAAATATGCTTATAATTTATAATAAAAAATATGCATGGGTAGGTTGGGATTCTTCGAGCCAAGATATGGTTAAGGCAACCGACTCTATTTATAAAATAAGATCAAAATTTCTAACTCATCCCTGTATTTGGTCAAAAAATATTAATTTTACCTGGTAAAAATGAGTCAAGTCACAGATTGGTTACGCGTTGACTAGTCCTAATTCTCACCTTAAAAAATAGGGTATTTGTGTAATAAAGTGTGAAAAAAATCTAAATTAATATAATTACAAAGAGTGAAAAGTAAGTTTTTGTTTGAAAAGTTTTAATAGTTACTTTTTAATTTAAAACTATTCACCGTCTACAACTATTCTATTTTTAATTAATTTTTTACATGTTCCTATACAGTTATCTTACTACTCAATCATTTATACACAGTTATCCATAAAACTAATTTATTTATTTTAACTTTATTTTTTCACTCCTTATTATTGACCCTATTGTATCATATCACTTCTTCCAATTTAAAAAATTCTACAACAAAAGTTTTTTCATTTAAAAATTTCATTACTTCCTAAACACACCGTTAGTTTGAAAAGCACACCCATAATTAAAAATTATTGTTAAAAACTGTTACTATATCTTATCTGAAATTTTGCAGATGAGAAAAAATATCACCGTAAGTAATCAATAGTCAGATATAATTTATTTTATAGAACCATGATAACAGGGTAAACGTCAATATTCAAAAATAGTGATAGAAACAATAAAAAAAGTAGTAATAGCAATAACATAGCCATTCGGATATACTTCATCAAAAAATAATTAAATAGAAAGTTTATATAGAAAAGTGAACAAAATATATGGCTAAGAAGAATTGAGATGGTTAGTGATTACATGTCGACTTTACATTTTTAGTTATCGTTTCTATATTTCAATTAATTTTTTTAAATTTTGACACAATTATCCTATTTATTTTATTTTATTTATTTATTTTTTTTGATAAAAGGATGGAGTCACTCTAACCCTATTCCCCATCAACGTTGTAGGGATTAAGGGTAGAGTAATCCGAACTTTCCATAGCCAAAAAAATGTCTGTACAGATTTTGTCACAAATAGCCTGAGGGGGGTAGTCCCACCAGCACAACTGACTCGCAGAAGAATTTAAAATCACTTCGGCAAGGGAATGGGCAACTTCATTTCCTTGCCGAAGAACGTGGTGTACAGAGAAAGAAGCTGCATCCCTTAGAATGGCCTTGATTTCGTCAACAACGTAGCCCACATGAGAGGAAATTGGGATGTTGTTGGATAGGTAGTTGCAAAGTGTGAGTGAATCAGTTTCAAACTGAGCGCAAACAGCGTTAATATGAATTGCCCATTTCAACCCAAGCAGAAAAGTCGTAGCCTCCATGAACAAAGGATCCCTTCCACCAGTCTGTCTCCAGCCCTTAGCTGCCACAAAATAGCCACTGGAGTTCCTGATTACCGCTGCGCAAGCAAAAGAACCCATATCCCCATGAGTTCGCGCATTGACATTAATTTTCACGAATCCCTCCAGTGGCATAGTCCACCGAGGCACCAATGGCCCGTCCAAAATGCCCGATTGCACCTTCGAGGGAGCTTCCCGAAGCTGGAGAAGAAACTCCCTGCACCATACGATTGTGTTCAAGAAATTAGGCTGCAACCCTTCCTCCCTGAACTTGTTTCTCATATACCATATTCTCCAGCAACACAAGAGGAAGAGAGTAAGGTCGTGAATCCTGTTATCCTGCACCAGAGTCACAAATATCATCTCTAGAGTAACCCCCGACCCCCCAACCCTAGCCGCCCTTTGACAGATCCCTTCAGTTCTTTCGCACCTCAGAAACAGATGGTTTGCATCCTCAGGCGCCCGTTTACATAAGATACAGCAAGGGTCCACGTCAATGCCCCTTTTGGAAAGATTAAGAAGAGTTGGGATAGCATTTAAAAGAAGTCTCCAACCAAAAATTAATATCTTACTTAGAAGTTTCATTCGCCATAATGCCCTATAACAGCCCAGGAAGGAGAGGTTATCAATATTTGAAGCCAACTGCCTGTATGCCGATTTAACCGTGTACCTTCCGTGTGGCTTGTGCTTCCAAAAGATACAGTCAGCCATGGACCCATTGGGGGGAGGAATCCTATTAACCAACTGCCAAGTAGCTTCCCCCGCCGCCGCGATCACCCTGTCTCTAATCCATGAGTTTGTAGATCTATTGATGAAGTGACACACCCTTGCATCCTCCAGGATCGAGTAAGGAAGGGGTCCCGCCTTCACAATCACAGAATCTAACCAACTGTCTCCAAAAAATTTTACCCTCGACCCATCGCCAATTCTCCATCTGTAGCCACTCTGTATGACATCCCGCGCCTTTAGCACACTTCTCCAAGTATATGAGTCCGTAGACTTCACCTTGCACTTCCAAATGTCAGAGTTTGGGAAGTATCGGGCCTTGAGAACTCTGAGGCATAAGGATGTGGTGCACGAGACCAATCTCCACACTTGCTTTGCCAAGAGCGCACAATTGAACTTGTGAAAATCTCTGAATCCCAAACCCCCCGCCCGCTTTGGTTTGCACATATCATCCCATGCCACCCAGCTCATCTTCCTATTTCCATTCTTCTCTCCCCACCAGAATTTGTTAAGCATCCCGTTAATGTCCCGACAGAAAGATCTTGGTAAAAGGAAAATAGTCATAGCATAGGAAGGAATAGCCTGCGCCACTGCCTTGATTAGAACCTCCTTTCCTCCCCACGACAATAGCTTTCCTTTCCACCCCTGAATCCTTTTCCAAATGCGTTCTTTGAGATCAGAAAAGATTCCCACCTTGGATCTTCCGAGCCAAGCTGGAAGGCCCAAATATTTGTGAAAGTCGTTTCCACCCGACCCCAACAAGCGGATCATCTCCTCCCTAGCACTGTCATCCATGTTTGCACTGAAGTAGATAGCAGTCTTATCGACATTTACCTTTTGGCCCGATGAAGGCGCATACTGGTTGAGAGTGTCCAACAAGTTCCTCAAGTCCCTTTTGTCCACCCGAATGAATATGATTGCGTCATCCGCGAACATCAAATGAGTCATCGTAGGGCCATGCGCATTGAGTTTGATGCCGCGGATAGAACCCCTGGTGACAGCATGAGATATGAGTGCTGAGAGCCCCTCTGCACATATTAGGAACAGATACGGAGATAGAGGGTCCCCTTGGCGCAATCCCTGTTGAGGATTGAAAAAAGAGGATTTGAATCCATTCACATTAACTCTGTACCAGACCGTAGAAATGCAGCTCATCATCCAATTAATCCACTTCGGACAGAAATTCATAGCCGCCAACATCCTGCCGAGAAAGTTCCATTCCACCCTGTCATATGCCTTCGACATATCAAGTTTAATGGCCATCTCATGCTTTCTACCATTCTTGCGTCTTCTGAGGGAGTGGATAGCCTCATAGGCTATCAGCATATTATCCGTAATGAGTCGGCCAGGAACAAAGGCGCTCTGTTCATCCCCAATGATGTCGTGGAGGACCAATTTTAATCTATTCGCAAGGACCTTAGCCAAAATTTTATACACCACATTGCATAGACTGATCGGCCTGAAATGAGATAGCAGGTTCGCTCCCGACCTTTTTGGAACAAGGATCAGAGTAGTGGAATTGGACTCCCCAATATGGTTAGAAAGGGTGGCAAGATCCCCCTCCTCCAAGAATTTTTTGCACCAAGAAGTTATTTCATTCCCCACAATATTCCAGTGCCGCTGATAGAACCACGCCGACATCCCGTCCGGCCCCGAGGCCTTAGTTGGGCCCATCCCCTTTACTGCCATGATCACCTCCTCAGATTGCAGCAGTTTGGCTAAAGACTGTTTCTGTGTCTCCGAAATTCGCTTAGAAATAACACCGTCCATCCATGACACCTCTCCCTGTGCAGATGTTGCATAGACCTCCTGAAAGTGAGAGACAGCCATATTCATCATCAAGTCTTGATCCCGGACCCATTCGCCGTTGTGGTCCATCAGCGCCTCTATGCGATTTGTTCTGCGTCTGTTCGATGCAATACGATGAAAAAAATGAGTATTTTTATCACCCTCCCTGAGCCAGTGTGTCTTAGCTCGCATTCTCCAAATCTGCTCCTCATCTTCCAGCAAAATATTTATCCGAGATCGAAGCTTTTGCAAAGATTCGTCTCTTTCATCACTGGGGCTCATCCTCATGACTGCCTGAAGCTCCTTCTGTTTTCGATCAATGGATTTCCAAATATTCCCTCTTTTGCTCCGGTTCCACTTGGCCAGTTCGATACCGCACCGATTTATCTTCTAAAAAAGACGATTCCCTTGATTAAAGTCCCTTAGATGATTGGACCCCCATACTTGTTGAACAATTCTGGTGGCATCCATATCCCGAGCCCAAAATAGCTCATATTTGAATTCCCATGGCGGTTTCCTACCGTCTCTACTAGAATCAAGCTTGAGTAGGATCGGGGAGTGATCAGAGGTTGGAGCCGTGAGATGGTAAACCTTAGCACAGTTAAACAAGCTTAGCCATGCTGTCGATGCCAACCCCCTGTCTAGCCTTGCTTCCACTCTCTGCCGACCCCTTCTATTGTTTCTCCAAGTCGTTGTCGAACCCGAGAAGCCAATATCTAACACATTGCATTTGTCGATGGTCTCACGAAAGAGGTCCATTTGAGTTTGGGGCCGACTTCTCTCACTAATATATTCGCTAGGGCCCAATACTTCATTGAAGTCTCCCATGATGAGCCAAGGGTCGTTTCGCCCAGCAAATAGCGATTTGAGGACATTCCAACCATGATGGCGTTGGTGAGTCTGAGGGTGCCCATAAAACCCCGTGAAACGCCATCCATCGAAAACTGCATCAATATGATGGACAGAGAAGGATTTGATGCAGACCGGTTTGTCATTGTTCCATAGAAGAGCCAAGCCTCCTCTTCTATCAATAGGTTCCACCACAAAGCAGCAATCGAACTTAAGTCTCCTTTTTATGTCATCCATCTCCTTTGAATTACACTTTGTTTCAGAAAAGAAGACCAAACAGGGATCTTTTGTCCTGACCAAGTCAAGAAGACTGCGGACTGCACGTGGGTTCCCAAGCCCACGGCAGTTCCAAGCTAGGAGGGCCATATTAATGGAGGTGGGGCTGGGGACCTCCCCTAGCCTCCACCTCTTCATTGTCGATGCTGTCATGGCCCTTCATGCGTTTGAACGACCCCCTTTCTTCACTCAGGTCGCCATTCAAGCATCTCTTTCCATTTCCTGAAGCACTACTGTAATAGCCATCGTCCATCTGTTTCCAAGAAACGGATGGAAACGGTGGGATTAATGGGCCATGCACGTTCGTTTCAAATTGATGACAATTAACCCCAGCCGTTTAACACAAGGATTAGTATAAAAGGCGCAAACGAGAGATGGGTTTTCGCCATTCGAAGAAGAAGAGAAATCGCGCAGGAGACAGACGAAGGAAGAAGAAAGAATTTTGAAGGTAAGCTGCGTCGAACCATTTTCTCTGTTAATCTCATTCATTCTATGTTATACGCAAGTTATTTCATAGATCTAAACCATTCACGACAATTCTAGCATGACTAATTAGTCACAGGAGTATTATTGAAATGTTTAATGTTGAAACGTTACTTATTTAAATGAGAAGTACCAAATAAAGGGTATGAAATGATATATGATGAAATAAACACACTTCTGAGCATAATTAGATAATTGTGACCGTACAATAATAAGATAATTATATGATTAGCTTGCCTGAAAAATTTCAGATTGATCAGACTTATAGATTTTTAGATATAGCAAATTTAGACATAATATAGAGTGGTAAATATGTATTTTAAGAAAAAAACACAAAAAAATAATTACAGGAAAATATAGATGCAAAACGAATAATCTGAACCATTAAAAACATTATTTGAGATATTTTACAGTATATGTGATGAATTAATTCTGTAAAAATTTAGTTTATATGGCTATTTGAAGTGATATTTAATATTAACCTTTTATTAAACCCTTTATATTAAATCTGATGATAGAGATGTTATTTTGAAAAATGGACCGTCCAGATTATAAAACATAATTTTATAAGCTTACCCTTAAAATTTAAGTACAAACAGATATGTATATTGAGAGATATAAGCCATTTTATTTGGAAAATATGGACCGTTGAAAATAAATAAATAAATGAATAAGCTTCTAGACTAGTGGGCTAAGCCCATCTTAACAGGCCCAGTGAGTCAGAAGCCCATAAACCAAGCTTAAGCCCACAGAAACGAAAGCCCACTTAAACAGAACCAGCCCACTATCCAGTCTGGCCCAACTTCCAACAAAGGATCCAGCCCATTAGCCTGGCCCACTATTCCGGCCTGCCAGCAGCAGCCCACCGGCGGCCATTCGCCGGCGCCGGCGGCCGGTCGGCCGGCGGCGAGAAAGAAAAAAAAAAAAACTGAAAAAAATTACAGAAAATTATGAAAAATACCAAGAAAATTAAATTCAATATTTAGAAGCTTAAATGAGTTTAAAATTATAAATTTATGAAAAAAAAAATGAAAGTTTATGAAGGCATGATAAATGGAAAATAGATAAATAAATATATAAAAAAATTATAAAAATATGAGAAAAATTAAAGAAAAATATCTAAAGAAGTATAAGTCCAAATTTATTTTACATATAAAAATAAAGTTGTTTAAAGTGAATTAATATAAGAATAAATAGAAGAAAATAGGATTTTGACCGATTAAAATTATGAGAAATTTTGAGAAAGTTATAAATGGAATTTTAAATAATATTTGTGAAAATCAAAGTGAAATAATAAACATATTGTGATGAAAATTAGGAAAAGAGACTTGAGGCTACTACAAAAAAATTGGAAAAAGAGGAGTTTTAAAGTCTACTCAGAGGTAAGTAAACTTTTACCAAAGCATGTCTTTGAAAATATTATGTGAATATTATGATTTGCTATGAAATGTGATTATTTATTTTCTTTCAAATTTGTTTATTCAAAAATGAGCATTATTATTTCAAATTCATGTTTAGTAGTGAATTTAAGTGGTGCATCAATTAAAATTCATGAGCATGATGCATAATTACATATTGGGTTTGCCGCCAAGGAGTAAAATAGTATGGTAGTACCTGGGTAGCGACCTCAGGACTACCAAAGGAGATGATTTAGCTCACGAATGTGTAGCACGGCTGCACGCGAGCACAAGTAGATGGTAATACCCATAGTATGAATGCATGATTTAAAATTGACATATGTGTGCACGTCTATCAAGATGTTTTTTTTATTACAGTTTGTTGTGCATAAAAGACAGTATAGATATTGTATTTGTTTTAAAAAATATATATATGATTGAAAATGAAATTTAAAAAAAAAATACATTTTTACTTACTGAGCTTTCAGCTCACATAATTTTTGTTTTCAGTGGAAAAACAGGGATACAATGCTATACTAGAGCCTTTATCAACATGGGAAAAAGGCGAACCTAGCAGAGGAAAAGATAAAGAAGTTTAGAATTTTATTGAAATATTTTAATGCTTGGTTATTTTGATTTTAGACACTGAAAATTGTATAATAACTCCTTAAGGAGCAAACTTGATGTGTAATAGTTAAAAGTTTTATGGTTTTGCACCTTGGTATCTATTTCCATCTTGGGAGATCTTATTTTCAGCTTTGAATTAGTAGACCCCATTCACAACATCCTAAGGGTGGGGTGTTACAACTACTTTCCCTTTGGTCTGCCATTCTATCCTCTTGTCTTCCTCTAGCCCTTCTCTTCCACTTACCTCCCCTCAGTCGAGTAGTTGTGGTTCCTCCATCCATCCTCCCATTCCCATCAGTTAAGTCATGCGCCCCGATCACAACCCCTAAGACCCCTTGATCCTTAGGTTCAGCCTTCTCTTCCTCTCCCACATATTGCATTTGTACCTCCTCTTCATCCCCCCAGATTTCCTTCGTTTGCATTGGATCACAGTCCCCCTTCCTACTCATCCCCATCTGCCCATACAGTTTTCCTCCCCCCTCATTCGTTCCTCCTGCAGGATCCCCGCAGGTCAGCTTGGCTCCCCTTCCATTCAGCGGATTTCGACTTGGTTCCCACAACTCCCGTTGTTGCTGTTCGGCCATTGCTCCTAGAAGGGCTTGCTGAGTGGATACCCCCTTATGCTGGAAAGGGTAGCTCAAAGGGACCACCAGTTGCTGATTGGGGAGGTCATCTGCTTGCTATCGGCCCCTTAGAGTTGGTTTTCGGGTTTCCTTGGCTACCTGTAGGTACATCTCCATGTCTGAGTGGATTCCCGGGACTGAATTTTGACCCGTGTCCTCCTCCAATCCCCGACCAGCCACGCTTCTGCCATTACTACTGCTTTCATTGTCATGCTCACCACTTCTCGCATCTCCTGACCTTCTCCCCGATCCATCTGCCCCCTGCTCACCCTCCATACACTGAGTTTCTCCCACATATCTGACTGGGTAAGCCCTGTTGTTGTATTTCTGCCCCTCCTGGAATTGAATGGGTTTCAAACCAGCTCGCAACCAGCTTCCATAGGGCATCTCATCCTCAGTTAGTTGGTGGGTTCTCTTCCTATCGCAATCCCGATAAGCATGCCCCAAACATCCACAAAAATAGCAGAACAAGGGGAGTCTTTCGTATTAGAAGGCAATCCACTTCCTCTGTTGGGTACCTAGTTGGATGAACATTCCGCGTCGGAGGGGTTGGCGGCAATCAATCTTTACCTTCATCTTAAGGTCAGTTTCTGTCGCCACCATGTTCATTGTCTCCTCAAATGTGCCTCCAATGTCTCTTCCCAGCACCGTTTTATCAACAATAAACGGGCTTCCAAAAATGTGAATCCACATTGGAGTTTTAACAAGCATTATATTGGCAAGTTCCAGCTCTTGTATCTGCTCCTCAACCAAAACCAGTTGTCGCTCAAAACACCAAGGACGACCCTGTAGAATACGCGCCTTATCCTCCTTATCCGATAGACCAATAAGATACAAGTTCTCCCCCAATTCGGTGAATTGACACCCTCCCTTTGTTTTCCACAGTCTTCGCATCATCAATTTGAAAACTTCCTTGTTGTAAGTCTTTATCGTCCATAGAGTACAGAGAAGAGCTGCTTCTGCCCCCATCTTGATCGTTCTGATCGCGTCATTGGAGATGGTCATTGTCCGGAGTTCCGATTCCAGCAATTCCTCTGCCGATTTGTTCATCTTCTCCGTCTGTGCAGAACCCAGTTCACTTTCACCCCCTCCTTTCCGGCCTTAAACGACAGAAGCGACACCGACTCTTCTACCTTCGGATCGCCCTACTCACCACGGGCACCGTCCCCCCTCTCTGTTCCCTTCCGCCAGCTCCAAGCGCAACCCTGTCGCCTGTTGGACCTACACGGCAGAAGACGACCGGTGTATCCTATTTATTTTATTATATTCTCTTTATTCTTCATTTTTTATTTCATTATCTTACAACTCAATTCTTCTCCGTTATATATATATATATATTCCAATTCTTGATTAAGAGATGTAAATCTAACTATGCAACTAGTAATGTATCTAGAACTCTAGAAGGGATATTGCTACTAAAATTATGTGACTAAACACGGACACGTTGTACGATTGCAAGGGACTCGACCACCAGGTTACACCGGCCGCCGAGTACTCTTAGGGTGTGTTTGGTAATGAATAAAACTTTTAATGAAAAGTTTTGGAGAGTAAAAGTTGTCAAATGATGTAATATGATAGGGGTAATGATGAGTAGTAAAGATGATAAAGTTAAAATAGATAGGTTAGTTGTATGGATAGTTGTGTAGAAATAATTGAAAAATATGGTAGTTTTATAGGAAAATGTGAAAAAATGATTAAAAATATGATAGTTGTAGAGAGTGAAAAGTTTTAGATTGACTTGACATTTTTTATCACTTGCCAAACACACCCTTAGTCATTACTTTTATTATATTCCATCCCGTCCTTAGTATTTCAAAATTTCTCTCACAATCTTTTTCTCAGTTTTATTTTACCTCTCACCCAACAGACCTTAAAAGGTGGAAGCTGTAGGCAACTAACCTACATGAAATCTGGTTTTAAGTGCATTTAAAGTGCACTACTTTTACTTGTCCAAAGAGCAGCGTTATAGGATTTTCCTTCACAATTTTTGTTCCTATTTCTAATGTGTAATAATTTTTTCATTTGTGATTTTACCTTTCTCATTTTTAATATATTTTTTCATATCCCAAATCCTAATAAACAGCCATGTTTTTTAATTCATTATCCTAATCCCATTTCACCGTTCCAAGCAGCCGATCGAAGGCTCTCATTGGCAATTTGAATTGGTATCTTTTCACGCGTTTTCTTTACTTCTTTGGCTTTTGAGTAAAATTCCAGTGCATTGCCTTACTTTTTCAAAGGGACGTAATTTCTTGACACTCATTGGCAATTCGAATAATTATGTTTTCGTGTTTTTCTTTTAACTTTTTTGCTTTCGATAAAGGTATACTTTAATATCTAAAACTATCAATAATGTGTCGATGAATAATTCTATAAATTATTATTATATTTTATTACATATGTAAATGAATCTAAGTATTTTTTATAATTTATACATATATGTATATACTAGAAAAATTCGACATGTGTATACTTGACTTGGATGAAACATAGTCTTCTAATTAAATTAATAATATTAAGTATAATGATTAGAATAATTTTTCAAAAAAATCAAAAATTTAAAATTGAAGGTAGTTACATGAAATCACTTATGTATAATCCTTTGCAATCCTGGGGAAATGCATTACATTAGGATATGTTTCAAATAATACGAGATTCTAGGATTAAATTTGTATCAC
Source organism: Annona cherimola (assembly GCA_030490835.1). Classification (NCBI taxonomy): domain Eukaryota; kingdom Viridiplantae; phylum Streptophyta; class Magnoliopsida; order Magnoliales; family Annonaceae; genus Annona; species Annona cherimola. Next base: position 88,009,540 of record CM059975.1, on the reverse strand, counting down.
TATTCCTAATATAGCTTTTCAATTTTCAATATAGCTTTTTAAATTTTCAATACAACTTTATTAATTTCTAATATAACTTTTCTTATTTTCAATATATATAATTATATTCTCATCCTAGATATATATTTGATCTAAGAATCTCGTATCATTTGAAACACATAAGGAACGACTTCTGTATACTCTTATTCGACGAGTTGAAGAAGGTTGAGTCTAAAAGGAAGAATGGTAGATTCTTTTCATTCCACCCCCAATGAAATCATTTTAATAGTGATATATTTGAGTAAATCATTTTTATACTGACATATTTGAGTAGTGATTCAATACACTGGGGCGTGTTGAAATTTAAGTACATTTAGGTACAAAATCTAATTGCAAAAGTTTTTTGAAAATTGTTATACAAATGCTAGTCTAAGTATACTTAATTCATAAGCTAAGTTGATCTTATTATACATATATATTTATTTTTAAAAAATAGAAATATTTTAGTTATTTAAAAGTATTAAAACCCTCTTATTTTTTAAAATTAAAGAAAAAATATACATACGTTAAATTACTCCATATATTTGCCTCAACGCTGACAGTAGACACCTTATGTTTGCTAGGGGTGAAATTCGGGCTCGTGAAACTCGGATTTACCTAGATCCTAATCCTAATCTTATTTATAAAATATCAACCCGAATCCTAACCCTATTTATAAAACCTATATTGTAACCCTATTTTTGAAAATCGGATTCGGGTTAAGTTTCAGGTTGAAATTTATGTTGATGAATTTATATTTTATTTAAAAGTGATAAGTTTAGAATTTCTTATGAATAAATAATAATAGCAAATCATGTAAGTAAACATAATAATATATAATCAAACCACATATTTTTTTAAAAAATAGAAATATAAAGAATATTTCTAGAAAAAATTAACATAAAAAATAAGATAAAGGAAAAAATTAATAAATGTAAAAGTAAATGATAGAAATAAAAGATAAATATAAAAGAAAATAATATACTTTATTTATAATAAAATTACAATATGCCGAACATATATTCAAATATAGATATAATAACATATAATAAAGAATATAAAGAAATATTGATTAAATAGTATGCATATAATCTATTTTATAATAAATATAAAATGAAAAATCGGGGTCGGGTTATGAAAAAATAAGTTTTAATACAGGTAAAAATTAAGTTCATTGAGCTCAGGTTACGAAAAAATCAGTTTTAATACCGTTAAAAATTAAGTTTGTTGGGTTGGATTCGGGCTCAACCCGCACAAGTTGCATGTGCGCCCATATATTTGGCTCAATAACATCTGTGCCGTTAATTTGTGGTATGATATTTGTGAGGTTGTTCGGGACGGAATGGAAACTCCTCATGGAAATGATTTTTGGCGTTTCGGCCTTCGTTGTTGTCGGTCAAAAGACGTTTTGCCCTTTGCCTTTCACTGTTGCCGGTCCAAAAGGCGTTTTTGCTTTTTGCCTTTCACTGCTGCCGGTCCAAAAACCCATTTCCCCTTCTCCAGCAGCTTCGCATTTTTTTTTTTTAATTTCCATTTTATTAGGGCTGTTCTGATGGGATGAGACGAGGACAATGTGAGAGTTTGAGATTGACATGTATTGTAACTGACTAAAATTTGTCATAAGAATGAGTAAAGTTGTATTGAAAATGATTAAACATATATTGAGAATGAGTAAAGGTGCATAAAAAAAAATTAGTTTAAGAATATTTAATTTATAAGCTAAGTTTTATCATGGTATATATGAGGAGTGATTCTGTTAGCCTAAGTTAGACGAAAGTTCGGTTTAGCCTATCTTAAAAAACTCATTCACAATAAAAAATTTTATTTTTTTCTTCATAAACTTGTTTATCTAAGTGTATTTAAGATATAAACCAAATATTACTATTTTTTGGTATGTATATATATGTTTTTATATTTTTAAAGATAAAGATATTTTAAATATGTATATGCACATAGAAGTTTAAAATTTTCAAAAAAATATATACACATATTTAAAAACGGTAAAACTTGGTTTATATATTAAATATATTTAGACAAACAAGTGTACGGAAAAAAAAAACAAAAAAAAAGCTGCTGTAAATGAGTTTTTTTAGCTGAGTTAAACAAGAAATTTACTTAGCTTGGGCTAACAAGATTATTGCTCATTAGACAAACAAGTGTACGGAAAAAAAAAAACAAAAAAAAAACTGCTGTAAATGAGTTTTTTTAGCTGAGTTAAACAAGAAATTTACTTAGCTTGGACTAACAAGATTATTGTTCATTATATATATATATATATTTGTGTTTTAAAAAAATAAGATCTTAGTCATTTCAAAATGACTAAAACTTATTTTTTAAAATTAAAGAAAAATATATGCATTCGTTGAATTACTCGATATATTTGCCCGATGCAGACAGTAGACACTTTATACTTGGAACTGCTACTTATATCTAACGCTTTCGCGAGCACACCTTAATATTTAACGCTTCAAGTGTACGATTTTTCATATTTGCCTTTAGGTTTGGATATTTCAACATTAATCCTTTAAGTTTAAAAATTTTGCAAATTTAACATTCTGTAAAACAAGAGTTAAAATTTTATTTTGCGAAATTACCCCAGTGGTGACGGCGAGCGCCCCGATATTTTCAAATGTCCATGGCTGCCAGCGTCTCTAGATCGTGGCTACCAAGATAGACGGCCAGATCTAGTATCGGGTTTTGGGATTTTCATGGCTGCCGACGCAATGAAGGTGTGCGGGTCGTCGGATGCCATGGCTGATGCGATAGAAGAAACAGAGGAGAGCGATGACCGGCTTAGCAGATGAAACCGGAGAAGAATGGGTTTTCGGTGTCGGGCGTGAAGAACAGATTGGCTGCGTTGATTGATCATGGTTGTCGAATCAAGGCTGCCGGATTTAAAATGCCTTGCTATCCCCGGTGGGAGATGGTTGGCTGGGATTCGGTCGTCGCCGATCACTGTGAGCATCGGATCAGCGAAACATTTCGGCGGTCAGTGAAGCCGGAGCAGATGCAGCCATGACTGCATGACTGCTTAGATTTTGGGACGATGGAGCATCATATTCTAGTGCTCCACTGCTTCCCTGTCGGTCTGTCACGCCATTCATCACAGGGGCAATTTTATGAAAATATAAAATCTTACGGGGCCTTTTTCTTTTATTGTGTTCAGTAAGTGATAAAAATTTCGATGAAAGTTATTAAAAAATACTGCAATATTGCAAGAGCAGTGATAATAAGTAAAAAAAATTTAAAATAAATTAGTTAGTTGTGTATAATTGATTAAAAAATAAGATAATTATAGATAATGAAAAAATTTAAATTGACAATTTCTAGTGAAAAAAGTTTTAAAATTTACCAAATATGCCCTAGATTTGAAAAACTTTTGAAGGGTTGATTTCCCAAATATTGGAACGTCGTGAGCAACTACGCCAAATCGTCAATCAAAAAGGTTAAAATTGTAATAACCCACTGCTGCTTGTCAGTGCTTTACGATCTTCTTATATGTTGTGCGCGTAAGCTGAGAAGGAAGGCCACATCATTTCCATTTCCAATTTTGAGAATCCTTCTCCCATGGCTGCTTTCGTTGGTTCCGTTGTTTCCTTCACCGTCGAGAAGATTGGAGAACTGATCCTTGAAGAAGCAAGTCGCTTGCGTGGAGTCCGCAGGGAATTGGAGTCCATCCGAAAGATCTGAGGTGGATGCAGAGTTTCTTGAGAGATGCGGACCGGAGACTCGGAGATGGCGATGCACGAGTGAAGACTCTGGTGGCGGACGTGTTGAGCGTTGCTCGTAAGGTTGAAGACACCGTTGATACGTTCAGATTCAGAGAAGAAAGTCAGCGGGAAAACGTCTCTCGCCGGATTGACCCTGCCTCTCTTAGCCAAATTGGAGAGAGGATCGAAAAGATAAAGAAAGAAATTGGCAACATTTCTGCTCGCAAGTCGACTTATGGCATTCCGGAAATCGATGGGGGAGAAGGGCCCAGTTACGTCAGCAGAAAATTGCAAGATTATCGGCGTGCTGCTGCTTTTGCTGATGGCGACGTGTAGTTGGCTTTGCAAAAGATGTGGAGACGTTGGTGGAGAGGTTGATAAGAGAAGGAGGTGCCGGAGACAGTCGCCGCTATCGCCGCCGTGTGGTTTCCATTGTCGCCCCGGGAGGAGCTAGCGAGACCACTCTCGCCAACAGAGTCTGCAAGCGCGATGATGTTAAGAATCATTTCGATTCTACTACTTGGGTTTGTGTCTCCCAAACTTACAAACCCCTACATCTATTACAAGAGATTGCTGGGAAAGTTATGGGAAAACAAGATGAAGCCTTGAAGGAGAAACATTTGCAGGAGAAGCTATCAGAGGACCTATGGAAGAAGAGGTATCTTATTGTCCTCGATGACATGTGGGATATTGATGCCTGGGATCAACTTAAAGCAGCATTTCCAGATGCAAAAAATGGAAGCAGAATCATCCTCACCACTCGCGTTGAGCGAGTGGCGTTATATGCTGATCCTGATCCAGAAAATCGTCCCTACTACCTGGCTCTTCTAAATGCAGATGATAGCTGGAGGTTGTTTCTAAAGAAGGCTTTCCCATGGCAGGAGACGGGTACTGAGACACCTTGCTCTTCTTCTTCCGATGAGTTTACGAACATTCGGGAACAAATTTTAGACAAATGCGGAGGCTTGCCTTTAGCTATCTCAGTTGTGGGAGGTATCCTGGCATCAAAGGGGGAGGCAAAGGAGAGGGTCTGGAGGAATGTCCTAGACAGTCTGAAAGCTGAGCTCTCAAAAAAGTCGGTGCATTGCACAGACATAATAGCATTGAGCTATTATGATTTGCCATACTACTTGAAGCCTTGTTTCCTTTACTTTGGCCTCTTCCCTGAGGATTATAAAATTGATGCATGTGGATTAAAAAGGCTTTGGATTGCAGAGGGGTTTATACAGGCCGAGGCAGGACGGGAAAAAGAAGACTTAGCAGCGGAAGATTACTTGATGGAGCTGATTGGCCGGAGCTTAGTTCGAGTTGATGAAAAAGATTGGGATGGATCAGTTATAAGTTGCCGCATCCACGACTTGCTTCATAACTTTGCCATTTCAGAAGGTAAGAAGTATAAATTTCTTGAAATTTGCAGTAAAGCAAGTGCCTGTGCATCTATCTCAACAGAGGCAAGTTGGTTAGCTATTCACCCTGAAGCAGCTGTTTTGAGCAACAGCTATAGCCCAAACATCCGTTCCGTGTTGAGTTTTAAGCAATACGGGGAGGTGAACCTACTTCATGATCTTTCTGGGGGTCTTGAACAGCTGCAGGTGCTGGATTTCCAACTTTTTGGGTCGTGGCTGCAATATAGGATGCATACCTCAATAGGAAAACTTTCCCATCTAAGGTATTTGAACATAAAAAATCATGTTTCACTAGATCTTCCTCCATCCGTTGGCAACCTTTACAATTTAGTGACTCTTCTTTTACCTGATGATATTGGTTTACGCCTACCGAAAGAAATTTGGAGACTTCACCGATTGAAGCATCTAGAAGCCCCTTGCTGCAAATTTGAAGGTGAACCACGAGTGTACAACCTAAAAAATCTCCACACATTAAAGTTGGGAATGGGCAATTGGATAGAAGAAGAGAAAACCATCAGTTCATTAAATGGCCTTAAAATTTTGGGTATAGGGTTGCAATACAGGTCACATTTGACGGAACACTTGACGGAACAACTAGGGAGCTTCATTTGCAAACTCGTTGATCTCCAATCATTTGAATTCTACGGAGCACGGCCTGATAAGTGCCAAGGCATCTTAAACCTCGAGCGGCATTTCCATCTTTCTGTGATGTTTTCAGGTGTACCATTAGAAGGCCTACCTAAAGTTCCAACAAAACTCACCGAGCTTGTCCTATCTAACTCTCGAATCAATGACGATCTAATGCCAACATTGGAGAAGTTGACCAACCTTCGCACCCTCTCTTTGGCACGTAATGCGTACACCGGAAAGAAGATAATTACATCTGCACATGGATTTATACCTTCTATTTTATGGCTTGTATCAATTGGAGGAATGGGTAGTGGAAGAAGGAGCCATGCCCAAGCTTGAAAAATTAAAAGTAGTATCTTGTCCAAACTTAACTAAGCTTTCGGAAGGCTTGGGATGCATCACCAGCCTTAAAAAATTATGCATCCCCTATCCATCAATGGAACTCCAAAATTGGCTTAACAGTCAACCAAGCATAGCTCAGTTAGTTACAACGGAAGATGCTTGGTCTTCCAAGTGGGAGCCATTTGTAGTTTTCATGTAGGATTATTTGTTAGATGATCAGAGGCTTGATTATAATAGATGAGTTGAAAATTAAATGAGATATAGCATAATAGAACTAAAAAAATGGCTCAAAAGGTATGTCATACTAAGATAGTTTTTCACTTGGGAATTTCTTTTGTATCTTTCATGTTACTTTTACTTGCATTATTGTATGACTCCAGATGTGATTCATGTTACTTTTACTTGCATTATTGTATAATTCAGTTTGATGTGAATAACAGTATTTATATTTAGGGGTGTTGGTATTGAGGAACATCAGAACATGAATAAGATGGGAATGAAATGAAAAAATTGGATGAAAGGTAGAATTATTCATCTGTCAAATATGAAAATTAATTAATGCTATTCCTGATTTATCAAAGTATTATGATAATTTATAAAATCATATGTGGATATAGGAAAAACGTTTCGGATGTTACAGGTGTTGAATTAATAATTTTAAGGAGAAATAAACTTTTTTATGGTATTGCAAAGTTTGCACCTTTGAACGGAATTGCCATAGTGCTTTGAACCTTGGATAACTTATGCCTCAGTGTACTACTACTAGGTTGAACCCGTGATCGCATGAAAATTGAATTTCGATTTAACCATTAAGGCGGAGAGCCAAAAGAGCAACAATACTAAATTCTTCTTTGGTGTCAGCATTATATTTCTTATCTGTAATATATATTGTTGTATATTATATAATATATTATCACTCTATGAAAATGATATATAAAAAAAAATAATTTACTTGACTAAAATTATATTCATATATATAGATATAGTTAAAAAAACATAAAATTTTGAAATATTTTGTTTTTAGAAATATTCTTCGCATCAATAAGTAAATTCGATTTCTTTCATATTCTGTAAATCTTGCCATGAATTATATTAAAATATAATTTTATTTAGTTATACTATAAAAATATATTTATTCTATATATATCTATTAGATAATTGCAGGCCTGGAAATAATTTAGAGAGAGTGGCGAACAAATCCAAAGCTATTCTAAGCCAAAGCATTGCATCTTCAGTCTCCTTTCAATTTTAGTGAAACCTTATTTTTCTTGGTTACATTTGAAAACTACAACAACCCACAATGAACTTTTTTTGTTTTTTCCGGCTAAGTTTTGTGCATCCTACCTATGTTGTTAAAACCAAACTAATTAAAACCTAGTCTTGTTTTAATGAATTCAACCGTTTTTGAAAATTAGATTAAGTCTGTGTATTAATAATTTTTGTAAGATCTATCATAGATTGAAAATTAAAAGGGCAAAATCAAAGGAAGAAGGGCTCGAAATTAGAAGAAGGGAAATCCAGGTCACCATCATAGTAACTGCAGAGTTGCCATTGATGTGGATGGAGGATAGAGGTGGTTATAAATAAACAATTTTTTGATAAGAAATTATATAAATAATTTTAAATGATTCTAGAATTGAATTTTTATATTTTTATTTAAGCATTAAGGGCTGGAGCCAACAAAAGCAAGGACACTAAAATCTTCTTTGGTGTCACCATTATTGGCATTGGGCCATCATTTGTTTACACGTAGTTAATTTATATACTAAGTGTTATAATTTTTTGATTTATATTTTAAAATTTTAAACATAGACATGTTTTCGTATACTTATAAATCTAAAAATATAGATACATAACTCCTAAAAATCGTAAAATCTGATTTCTAGATTATATGCACCGGATTAACAAATTTATAAAAAATTTTAAAAACGAAAAACTATATGGTCAGACGATCCGAACTATTTTGGAACGGTTTGAAATGATGAGGCCACATATATTATCATTTACTTTATAACATATCTATCAGTATAAGAAAATAATATATAAATATAAATAATATATTAAATAAAATTATATTTACATATAAATAAATAAGTTTAAAATAATGAAAAATACAAAGTATATCAAAAATATTTATTTAAAAAATTTTCTTCCCACTAATAAATAAATTTGGTTTCTTTCATATTTCATAAATTTTCACTATTAATTATATTAAAATTAAATTTATTAAATTATAATAACAATATATAAATATATAAAAATTTTAAAATATTAATCCAATTAAATATGTTAATTTTAACTTGATATCTATATAATACGAATTCTATTTTATATATTATCAATTAGATGATTGCTGACTCGGAAATAATTTCACTTTGGCCACAAAGGAATGCCCATGTTTATGCACAAGGTGTGGTGGTTACTGAGAAGCCCAGTTATATTCACCCGGGTGCACTTAAACTCAGTGCACACGGGTATAATTTACAACAGTTAATCTTAGTGTATTTAACTTATATATCAATTTTTACAAAATTTGGAAATTTTTAGATATTTTTACATATTTTCAAAAATCAGTGACATTTTTAATAATTTAAAAGTACTAAAATGTACTAATTTCTAAAAATCTAAAAATCTCCAAATTTAGTAAAAATCAATACACATGTCAATAGTTGTATAAATTTTTTTTTTAAAAAATAAAAATAAGTATCTGCACCCGTGTGCACCGAGTCTAAGTATATTTAAGTGCATGCAACTGGCCTCCCCGTACTATGGGGTGGCTAGAAGCTTTAGATGAAGGACCTACTCCACTGCACTTAAAGTGCATAATTCTTTCTTTATTTTTTTTCAGTTTCTTGAAATTCATATGTGGTTACTACTATAACTATCACATATATATAATTCTTTACATTTTCATGTTTTAAATATTATATTTAAAAATTTAAAAATTAATAAAGGCATTTCTCATGTGTAAAAATAAAAAATATATAATTATATATAGGACATTCATGTTTAGGACCAAATAAGGAAAATTTTTTAAAATAAAAATAAATTGTGTATTACGCTAGGTGCATAAATCATTAATTTTTTATTTACTCTCTTCCCTTTCCCAACCTTGTTTTCCAAACTATATATCTTCAATTGTAGTTAATTAATCACAAGTTTGTACTAAAAAAATATATCAAAAGTTACAATACACTTAGCTCAAAATAAGATCTACATGATTATAAAATAATAATTTACTCTAACCATTGTATGTGAACTTGTTTATTTTATTAACATTTTAATTATTTTCTAAATTAAATATGTATATGAGACTCATTTAAAAATGTGAATTGGGGTTAAAATTTCCAGCTTATCCGTAAAAAAAATATTAATTTTACTTGGTTAAAACTGGGTCCAATCACGGGTGGGTTGCGAGTCAACTAGCCCTAATTCTCTCTTTTAAAAGTAGGATAGTTGTGTAAGAAAATGTAAAAAGAATTTAAATAAGGACAATTAAGAAGAGTGAAAAGTTTTCGACTTAAAAGTTTCCGTTTGAAAAGTCATTTTGTCATCTCTTAAAAGAATTAATTTTTAAAAGTAAAAAATAGATAAATAAAAGTATTGTTAAATGGCAAAACCTAGTACATAGATTGAATACAAACTTAAGAAAATATATTTATGAAAAATAAAAAAAAGTATAATTATAAAAATAAATAAATATTATATTTTAACCTAAAATAAATTAAATTATTTTCTCCCAATTCAAAACTTTTACTCTCAAAACTTTCATTCAAAAGTCCCAATCAAGCCCCTCTAAGACTCTCATTAGCAATTATTGAATTGTTCTCTCCACACGTTTTCTTTACTTTTTGGCATTTGAGTAAGATTCTAATGCATTGCTATGCTTTTTCAAAGGAATGTATGTTTTTTGAGACTCATTGGCAATTCGATTAATTATGGTTTCATGTTTTTCCTTAAACTTTTGGCTTTGGAAGACAATTGCAACTGTGTTTCACCCGTTTTCTCTGCCTTTTTGACTTTGCGTACATTTACCTAATGAACATGAAACTTCTCTTTCAAGTAACTCTTTTTATTTTTAATATAATATATTTGATGAAAAATACACTTCAACTATTTTATTTAGCACTATTTTTATCATCATAAAAATTCTTTTATTTGTCTAATATTACTGAGAATCAGCTGCATTTAAAAATGTGCAAAATTAATATAATAAAATAGTTTAATACTAAATATATTAAAATTGTATTTTCCACATCTAAACTATCATTAATATATGGATAAATAATTCTATAAAATATTATTACATTTTACTATATATGTAAATGGATTAAATCATTTTTTGTAATTTATACATATATATCACACAAATTTGACCCATGTATATACTTAATTTGGATGAAACCTAGTGTAACGGCTGAACTAAAAATCAAAGCTTTTGCCTTCATTTTCTCACCAAGTCATTTAAAACTCTATCACAAGAAAGTAACCAAACGTGCACAAACTTATATTATTACATCCAAGCCATCATGTCCATAGAGTTATTATAACCATGCCCGCAACAATAAAAATCTTTACATCCAAGTTAAGTCATTATTACATAAAATGAATTTAAAAAATATGAAAAATTCATCACGCCACAACCATCTCATTAGCTACCCTCCAGTGGGTCATCTTAGAGTCAAAGGAAAATGAGTAAGTTCATTAGATGAATTTCGGGTGTAGGGTTGCAATATGACTCACATTTGATGGAACACTTGACGGAACAACTAGGGAGCTTCATTTGCAAACTCGTTGATTTCCGATCATTTGAATTCTACGAAGAACGGTATAGGTTTGCATGGCCCGATAAATGCCAAGGTATCTTAAACCTCGAGCGGCATTTGCATCTTTCTATGATGCTTTCAGGTGTACCGTTAGAAGGCCTGCCTAAAGTTCCAACAAACCTCACCGAGCTTGTCCTATCTAAGTCTCTGATCTAATGCCTACGTTAGAGAAGTTGACCAACCTTCGCACCCTCTCTTTGACATCTGATACGTACACCGGAAAGAAGATAATTACATCTACACATGGCTTTCCTCAGCTCAGATACCTTCTATTTCATGGCTTGTATCCGTGGGAGGAATGGGTAGTGAAAGGAGTCACGCCCAAGCTTGTCAAAAGTTAAATAAGCTTTTGGAAGGCTTGGAATGCATCACCACCCTTATAAAATTATGCATCCCCTATCCATCAAGGGAACTCCAAAATTAGCTTAACAATCAACCAAGCATAGCTCGGTTGGTTATAACGGAAGATGCTTGGTCTTCCAAGTGGGAGCCATTTGAAGTTTAAATGTAGGATTATTTGTAAAATGATGCAAAGGCTTATTGTAATAGATAAGTTGAAAATTAAATGAGATGAAACATAATAGAATTAAAAAGATGCCTCAAAAGGTATGTAATACTAAGATAGCTTTTCACTTGGGAATTTCTTTTCTATCTTTCATGTTACTTTTACTTGCATTATTGTATAATCCAGTCCCATGTGAATAATAGAATTTACGTTTTTAGGGGTGTTGGTGCTGGGGAATACCGGAGCATGAATAAGATGTGAATGAAATGAAAAAAATCTGATGAAAGACAGAAGTACTCATATGTAAAATATGAAAATTAGTTATTGTTATTCGTGATTTACCGAAATATTATGAAAATTTATAGAATCATATGTGAATATAGGAAAAATATTTTGAATGTTATAAATATTGAATTAATAATTTAGGGAGAGGTAAAAAAATTTTTATGGTATGACAGGTTTTATAGCCTTGAACCCCATATATAAACAAGTAAAATAAAAAACTTTAAGATTTGGCCAGAAACATGCATATACAGCAAAAACGATAGATTGTTTTATCCTAATCCAATTCCGTGGCTTAATGTAAACGGGACACCAAAAGGCGGGCCTGAATCCATTTACTCTATGGATTGAAAAATCCTTATGGGGTTCATATGTACTCAAATGAAAAATATGAAAATTAGTTAATGTTATGCATGATTTACCAAAATATTATGAAAATTTTTAGAATCATACGTGAATATAGGAAAACGTTTTGGATGTTATAAATCATAAATGTTGAATTAATAATTTTAAGGAGAGACAAAATTTTTTTTATGATATCACAGGTTTTACTGCCTTGAACTGAACTACCATAGGGCTTTGAGCCTTGGGTAACTCATGCCTGGGTGAGCTATTACTGAGTTAAACCATGATCACATGAAAATTGAATTTCGATTTAACCATTACGGAGGAGTGCCAAATAGAGCAACAACATTAAACTCTTCTCTGGTGTCAGCATTATATTTCTTTTATATAATATATATTGTATTATATCATATTAATATTATCACTCTAAAAATAATATAAATAAAAAATAATTTATGCAACTAAAATTATATTCATATATAAAATATAGTTAAAATAAAAATACAAAATTTCAAAGTATTTATTTTTTAAAACATTCTTCGAATTAATAAATAAATTCAGTTTCTTTAATAGAATTCTTTTATATTCTATAATTTTCACGATGAATTATGCCAAAGCCGGTATATTTAGTTTTTGCAAATATACTCACATAGTTTGCATATCTCGACATCATAATAACATCAGTATATTTGCAATTATAGTCAAATTGTATGAGATTGTTTGTGATTTTTAAAACTATGTCGGTAATTTTTGCAGCTATGGTTAAACTAAGTGAATATATTAGCAAATTACTCTTTAATTCTAGTAAAACCTCATTTTTCTTGATCAATCGTCTTTAACAATTAGATTGAATCGGTGTATTAGCAATTTTTTAAGATATATCGTAGATTGAAAATTAAAGGTTTAAAATTTTATATCTAAAAATAATGCAATGATTGAAATCGAAAAGGGGAAAATGGAAAGAAGAAGGCTTGAAATTGAAAGGGGGAAAATCCAGATTACCATCAAAGTGACAGCAGAGTTGCCATTGATGTGGATGGAGGATAGAGGAAGAGCTTAAAATAAAAAGAAAAAAAGGGAATCGAAAATCAAGAAAGGGCAGGCTAGTGTTGAAAGTGCACTCAAATGGATGAAAAGGGTCAACGACAGCTGCCCAACCTTCAAGGAGCTGGCATAGGTCGCTTGTTCTAATAAAGAGTTCACCCTTCTAAGCTATTTGAACCTACAAGATTATTATATACAAATTCTTCCTCCATCCATTAACAACTTCTACCATTTAAAAACTTTTCTTTTACCTAGTAAGCTTACGGGAGGAGCTCTTGTCTAAAGCTTCTTTTCTATGTAATTTAATCCATTTTTAACATTTAGATTATTGATGAAAAATTCACTTCATCCATTGTATTTATCATCATCTACATTATCAAAGAAACCCTTTCATTTGCCTAGTATCATAGTATATGAGCTCATCTACAAATATGTAAAATTAATATAATAAAATAGTTTAATATTAAATATCAATTTTTTAGTAGTATTTTTAATATCTAAATCATCTAAAATATCATAAGTGTATAAATAAATGATTCTATAAAATATTATTACATTCTAATACATATGTGAATGGATCTAAGTATTTTTCTTAATTTACATATGAATGTATCTATTTTTTGAGCAAATGTGGCCTGTACGCATATTGGATTTAGACGAAACCAGGTCTTCTAGCTAAAAAATTGATGTAAATATAATAAATAGATTTAGTGAACAAATATCAAAATATAAAAAATGAAGGAGGTTATGTGGAACGGTTTCTCCGTAACTCAGTCAAATTGAAGCAAGACTGAAGCTTATATGACTGACGAAAGAAATTAATGTGGAGACTCCACCTATCAGAGCATGTAGATGGATTTGTGGTTGGAATTTGAAGGTGAACCACTAGTGTAAAACTTTTTTAAAAAAAATCTCAGCACATTAATGTTGGGGTGTGTCAATTGTATAGAAGAAGAGAAAACCCACTGTCCAATTGTGGCCTTCGGAATTTGGGAATACAGGCTTGTCGATCTAAAATTATTTGCAGTCTATGGAGAACTTGAATTTGGAAGAGCGCTTCTGGAATTATTTTTTGTGATGTTTAATGAAAAATCTAAATCGTTTGCTGGTCATATTTTCATATCAAAATCACTACACGAAAAATCAAATTTATTGGATGTGTATAATCTATTGTAGCTGGTATCTAGGAATTAAATTTAAAATGTCAAATGCGCATGCACGGATTTTTTTACATTCATTACTTATTTTTAAGTAAATCCATGAGCCTTTTATGTGCTTCAAAATATTTACGTGAAATCTACGCCTTTTTTGTGCAAGCCCAAGTTGCGTAGGGACTCTTTTGAATATTGGATCTTCATATTATTGACTATTACGGCTATCTTTATTAACGTGCAATTGTGGGAAACCAGAACATTTTTCAAAGCATGATTTTGCCAAAATTTTCACAATTCTATAATTTTTCTCCTTACCAAACGTTTCCTAAGCCTATCTTAATAGTAATTGCCCACCACGCAAGACCTTTGATCAAGAGGGCATTACATCTAAGATTTTTTTACCTCATCAAAAGTCCCCTGAGCCCATCTTAAAAGTAATTGCCCACCACTCAAGACCTTTGATCGAGAGGGCATTACATCTAAGGTAAAGTGGAGGATATGCTTATCTAACCAAGCGGACTAAGCTCAACACAATGGACCATATAGATACAGCAAAGAATTAAGATTTGATAGAATATTAGAGTGGTCAAGATGCATTTGACCATGCAAGATGATGGATGTTTCCACTACTTCAAACGAGAAATGCAAGCTACAAAATTCATGACATTAATTGATTATCCAAGCAGTAAAAGTGACTAAGAGTCTTAACAAAGATGAACCTCATCAAAAAATGAAGGCAAAATAAGTGTGATTAAGACAAAATTGAGAGCACAAATTTATGTTTGAAAAAGAGATGACTTTTGCTGCCGACAACAGGCCCCGTAGCTAGCCCCAAATTAAAAGTCCAAAAGGTCCCTTGTTTCCACACCAAATTACAAGTTACAAAGGTATAGTATTGCAAAAATCCGATTACATTCTTGTTAAAAATTTTACGCAGAAGGTGTTCGCTAGTCACTCAGCTCATTTTCATGTCAATGGGATTCCTAGGATGATGCTATAATAGCACCATCCTACATCCTCAGTGCACCCTTCCATCATAGTTGAGCAAAATGATAAAAACGCATTTCATAAGCTGCATATATCACATCTCTGCTTCTTTTTTTTTGATAAAAAGAAATCACTCTATCCCTGCTCCCTTTCAATATTAAAGGGGTTAGGGATAGAGTAACCCATGCAATTCATTGCCAAAAAATTATCTGTACATATTTTCCCCCAAATAACCTGGGGTGGGTTGCCCCACCAGGACTGGTGGTCTTCAACAGAAACCAAAGTCAATTCAGCTAAGGAATGAGCAACTGCATTTCCTTGCCGTAGTATATGATGGACCGAAAAAGAGACATTGTTGTTGAGAGTAGATCTAATCTCAGCAATAATGAAACCCACCTGGGAGGTAATGGGATCCATATTAGACAAATAATTGCACAAAATAAGAGAATCTGTTTCAATCTGTGCATGACAAACCTTTAGGTGGAGTGCCCACCTAAGGCCCAAGAGGAAAGTCGTAGCCTCCATAAAAAGCGGTTACCTCACGCCCATCTGTCTCCAACCACTTACTGCAATAAAAATACCTTGGGAATCTCTAATAACGGCTGCGCATCCAAAAGAGTCCAAGTTCCCATGACTTCGTGCATCCAAGTTTATCTTCACGAACCCCGACGGCGGTTTGGACCATCGGGGCACAAGGGAATAGTCCAATAGACTCTTGTGAGAGAGCATTTTCGCACTCCTATGCTGGTTGAGAAACTCCGCACACCAGGCCAATGTATTCGCGAACATTGGTTGGATTCCCTCCTCTCTGAGCTTGTTCCGTAAATACTATACCCTCCAACAGCTTAAGATGAAAAAAGCTAGGTCCTCATGTCTATTCAACTGCACAAGAGTTACCAGAATCTCCTTGACTATTACCCCCTGAGATACCATCCTCGCCGCTTTCCTGCAAACCCCATCGGTCCTAGCACACTCCAGAAATAGATGATCCACATCTTCAGTATCATTCTTGCATAATACATAGGTCAGATCAACAGCAATTCCCTTATGACTCAGATTTTCCGGTGCGGGAAGGGCATTTTTGAGAAGTCGCCTCCAAAGATTATTACTTTACTTAGGAGATTCAGCAGCCAAATTGTCTTATAACTCCCCGAAAGGATCGGGTCATCATCATCCAAGCACAGCAGTCTGTATGCCGATTTAACCGAATAGAGTCCATTTGGTTCATGTTTCCAAAATATGCAATCTTCAACATTCCTTTGAGGGAGGGGGATCAGAATTACCTCTTGCCATGTGGCTTAGCCATCACCCGGTCCTTGCTCCATGACATAGTTTCACGATCAATAAAATGGTTAAATCTCACATCCTTTGCAATTGAATGCGGAAGGGGGCCGACCTTGTTTACCTTAGATTCTAGCCAAATATCTCTAAAAAAGCAAACTCGTTTCCCATCACCAATCCTCAATTTGTAGCCTTTTTGAATTACATCTCTTGCCTTCAGAATACTCTTCCAGGTGAACTAGTCCGATGGCTTCGCCTTGCAAGTCCATATGTCAGCGGTTAGGAAATATCTTGCCTTAAGAACTTTGTGACATAATGATAAATTACAAGACACTAATCTCCAAACCTGTTTTGCAAGAAGGGCAAAGTTAAAATTATGGAAGTCCCTAAATCCAATTCCACCCCCACACTTTGGTTTGCAAATATCCTTCCAAGCCACCCAGCTCAACTTCCTTTTACCACCCTTCTCTCTTCACCAAAATTTGCTAAGCATCCCATTTATGTCATAACAGAATGATTTGGGTAGTAAAAAGATGCTTATCGTGTACGAAGGGATAGCCTGGGCAACTGCCTTGATTAGCACCTCTTTTCTACCCTACGAGAGTAGCTTGCCTTTCCAACCCTGAATTCGGTTCCATATACGTTCTTTGAGGCCCTTGAATATTCCAACTTTAGATCTTCCAAACCAGGCCGGGAGGCCTAAGTATTGGTAGAAGTCTTGCCCAGCAGATCCAAGAAGTCGGGTCATCTCCCTCCTTGCAAAGCCATCCATGTTGGTGCTGAAGAAAACTGCGGTCTTGTTAACATTTACCATCTGGCCCGAAGAATCCGCATATTGGTTTAGAAATTTCAAAAAAATCCTGATGTTCCTCCCATCCGCCCTAAGAAAGATGATTGCATCATACGCAAAAAGCAAATGAGTAATCGACGGACCATGCACTTGTAGTCTATACCATGTATTGCTCCACGAGCAGCCTCATAAAAAATCAAAGCAGAAAGACCCTCCGTAGATAATAAAAATAAGTATGGAGATAGGGGGTCTCCCTGCCTTAACCCCCTATGAGGATGGAAGTATGAGGATTTGAAACCATTTACATTAAGTCGATATTTGACCGTGGATATACAGCTCATGACCCAATTGATCCACACCTTACTGAAGTTCATAGCCTCCATCATTCGTTTGAGAAAATTCTATTCAACTCTGTCATAGGCCTTCGAAATATCCAACTTGATAACCATTTCTTGTTTACGCCCTTTCTTGCGCCTTTGAAGAGATGGATTGCTTCATAAGCGATCAACATGTTATTTGTGATAAGTCGCCCCGGAACAAAAGCGCTTTGTTCTTCCCCAATGACATCATGGAGCACCAGTTTCAATCTGTTGGCTAGGACCTTTGCCAAAATTTTATAGACCACATTGCATAAGCAAATAGGTCTAAAATGAGATAATACATGGGCTCCAACCCTTTTTGGGATTAAAATTATAATGATTGAATTTAATTCTTTTAGGTGCCTGCGCAGTTGGGCGAGATTTCTCGCTTCCATGAACAACTTGCACCATTTGATGATCTCTGTACCCACAATGTTCCAATGTCTTTGATAGAATTCAGCCGACATTCCATCCGGGCCCGGGGCCTTGGTAGGACTCATACCTTTAATCGCTTTAACAACTTCCTCAGTCTGCAATGGAGTCGTTAGGGACTGCTTTTGTTCATCAGAAATTCTCCTCGTTGTTACATTCTCCACCTAAGGTGCCTCCCTAGGTGTTGATGTGGAAAAGACCTCAGAAAAGTGCAGAACAGCCATATCCAACAATCGGTCCTGATCCGTAATTTAGTTTCCGTTCTGGTCCCTCAACGCCTCAATAAAATTTGTTCGTCGTCGGTTGGAGGCAATTCAGTGGAAAAATCTAGTGTTTTTGTCTCCTTCCATTAGCTAGTGTGACTTCACACGCATCCTCCAAAGTTGCTCCTCATCTTCCAATAGGAGGTTGATTTGGAATTTTAGCTTCTTCATAGATTCATCTCTTTCATCACTAGGTCTCATACCCATAATGGAATCAAGCTCCCTTTATTTTCTTTCGATCGCTTTTCAGAGATTGCCTCTTTTCCATCGATTCCAATTAGATAGTTCAATACCACACTGATTAAGTTTCCACAAGAGCTGGTCAGATGCATTTGAGGCCGTCGGAGTTTTGGATTTCCATACTTGGTTAATGATTCTGGAGGCCTCTTTATCACGAGCCCAGAAGAGCTCATATCTGAATTCCCATGGCGGTTTTCTCTTTCATTCGTTTGAACCTAGGACCAACTTGATGGGACAATGGTCTGACGTAGCAGCCGATAAATGAATGATTTTCGCATGAGGGAACAGGTTCAACCAAGATAGGGAAGACAGCGCCCTATCCAATCTTGCTTCCACTCTTTGTTGCCCTCTTCTATTATTTCTCCATGTCATGGACACACCAGAAAATCCAAGATCTTGCAGATTATATCTATCAATAGTTTCACAAAAGAGGTCCATTTGGATCTGAGAATGGGTCCTACAACTTATGTATTTACTTAGACCCATGACTTCATTGAAATCGCCCATTATTAGCCATGGGACACAGTTCCCCATGCTCAGCCTAGTGAGAATATTCCAACTTTGATGTCTATTGTGGGTTTCGGGGTGGCCATAAAAACCCGTAAACCGCCAACCAAGAAAGTCTGCATCAATATGGTGGAAAGAGTAACTCTTGATGCATGCTTGTTTATTGTCGTTCCACAAAAGAGCCAAACCCCCCCCCTTCTTGCTTCTGGATCCATCACAAAGCAGCAATCAAAATTGAGTCTTCTTCTTATACTCTCCATCTCTTTAGAATTGTATTTTGTTTCACAAAGGAAGACCAAACAAGGATCTTATTTCCCAACCAAATCAAGAAGGCTACGAATCGCTCATGGGTTCCCAAGCCCACGACAATTCCAGGTTAATAGGGCCATTTTAGATGAGGCGGGGTTGGGGACACCCCACAGCCTCCACCCCGTCCATATCATTTCTCTCTAGTCTTTTATTCCGCTTATGCACCTCCAAAAATTAATCCAATTCACTTTCCCGACCTCGTTTTCCATCTCCAATTACTCGACTGTCCAAAGAGTCATATCTTCCCATGTCTTGCATCCTTCTGGCCCTTCGCTTCCATTTTCCACTCGTCCGATTGATTTCCTTACCCCCTCTATTATGCCTCCAACTCCAATCAGACCCGTCTTTAGCCTTAGTCAGAGCTAAGTCAGATAGACGCCTTCCATCAGTCTCCATATAGCCATCCTGCATCACTTGAACATCAATTAGAGAATTAGCTTCCCCCTCCATACCATGCATTCGGTCCCCATCAAAGATCCCCAGATTCTTCTCCTTCATTTGTGCATCACTGCCGTTCTACCCACCCATTTTGATCTACATATCCTTGAGTTGTGGACGCTCATAATTCTTTCCTATCGACAAATCCCCATTCTGTACAAATTTATTCCTCAACTGTACTACTCCCTCTTCCAGTGCTTTTTGCTGCCCATGTTGTTCATTCAATCTATCCATCTGCTGCTGCCCCTCTTGATCCTTTCTTGCCCCCAGATCCCCATCCTGCACAAATATACCCCTTGGCTGTAATTCTCCCTCAAGCGGTCCATCATGCTGCCCATACTGCTTGTTCAGTTGGTCTAAGAGACCATGTGGATTTGTTGTTTTGGATTGCTGGCAGGGATAGCTTGAAGCATCCAAAGCCATTTCAGAAGTTACTGCACATCGCTGACGAAAATTGGAGTCTGTCTTTTGAGATTTAACATCTGTCAACAGCAGATTCTCCTCATCTGTATTTGTCTTCTGAGCACATCTGGACATAGCAGCACCATCCCCACTCCAACTCTATTCAGGCTCAGCATCACCATTCCCTCTCCATCTCTGGTCGGGGCTACTCACCTGTCTGCTAGCACTGCCTTGATCTCCTCTCCTTTCATTATCTTCCCTTTGCCTTGAATCCTCCTCAGATTGTCCCCCTTAGATGTAGAAATTCAAGCCCAAATATTTACTTGGTGCAGCCCTGTTGCTGTTGGAGTTCCCATCTCAAATCTGCATTGGCTTTACCCCCACCCTCAGCCAACTCCCATATGACATTTCTTCTTCTGTTACTAGTTTGTTCAACTTGGTAGTTCTAGGATAGTCATGGTGAGCATGTCCCATGATTCCACATAAATAACAGAATATCGGGAGTTTTTCATATTGGAAAGAGATCCATCTCCGTTGTTGTTTTCCAATCTGGATGAACATACCTCTCCTGAGAGGTTCCCGACAGTCAATCACCACTTTAAGCTTAAGGTCAGTTTCTGTAGCCACCAATTCCAACATCTCTTCAAAGGAATACCCAATGTTACGTCCCAGGCAGTGCTTGTCCACTATAAAAGGGGCCCCCGAAATATGCACCCACATTGGCGATTTCACAAGTACTATGTGGGCGATGTCCAGCTCCTCTTTCAGGTCCGATACCAGGACTAAACATCTCTCGAAAATCCAGGGACATCCCTTCATTATACGATCTTTATCTTGTTGATCCAATAACGATACTTGGTACAAGTTCTTCCCCATCTCTGTGAAGTGGCACAAGCTTTTCGTTCTCCACAGCCTTCTCAGTGTTGATTTGAATAGCTCCTTATTGTAAGACTTGGACAACCACAGAGAGCAGATAATTGATGCACCATTACCAGGTTTTATTTGCTTAATGGCTTCGCTAGTTATGGCCATGGTTTGGAGTTCTGCCCTCAGCAAGTTCCCTAAGCTCGGATTCATAGTGGTGTTCTGATAAATCACTCGAAATCACCTCCTTAGTTCTGCTACCTCTATCCCCTCTTCCAGCCGTTCTTCGGACCAATGTCCGACTTCACTCTGATTTGCTCTGGCCTCCTAAAGTCCCGACCACTCTCACCCAATCCCGAGCACGACAGAATCATCAATCGGAGCTACAGGGGAAGGACTCGGCGTGACCAATTCAATGCCGAAGCCGAGTGCGCGTTCTTGTGCCGCATCCGGTCTACCCAAAGCTTCCTAATTCCCAACGCTTTCGGCGAAGGCGACTGCTCAAGGGCCGACCAAAGCCTATCACACCTCTGCTTTAGTCCACAAGTCATATTTCAAAAAAATCATTTTTCTAAGCATTCATATCACGCTGTTCCATTCAAAACATTAGAAAAAAAAAAAAGCATTTGTTCCATTGCTTTATTTGCATGGGGCCTTTAGAATGAAGGTTTAAGTCATCAAAAAAATCATTTTTAAAATTGCATCTTGAGTACATACATCGTTCCTCATTTATATCAATTTGGACGGATCCTGCATAGCTCTAGAAAAATCATTTTTAAATATAGCCCTCATCACGTTGAGTCTGGATCATTCATGGTTTAAAAGATATATATTTCAAACTATTATCTGCGTGAGCACGGAAACACGATGGTTTGAGTTCATCTTAAGTTCGTTGTCATTAGTTTGATTGCATGCAGTCATGTTGTTCCTTGGAGAAGTGTTATTATCATTTTGCCCATTTTTGAGCCTATCACAGCCACTCAGCGAGCAAGAAAGTTATGTGCTACAAAAAGATACCATATTTGTTATTAATGTGGAAAATATTTCAAAAAAAATCATTTTTATAAAACTATTACGTGTGCATCATAGAAGCCACGGTTTTAAATCCTGAAAAAAGGACTTCTAAATCCTCTTCACCACATTGCTTCAGGACCAATCACAACCTTTTAAAAATCATTTCCTAAGCATTCATATCACGCTGTTCCATTCAAAACATTTTGTTTAAAAAAAAAAGCATTTGTTCCATTGCTTTATTTGCATCGGGCCTTTAGAATGAAGGTTTAAGTCATCAAAAAAATTATTTTTAAAATTGCATCTTGAGTACATACATCGTTCTTCATTTATATCAATTTGGACGGATCCTGCAGAGCTCTAGAAAAATCATTTTTAAATATAGTCCTTATCACGTTGACTCTGGATCATTCATGGTTTAAAAGATATATATTTCGAACTATTATCTGCCTAAGCACCGAAACACGATGGTTTGAGTTCATCTTAAGTTCGTTGTCATAAGTTTGATTACATGCAGTCATGTCGTTCCTTGGAGAAGTGTTATTATCATTTTGCCCATTTTTGAGCCTATAGGTTGGCCCATCACACCGAACAAGAAAGTAATGTGCTACAAAAAGATACCATATCTAGTTATTAATGTGGAAAATATTTCCGAAAATAAATATTTTGATTTTTTTGCTTTCTATTATCTTTAACTATATTTATTTATATCTAAAGAATTTTACTTCCATAAATTATTTTCTCTATATTTTTTTCTTACAGCAATATATATATGTTATATAATATGCTATAATATATATTATAGAAGAGAAATACTTACATGATGTTGACACTCATTTTGATGTTCTTGTGCGATTGACTATATTTCTTGATGTTAAATCGAAATCCATTTTTTTATCATTTAAAATTATTTATTTAATCAAGGCACCAAATTTTTAACGACATCAAATATTTATGTGAGCCTCATTTGAGAAAAGTAGCAAAAGTATAAAATTCAATAATAAAATTATTTAAATTTAAAATTATTAATCCACATTTATACCATTTGAAACATTTTTTCCTATATTGGTAAATGATTCTATAAATTATTGTAATATTCTAATAAATCAACAGATATAATTCTTCTCGACCCCTAAATTTTTTCTCAACTTTTGTTAACACATGTAAAATGACTAATATAGCCTTGCAAATAAGAAAAAATTGTGGGGGGATGGGCACAGGAGTCTATTCCAAAGTGAGAACCATTGTGGCGAAATTTTTCACACGCGTTCTTAGGTGACATAGATCTTGAGCTCCGGAACAACTAGGATTTTAAAGTGTGGAAGTAGAAGGGAAGGTGGATTGAGGCGAAATGACTGAAGAACAAGAACAAATTTGATAGGAAGTGCCAGACATGGTGATGAAGGAAAATGAACTACTAGTGAAAGAGATATAAACATTGGCAATCGAGTAGAATGACCAACCTAGAATTGAACCTAATGGTAAACCTTCCATCTTATGCTCGATCTGGACAAACTATAGCTATAATAAAGAACTACTCATTTCTGAAGACTTCTGATCCTCCATTCACCATGAGAAAAAATTCTCAATCAACATAAGAGAACAGAGTTCCCCATTTTAGTTTCCATGAGATAAAGTCCTTCGCTCCCACTTAAAAATAATAAATTCTCATCTCAACTTCTATTTGAGTCAAGGCTTCCTAAAAAGATTAGGGAATGAATTTTTACTCCTAATCCTAATTGGTTTTTATGTGAGAAATGTGTTTTATTTCTTGCACTCTAAGGATTACTATGTTAGGAGAGAATAAAACATTCTTTCTTATTTATTTTCTAATAGTTGCCAATTCACCTAGAATCTTTGCAATGACTAGTGACTTACAATAGGACTAATCACCCTTTGCCAATTCACTTAGAATCCTTTGCCAATTCACTTAGAATCTTTGCAATGACTAGTGACTTGTAATGAAACTAATCACCCTTTTGATTAGTAGTGACTCTAGTATTTCATATATAATAGTTAATATTCGTATCTGTATGCATCTTACTAGCTACTACTTACGCATAATTAATGCATATGTTTATCTTTGATGAATTTTACATCGTTTAAAATTTTTAACAACTTGCATTATCTAAAAAAAATTAATGTTTGCATTTCCCTTCTTCAACCTTCATATTTACATATTTTATTTTTATTCTCATTTACGATTTCGAATCTCTTTTCTACATATACATCTTGATCTATTTTATATGTTTTCTTTAATGCATTCTACTAACTAATTATGTTTAATTGATATAATTAATTGATTAATTTTGCATCATATAACAGACTTAATTATTCCCATCATCCAAAAGATTTAATTTCTATATCTTTATTTTTTAATCTCCATATCTATATCTTTCATATTTATTCATATTTTTGATCTTGAGTTCTTGTTCCACACTTTTTTTTCATTTTGGACTCTTTGTCTCATTTTAATTCACTAACTTGCATTCAATATCTCATTTTGTGTTGTTATATGTGCTCACATCACATTTAATTTCGACACCCACATGACATTTAATTTCCACAATTCATTACATGTTTTCATGTAATCTGCATTTTCTTCTGGTTTTTTTATTTTACTTTTAAGCCTATAGATTGACCCATTGTAGTGAGCAAGAAAGTAATGTGCTACAAAAAGATAAGAATATTTCTAAAAATAAATATTTTGATTTTGTCTTTCTATTATTTTTAACTATATTTATGTATATATAAATAGAATTTCACTTATATAATTTTTTTTCTCTACTTTATTTTCTCATAGCAATATATGTGTTATATAATATACTATAATTTATATTATAGATGAGAAATACTTACATGATGCTAACACCAGAGAAGATTTTAATGTTATTGTGTGCTTGACTATACTAATCCAATATTTCTATTATTTAAAATTATTTGTTTAATCAGGGCTATTTTAATGTTATTGTGTGCTTGACTATACTAATCCAATTTTTCTATTATTTAAAATTACTTATGTAATTAGGGAACCAAGTTTTAACTACATCAAATATTTATGTGGACCTCAACCAAGACAAGTGACAAAAGTATACAATTAAATAATAAAATTATTTAATTTATATATTTATTTTAAAATTAGGTTAAATTCCACATGTATTTACAAATTTTACCCATAACTCCACTTACACCAATGAACTTACGAAATGCCTCTTCTACTTACGAATTTTCGGACTAATTTCACATATACTCATGTTGTTAAGAATCCGTTAAATTGAAATGATGAATATGCATAATGCTTAATACAATTTGAAGTTGTTTTGCTCAAAGTTAATGATTCATATTCAAATAATATTTATGTTATAGTTATAGAATCACTAAAAATTAATTATTATATGTAAAATCATAATTAGAGATGAACATATTTGTCATTTTACAGGAGCGTTAACAACCCATTTGATAGATCTTTGACCTTATAGGTATATGTGAAATTAGCATAAAAATTCATAGGTACGAGAGATGTTTTTGGAAGTCTGTGGGCATAAGTGGAATTATGAATAAAATTCATGGGTACACAAGGAATTAGCCCTTAAAATTATTAATCCACATTTAACCATTCAAAATAGTTTTCCCATATTGGTAAATTATTTAGTAAATTATCAATAATATTCTAATAAATCAACAGACATAATTCTTCTTAGACCTCTAAATTTTTAATCCATTAACAACTTTTGTTAACACACATGTAAAATGACTAATCTGCCCTTGCAAATAAGAAAAAAAGTTATAGGTTTGCATAACTTCTTAATAATATACTAAAAATGGAAGTGACAAAGGTTGATATTTCTAATGCTTCCATAACTATAAAACAATATGGGTACATTAATATTGATCATTTTATATGTGTGTTAATGGGAACTTCGTATGAGAGGAATTTTGAAGAAAATTTATGAATATAAGTGAAATAATTAAAAATACGCGTTTATATAAGGAATAATGGTCAAAATTTATTGATATATTTGGAAATTTTTCAAAAAATAGAATAATCACAAGATTACTTTCTTGTATATGACCATTATTTCTAAAGTTTAAACCAAAAAGGTCCTCTGAATTTCTTGTCTTATTTCTCTAACACAGTATTTTGAACATTTCTTCCTCAATATTTTTTTAACTTCACAATGAAAAATTGTATTTTCCGTGCTTGTTTGCATGATCCAAGCTGTTCATCATGCATATCTCATACGTATCTCATAGAGAAAAAAATACTAATTTTGTTCACCTCAAGTTTCCATGCTTAATTGTTTGTATGATCCAAGCACATGTGCATGTCTTAAATGAATCTCATAGAAAAAAAACACTAGTTTTGTTCACCTTCAGTTAGATCCATTCTATCCATACTGTCAAGAATGACGTATGGAGACTATGGAGTAGTTGTTATTATTTGGGTTACCAGATTATCCCTTTTGCTATGATTCTTTCAATGATCCGAGCAGTCTACTTTGTCTATCTTTAGCTACTTGCTTACTCTATCCAAGCTAATTGAGATTTGAGGTGCATAGAGGGCCATGTTCCTAACAATTGTTGGCTTCCTCTCTTCTATCACGTCTAGAGTGGGAGTTGGGGAAGGAGACGTGAAGAATTCCATTTCTTAATTATCCTTAGTTACCTACTTTTCAAATTTTTGCTGCTATAGTACGATTATTTTGTTACATATTATTTATTAAAAAATTTTAAAAAATCTTCCCTACTTACTTCCTCCAAGTTTTTTTGAGCCCAAAGGTAAGGTGTCTGCATCAGGCCAAATATGTTGATTAATAAGGCTTTGTTTAGTAACGTGACTAGTAAGGATATAAGATGTTCTATTTTTTTAAAGTATAAGTGTGATGTGATATGATAGGAATAAAGTGCAAATAAATAAAATAGTTATATGATATAGTGTTTAAAATATACAAATAAAAATAAAGAAGTAGGATAGTTTTCTTGAGGATGAAAAGTAAGATAATTGAGTAATTAAGATATTAAATTATTTCTCAAAAATGTGTGGAAAAGGAAAAAGTAGTTTGCTTCCCACTCACAACTTTTTCCAAACGGAGCCTAAAATGATTTCATAATTATATTGGGTTTTAATTGATGTTTTATCATGAATTAGGGAACCCATTTAATTTTGAAATCTCCCGTGAATATGAGAAGTTTCTGAGATACTTTTTTGTTAATAAATGTTAATAAAAATAAAATAGATAGAATAATTATAAAAAGATATGAAAAATATTGAAATAAAGGGAGTGTTTGTTTTCAAGACAAACTTACCAATCTAAAATCTTTCATTTTTTACAACTATCTTATTTTAAAATTAAGTCTTCACTCCCTCCTATACAACAACCTTTTTTTTAATTATTTCTATACAACTATCCTATCTATTTTAATTTTATTCTCTTTATTCTTCATTATTATCCCTATTATATCATATCATTTTCTCCTATTTCAAAAACTTCTACACCAAAAAATTTTTATCAAAAATTTTATCACTTTCCGAACACATCAAAAAAACAGTGATCCTAAAGTAGGATAGATGATATCACATCACATGTACATTTGAATTTTTTTGACTTTAATGTTTCTCACATGACATACTGTACAATAGAATTTAGAACGGAGTTGAATGGATCGGGCGGCTAGTGGGCTCATCAGTTCTCTTCTTGTGGAGCTGCTCTAGCACAGTTATTTGCAAATATAACCTTCTAAATTTGGCTATTTATAAGTTTAACCTAATTGTTTCAATCCTTACAGATATAATTCTCATAGCTTTAAAATTTTAGAAAAATAACCTCTAAGAAAAAAAAGAGTAAAAAATAGTTATTTATAATTTTCATTAGACAAAAATATCCTAAGTTGTACGCCACTGGTTGACCTTCTAATTCGTACCAGTAGGCACCTAGATGATTTAGCTAAATTTCTTTGGGTAGTCATATTAAACTTACCAGGATTCAATGTTCCATAATCCACACACATGCGCTTAGAGCTGTATTTTCAGCATTCCCCAATGCCAACACCCCTAAAAATTTAAGTTTTTATTAGGACGATCAGGAAGAGAAAAAAAGAATACCAAGTAAAAGAAATGTCTTCAAATTGGAGATGTAGCTAATGTTTTAGCTTAGAATAGCCTTCAATTTGGTCTTCTCTCTAATGTTTGTCTTTATTGAAGAGCATTCATCTAAAGCTTCTAGCCACCTAGTAGGGGTGTGATTGGGAACTTTATACACATGTTTATTTAAGTGTATTTAACATATAAACTAAGTTTTATCATTTTTAGATATATGTACACATATCCAAAAATGGTAAAACTCAGTTTATGTAACACCCCACCCTTGAGGTGTTGTGAATGGGGTCTACTATGTCAAAGCTGAAAATAAGATCTCCCAAGATGGAAATAGATACCAAGGTGCAAAACCATAAAAATTTTAACTATTACATATCAAGTTTGCTCCTTAAGGAGTTATTATATAATTTTCAGTGTCTAAAATCAAAATAACCAAGCATTATAAGAAAATTTTAATAAAATTCTAAACTTCTTTGTCTTTTCCTCTGCTAGGTTCACCTTTTTCCCGTGTTGATAAAGGTTCTAGTATAGCATTGTATCCCTGTTTTTCCACTGAAAATAAAAACTATGTGAGCTGAAAGCTCAGTAAGTAAAAATGTTTTTTTTTAAAATTCATTTTCAATCATTTTGATTTTTTTTTAAAACAAATACAATATCTATACTGTCTTTTATGCACAACAAGCTGTAATAAAAACATCTTGATAGACGTGCACACATATGTCAATTTTAAATCATGCATTCATACTATGAGTATTGCCATCTACTTGTGCTCGCGTGCAGCCGTGCTACACATTCGTGAGCTAAATCATCTCCTTTGGTAGTCCTGAGGTCGCTACCCAGGTACTACCATACTACTTTACTCCTTGGCGGCAAACTCAATATGCAATTATGCATCATGCTCATGAATTTTAATTGATGCACCACTTAAATTCACTACTAAACATGAATTTGAAATAATAATGCTCATTTTTGAATAAACAAATTTGAAAGAAAATAAATAATCACATTTCATAGCAAATCATAATATTCACATAATATTTTCAAAGACATGCTTTGGTAAAAGTTTACTTACCTTTGAATAGACTTTGAAACTCCTCTTTTTCCAATTTTTTTGTAGTAGCCTCAAGTCTCTTTTCCTAATTTTCATCACAATATGTTTATTATTTCACTTTGGTTTTCACAAATATTATTTAAAATTCTATTTACAACTTTCTCAAAATTTCTCATAATTTTAATCGGTCAAAATCCTATTTTCTTCTATTTATTCTTATATTAATTCACTTTTAAAAAAAATTATTTTTATATATAAAAATAAATTTGAACTTATACTTCTTTAGATATTTTCCTTTAATTTTTCTCATATTTTTATAATTTATATATATTTATTTATTTTCCATTTATCCCACCTTCATAAACTTTCATTTTTCATAAATTTATAATTTTAAACTTATTTAAGCTTCTAAATATTTAATTTAATTTTTTTGGTATTTTTCATAATTTTTTGTATTTTTTTCAGATTTTTGGGTATTTATTTGAATTTTTTTTCCGTCGCCGGCGTCGGCAATTGGCCTCCGGTGGGCTGTTGCTGACGGGCCGGACAGTGGGCCAGGCTAGTGGGATGGATCCTTTGTTGGAAGTTGGGCCAGACTGGATAGTGGGCTGACTCTGTTTAAGTGGGCTAAGCTCTTGGGCTTTTGTTTCTGTGGGCTTAAGCTTGGTTTATGGGCTTCTGACTCATTGGGCCTATTCAGATGGGCTTAGCCCACTAGTCCAGGAGCTTATTCATTTATTTGTTTATTTTCAACGGTCCATATTTTCCAAATAAAATGACTTATATCTCTCAATATACATATCTGTTTGATTTGAAATTTTAAGGGTAAGCTTATAAAATTATGTTTTATAATCTGGACGGTCCATTTTTCAAAATAACATCTCTATCATCAGATTTAATATAAAGGGTTAATATTAAATATCACTTCAAATAGCCATATAAACTAATTTTTAACAGAATTAATTCATCACATATACTGTAAAATATCTCAAATAATGTTTGTAATGGTTCAGATTATTCTTTTTGCATCTATATTTTCCCGTAATTATTTTTTTGTGTTTTCTCTTAAAATACATATTTATCACTCTATATTATGTGTAAAAATCGCTATATCTAAAAATCTATAAGTCTGATCAATCTAAAATTTTTCAGGCAAGCTAATCATATAATTATCTTGTTATTGTACGGTCATAATTCTCTGATTATGCTCAGAAGTGCGTTTGTTTCATCATATATCATTTCTTACCCTTTATTTGGTACTTCTCATTTAAATAAGTAAACTTTCGACATTAAACATTTCAATAATACTTCTGTGATTAATTAGTCATGCTAGAATTGTCGTGAATGGTTTAAATCTATGAAATAACTTACGTAAAATATAGAATGGATGAGATTAACAGAGAAAATGGTTCGACGCAGCTTACCTTCAAAAATTCTTTTTTCTTCCTTCGTCTGTCTCCTGCGTGATTTCTCTTCTTCTTCCAATGGCGGAAACCCATTGCGCCTTTTATACTAATCCATCTGCTAAACGGCTGGGATTAATAACCATCAATTTAAAATGAACATGCATGGCCCATTAATCCCATCCGTTTCCATCTGTTTCTTAGAAACGGATGGACGATGGCTGTTACAGTTTATATGTTAAATACAATTAGATATATAAGTGTATAAAAAAAGCAAAAAATATTAAAAATGATTTTTTTAAAGTGGGCTAAGAGGGATATTTACTTACTAACTTGATCATTACCAGTGCATTATTACTTGCACAGGGGAAGTTGCTACATGCTGGTTCATGTACCAGCCCTCTTCCTCTGCCTTTTTAAGCCAATTTTGAAGTTCCAATGATGGGCTGTCAATGCGGAATAATTTAAGGGTAGTGATGCAGCGCAAGCCTTCCGAAAGCTTATTTAACTTAAGACAATCAGATATTTCCAATTTTTCAAGCTTGGGCATGGCTCCTTGTTCTACTGTCCATTCCTCCAGTTTATCCGAGCAACAAAAAATAAAGCATTTGAGCTGAGGAAACCCATGCGCAGATGAAATCATCTTTCTTCCGGTGTACGCATTAAATCCCAAGGAGAGAGAGCGGAGGTTGGTCAACCTCTCTAATGTTGGCATTGGATCATCCTCTAATTCAGAGAAGACTAGGTCAAGTTTCGTGAGGGTTGGTGGAAGTTTAGGCACTTTTTCCAATCGCACACTCAAAAGCATTACAGAAAGATGCAAATGGCCCTCTAGGTTTAAAATGCATGGGTAATTACCACGCATTCTTTCTTCAAATTCAAATGATTGAAGATTAACCAGTTTGCAAATGAAGCTCCCCAGTTGTTCCATCAAATCTGACCTCATTCGCAAAAATAGCTTCAAATTCCTAAGGCCACCTAATGAACTGACTGTTTTCTCTTCATCTATCCAATTGCCCATACTCAACTCCAATGTGTGGAGATTTTCTAGGTTATACACTCGTGGTTCACCTTCAAATTCACAGCTCAAGGCACTTAGATGCCTTAACCGGTGGAGTCTCCAAATTTCACTGGGCAAGCCTCTACTCACATAAGGTAAAAGAAGGGTCTCCAAATTGTAGAGGTTACAAATCGATGCAGGAAGGACTTCCATCTTAACTCCTCGTAGGTTTAAATACCTTAGATATGTGAAATTTCCTTTTGAGATGTGCATCGTACTTAGATCATGCGTGCACCCATGTTGAAGCTCCAGCACCCTTAGCAGTTTAAGACCCTCAGAAAGATCATGAAGTGAGTTCACTGAAAGCTCTGGCGCAAAATACAATACGGAACGGATGTTTGGGACATAGCTGTTGCTCAAAATAGCTGTTTCATGGTGAATAGCCAACCAACCTGCTTCTGTTGAGATAGATGTACAAGCACTTGCTTTACTGCATATTTCAAGAAATTTATGCTTCTTACCTTCTGAAATAGCAAACTCATGAAGTACGTCATGGATGTGGCAGGATCGTAGTGATCCATCCCAATCCGTGATAGCGACTTGAACTAAGCCTCGGCCAATCAGCTCCATCAAGTAATCTTCTGCTAAGTCTTCTTTTTCCCATCCTTCCTTGGGTTGTATAAATCCCTCTGCAATCCAAAGCAATTTTAATCTAGATGTATCAATTACATAATCCTCAGGGAAGAGGCCAAAGTAGAGGAAACAAGTCTTCAAGTAATATGGTAAATCATAATAGCTCAATGCTATTACGTCTGTGCAATGCACTGACTCTCCCGACAGCTCAGCTTTCAGTCTAACCAGGACATTCCTCCAATCCTTCACTTGTGCCTCCCCTTTTGCTGCTAGGAGACCTCCCACAACCGAGATGGCTAAAGGCAAGCCTCCGCATTTCTCCACAATTTGCTTTCCAATCTCCACAAGCTCTGAAGAATAAGAGGAGGAAGGCATCTCATCGCCCGTCTCCTCCCATGGGAAGGCCTTCTTTAGAAACAGCTTCCAGCTCTCATCTGGATTTAGAAGAGGCAGGCGGTGGGGAGGATTTGCTGGATCAGGATCAGCATATAACGCCACTCGCTCCTTGCGAGTGGTGAGGATGATTCTGCTTCCATTTTTCACATCTGGAAATGCTGCTTTTAGTTGATCCCATGCGTCGGTATCCCACATATCATCTAGAACAATGAGATACCTCTTCTCCTTGAGGAACTCTGACAGCTTCTCTTGCAGATCTTTCTCCTTCAGGACTTCATAATCTTGTTTTGACATGTCCATAACCTTCCCAGCAATCTCTTGTAATAGATGTATGGGTTTGTAAGTTTGGGAGACACAAACCCAAGCAGTACAATCACGGAAATGATTCGTCACATGATCGCTTTTGTATACTTTGTTGGCAAGAGTAGTCTTGCCAGCTCCTCCTGGTGCGACTATGGAAACCACACGGCGGCGGCGGCAGCGGTAACTTTCTCCAGCACCTCCTCTTATCAAACCCTCCAACAACGCCTCAACATCTTCTGCGAAACCAACTACTTCGTCCCCATCGGCAAGAGCAGCAGAACGCCGATAATCTTGCAATTTTCTGCTCATGTAACTCGGCCCTTCTCCCCCATCGATTTCCGAAACGCCATAAGTCATCTTGCGAGCAGAGATGCTGCTAATTTCTTTCTTTATCCCTTCGATCGCCTCTCCAATTCGTTTAAGAGAGACAAAGTCGCTCCATCCAGAGACGTATTTCTTGAAGGGTCCTCTGCGTCGCCGACGTTCTTCTCTCACTCTGAAATTGTCAACGGTGTCTTCCACCTTGCGAGCAACGCTCCACACATCGGCCACCAGAGTCTTCACTCGCTCATCGCCATCTCCGAGTCGCCGGTCCGCATCTCGCAAGAAACTCTGCATCCACCTCAGATCTGTCTGGAAGGACCCTACTTTCTGGCGGACTCCATACAAGTTCCCAGCTTCTTGAATGAGCAGTTCACCAATCTTCTCAATGGCAAGGGAAACAATGGAATCAACCACAGCAGCCATGGAAGAGCGATTCTCGGAATTGGAAATGGAAGTGATGTAGATTTCCTTTTCCTTCCCAGCTTCTGCACACGACATAAAAAGATCGGAATGCGCTCACAGGCACCGACGATTTTTCCAAATTTAACCTTCCAAGTTTGCGATTTTCCGTATTCGCTCATGTTACCTTTTTAAGGATGACACCGAGCCACAGACGGGTTATCGTCATCTAAATCAAACACCTGGACCTGCCCGTACCTTATCCTAATATAAAAGGAAGGTTAAATTTGGAAAAAGAAGCATACTCAAAAGCCATGCAAAAGTTGAATTATTTTAATTAAAAAAAGTTTAAAATAACAAAATTTTCTTTTTAATAAGTAAATAATAGTTGTGTTAACGGTATAAGTATAATAGAAATTTAGAGTCAAATATTATGGAATAAAAGTAATTAGTGAAACATTATAGGTATATTATGAATTAAATGCAAATGTGGTAAGTATAAAAGAAATTTCTGCAGTAGGAATCGGTAAAAATAGTAATTAGAATATAAATATAAAATATAATTATTTTTTGATGAGTATTCATATATTATATCATTTTAACTGATATTATATTCTAACTCCTAAAACATCTTACAATTTTGCTAACATCATTTTTACAATATTTTTAGTAACAATATTTTGTAAATATTCTACAAATAATCTTATTTTTCCTTCCTATCCAACTGGTGAATACTTCCATAGAAAATAAGAAAAATAATGCTACCATAATCAACGCCAACGCTGCTTCAAAACATAACCATGAAATGTTGCCGGTGAGATTTGAAACCGAGACCTTGCTCACATAACCAAGTTAGGCATAAAGTACGTGATTGGAAATAAATAAAACTTTTGATGAAAAGTTTTGAAAAGTAAAAATTGTCAAAATGATTTTATATGATAGGAAAGTAAAAAGAATAAAGTTAAAAAATATAAGCTAATTATGTGTAATTGTATAAAAGTGATTGAAAAACAGGATAGTTGTATAGAAAAATATGAAAAAAGATTAAAAAATATAATAATTATGAAAAGTTAAAGATTTTAGATTGAAAATTTTTAAATTTCCTACCCATTGTCAAACACACCCAAATGTAATCATTTTTTAATGAAAAAATATAATCATCAATTGAGAGTAATATTCGCACGTGAACTTCTGCCCATGAAATCGGCACGGACTGAGTTAGACGGAAAACGCGTTGAGTGAAAAAAGGACAAATGTAATAGCCGTAAATATTTAATAATATAATCTAATTTAATTTATAAATATTAATGGTGAGTGTTGGCAGGCGAGCATTAGCGAATGACAACGTGCTTTTTTTAAAGAGTTGTCGCTCTTTTTAAAGAACATGAGTGTAGAGAGAAGGCACAGAGGGCAAGAAACAAACGCTGTTGAGTTGATATTTGGAAGAAAACTTAAGTGATTCTCAGATCTGTTCCAGTAAATTCCTCTGTATGTACGCCAATTCGGTAAGTGAAAATTTTCATACTTTATTGTTGAAGATTCAATAAGAATTTTAAGTTTTTATAATTCATCTATATTTTTCCTAAACTCCATAAATTCACTAGATTTATGAAAAGAAAAGTATTAGGCGAATCTATATTAAATAAGGAACTCGGATACGTGTCCAAAAGAAAATTCCAAGTTCTTTTGGGCAGTTTTCTCAACTGTCAAATGTTGACAGAGAGATGTGGAAACAGAGCAAAGAGAAGGAAGAAGAAGAACAGTAGCAATTTTGACTTTTGACGGAAATTTTACAAAAAACCTCAGAATTTATGATTTTGTACAAAGGTACCTATTTTGAAGAAATTATAGAAAAATCCAACTTTTTGCTAGAAAATTTGCAGGAGATATTTTTATGATTATTACAAAATAACCTCTTCACTTGTGAAGGAATTTCATAAGAAAAGTTTTACAAAAATTATGAAAAAGCTCCTTTTGAATGAAATAGTTTGCAAAAATGGCTTATATTAGCTAGGAATTCACAGAATAAATAGAAAAATTTAGTTTTCACTAAATAAAATTACGACATATGTTGGAGAGGTCATAAATGAGAATTTAAATCATATTTATAAAAAATAATAAGGTGAAATAATGAACATGTTGTAATGAAATTAGGAAGAGAGACTTGAGACTACTTGAAGAGATAAAAAAAAAAGAAGTTTAAAGCCTTCTTAGAGGTAAGTAAACTTCTATCAAAGCATGACTTTAAAAATATTATGTAAATATTGTAATTTATTATGAAATGTGATTATTTATTTAAATTGAAAATTTCTTTCAAGTCAGTTTATTCAAATATGAGCATTATTATTTCAAAATTATGTTAAGTAGTGAATTCCAGTGGTGCATTAATCATAGTGCATGAGGACGATGCATAATTGCATATTTGGATTACCGCCAAGGAGTAAAGTAGTATGATAGTACCTGGGTAGCGACCTCAGTACTACTAAAGAAGACAAATTAGCTTACGAATGTATAGCACGGCTGCACGCGAGCACAAGCAGATGACAATACCCATAGTGTGCATGCATGGTATAACATTTGATATATGTGTGCCCATGTATCAAGATGTTTTAGATTTTTCATTAACTACAATTTGTTGTGCATAAAAGATAATATATATGTTGTCTTTGTTGTTGAAAAATCAAAATGGTTGAAAAATGAATTTACTAAAAATATAGTTTTACTTACTGAACTTTCACCTCGCATAGTTTTATTTTCAGTGGAAAAACAGAAATATAATGCTAAATTAGAGCCACCGTCAACATGGCAAAAAGGTAAAACTAGTAGAATAAAAGACAAAGAAGTTTAGAGTTATTGAAATTTTTGTATAATGTTTACTTGTATTGATAATGAATACTAAATATGTACAATAACTCCATGAGGAGTAGACTTGAGATGTATTAATTAAGTTTTTTTTATGATTTTACATCTTAATATTTATTTTCATCTTAGGAAATTTTATTCACCACGGTATTCTCAACTTTGACACAGTATACCATGTGTACGACGCCTCGAGGGTGGGTGTTACAGCAAAGGTGCGACGACACAGCTGTGTGTGAAACGGGTTTTTCCAATCGTTGTTTTTGATCATCGTCTTTGACAAGACAATGTTCCTTGCCTTGGCTGCCGGCTGATGGGACATTCGACAAAGTGGTGCGACGTGGCATGGCCCAGCCCATGGGAGGAAAGGCATCCATAGAAGCAGAAGTTTATAGTTATGGGATTCTTATATTAGAGATGATCACTGAAAAGGGACTCACCCATAACATGTTTGAGAGCAGCCTCACCCTTCAATAAGGATTAAATATGTAGTTAAGCAACGCGTTGACATGTCAAGCCATCAATCCTCGTGGTCTTGCGTCAACTTCAGTTGGGTTAGTCACGGCCTCTGCTACGGCATCGAGTTCCGTGTGCGGGAGCTTTCCCATTCAGAGAGTTATGGTGTATATATATATATATATATGAGACCTGATCCTGTGCAGTCCGCTGTAAAATGGACTTCACATATATTAGATTATAATAAAACTTTATACACTCATTTATCCATATATAAATCATATTTTAGACGGTTTAGATGTTGAAAAAACCACTTTAAACTTAATATTTACATTAAACTATTTTATTACGTTGATTTTGCACCATTTTAAGATGGAGACTGCACACATGTTGGATTTGGATGAAAATTGGTATGCTAATAAAGTGAACAATTCTAAATACAATGGGTGGGTGGATTTTCCATTTATGATCAGGTAGGGCCCACAGTGCATGGACTGCACGGTGCAGTCGCATGCATTGGATTATTTCCCTATATATATATATTCCTTGATAACGTAAGGAAATTTATAATAAAATTTTCATTAAAAATTTTTTTTAATAAAATTTATAAGAATTCATTGACCTAAATTGTAAAACTTCGAGGGAAAAATAAGGTATTGTAAAGTAAGATTTTATATGGAACACTTTTAAACATCAATTACAAATATATAAATAATAAAAATAATTCGTGAGTTTTGATCTTATAAACCTAAAAATCTATGTATTGTATGATAAAACATACATGGTACTGACTTTGCAGAGGTTATTATATGATGAGGTTGTTAGTGTGGAGGAATCCACTTATAATTTTTAAATCAAGTACATAGAATTCATTACAGGCAGATTTTTGACTGAGTTATTGTTTGCAAGTGACCTGAATATATGCCTTCTACCAGACGCCTTCCTTATGAGCCATTAACCTGCTCTGCCACTCTCGTCAATAGTGGTGTTAGCATGATCTATCTTATGAGGGAGGAATTTGTGAACGATCCTTTGCTACACATGTATACAGGGGTGCAACTCGGGCTCATAAAACTCGGGTTTACTTCAATCCTAACTCTCACTCTATTTATAAAACATCAACCCTAACCCTAATCATAACCCTAACCTTATGTATAAAACCTAAACCTTAATTCTATTTTTGAAAATCGGGTCCGGGTTAGAATTTAGGTTGATAAATTTACATTTTATTTAAGAGTGAATGTATAATAATAACAAACCATATAAGTAAACATAATAATATATAGTCAAACCACATTTTTTTTAAAAATATAACAAGATAAAGAAGAAGAGTGATCCTGTTAGCTTAGGTTGAGTAAATGTCCCACTTTGCCCACCTTAAAAAACTCATTTACAATAATTTTTTTTGTTTTTCTCTTTGTCTGCTTATTTATCTAAGTGTATTTAATATATAAACTAAGTTTACTATTTTGTGGATATGTGTATATTTTTTTTGAGATTTTTAAACATCTACGTATATATGTACTTAAAATACCTTTATCTTTAAAAATCTAAAAAAATATATAGACACATATCCAAAAATTGTAAAACTTATTTTATACATTAAATATACTTAGATAAATAAGTGCATCAAGCAAAAACAAAAAAGTTGCTGTAAATAAGTTTTTTGAAGTAAGCTAAGTGGAGCATTTGTTTAGCCTGACTAATAAATCATTCATCTATAAAGAATATCTTTAGAAGAAATTTAACTAAAAAACAAATTAAATGAAGAAAATTATATAAATAAAAGATAAATATAAATGAAAATAATATGATTTATTTATAATATAATTACAATATGTCAAACATGTATTTATAATATAAATAACATAAAATACAAAAAATATAAAGAAATATTGTTTAGATACTATATATAAAATATATTTTATAATGCATATAAAATAGAAATTGGGCTCAAGTTCTTCAGGTTCGGGTTTACTTGAACCCTAACCTTATCACATTTACAAATCGGGTTCACCAAGTTCGGGTTGTAGAAAAGTGAGTTCTAACACAGTTAAAAATGGAGTTCGGGCTCAACCCGGCCCAAATTGCGCCCCTGTGTCTAGGTGGGTTTTGTTCACTCCAAGTCTGTATTGGCCTAATCTCTATTAGGCCAACTTGGCCTTCCTTATTTTTGTAAAAAATGCGGAAGTACTCTGCTTTTCATGAACGCTGGGCGAAGCTTATCTATTAAACTTTAAAAATTTGCATTAAAAAATTCTAAAATGTGGAAACCTTAATTCAACGATAAGTGGAACCCTTTCAGATAGCATGTAAGGAGGGTCAATTTGGAAGAGAAAAGAGAAGACAAATGGGAAGTTGCTTGCTTTTATGTAACTAGAACACATAAATGCAATTTCATATAACTTTTTTAATTTTTAAGATATTATTAATTGATGAAAAATACAATCTATTCATGTTATTAACATTGCTTGTTTAACTAAAAGATCATGTTTCATCCAAATAAAATATGTGCACGGGCCATATTTCTTATTCATGTATAATTACCTCTAACTCCCTAGACCCCCGTACCGTTACTCTCAGCCCAAAACAAAAGTAAACACATGTGAAAATATTTACAACATTTATTTCGATATTTTCTAGTTATATTTACAACATTTTGACATGTAAATAATCCTAAATATTTTTATTTATAACATTTTAACATGTAAATAATCTAAATATTTTTATATTTTTTAATTAAATTTTTTATTTATTTTAAGTATATTTCTTGTTTTTCAATTATTTTTTCGTGTTAATTTTTTTGTGCAAGTGATTTTAAACTCTTAGTTTTTCTTTAAAAATCAATCTCATATTTAAATGCTTGATCGGATGAGTTTGTCACGGAATCCAACTGTTCAAACTTTTATTAGATGCTTCAAACCGAGTCTATATATCCACTGCCTTGGTTACAGAATACAGGCTTGGAAAGGAAATTAGCCACTTCTTTCATTTCTCAAGCATAGGCAACAAATGGGTCTCCTCCTCTTGCCTGCATTTTGCTGCTTTCTCAGCCTCGTCTTCACCATCCACCACTTGCCATTTCCACCGGTTGCCGCCGCCGCCCTTGCTCCTCACTTCTCCAATGAAACAGATCGCCTAGAGCTGCTCCACTTCAAACAAGAGACATTCGGAAATCCTCTCAACTCTTGGAATGAAAGCCGCCACTTTTGCGAGTGGGAAGGAGTCACTTGCGGCCGTCGTCATCCTCAAAGAGTCATTGCTTTGAACCTCAGCAGCCATAACTTGGTTGCACGCGCGATATCGCCTCATATATCTAACCTTACCTTTCTTAGGCTTGTCAGTCTCTCCAACAACGTATTCCATGGTGTGATTCCTAGAAAGATTGGTTGTCTGTTTCGCCCGCGGTCTCTTTCCCTCGTACACAACATGTTGAGTGGAGAAATTCCCGTGAATTTGACATCCTGTTCGGAAATAAGGGAACTTAATCTGGGTGGAAACAAGCTTTCTGGCAACATGCCTCCAGAGATCGGTTCTCTCTCAAAGCTTACCCTTTTGAGCTTTGGATATAACAACTTCAAGGGAAGAATTCCCCCGTCCTTTGGAAACCTTTCATCCCTTACTGTCTTGTACCTAACCTCCAATAGACTGGAGGAAAGCATACCGGCTGGGATTGGTCTGTTGACAGTTTAAAAAGAGTTGGACGTTTGCGACAATCAGCTGTCGTGTATTGTTCTTGTTAGAAATCATGTGATGCGGAAGCGTACCTGAATCTATGTGTGTATAGATTCCACCTGTAGACCGAGCAGAGTACGAGGTATTCTCCTTCAACACTTCTCCCTGTGATACTAGCTGTAGATGGGAACCAATTATGTTGTACATGTGAGAGAGGGACCCAGACTCCTCTATATACAGAGCCCTTCCCATCATGACTCTTAGTAGAAGTATAGTTCTACCTGGTCTCGGATTGCATACATATCTCAGATACGCTGAACTATCTTTAAGTCTAAAGACTTCTTATTTAATTAGGACACTTTTATAGGAGTTTAATTTTAACATTCTCTCACTTGGCCTAATTAAAATAAAATTAAGAAAAAAAAAAAATTATAATCAAAATACAATCCTTGGATTTAACATTTGAAAAAATTACCGGACGAGTGCACTCATTTGAAAAATATGCTCAGTCATTACATACGCAATCCAACTTTAATACTTAAGTTAAGAAAAATTTGTCAATATGAATCATGGCGGTTATATGCAATATATAACATACTTCCTTTCATGCACCACGATATTAACAAACTTACTTAACTAAGTTCTTAATGGCAGATTCACAATTATGTGATTTTAATGTCCCACATTAATATCAAATAGATAAAATCTTTTGTTTCCAAATCACATAAAATTGTCAACAAAATACCATAATGAAACAAAAGAAAATAATTATACAATATGAGATCTCAAAATGTATCGATTACATCAATAATTGTCTCACATAATAAGACTCATATTTCTTATATGTCCAGAGAAAACCTTAGGCGCCAAAGCCTTAGTCATGGGATCAGCAATCATGTCAGCAATACCAACAAAACTAAGCGATATCATATGATCATTAATCCTTTCTTGTACTGACATAAACTTAGCATCAATATGCTTGTTAGTGCCAGTAATTCTTCTATAATTGGAGAAGCTAATCGCTGATAAATTATCACAACTGATTCTCAGAGGCCTAGAGATAGAATCCATAATTTTAAGCTCTAAGTTAAATTTTCTCAACCAAAGTGCATGTGAGGATGCTTCATGACAGCCGGCAAATTCAACTTCCATGGTAGAGTCAACTACACGATTTTGTCTCCCACTCTTTCATGAAATTGCTCCACCGGCTAATAAGAAAACATAGCCTGATGTGGATCTTTTGCTGTCTATACAACCAGCATAATCTGAATCTGTGTAACCGATCACTTCTAATTGATCAATTTTTACATAAGTGAGCTCATAATCTTTAGTCCCTTGGAGATATCTCATCACTTTCTTTACTGATTTCCAATGTTTCATTCCTGGATTGCTTTGATATCTTCCAAGTAATCCCATTGCATAACTGATGTCAGGACGTGTGCAAACTTGCGCATACATCATACTCCTAACAGCAGAAGCATATGGGATGGACCTTATTTCCTGTTTCTCAATCTCATTCTGTGGACACTGATGCAAATCATATTTTTGACCCTTAAAGATTGGCACTTCACATGATAAGCAGTTTGACATTTGGAATCTTTTTAAAATTGTATTGATATATGTCCTTTGTAATAACCCTAAAAGTCTTTTAAGCCTATTTCGATGGACCTCAATTCCTATGACACATGATGCCTTACCAATATCTTTCATATCAAAATGTTCAAAAAGAAAACTTTGAGTGTTATATAAAAGACCTAAATCATTAATAGCAAGCAAAATATCATCTACATGTAGAATTAAAAAATATAAACTTGCTTCCACTCAACTTTAGATATATACATTGGTTACCAATGTTTTCTGTAAATCCAAAGAAAGTGATAACTTTATTAAACTTTAAATATCACTATCAGAAATCTTGTTTAACTTCATATGTACATTTATTTAATTTGCATACTAATGTGTCATTTTCTTCCGTTTCAAATCCTTCGGGCTGCATCATGTACACCTTCTTTTCTAAATCCTCATTCAGGAATGTTGTCTTTACATCCATTTGGTGTAACTTTAAGTTAAAGTATGCCAGTCATAATGATTCTGAATGAGTCTTTTCTGGAGACTGGTGAAAATGTCTCCTTATAATTAATATATTCTATTTGTGTGAATCCTTTAGCAACAAATCTAGCCTTATACCTTTCTACATTACCCTTAGGGTTCTGTTTTGTTTTGAATATCCATTTACAACTAACAGCTTTGCTCCTTTTAGGCAACGTAATAAGATCCCAAACTTTGTTTTGAAACATGGATTCCAATTCATCTTTCATAGAATTGAC
Organism: Annona cherimola; assembly: GCA_030490835.1. NCBI lineage: Eukaryota > Viridiplantae > Streptophyta > Magnoliopsida > Magnoliales > Annonaceae > Annona > Annona cherimola. The sequence goes on along the minus strand of CM059975.1, from coordinate 87,966,472 downwards.
CCATAATTCAGATTTTTCACTATTAATAGTTTCTTTGAATGTCAATACAATGATCGTCAATACATTCTTCCAAATATATAATTTATTCATCTAAAATAGCAAGTTTCCTTATTCGATTAGACCTTCTTGGCTCATTAATATGTTCTACATTATTATATTGATGAATGTCATTTGGAATTGAGATCGATTCATTATTAGTCTCTTCCGTGGGTTGCACAGCAATTTCTGGTTGTTGATATGTCATGTTATGATCAACAATCTCAGTTCTTGCATCTATTAATGATGAACTAGAGGAAAGGTCTCTAATCTCCTAAAATTCTACATTTCGTGGAGTTGCGCTCCCACTATTTTCGTCATTCTCAATGAATTGAGCTGTTCCAGTCTCAGTGATCCTAGTATTATGAGACGGACTGTAAAATCTATATCATTTAGACTATTCTGGATAACTAATAAAGAAATAACTAATAGTCATTGGGTCAAATTCTTTTTTTGTGGGTTGAGTATCTTTGCTTTTGCTTGACCACCCTAAATATGTATATGCTTCAGACTGAGTTTCCTGCCTGACCATAATTCAAATGGAGTTTTAGAAACAGCTTTACTGGGAACTCTGTTGAGGATATACATAGCAGTTTTTAAAGCTTCACTCCACAAGAATAAGGGTAACGATGAGTTGTTAATTATACTTCTCACCATATCTATGAGAGTATAATTTCTCCTTTCAGCAACACCATTTTGTTGGGGAGTTTCAGGCATCGTATATTAAGGTTCAATATTATTTTCTTATAAAAATTTATCAAATTGACCAGGGATTCGACCTAATTGACCATGTTTACCATAATATTCATCGCCCCTATTAGATCTCATAACTTTAATTTTCCTATCAAATTTGTATTCTACTAATTCTTTGAATATTTTAAAAGTGTTCAAAGAATCAGACTTCTCATGTAATAAGAAAATAAAACCATAACATGAAAAATCATCAATAAACATGATAAAGTGCTTTTCATATCCAATATATGATGAGAATGGATCACAAATATCGGTGTGGATCAATTCTAAAAGTTCATTGCTTCTTATGGCACTCTTTTTCTGAGTTTTGGTTTGTTTTTCTTTAATACAATCGATACATATGCTAAAATCAGTAAAATCTAGAGTAAATAATATCTCATCTTTTACTAATCTTAGCATTCTTTTTTTCGATATGTGACCTAATCTTGTATGCCACAACATAGAGAAATTTTCATCAATCATACCATGTTTATTACTAGCACATACATTTAAAATAGATGAATAATTAATAAATGAGCAATCTGCACTTATTTGATATAAACTATTCAATAATGTTCTAGTTCTAACTAAAATAGAATTCTTAAATAAAGAAAACTTTGATTTTGCAAAATTGAAAGAACATCCCATTACATCAAGTTTTGGTAAAAAAATTAAATTTCTAGAAATGGATGGAATATAGAAAACATTATACAGTTCTAAAAAATGCTCTGTGTCAAGGTGAAGCCTGCAATTTCCTACTACTTTGACTTTAAACTTGGTCAAATTTCCCATTAAAATTAATGACTCACGCGGTTTTGGGTTGCGGGTTGAATGGAATGCCTGTAAAGAATTTGAAATATGGATAGTAGCACCAGAGTCAATACACCATAAATTAGAGGATATATTTATGAAATTGGTTTCAAGGCAAACATGTACATAATTGTTACCTTTCTTTTTAAACCAACTCTTCCGCTTGAGATAATCTTTCTTAAAATGTCCTTTCTTTTTACAGAAATGACAGTTCTTAGTAGATTTTTTCGATTCATCCTCTAAGTCTTTCTTTAATGAAAATTAATTTTTTCTTTTTCCTTTCTTTGACTTGTACTACTTAGAAGTTGATGTGAAATAGATAGTTATTGATCAATCCTGCTTTAATCTCTCTTCCTTTTGTATACACATAAATATTAATTCATTTAAAGTCCATTTCTTCTTTTGTGTGTTATAGGAGATTTCGAATTGTGAAAACTAAGATGGAAGAGAGTTTAAGACAAATATAACTAGAAAAGAGTCAGAGATTTTCATCCATAGTTTATTAAGTTTTGCAGCAATATTTGACATTTCCATTATGTGCTTTTGCACTCCACAAATGTCATCATATTTTATTGAAGTCAATTTGTTAGTGAGCATTCCAGCCAATGCTTTATCTGATCCACTAAATTTTTTCTTAATTGAGTCAAGATAAGTTTTGGCACTTTCATCTTCAGGGTAAAAAATAGAGCCCTCGATGTTCCTTTCTATTGTACTCTTTATAATCATAAGAGACAATCTGTTGGAACGCTCCCATTTATCAAATTGAATCTTTTGACTATCAGTACTTTCAGGCGTTAAGTCTTTAGATTTTGTAACACGAATGGCTAAATCCAGACCCAAACATCCTAAGATAATAAGTAATTGCTCATGCCAATCAGAATAATTTGATCTATTCAGTGTCGGGATATTAGACAGATGAGATTGAGGAACATGAGCCATAGCTGTAACAAAAATGATTAAGCCCGTGTCACCATTATGATTCAGATAAACTATTATGTAACAATTTCATTAACAATAATTAGTCATAGCTAAAAATTTTAAAATTAATCACACAAGTAATAATGCATGATTATATTCAATAATGCTATGATAAATAATAATATTCAATAATTAATTATAAATACACAGTAAAAAAATCCTACTTTCGGGTAAAAAAATTTTCACGCTTATGCAGTTCTAGTTAATTATTGATAAATATTAAATTATAGCTACCTTTGGGCAGAACTATAATATAATATTCTTTAATAATGCAATTTCTATGATGAGAGAAAAAATCATGTTATTCTCTTTTTTTTAATAAATTTGATTAATTAAACATCTTAGACCTTTCAGGGCAACAAAAGACATAAAGATGAACAATACTTATTAAACATAAATTGCATAATGATAATTAATTGCAATTTCTATTATGAGAAAAAATAAACAACAATATTTTCTCTCCATTATTTAATAATTTTGAAAATATATTTTAGACCCTTTGGGGTAACTAGAAATACATAATCAAAATTATTAATATAAATTATAGAGTATAATATATATATATGAATAATTTAATAATAATGATTATTAAATTCATTATGTGTGATTAAATTTCATATTATTTCTTTTGGTAGTCAGGTAAGTGAGGTAGGGCGTGGGAGGCTCCCTCTGCATAGCAGAGACCTAATTAAATAACCCCGTGATCCTCTTCAATACCTCTTCCCTAGATACAAACCTCAAGTCATACCATAGAATATAATCTCACCATAAAATTTAATAATCATAACTTATATAATTATTCGTATATATTGCATGCTTCAAATTAAATAGAAAGTAATAAGTCATAAATAAATTGCTAATTAGACATTTATAAGCTAATCACATAAATTGCACAGTTGATGGACATTGCATGTGTACAGAGATTTTGTGTATTGCCAGACCACAAAAAATGGCCGCATGTGCGCAAAATAACTATGCACTGCCAGAGCATTGTTGGAATTTGTCTTTTTCTCAAACTTGAATTCAGAGAGTCCAAAATAGAAACGTAAAAAAAAACCCGTCCATGGCAACAATCCAGCAATTGAAATTTAAAGCATGTCTCGAAATATAATTAAAATCATAGCATCCTAAATTCATGATTTTCAGCACAATTAAATTAGAATGTTTTAAAAAAATGGATTCCAATAAAAACAGATAAACCGAGCCCTTAAATGTATATTTATAATATTAATAGACCATAATCAAATTCCATCTCATCTCTATTATGCGTTTTATTAGTCTGATTTAATAATGTATATTGAATGCAAAAAATGTATATTTTCTGCCGTTCCCCTTTGTTTATTTATTTATTTTCGTGTCGTGAACAACAACAGACCAAACTTAAAGATAAATAAATAAATAAATCTCATGATGGATTTGCCATGAATGCATATGTGCATTGATGGAAACCCATCTAAAGGCATATGCGCATTGATGAAATCACATGGGAAGGGGAAAAAATTTTCAAGGCAACATGAATTAATATATGACCATATATAATTCTAAACATAATTCCAGGTTTGGCCGTTGACAGAACAAGCAAATATACTCCAGCAATAGCCCAAGCAATTCCATACGTAATTAATTGGCGGAAAAATTTCCAAGCAACACGGATTAATTGAAGACAGTATTCTAACATCAGAAAGAATTCCAATAAAAAAATATTCCAATAAACATGACCTTTCCGGATCTGGCGGTAAACATGGATTCCAATAAACATGAATTCTATATATATTTCACATATATATAAATATATAAATTCCAAATTTGGCCGTAATTTTTTTTTAATGTCTTGAAATCTTAAAAAAAAATTCAATCTATAACATGAAATCGTTGAACGCAAGCATTCAATGCCGATCATGCCTATGTTGCTGCTCGTGCTTAAAAAAAAAATCCATGGCATGTGAATGTCTTCCGGCGGCATAAAAAAGGCATGGTTGCGGCATTAAATGCATGTATGCATTACGACTCCATGGGTTCTTAGCCTTCTTTCATGTCAACAGCCCTTGTTTTTTTATTATTATTAATTAATGGCATAATGGGTTTGAATCCACAGTAAAAATTATTATTATTTTCAACTTAAGAAAATCCATCTGAAAAATCCATTCACAATGCATTCATACATATTTTAGATTAATGCATCCAAAAAAATTGAATATTCTAATAATGAATATTTCAAGCATCATTAAATATTATGGGTGGAATCTATTATGCCCAAAATTGGAACGTGTACTCTGATACCATAATTTCAATTTTTAAGATGTTGATAATTGATGTAAAATTTAATATTTATCATTCTTTGTTTGGATAGGAGACCACGTTTTATCTACAAATACATGCATGAGCCACATTTGCTTCAAAATGCATATATTAGTGTGTAAATTAGAGAAAATGATTAGAATCATTCACATATGTATTAGAAAATAAAAATTTTTATAAAATCATTTATGCATATAGTAGTAATATTTTAGATGATTTAAATCTTGAAAATAAAATTAGTTTTAGTAAGAAATCATTTGATTATGTTGATTTTGCTTATTTATAGATAGACCCATATATAGTGATTCTAAATAAATGAGAGAATTTTTACAATAATATAAATAATTGAGCTGATTTTCATTAAACTATCAAGATGTTAAAAATGCAAGGGATTTCTTATTAAAAACATGAAGAGCATTATAATAAACAAAAGTTTCATAGAAGCGAGCCCACGGCAAAAGTCATTGAGTTTGCATTAAAAGAAAATAGACAATAACTACCAACTTCATTCTGATAATAATTTTTAATTTAAATGAACACTAAAATTTGTATTGGTCACCACAGGCCTGATAGAGATGTGCAGGCGCTGGTGCTGCTGTGTGCGGTTCGAATCCCGTATACTGGATTTCGGCCAGAAGTGAAAAAATTGTTAGTAGGAGTTGTGGTCTCCTGTTTGGTTGTTGGAAGTTGTATCTTCCTTATTCTTCGGTGGAACTGTGTTTCCGGATTTCTTTGGGGGAGCTGAATGTCTCCAGATTTGTAAGAATGTTTTTAAACTCCAGTGTAATATGTGTTGAGATGAATGTAAAACATACCAATAAAAAAAATTTGTATTGTCATCTTTTCACAATGCTTATTTCGTATTTTGTATTTTCCCCCCATCATAGGAATCGGGATAGACATTGCCCATTAGTAGGAAAGTTTAATCGGAGCTGATCATGTGCGTCTGCATCGAAGTCTCTCAAACTTTGTTTGGCCTTTCGCTCAATGGTTTTCTCCTGTTGGATTGTGCGATAGAGTTCGGAGCCATCTGATCAACTTTCATGGGATATTTGACCAAATAGTCCTTGACTTGTTCGAATCTAGCAGCAAAAAATTAAAAAAAAAAAACTGAATCCCTTCAAGATTTCCCTCTTCCCCTTCTTCCTCACGTCTTCCACCAACCCTAGCATCATCTACCATGCCATTTCTGAATAGAATATCTTTTAAAATGTTTGAAGCTTTTTCTCATTTTCATTCTTTAATGGAAATCATACATTACAATTTGAAAAGGAAATTGGAACATCGAAAGGATAGTGGCCCACATTCGATGATAGAATTTCTCTGCATAAATAAAGAAGAATCTAGTAGCTGTAATAAAAAAGGAGGAATCCACTGGCTTCTTCCCTCTATGAAAATCCAACCGACATAATATCTTATTCAACAATTTCTTAACACAATGGCATCAACATCATCCTTTCTCTACTGGAGCTACTGTATGTGAAGAATATTGTACTGGGTGTAGATAGCATGTTGATTTTACATTTGAAGCCAATTGGACACCTACAGTTTCGCCAACAACCTCATCAAAAGTAAGAAAAAATTATTAAATGAAAAGAGAAACAACGTGATCTTGATTCATCATCCAAATTGCAGATCAAAGTATTCTATTAACAAACAAGGAAAACGGTGGGTGGGAAGAGAAGGGACTTCCGGTGGAAGAGAGAAGGTGGTGGAACTCTCATATTTGCGTTGGAAGGCCATCATCGAAGGAGTTGATCTTAAAAATTTATAGTCACATTAATTTTGGTCCTAGATTTTCAAACTATATCCTGTCGAGAACAAAATTATTGAATTGCAGAGTCCTTATTCAACTAGGAAATGCCGAAGCAAGGAGGTAAATATTGAATAATGCTCAAAATGAACAAGAATGCTTAATAAATTAATTGATGTCGAAACATAAGTCATCTCGTATTCCTAAATTCCTGACTCATACTTCAATCTCCATAAAGTAGGGATGTTAATGGTTATGATCAACTTGTCAACTCACTCATCCAACTCGTTTATAAATGAATTTGGATTGAGATTTTTGAATAAATGAGTTATAATCTACCCACTTGTTTAACCATCTAATTAAATAAATGAATTAGGATTAATATTTTATGACCTTTCAACCCATTTAGTAGCCCATATAACCCGTTTAACCTGTTTAATATATTGAACTTAATTAACTCATTAAAGTTATATATATGTAAATCTCTTAGTTATTTTCCCTAGTTAAGTCTTCTTCATGTTATCTAATTTTCGTTTTTTACTGCTAGCTTAAATCCATTTTACTAATACAGCCCTATTTTCATTTCTCTGGGTCCAAAAACATCCTTTCGTCTCTCCGTGTGAGATAATCATTTACTAGAGTCTAGGCCTTCAGGTCGTCTACTACACAACCCGTTAATAACCGGATTACATCTAGAATATTTTAAATGAGTTAAGATTAAGATTAAGTTCTAACTCATCTAACTCGATCCATTAACACCCCTACCATAAAGTACTAACCATTAAAAAAGATTCCAAGATTTCAAAAATCTAAAGAAAGTGAAAGGGATTGCAAGATTTCACATCCATAGAAGGTATTCAGAAGGGAATGTGTCAGAGGGGATAGGGAGGGAGGGAGGAAGGAAGGGAAGAAGGGAGAAATGAGCCTAAAATGGAAGCTCTGTGCTTACATCCGTGGAAGAGAGGAGAGGCGAATCTCCATGATCAAAAAGGATAGGAGAGAGGGAAGAGGAGAAAAAGGAAAGAGAGAAGGTGAGGACAACTATGGTGGCAGTAGCAGTAATGCAGATGAGTAGCAGTGGTGATGCTAGGATTATTGAAGAAGAGCATGAGAGGAAAAGGAGATCCAAAAAGTTTTTTTTTTAAAAAAAAAATTTCGTTAAGATAATTTTTAGATATACTTACTTAGTCTGACATTAATTACAAATATACTCAATATAGTTTCATGAATTACAGATTACCCTCACATAATTTTATTAAAATTGCATGTGTTGTGTACCCTTTTTTTATTGAAACATGTATACTCATGTTAACAATTAACATTTAACAGAAATAAAATGGTTGTTTAAGTAAAATATATCATTCCCAAATTGACCCTCGAACTATGGATGGCGGTTATGAGAGATCTAGTGATGGATGAACTATGGATGACGATTTTGTGAGATTTGTGATGGCTGAAACATAAATCATGAATCAACTGACGCGGTGACAAATATTGACATGTTTAAGGCTCCTATTAAAATGGCCGTTGATTTACGCATGCTGTTGGCGTGTTGCTTGGGTGATAGCATGTCCCATTGTGGTTGTGATTAGGGAAGCGGTGTTGGATTAATGATTGGGTTTGAACGAAAGATTAATTTGGTGACTGTGAAGGCACCAGATATAATGGTGGATGTGAGATAATGGAGTAGATTAGTTTGGTAGTGAGGAATTTTTTCGATCCAGGAACATGATGATCAATAGATCGGCGATGGGGCTTTTCCGCCGGAGACATTGGTGTCACAGATCCAAGGGTTTTTTAAATTTTTTTTTTTTTTAAACTGTTAACCTAAGTATATTTAACATGTGTATAAAATTACTAAAATGCAGCTGATTTTCAAAAATTAAAAATAAATATCTAAAATATGCGTTCCTGCTCCCCCTGGTGCAGGAGATCGAAGTCCCAGACCGAACGAAGAAGAAAGAACGAGCGGCGATCTGGTGGACGACCGTGGCAGATCTAAGACAGAGAAGAGGGCCATTGCTAAGGAAGAGGTTGGGCTAGGTGGAGCGGACGCTGGCAGTGGCGGCGCATGGATGGCAGCATGCGCTACTGTGTGCGTTGAGCTGTGGCATCTGGAGCTTGTGGTCGCGGTGCATGGAAAGAGAGACCAGTGGTTTTCCCCCTTTGTTTCAGCAGCCATTGCTTCTGCTTCATGAAGGAACCCATGAAAATATTTAATAGTTTAGCGGACGATATTGGGTTTTGCACATGCGACCAAATTTTACAAGCGGCCTGATCTTTTCCGGGCCAAAAAATATATTTTTTAATTTTTTTTTGTTTTTTTCATGAGTAAGTAAATCTAGATGTATTAAATCTATAAATTAAGTTTTACCATTTTTAAATGTTTGTGAGTATTTTTTTATTTTTAAACACAGCGGCATTTCCGTAATTTTGTGAGACCCAAAAATTTCGAAAATGCCACTGTGTTTAAAATTTTAAAAAATACTTAAAAAATCCAAAATTGGTAAGACTTGTTTTATAAATTTAATACACCTAGATTTACTTGTCTATGAAAAAAAATAAAAAATACATTTTTTAGCCGGACGCATGGGGGAGGTCGTGCTTCCGGCCTGAAAAGATCAGGCGGCATTTTACATTGAGGTCAATTTTGACATTATCTAATTGTTTAGCCCACATATTAATAGCTGCTAACCGCAAAAACATCTCATAGATATGCAACCGATTTTGGTAAAATTATATGAGGATAATATACGATTCGTGAAACTATGTAAGTATATTTTCAATTAATATTAAATTAAGAGGGTATATTTATAAATTATTCTTTTTCGCTGCTATGTTTAGACATGTTGGGGACTATTTGGTAAAAAAAAAATTCCATAGCAATTGATTAGGTGGTGTAGAAATCTGTAGCACAGTTCAACCATGAAAGCCATCAAGCTAAGGGCGGACGAAGTTTGAGAGCTAGACTTCAACGTAGACACATATGATCAGCTCCCAGGTTTTATGATAAGATTTGTGTTCTCTTACAACATAATTATCCTTACTAATTTGTCGAAATTTTTATTTAATAGATGAATAATACCTCAGCATTAACAGGTCTTCCCAAAGCCAAAAATGAGACCACTGTCGCTAAAGCCAAACATAAACATCCACTGCATTATGGGCTTTGGTTTTACTTAGAATATAAAAATTAAGTCATTAAAACTATGTTCGACTTACACCAGGAATTTAGGCATGGGTCTTGAATGGTGACCCTCGCCTTCGTCGGGATCAAAGTAAATAGACTTCAGTCCTTTCGCTAGCATGTTCCAAAGCAAAAAAGAAAAAATAAAAAAAAGAAAAAAATCTTTCATTGGCAGATACTAGGTTTTACTACTTGCTACGGTGCTTTGACAGTGCACTAAGTTTATTGCACATTCGTCTCCTATTTAGATGATCTGAACCACGGAAACATATTCAAATTTTACTTCAACAGTTTTTATAGGCTAACAAATATCCTCAGTTATTTAGACCTATTAAATTTGGATAATTCACTAAAATATACAAATAGTAAATATAATGTCCCCACTTATTTCTAGCCTATGCTATTCATTTATTAAAATATGCCAATAGTAATCTAATGTGAAGAAGTTTCAAAAATTAAATTTTTATTTCAAAATTTTTAGGTGACAAATAATTTGCTAATAATTTATTTAATAATGCAAAGAATTTATATGTTTATATTAAATGATAAAAAATATTTTCAAAAAATAACAAAATTTGTAATAGAAGGAGAATAAATTTAAAAATCAAAAGTTTATTTATGTTTTTTATTAAATGATATTATCATTTTCTGTTACAGATCAATCTTCAAAGTGGCGCTTTCTTGCTACGGAATATTGGGAAATGCCTATACTTTTGCATTTAGGTCCTCAATAAAAATTGCACCTGTTGACCCTTAAGTATTATATCTTCCGTGGAAAACATTACAATTTGGTAATCCAGTTAAGTGCAGCCTGGACGCCCATTACCTTTCCACATGAAATTATTATAACACCCTTTTAATCCTCTTAAAAAATATCTTAAATCATCTAATTGAAATTTAACATAATTTTCAAAGGTATTCAATAAAATTTCTAACCAAGGAACTGGAAATCAAGCAAGTTAAAAATAAAATCCATTTAGAATTTGGGTAGGGTAATTAAAAGATAATTTTTAGTAAATGAGATTTTGGTTGAAATGGATTGCAGCAAAAGCACATATAATAAATCAGAATAAAAAAAACCACAAGATCATATACATAAGACATCATGACAAAAACTCTTCAACATAGAAAGGAAAAAACTATGAGAAAAATAATAATCTACTATCATAAGCAATTTACAAAGATACGTGCCAGAATATTTCACACACATCCTTAAAGAAAATACTCTGACAACCTCTCCTACACCACGTCGAGATACATCAAAGTCTCTTCTGATCAATTCATACCTGTTATATCTATTTAAAAGACACTAACATGTACTTATACAAAACCAATATGCACTTTATTGCTTATTTACCATACACTCACATGTAGGCCATTACACAAATAACCCATACTCAGACAAAATACAAATCTTGACAATTATATTTGTAGTTTTATGTCAATAGTTCACGAGCCTTACCTAACCAAAGGGGTCAAAACTGCAAATTTCTAAAACTTAATGTTATTTTCTAACAGTATAATATAATACTCAAAGGTAAAAAACTATAAATTTGCAAACTTGAGAGACTTATATACAAAAACCCCTTACATAGGTGATAATCATGGTTGAATGCAAATCTCTTTTTTTGGGCCTTGACCTGGTCCTAATCATTAAAAAATCAGCAAACCTACTCTCAAAATAATTCTTTTAAGATTTTGCAAATTCATTCGATGGCATTTATTCTTCAAAATTATTGCACGAATTTATGAACTTTATTTTAAAAAATATTTCAACGGTGAACTTTGATTGAATTTGTAAGCTCACATAGGCTTATCAGAAGTCTCAAACCATATGTTAAATACTTAACTTAAGCACGAACGTCACCCACAGTCGCCTAATTTTAAAAAAAATATATTTAAATCTAAACCACTTGTCAAATTTATTCATTTCTGTTTATTTATGATTCCAAAAATCAGACGTATTGCAAACTTTTGCATGTTATATTTATATTATACATTTTTAAAAATTGAATAGTTACATATTGATCCTTAAAAGATGCTAGTTTTTATGGGGCGTGATCCTATGCAGTTTGGGCACTTAGCTTCCATGCACCCAAGCACAAATACTCATTTTTATATTTTTTGAAATTTTTATAGAACTATTAATCTAAATATATTTAGCATGTTTATCAATTTTTATCATTTTTAGAGATTTATAGATATTTTTTAGATTTTTTAAAATCAGTGATATTTTTAGTAATTTAACTTAAATTAACAGTTCTATTAACAAATTTTCAATAGATATTAAAAATTGTGTTAAATGCACCTGAGGGGCACCGAGCCTAAATGCATGCTGGTGCATTTAAGAGTATCAGATTTTTTATAAAATATAAATTTTCAACAAAGGACATGTTTGTTTAACACTAAACTTTTCACTCTCCACAATTATTTTATTTTTTAATCATTTATCTATATTTTCCTATATAACTACTTTACCTTTGAATCATTTCTATACAACTACTCATATAACTGACATACCTATTTTAACTTATTCTATAACCTCTTCATTATTATCCTCATCGTATTATATTATTTTCTTCCGGTTCAAGAATTTTTCACCAAAAAATTTTCATTCAAATGTTTTTAGCTTCCCGAATACCCAAATACATCTAAAAATTATTTTTAGTAGAATGATAAAACAAAACGTGTTAAACATGATAAATGGTTTATATTTTAGAATATAATTTTAAAATTAAAAAAAATAAGGGTAAGAGGTAAGTATTGAATTATTAATAATATTTATTAGGCTTCACTTTTTTTTCCGACACTTGATCCTAGTGGCACCTAGAAGAATTTTTATGGGTGTGTTTGGGAAGTTGTAAAATTTTTGATGAAAAATTTTTCTTATGTAAAAGTTGTCAAATTAGTAGAAAATGATGTAATATTGTAGGGGTAATGATGAGGAGTAAAGAGAATAAATTTAAAATAAATAGGTTAGTTGCATTGGTAATTGTGTAGAAATGATTAAAAAGTAAGGTTGTTGTATAGAAATATGTGTAAAAAATAAATTAAAAAAAAAGCAGTTATGGAAAGTGAAAAGTTTTAAATTGACAACTTTTTTAAATTATCAAATACACCCTATAAATCCAACTTTAGCTTCCGATGCAAACTCTAGTTACAGGCAGGAGCCTTTTTACAAACAAAATTTATTAGTGGCTATGTTTTTGAAAAATAAATAGTTATAGGCTAATAGGATAAAATTTTAAAATTGCAAAGAACAAGGTAAGTGTAAATAGATGGAAAAATTATTATAAACCTCCCCTTCGATATTCAACGTGCAATTGTCAACAGCAAGATGGTTGTTAGATGTGTCTTGTATTCTGCTTAGACTAGAATTGCATAGTCTGTGTATCTTAGTTAAGTGGGTTTGGGTTTGCGTATGAGTTACGCGAAATTGTCTGTGCGAGTTATAAATAGACATGTGGTCTATAGGGTTAAGTAGAGAAATCACAGAGAGAGTTTAGAGAGTCCCGGTGTGAGAGATTCTCTGTTGCCTATGTGAGGAAAGTTGTAATTGTTAGTTGATTAATTAATTATTTTTTCCTCTGGTGGAGTAGGCTTGAAGCCGATCTACGTTATCTTCCTGTGTTCTTTTGTGCTTGAAATTGATCTCAACGCTAACAATGTGCTTGTCAAGGCGGCTGATACGAGTACGTGCAACAAGTTAGTGGGCCTGGTGAGACACGGGAGAAAAGGGGAACTGTTTTGAGAATTGCTTTGTTGTTTCGGTCTTTCTTGTTGTGGAAGATGGCTTAGGGATAGAATCATTTTCATTCGCTGTAATTGCTATGGAAAGGGAGGTTTTAAGCATAATGCTCTGTAGATCACTCTGTAGTTTCAATAAAAATCTGTGAACCGAATTCGGACAATATCAAACCCGTTACCATCCCAACCAAAAGAAATATTCTTGAGGTAACATTTGAAGAATGCCTTCTCCAGAAAGTTAAAGGTCGAAATTTTCATCTTTCTTAGCAAATACATGCACAGCATGCCCGTTTTCCATGCATGATTTCAGCAAACACAGCTCTTCTAGAGATGGCTCACAAGTCATAACATGCGCCTCTGGAATAGAAACTTTCATTGTCAGTAACTATGGAAAAACATTTCATCACATATCTAACAAAAATACCAATTTATCTAAAACATTGATTTCTCCATGCTTTCCGAAGTAAGAGAAAAATACCTATACATGATAAACATTTCCATCAATTATGGGGGAATCATTTTCTGAAGAGGCCCAACCCATGGGAAGCGCTTCTTAACGTTTTCTCATGGAAAGCCTCATCTGAACCATCCAGATTGAATCAACGACTTTGATTTCACAGGGCATTTTCGGTAGTTGAAAATGCGTGTACCCTTCGTTTCCATGCTCTTCTTCTCCCTTGCTTCTCCATGCGTCTCCCTTGCCTTCGTTTCCACCCCATGCTTCTCCCTTCCCTTGCGACTCGTTGTGGAGCTTAGCCGGATTTGCTTGGAAGCCGGCGGGACGGAGAAGGTGGAGACGACACGGTGAGATCTGAGATGATGGGTTCCTCCTAGGAGACGACGCGTTGCCGACGAACTGCTGCTGCCGACGATTTGCTGCTGCTGCCGACGACGTTCCTTTGCAGCAATGAAGCGGGTGGATTCGAGCGGCAATGGCAGCATCGACCGGCAGAAGAGAAGAAAACTCGCAGCGTTAGTTTTTTTTTAGATTCAGGCGATTGGAGAACAGATCGGTCCGGCGAGTTAGGCATCACAGTTAGCAAGCCCTTGGCGAGTCATCCGTCTGTTCCGATCGGCGATCCAACGGCCGACGGCTGGTGGGTTATGAGGCAGGGGCGCGGCTGCCGGCTGCGATTCATGGAGGGGGATGCACCGTGTCTCATTTGTCGCGACGGATTGTAGAGGCTGATGCATGGTGCGTTATTTATCGCGACGGACAGAAATTTGACGGCCAGTGATCGCGACGGACAGACATTTCAAAACAATTTTACAAAATTTTTTTAATAATCTAATAGAATTTCCAAATTGTATAAATATAATATTTGTGTAAAAAAATATAAATATTATACTTATTGCATCAAAATCTCAATTTCAATGTAATTTCTCTTAACATTTTGTGAAAATGATATAAAAAAACTAAAAAAAATGTAATTTTTTTATAAAGTTTCTATTTATATATTTTAAATAAACTTGTAAAAATAATTCTTTTAGAATTTTTTAGATTTGTATAGATGTCAATTATTCAATTCACAAACATAGTCAATTGAAAGATTTTATATAAATATAATTATCAAAAAGTTTTCATATAAAATATTCTTAAGATGAAAAAAGTTAAAAATTAGAAGGATGAAATAATTAGCTTGACGAAATTGAGCTTTAAATTTTAGCAAATTTGACCCTTAAATTTATGAAAGTTTACAAATCTAACACAAATGATTATTGTTGTGAGATAGATTAGTATAAATTTTTGAAATAAAGAAATTGTTATCATTGTAAAATGAAAAAAAATCTAATTCACTTCACTTCCTGATTTTCATAGGTTATTTTTGAATACTCTCGCTACTTTTTACTTAAATCAAAATTTTTTTAAAAAAATTAACCCTCAAACATGCATTCTTCATGTTAGAAAAATTTAATCGTATGCTTGTATATCTTAGGTTAAAAAAATCCAATCATATGCGTACATTGCTAATAAATTTTTGTAAATTTAATTTGATCTTTTTATTTTAATTTGACTTAAATAAATATTTATTTTAAATTATAACAAGCAATGAGACAGATAAGTGAACTCTAGAGCTTTAGAAATTTAGCTTACTAAGTTCACAAAATAAATCAACATAATAAATTTATTAAATTGATTAAATTGATAGTTTTACATTGATTTCACTTGAAAAAATAAATTTTTATTTTTATTTTAAATAAATTAATTATAGTAATAATAAATCACAATTAGTATATTAGTACGTTAAACTTGTAATATAAAGTGTAATACTATTATTTTATAATTTTAATAAATTTTATTATAAAATTTGTATGAATATAGTTATTTACTAAATTGATTACTGAACTAATCCCATGAATTACTTAGAATCACGAAAATAAAAGGAGCTTACGTGAACATTAAAAATTGTAGATATATTATAATTGAAGATATCATTTTTAAAAGTTAATATAAATGTGCCCCGCGGGTGTCCAGAAATAAATATTTTATTTTCTAAAATATATATATGTGTCTCGCAGACCTCCAAAAATGAATATTTTGTTTTCTAAAATATACAAGTGTCCCACGGGAGTCCAAAAATGAATATTTTGTTTTCTAAAAAATATATGTAAAAAATATATGTGTGTCTCGCGGGCGTCCAAAAATGAATATTTTGTTTTATAAAAATTTATATGTGTCCCACGGGTCTCCAAAAATGAATGTTTTGTTTTTTTTAAAAAATATATGTGTCCCACGGGCTTCAAAAAATAAATAATTTATTTTTAAAAAAATATATATGTGTCCCGCAGGCGTCCAAAAATGAATATTTTGTTTTATAAAAATATATATGTGTCCCACGGGCCTCCAAAAATGAATGTATTATTTTTTTAAAATATATAAATGTCCCACGGGCCTCAAAAAATGAATATTTTATTTTTTAAAAAATAATCATGTGTCCCACGAGCCTCAAAAAATAAATATTTTATTTTTATAAAAATATATATGTGTCCCGCGGGCGTCAGTAATTGTAGAGGATGAGTTTGGTCAAATCTTCCTTTTATGCAAAGGTGCAGACAGGTATGTATTTCCTCACCATTTCGAACTCCGGTTGAGTGTTAAAATAATTTTTGTTTACCTTTTGACCTATTATCTTCCAAAGAGTCTTCATGCTCTAATTTTGACCAGCCCAATTTTGACTTTTGCATTCGGATACCTATTTCGACTGCTTTTGTAATTTTGACCAGCCCAATTTTGACCAGCCCAATTTGTAATGTTAATTTAAACTAATTAAGTGGGTTATATATCCTTCTTTAAAAAAAAATATTCTTGTGTAAAATATAAAAAGTTATTAGATTCAGATGCATTAGAATTTAATAATATTATAGGATTATTTATCCAAATAAAAATGATGTTTCAAATAATCTTGAATATCACTTTAAAATTTATATAATCGCTTGTCAAACTATTATTTTACACGTATTTAATAAATTTTGTTATCAAATTTCAATTTAATATAGTTATAAAAAAATATACGCGTCCCGCGGGCTTCAAATAGTGAATATATTGTTTTTTAAAAATTTATAAATGTCCCACGGGCCTCAAAAAATGAATATTTTATTTTTTAAAAAATATATACGTGTCCCGTGGGCGTCGAAAAATGAATATAATGTTTTATAAAAATCTAAATGTGTCCCACGGGCTTCATAAAATGAATGTATTGTTTTTATAAAAAATATATCAATGTCCCACGGGTCTCAAAAAATGAATATTGTGTTATTATAAAAATATATACGTGTCCCGTGGGCGTCCAAAAATGAATATAATGTTTTATAAAAATATCTACGTGTCCCGCAGGCGTCCAAAAATGAATATATTATTTTTTAAAAATATATAAATGTGCCACGGGTCTCACAAAATGAATATTTTATTTTTTATAAAAATATATACGTGTCCCGTGGGCGTCCAAAAATGAATATAATGTTTTAAAAAAATATATACGAGTCCCGCGGGCATCCAAAAATGAATACATTGTTTTTTTAAAATATGTAAATGTCCCACGGGCCTCAAAAAATGAATATTTTATTTTTATAAAAATATATACGAGTCCCGCGATCGTCCAAAAATGAATATATTGTTTTTTCAAAATAATCATGTGTCCCGTGGGCATCCAAAATATATATAAAATTTTTTACTATTTTATTTCTTTATATAAATTTTTATTTCATTAAATCAAGTAGAGTTAATATTTTTAATTATAATTTAATATATTTATTTAGTTCAAAATTATTTAGTCCTCAAATGAATATTAAAGTATATATATTTTGCAAAATACATAGATTAAATTATTAATTAAAAAAATTAGACACGGTTAGACACGGTTAGACGCGGTTAGAAATGGTTAGACACAGTTAGACAGGGTTAGACGCGGTTAGATTTTTGTGATTTTTATAAATCATATTATTTGGGTTCCAAATTTAGTTTTTAAGATATAAATGGCCTTATAAAGGCCCTAGGATCATATTAGAGGGTTTAGATTATGATTAAATTATTAACTTCAAAAATTAGACACGGTTAGACGCGGTTAGACGCGGTTAGACGCGGTTAGATTTTTTGTGAATTTTATAAATCATATTATTTGTGTTCTAAATTTGGTTTTTAAGATATAAATAGCCTTATAAAGGCCCTAGGATCATATTAGAGGGTTTAGATTATGATTAAATTATTAATTTCAAAAATTAGACACGGTTAGACACGGTTAGACGCGGTTAGACACGGTTAGACACGGTTAGACAGGGTTAGACGCGGTTAGATTTTTTGTGATTTTTATAAATCATATTATTTGTGTTCCAAATTTGGTTTTTAAGATATAAATAGCCTTATAAAGGCCCTAGGATCATATTAGAGAGTTTAGATTATGATTAAATTATTAATTTCAAAAATTAGACACGGTTAGACACGGTTAGACACGGTTAGACAGGATTAGACGCGGTTAGATTTTTTGTGATTTTTATAAATCATATTATTTGTGTTCCAAATTTGGTTTTTAAGATATAAATAGCCTTATAAAGGCCCTAGGATCATATTATAGGGTTTAAATTATGATTAAATTATTAATTTCAAAAATTAGACACGGTTAGACACGGTTAGACACGGTTAGACACGGTTGGACACGGTTAGACACGGTTAGACAGGGTTAGACAGGGTTAGACACGGTTAGACAGGGTTAGACGCGGTTAGATTTTTGTGATTTTTATAAATCATATTATTTGGATTTCAAATTTGGTTTTTAAGATATAAATGGTCTTATAAAGGCCTTAGGATAATATTAGAGGGTTTAGATTATGATTAAATTATTAATTTCAAAAATTAGACACGGTTAGACACGGTTAGACGCGGTTAGACACGGTTAGACGCGGTTAGACACAGTTAGATACGGTTAGACACGGTTAGACGCGGTTAATTTTTGTGATTTTTATATATCATATTATTTGGGTTCCAAATTTGATTTTTAAGATATAAATGGTCTTATAAAGGCCCTAGGATAATATTAGAGGGTTTAGATTATGATTAAATTATTAATTTCAAAAATTAGACACGGTTAGACATGGTTAGACGCGGTTAGACACGGTTAGACACGGTTAGACAGGGTTAACCGCGGTTAATTTTTGTGATTTTTATATATCATATTATTTGGGTTCCAAATTTGATTTTTAAGATATAAATGGTCTTATAAAGGCCCTAGGATAATATTAGAGGGTTTAGATTATGATTAAATTATTAATTTCAAAAATTAGACACAGTTAGACACGGTTAGATGCGGTTAGACGCAGTTAGACACGGTTAGACACGGTTAGATTCTATTATTTTCAGAAAATAAAAAAATATTAATAAATTTTCAAAAATTCAAGAAAAATCTAAGAAATTGTTATTCTTGAGAGTACCTTAATTACATTAACTTTAAATAATATAACATAATTTCTAATATGAATTTTATTTTTAAATTTACAAATTATGATGAAATCTTATTAAAAAATCATTTTTTGTACATTAATATTTTTTAAAAATTTCCAAATAATGAAAAACTATGTTTTTCTACGTTTTACTAATTGATCTATCAAATGAATGGAACAGATTGAGATTTTGTATGTATATAATATAAAATTTATCAAAAAATCAAACATACTCACGTTTTTAGTCAAACATACTCACGATGGAAAATTACTAAATTACCCCTGCTTCCTTTTTTTTCTCATGGGAAGCACTTCCCATGGGTTGGCCCTCTTTTCTGAATGCTGGTTCTAATACACAAACATAATACCTTTTTTGCCTTGGAGATCTCAAAAATGACTGCTTTTCTCCTACTCTGTCATGAATTCACAAGGGTTGATAGTGTTCTGGAAGGTCTTACAAAGGATCTTGCATATGCAACTGGTAATGCCATTATCTTCTTTGCTTTGCTAACATAGCCCTTTTGGTGAAGTTGTCCAGTCGCTAGCTTCAATCTCATCTAGTATCTTACGGTATAGCAGCAACACGGTCCAGACCTGTACGCAATCATGCCAAGAAGTGTGAGTTTTGTTATTGAGAATTTTGTGAAATTTTTATTTTGACAGCGAGAATTGAAATTTTGAATTGCTTGCATCATGGTTGGTATTTCAAAACATTACTAGTATATCCTTGTCAAGTTTTGGAAATTCTTATACTCACTGGCCATCTGCTAGCTTGATTGAGCTCTGTTATACCTGTCTCGGTTTCCTGAAAGAACTTCCTTGCCATTTTAATTTGGCTCTTCATGCAACTCCTACATTTATCAATCACTCTCCTAGAAAATATTGTCTTCTTCTGAGAGTCCTGCTTGAGCCAATTCATCCTGTGGCAAGTAAATCCTTCCTCTCCTTGCATTGGATATTAACAACCCATAGAAAACACGTTTCAGTGGATGATAGAAAACTTGAACAATTAACCATTGCATGCAATGAGAAACATGTTGGACCCACTTTCACCGAATGATGAAGAGGATTATGAGTAGGTTAGGATTTGATCCAATTTAAAGCCCGACCATGTCTTCATAACAGACCGAATTAACTCCTATTGAATGATGAATTCAGCAGCTTACTAAGTGAATTTTAAGAGATATTGAACATGATATGAAAACATTATGGCTATTCACTTACTCTTCTCCGACATCCCTGAGTATATCCGTGAACTGATTTGTGATTCCCAGTGCCAAATCTGCATTATACACACTCACTGTTGTTGCCTGAGAATCTGGGTCAATACCCATCACTGGTACACTCATCAATCCAACTGTACCAGCTACATAATAACAACAGAGGTAGAGTTCATCCAAGTTCTCGTATCTTGATTTAACAATGTCCATTCTCATTCCCTCGATCATGTCTTTGGACGGCTGGAAGACAAATGGAGAATAAAAGTGATCATCCAGTTCAAATGAGAAATCCAAAATCACTGTCAGAACTAACAGAGAAGTGTGTTGTCTAAAGACCCTAAGCAACAAAAATTCCTTTAAATGCCACATTGATTCAAAAATAATTGGTTGCATCAATGATGAAACAGAACTCTTTTAGTGGGCTTTAATAAGTTGTCAATTTGATTGGATGATTAGTAGTACCTAACACAACAAAAGTCCTATCATTAAATCCCCTCTGGCAAACAGGGAAACTGGCACCTAAAGCAATTTTTCGTCTAAAAATTTTGCAGTAAAGATTCGAGGATGTCATCTACTACAGGGAAGATCTTATCAGCTGTTAAATGGATCATTGTGCTGTGCCGAGGTTTTTCTTCTTTCTTGAGGAGGGAACCAAGTAAAGGTTTGAGACACGGATAACTTAAAAAAAAATCACCTCTCTACCAGTTAAAATTAAAACAAATATACATAACTATGGAAAGAGAATTTTAGTTATTTCAAGATAAAGAAATTATTAAAGTATGAAGAAAACAGTGCTCAGGTTACAAGTTCTGGAAGGGAATCAAAAAATATATTTCCTACATATAAAGCCATATGCTACAAATATGAAACTTAAGGGTAAAAAGTGAAAATTATGGAAACTTGAGGGATGTAAATGCAAATCCTCTGCCGGCCGCATCACCGACTTTTGTCGTTTTCTGGAGATTGCTACGTAGAGCAGGCACAGCAAACTCACTGCGTAAGTCGAGCGCGTATCTGTATACGCGACGCGCACGTATGATGTGATTTATATACTGTTCACCCAAATCTCGATCCCAAAGCTTTCTTGCTAGCTCAAAAGAAAAGGCAAGCAAGCTGGCTACTGGAGCCGCCTTCTGTGATCGGAAGGTAGAGCGGCAGCAAGGCGATGGGCAGCCTTCACTTGTAGGAAAACAACCATTGATTAAATCTATAATCAAAATAGGATCTGTCTCATGCTAAAAATTATTAAGAAATTAAAACCATAAACGGAAGCTTACCTGAATCCATGGATGCTATTAATCTTTGACTTTAGGTCTTCCAAGTTAATGCACCTGGGGTTTTAGGAGAGTGTAGCTCTTCTTCTCTACTGATGGGATGACAGAAAAGAACCCTGACAAGATGCATAACCCGGGGACCACAACCTATTTTATAGGAAGCCTAGTTTCCTATTTCCAATTTAGCCAATCATAAAATTAGAAATTAGAAACTAGACTATATGGTTTCTACGCATAGGAGATCAATACTTTATCAAATGATTTAGGCCCATAAAACCTTATAAGATCACTTTTATAATTTGGACCATTAATTTATGATAGCATACATATATATAAATAATATATGTATGTCCAAAAATTCCAACAATCTCCCACTTGGACTACATGTATTTTATAATTATATATATGACCTTATGAGCTCAAAACCTTATGCTATCATACCAAAATCATGTCCAAACAATCTCGTTCACTAATTATGCCAACATAGAACTAAGGCGGCCTTTGTTACATTTATCGTAACTGACCCATCTAAGATCACATATATCAAACATAACTAAACGACATAGATCAAGCATGGATGCGTAGCATGGAAATTACATGTAATGTGATCTAAAATGCCTATTTCCAATTGATCTACCTTATTTGGTGAGATCAAACCAATACCAAAAGTACTGAAAAACCAAAATACTGAATACTTTATTTCTGCAGAAAATATCCATAACTGTAATATACAAAAGCGTGTCTGCCAAATAAAAGCAAAAAAAATACAAACTCCCACTAAACCAGAGTATCATCAAGTGATACAACACCCATGTGAGCAGTATGCTCATGAAAGACCTTGGGTGGCAGTCCCTTTGTCAGCTGATCCGCAATCATAGAGTTTATTCCTATGTGCTCTATAGACACTTAACCTTCCTGAATTCTTTCCTTAACAACTAGGAACTTGAGATCAATAAATTTTGACTTTCTTCGAGCTCCTGTTGTTGTTAGAATATAAGACTGCTGAGTTATTGTCACAATATAACTTGAGTGATCTTTCAATTCCATTCAAAATTTGCAGCCCCGTGACAAAATTTCGCAGCCATATAGCCTAATTGGATGCCTCAAAACATGCTATAAATTCAGTTGCCATTGTGGAAGGAGCAACGAGTGTCTGCTTAGCACTCCTCCAAGAGATTGCTCCTCCAGCAAGCAGGTAAATATAGCCCGAAGTGGATCTAAGACTGTCCTGGCATCCTGCATGGTCGGAGTCTGAATATCCAATGATCTCTATATTATCCAACCTCCTGTATGTGAGCATGTAGTGTTTTGTTCTCTGTAAATATCTAAAAACTCTTTTGGCTGCTTTCCAGTGATCCAATCCTGGATTACTTAAATATCTGCCCAACATGCCAACATGAATGCTATATCTGGACGTGTGCAAACTTGGGCATACATCAAACTTCCCACTGCTGAAGCATAAGGTACCTTTTTGCATCTCCTTGGATTCAAAATCATTTTGAGGGCACTGTTGGAGACTGAATTTATCTCCCTTGGCAACAGGGGTATCTCCTGGTTTACAATCCTGCATGCAAAATCTTTCTAGTACTCTTTCAATATAGGTCTTTTGTGATAATCTGAGAATACCTTGAGAGTGATCCCGATGTATCTGAATTTCTAATACAAAAGTTGCTTCACCAAGATCTTTCATTTCAAATTTTGTTGATAGAAATCTCTTAGTTTCATGCAATAATCCTATATCATTGCTGGCAAGCAATATGTCATCGACATATAATACTAGAAAAATATGTTTACTCCCACAGAACTTATGGTACACACAATCATCAACCATATTCATCTCAAAACCGAATGAGATGATAACTTGATGAAATTTGTAATACCATTGACGGGAAGCCTGCTTGAGCCTATGGATGGATTTCTTTAATTTACAAACCATTTGTTTTGCATCTCCAGACACAAAATTTTCTGGTTGCACCATATAAATGGTTTCATCAATGTCACCATTGAGAAACACAGTCTTCACATCCATCTGATGTAGCTCAAGATCAAAATGTGCCACTAAAGCCATTATTACCCTAAAAGAGTCTTTCGACGAAACTAGAGAGAAAATCTCTTTATAATCAATGCTTTTGTTTGAGTAAATCTCTTTGCGACAAGACGAGCCTTATACTTTTCCACATTGCCCTTTGAATCTCTTTTGGTTTTAAATATCCATTTACGACCAATGAGTTTTGCACCTTCAGGCAATGGGACAAGTTCCCAAACGTCATTGTCTTTCATAGACTTAATCTCTTCATTCATGGCATTAATCCACTCTTGAGAATTTTCACTTTGCATTATTTGACGGAAGTTGATAGGATCATTTTCCATCGTCGTAATGTTATCCTGATGTTCTTGGAGAAAGATAATATAATCATTAGAGATTGCACTTCTCCTTTCTCTAGTGGATCTCCTTAATGACATTAGTTCTTCAGGTTGTTGAGCTTGCTCAGCAGGAATATCCTGTTGACCTTGATCAGGGAGGTTGTCAACAATGTCTTCTGATTCCGGTATTGTTGTTTGAACTATGTCAGGAACAACAATCGTAGGAAAAGTTACCAATTCCTCTTCAAAGACATAGTCTCTAATCTTATTCTCCCCTCCAAGCTCAATATCCTCGAAAAACTGGGCATTTCCCGTTTCAAAAAAGGATCTGGATGTGGGATCATAAAATTTATACCCCCGGGACCGTTCAGAATATCCAACAAAATAGCTACTAATAGTTCTTGAGTCCAGTTTCTTTTCATTTGGCCTATAAGGCCTTGCCTTAGCTGGACAACCCCAAATGCGTAAATGTTTTATGATAGACTTTTTGCCCGTCCATCATTCATAAGGGGTTTTAGCGGCTGCCTTAGTTGGTACTCTATTAAGGATATAAGCTGCAGTCTTTAATGCCTCTCCCCAGAGCGAGTTTGGTAAAGTAGTACAACTAATCATACTCCTTATCATGTCCTTTAAAGTTCGGTTTCGTCTTTCAGCTACACCATTCATCGTAGGACTACCTAGCATGGTATACTGTGGGACGATACCACACTTTTCTAAGAAATTGGCAAAAGGCCCTGGACGTTGTTCCCCTGATCCATCATATCTACCGTAGTATTCACCACCACGATCAGATCTAACGACCTTAATTCTTTTGCCAAGTTGATTTTCAACTTCGGCCTTAAAAATTTTAAACATGTCCAATGATTGAGACTTCTCATGGATGAGATATAGGTAGTCATAACGTGAAAAATCGTCTATGAACGTAATAAAATATTGTTGACCATTCCAAGAAGCCGTAGGGAATGGCCCACAAATATCCGTATGTATTAGTTCTACGACGTCTGAAGACCTGTTGGCACCGAATCTCCTTATGTTTGTTTGTTTTTCCTTAACACAATCAACATAGACTTGAAAATATGATAAATCAAGAGGATTGAGAATTCCATCTGACACAAGTCTTTCAATTCTTGGTTTAGAAATGTGTCCTAAACGTTTGTGCCAGAGCGAAGCAGAATTCTCATCAGTTAATTTTCGTTTTGTACCACGTGAATTCACATGCAAGGATTTCATAAATGAGACAACTATATCAAGCAAATAAAGGTTATCACAACTAGATAAAGAACCGGTACTCATAATATTTGAATTCAAAGAAAGATAAAACTGACTATTTCCAAATAAACAATAATAACCAGATTTGTCCAAAACAGAAATAGATACCAAATTCTGTCTGAAAGACGGTACAATATATGTTTCTTTCAAATCCAAATAAAAACCAGTCTTTAACAATAACCTAAATGTGCCTATTGCCTCAACCTCAACTGCTTTGCCATCGCCCACATAGATGAATTTTTCAGCATCACTTGGCTTTTAGCAGCTCAGGCAACCCTGCATAGACATACTTATGTGAGTAGTGGCACCAGAATCTATTAACCAAGTATGTATAGGTACAAAAGCTAAATTAACCTCAGAACAAACCAAAGCGAGAAGCATACTCTTCTTTACACGCCGAGTGTGATATTTGGTACAATCCTTCTTTTGGGGTCCAGGAGTATGACAGAAGTAACAGCCTGATTCCTTAGTTGATTTCTTTTGCTGTTTCTTATTTGCCACTCCTACCGCAGCTTCCTTATCCTTTTTTCTTTTCTTGGTCTTTTCCTTAAAAGTACTTGCCAAGTGTGCACTTTCAGACTTATCTCGCTTCATTCTTTCTTCTTCTGCCACACAATGTGAAATGAGCTCATTAAGAGTCCATTTCTCTTTCTGGCAGTTATAACTGATCTTACACTATCTGAATTATGGAGGAAGAGATATCAAAACTATATGCACCAGCACATCATCAGATAGCTGTAACCCAAGTGTCTTTAGTTTCGAAGCGAGATTAGACATCTCAAGGATGTACTCCCTTATGTTTCCTTTACCCTTATTCCTCATTGAAACCAAGTTTGACAAAGTCGTACTTGTTTCAGCCTTATCGCTTTTTTCAAAGCGCTTTTAAATTTCCTCAAGGAAATCCATTGCAGTGATATCTTTGTTAGATACGCCACCCCTGAAAGCTTCTGGAATCGATTTGTGTATGATCATAAGACACATGCGATTTGAACGATCCCACCTCTCAAAGTCCCGTTTTTTCTCAATGGAACTTACAGCCGCAAGAGAGGCGAGTTGTTTAACCCTTAACGCAAGGTCAAGATCCATACACCCAATAATGATCATCACATTCTCTTTCCATTGCTTGAAATTGGTTCCGTTCAGCATGGAAATTGAATTAATGTTGGCAGATGTGGTAGAAGTAGATGTGTTAACTGAAAATAGAACAAAACAACATATTCACATGAGATATACACATAAAACCTTAGTAAAATTCAAATAATGGCAAGACCCATCACAAGATACCTAGCACAACATTAATATTTAGTCTTTGGACAGAAATATTAACTTGTAAATGGTACTCTTGTTGTAGTAATCAAATATTGATAATAAAATTTTGTCAAATAATAAGCCTTTCTTTGGACCAACTTATTATTCACATGGAAAACTAAATAATTATCACATATTTATTACCACATGTGTAAATATAATTCGGCCAAAAATTAACCTTCCTTTGAGCCGATTAAAATTCGCATGAATTACATCACGCAATCATCTTAATATTTCAAAAATAAATTAATCTACACAAGAGAGGCTACTTTGGCAGTATGTTTTTTCAATTAATTTATTTTAAAATATCAGTCATTCGTAAAGAATATTTATACCATTATTTGAAATTTAAATTCCAAAAGATCTAAAAATAAAATTTTGCATGATTCTAATCCTAAGATGGTTATGCTTCACCTTCTTGGTGACAGACCTTGAAGCTTCTCCAAGGGGATGATGAAGTAACCAAATGGGCAAGATTACAGGTTAGCACTTCAGAGGAGTCTGTTGCATTGGATGATGACGCATGTCCCGCTGACATCCAGTCCCATCTCAACCTTGCCTTGCTTGATGTGGAAGATGATTCTCTTTCTGTTAGCAGCACGGAGCCGAGTCTCAGCTATTTAACAACGAACAAATCATGGGTGGATTACTTGCAGGGAAGGTGGAGCCGGTCTGGTAGTTTCGATTGACCGTCCCCCCTTGTGAGGCCTGCATATCTTTGTATATTCCTTTACAAGCATTTGATTTTTCGTTGACTATTTAACCGTCTTGGATGAGAGGTTGCTCGAAGAACTGTGGCCCTCCTTGATGACAAGGCGTCTTCTTACCTTTTATTTCGGTTCTATTCATGGGCCCAGGCGTCTTCTTACCTTTTATTTTGGTTCTATTCATGGGCCCATTTTCAAAGATTGAGGAAAGTAATGTGTGGCATCTGAGGGCCACAGTTCTTCGAGCAACCTCTCATCCAAGACGGTTAAATAGTCAACGAAAAATCAAATGCTTGTAAAGGAATATACAAAGATATGCAGGCCTCACAAGGGGGGACGGTCAATCGAAACTACCAGACCGGCTCCACCTTCCCTGCAAGTAATCCACCCATGATTTGTTCGTTGTTAAATAGCTGAGACTCGGCTCCGTGCTGCTAACAGAAAGAGAATCATCTTCCACATCAAGCAAGGCAAGGTTGAGATGGGACTGGATGTCAGCGGGACATGCGTCATCATCCAATGCAACAGACTCCTCTGAAGTGCTAACCTGTAATCTTGCCCATTTGGTTACTTCATCATCCCCTTGGAGAAGCTTCAAGGTCTGTCACCAAGAAGGTGAAGCATAACCATCTTAGGATTAGAATCAAGCAGAAATATCTCTATTTTGCCAGTGTCTCCTTCTCCGGCCAAAACACAGCTCCGTATTAGGTGGGTTCCTCCCACATGAAGTCAAAGTGGGGGCCCCACCACTTTTGGCTTATGTGGAATTTCCTCACCTGCCATTTCGTCTCATCCTCTTGCTTTCGGCGCGGGAGGAGAAAAGGGGTGAGAGAGAGAGAGATTATAAAAATCTCTTCTCCTCTCAGCAGCGACATTCGTTCGTCGTCAGAGAGAGTTTTTTCTCTCCGTTTTCGGTTTTCAGAGAAGCAGCAGCAGCAGCTCCGACGGACGGAGGAGGATTTTATCCTCAAATGCTCAAGGTTTCTACGGCAGTTATCTCTTCCGGCCATTAAGAGAGAAAATTCTGCCGTCATCTCAGATTTGGTGAGATCTATCCTGGTTATTTCCTGTATTGAAATCCATCCTTATTGTGATGATGAAATCCTCTAGTTTTGACTAGAGAAGACATTGCGTTGTAATCCCATTATTCTATAGTGGAAGATTTACCTGGACTGGGTCCCGTGGTTTTTCCCCTTTGGTAAAGAGGGGTTTTCCACGTAAAATTGTGGTGTATTTTTCCGTGGTTTGATTGTTTATCATTTGCAATATTTATTGTCTGTGATTAATTATTCCTGTTTAATCCACACAAAAAGGGGATAGCCTAAAATCCCAACAAGTGGTATCAAAGCGAGGTTTTAGTAATCTTGTGCCTTGTGTTGAACGATGGAGGTTAATACAAGTAGAATGATTAATTTGAATGGTTCAAATTATCATGTGTGGAAGGGAAAAATGGAAGACCTGCTATATGTCAAAGATTTTTATTTGCCTGTGTTTGCGGAACAAAAACCCGTAGAAAAAACTGATGCTGAATGGACTTTACTTCATCGTCAAGTATGTGGGTATATCAGGCAGTGGGTGGATGATAATGTTTTAAACCATGTCAGTGAAGAAACAAATGCACGTTCTTTATGGGACAGGCTTGAACAGCTGTATGCTCGAAAAACCGGAAACAACAAGTTGTTTCTAATAAAGAAGTTGATGGGCTTGAAATACAGGGATGGAACTCCTTTATCAGATCACTTGAATGCTTACCAGGGAATTCTTAATCAGTTGGCTGGGATGAATATCAAATTTGAAGATGAGGTGCAGGGGTTATGGCTTCTAGGCACATTGCCGGACTCGTGCGAGACGTTTAGAATGTCGGTATCTAACTCAGCTCCAAATGGTGTAATCACTATGGATTTGGCTAAGAGTAGTGTTTTAAATGAAGAGATGAGAAGAAAGTCACAGGGTCCGTCACAGTCAGATGTCTTAGTCATGGAAAAGAGGGGGAGGAGCAAGAGTAAAGGTCCGAAGAACAGAGACAGAAGCAAAAGCAAGTCAAACAGGTTTGCCAATGTTGAGTGTTATCACTGTGGTAAAAAGGGGCATATAAAGAAGTATTGTCGACAACTCAAAAGAGACTACAAAAATGAAAAAGGGATAGAAAAAGAAACTGATGATAGTAATGATGTTGATAGAGTTTCTGCCGTCACAGATGACTTCCTTATTGTGTATGATGATGATGTTGTCAACCTTGCATTTCATGAGACTAGTTGGGTGATTGACAGTGGTGCCTCCATTCATGCTACATCGCGACGAGACTTCTTTACATCTTATACATCCGGAGACTTTGGGGATGTTAAGATGGGTAACAATGGTGTAGCTAAAGCTGTCGGCATGGGAGATGTGTACTTAGAAACCAACAATGGTACGATGTTGCTTTTGAAAAATGTTAAACATATCCCTGATATTCGCTTGAATTTGATTTCAGCAAGTAAGCTTGATGATGAGGGGTTTTGCAACACCTTCAGTAATGGTCAATGGAAGCTTACTAAAGGTTCTATGGTTATGGCTAGAGGCAAGAAGTGCTCCTCATTGTACTTCATGCAGGCAAAGGTTTCTGATTGTATTATCAATAAAATGGAGAATGAAAGTACAACAGAGCTATGGCATAGAAGACTAGGTCACATGAGTGAGAAGGGTTTGATGGTTTTGGCTAAGAAGAATCTTCTTTCTGGATTGAAGAATTCAACACTAAAGAAATGTGTTCATTGCTTGGCAGGGAAGCAAAACAAAGTTGCCTTTAAAACATCCCCTCCTTCAAGGAAGCCAGAAATACTTGACTTAGTATATTCTGATGTTTGTGGTCCCATGAAAGTAAAAACACTTGGTGGTGCTCTCTATTTTGTGACTTTTATAGATGATCATTCAAGGAAGTTGTGGGTCTATACCTTGAAGACAAAAGACCAAGTGTTAGATATTTTTAAACAGTTTCAGACCTCAGTTGAGAGACAGACTGGGAAGAAGTTAAAGTGTATCAGAACTGATAATGGAGGTGAGTATTGTGGTCCTTTTGATGAATATTGCAAACAGCTGGGTATTAGGCATCAAAGGACACCTCCGAAGACTTCTCAGTTAAATGGGCTAGCTGAGAGAATGAACAGGACACTAGTTGAAAGGGTGAGATGTTTGCTTTCACATGCACAGTTGCCAGGATCCTTTTGGGGTGAGGCTTTGAGTACTGTTGTACATGTGTTAAATCTCACACCCTGTGTTCCTTTAAATTTTGATGTTCCAGACAGAGTTTGGTTGGGAAAAGATGTATCCTATAGTCACTTGCGTGTCTTTGGATGTAAGGCCTTTGTGCATATTCCCAAAGATGAGAGGTCTAAGCTTGATGTCAAGACA
Organism: Annona cherimola; assembly: GCA_030490835.1. NCBI lineage: Eukaryota > Viridiplantae > Streptophyta > Magnoliopsida > Magnoliales > Annonaceae > Annona > Annona cherimola. Next base: position 87,935,468 of record CM059975.1, on the reverse strand, counting down.
AGGCAGTGTGTATTTATTGGCTATGGCCAAGATGATTTTGGTTACAGGTTTTATGATCCGGTACAGAAAAAGCTTGTAAGAAGCCGAGATGTTGTGTTTATGGAAGACCAAACCATACAAGATATTGAGAAAACAGTTAAAACAGTTTCTCAATATTATGATAATTTAACAGACTTGGATCCAGTTCCTTTGACACATGTGCCAGTACAGGTTAGAGATGAAGTTCAAGATGACCAGGATGGTACAGTTGATGTTGATACTCATACACAGGTTGAGATTAATGATGGCATTGTTGAGCAGTCACCAGTACCAGAAGTTCCACCAGATGTTCCACTCAGGAGGTCTACTAGAGATCGTCATCCTTCTACACGATATTCTGTTGATGAATATGTGTTACTGACTGACGGGGGAGAGCCCGAATGTTATGCAGAAGTCATGGAAGATGAACACAAGAAGGAGTGGGTTGAAGCCATGCAAGATGAGATGAAGTCACTGCATGAAAATCATACATTTGAGTTGGTAAAGTTACCTATGGGCAAAAGAGCTTTGAAGAACAAGTGGGTATACAGAGTGAAGCTAGAACAACATACCACACAACCTCGATACAAAGCAAGATTGGTCGTCAAGGGATTCAATCAAAAGAAAGGTATTGATTTTGATGAGATTTTTTCTCCGGTTGTTAAAATGTCTTCTATTCGTGTGGTTTTGGGTCTAGCTGCTAGTCTTGATTTGGAGATTGAACAGATGGATGTAAAGACAGCTTTTCTCCATGGTGAATTAGACAAGGAAATTTATATGGAGCAGCCAGAGGGTTTCGTGGAAAAAGGAAAAGAGGATTATGTGTGCAAGCTGAGGAAAAGCCTCTATGGCTTGAAGCAAGCACCAAGACAATGGTATAAGAAGTTTGAGTCAGTTATGGAGAAACATGGCTATCGAAAAACAACTTCTGATCATTGTGTCTTTGTGCAGAAATTCTCTGATGATGATTTTATTATACTATTGCTTTATGTCGATGATATGTTGATTATTGGCAGAAATTCTTTGAGGATTGACAGGTTGAAGATGCAGCTAAGTAAAGTTTTTGCTATGAAGAATTTAGGGCCAGCAAAACAAATTCTTGGCATAAGCATTCATCGTGAGAGGAATGCCAAGAAGTTATATTTGTCACAAGAGAAGTACATTGAGAAAGTACTTCAGAGGTTCAACATGGACAGAGCTAAAGTGGTTAACTCTCCTCTTGCCACTCACTTTAAGCTAAACATCGAGCAGTGTCCCTCTACAGACATAGAGAAGAAGGACATGAAAAGGGTTCCATATGCTTCAGCTGTGGGAAGTTTGATGTATGCAATGGTATGTACAAGGCCAGACATAGCTTATGCAGTTGGTATTGTTAGCCGGTTTTTGTCCAATCCTGGGAGAGAGCATTGGAATGCAGTTAAGTGGATTATGAGATATCTACGAGGTACTTCCATTTTGAGACTTTGTTTTGGCAATGAGAAACCATTACTAGTTGGCTACACGGATGCAGATATGGCAGGAGATGTGGACACTCGTAAGTCTACCTCTGGTTCCTTGATTACTTTTGCAGGGGGAGCTGTAGCTTGGCAATCAAGGCTACAGAAATGCGTTGCACTTTCTACAACCGAAGCAGAATTCATTGCAGCAACTGAAGCATGTAAAGAGTTGTTGTGGATGAAGAGGTTTCTACATGAGCTCGGTTTCAAGCAACAAAGATATATCGTATTTTGCGATAGTCAAAGCGCAATTCACCTTGGTAAGAATTCTTCTTTTCATGCAAGATCAAAGCATATTGATGTGAGGTATCATTGGATAAGAGAAGCTATTAATGACAAGTTGTTTGAACTTGAGAAAATCCATACCGATTATAATGGCTCTGATATGTTGACGAAGGCTCTACCAAGGGAGAAGCTTGAAGTTTGTCGTTTAATTGTTGGGATGGCGAATCCCTTCATGTAGTCGGAAGGGGGAGATTTATTAGGTGGGTTCCTCCCACATGAAGTCAAAGTGGGGGCCCCACCACTTTTGGCTTATGTGGAATTTCCTCACCTGCCATTTCGTCTCATCCTCTTGCTTTCGGCGCGGGAGGAGAAAAGGGGTGAGAGAGAGAGAGATTATAAAAATCTCTTCTCCTCTCAGCAGCGACATTCGTTCGTCGTCAGAGAGAGTTTTTTCTCTCCGTTTTCGGTTTTCAGAGAAGCAGCAGCAGCAGCTCCGACGGACGGAGGAGGATTTTATCCTCAAATGCTCAAGATTTCTACGGCAGTTATCTCTTCCGGCCATTAAGAGAGAAAATTCTGCCGTCATCTCAGATTTGGTGAGATCTATCCTGGTTATTTCCTGTATTGAAATCCATCCTTATTGTGATGATGAAATCCTCTAGTTTTGACTAGAGAAGACATTGCGTTGTAATCCCATTATTCTATAGTGGAAGATTTACCTGGACTGGGTCCCGTGGTTTTTCCCCTTTGGTAAAGAGGGGTTTTCCACGTAAAATTGTGGTGTGTTTTTCCGTGGTTTGATTGTTTATCATTTGCAATATTTATTGTCTGTGATTAATTATTCCTGTTTAATCCACACAAAAAGGGGATAGCCTAAAATCCCAACACTCCGCGTCTCAGGCGTGCCGTTGTCTCCCATCTGGCCGTCGGCTCAGTTGCAACAGATGGTGCGACAGCGTCTTCTGAATCTAGCATCGACAGCTTCGGCGGCACACAATCCGCGGCAGCTTCTCCGGCAGCGGCAATCCCAAAAAAAAAACAACAACTGTGGCAGATCCAAGCGGGAAAACCCAAATCCGGTGAAACAGTTTTTTTTATTATTATAAAATTCCAGATGAACAGTGGCAGCCGCAATTAGGTTTTCGATTTTCTATTCTGAATCCATGATTAATAAATTCGTTACATGCAATCAACAGCATACTTGAATTCATTAATTTTTCTTAATAATTTAACATGAAGATTAAGCTTTGATACCACTTGTCAGAAAACAACCATTGATTAAATCCATAATCAAAACAGGATCTGCCTCATGCTAAAAATTATTAAGAAATTAAAACCATAAACGGAAGCGTACCTGAATCCACAGATGCTATTAATCTTTGGCTTTAGGTCTTCCAAATTAATGCACCTAGGGTTTTAGGAGAGTGTAGCTCCTCTTCTCTACTGATTGGATGACAGAAAAGAACCCTGACAGGATGCATAACCCGGGGACCACAACCTATTTTATAGGAAGCCTAGTTTCCTATTTCCAATTTAGCCCATCATAAAATTAGAAATTAGAAACTATGCTATATAGTTTCTACGCATAGGAGATCAATACTTTATCAAATGATTTAGGCCCATAAACCCTTATAAGATCACTTTTATAATTTGGATCATTAATTTATGATAGCACACATATATATAAATAATATATGTATGTCCAAAAATTCCAACATCACTTTCTAAGCGCAGCGAGCATTCAGCTTCTAAGCGCAGCCAGCATTCACTTTCTAAGCAATCTTGTGGAGATGATTTCACAGCAATCTCATCTCAGGACAATGCATTAGCTCATAATGCAAATGGTTTTGATTTATCTAAGGAAGAAGGGAAGTGGATTCGTTTTTCACAAGTTGGAGGGAAAAAGGACTTTGCTTTGATTGAGAGGATAAATGGGAAGCCAGTTGATGTTTTTAGGGGACTTGAACTTCACACCCGTGTTTTCAATGACATCGAGCAAAAGAAAATTGTTGATTACGTTCACAACCTTCAGCAGATGGGTCAAAAGGGGCTGCTTCGAGGTATGTATGAGTTAGTTTCAGTGCTGATTTACCTTATTTTGCTCCTAATTACTTGTTTCCTATTGTTGTGCTATTGATACTTCATTTGTATAATTGCTACTTATCTACCATTAATCAATTTGCAGAACGCACATATTCAGAACCAAGGAAATGGATGCGTGGCAAAGGTCGTGTAACCATTCAATTTGGCTGTTGTTACAACTATGCAATAGTAAGTGTTTACGACTGATATCCCAAGCCATAACGCTTAATTTACATGATAGGGACCATTCAGATGATCCCTATTCAAGCTCAGATGGACCCTTTGTCCATGCACGAAAGAGCCGTGCTGATCGGGGATATCACTTAAGGCCAAGAGAGACATTGAGGCCTAAGGCAAGATGGAGCCCTGAGCCACAGTCGCGGCGTATGATGAGGAGGACCGTGCAGCGAACTACCGTGCAGCAGGCACAGGAGACCGAGTAACTCAAGGGGAGGGTGGTCATTACTTGAATAGTATAAATAAGGCAGAGCGCGGGAGAGTTGGGTATCTTTGAATACCAGAGAATTCCTTTTTCTTCTTGTTTTTGTAAAATCATTTCCAATTGATTGATTTCATCAGAAATACAAATTTTACTTGAAGATTTTCTCAATTCGTACAAAGGAAATTCAGTTCGTTCCTAACAAGGTATCAAAGCACAGTTTTCCTATTAAAATGCCAGGAGCTGGGACGCAAGGAGAACGCATAACTCGTATGGAGCAAGATTTGATGATGCAACAGAATATACAAGCAAGTCAAGAAGAGAGGCTAGGACGAATGGAGAGAGATTCAGTGGAGAGATCGGTGGCATTCGAACGCCGCATGGATAGTTTCGGACAGCAGTTGGCGGAGGTACGTGACGGTTTGAAAGCACAGTATGAAGCTATGCTCCTCAAGCTTGATTCTATAGCCGATCTGCGCATTACTCCTTCCATTCCTACTGAAACGGGACAGGAGGAGAATGTCTGGCATAACCGCAAATCTGAAGTACTTCATCATCATACGCCGGGTCACGGTAAAATTGATTTTCCGATTTATCATTCCGGAGATCCCAATCCGTGGATCGCTAGAGCGGAAAATTACTTCGATATTTACGGAACACCAGAGTGGAAGAAAGTTCGAATAGCATTTCAGCATCTGGATGGAGATGCTATTGCATGGGGGCAATGGTTCAATCGCACGCAGCCAGGAGCACAGTGGGCCTCTTTCTGCATGGCTATTCGACAGAGGTTTGGCAAGCCTGATTTGGTAGATGTGGATCGATCATTGCATAAAATCATGCAAAAAGGGAAGCTGGATGATTATATTTTGGAATTTGAAAGATTGCATAATCGAGCCACGGGTTGGACTGACAAATTATTATGCAGTACGTTCATAGGCGGACTCAGGGGTGATATTCGAGCAGAGATTGAAGCTATGAGACCGTCAACTATGAATATCATGGAAGTGATTGAAGCTGCCAGAGTGATAGATTACAAACGCCTGCAGATCAGATCGTGGATCAGGCAAGGAACAGGGGAATCCACAGGAGACTATCCTCCTCGGAAGACGGAAGGGAAAGGTACTGGTGGTATGCTAGTGAAGAAGCTCTCTTTGGAGCAAATACAAGAGAAAAGGCAGAAAGGGCTATGCTACTCTTGCGATGAGAAGTATACTAGGGGACATGTTTGTGCCACGAAGCAGTTATGCATTTTGGAAATGGAGGACAGGGGTATATATGAACAGCTTGGGGAGTTGGGAGATGTAGTGGACAGACAGGAAGCGGAAATTTCATTACATGCTTTATCTGGCTCCCTTGCGGCACAGTCCATGAAAATTAAAGGATTCATCAAAGGGCAAGAAGTTATTGTCCTCATAGACAGTGGCAGCTCACATAACTTCATCAACATAGATGTAGCTGAGAGACTGCAATTGCCTATCCATTCCACAGATGAGTTTGTTGTTTCTATTGCAGATGGGCATAAACTATGGTGCACCGGACAATGCCCCGGTGTGCAAATTGTGTTGCAGCAGTATTGTACGGAAGTTAACTTGTTTCCACTGACTATTGGGGCTGCGGATGTGGTGCTTGGGGTGAGATGGTTGAAGGGGTTAGGAAAGGTGATTTGTGATTGGGAAGAAATGACTATGTGTTTTGTTAAGGAAGGTCACAGATATCACTTACAGGGGCTGCAACCTGGTGCAACTGAAACAACAACATGTAAATCAATTTGGAAGGAACAAACAGGGGGCAATCAAATTATGTTCCTATATATACAGCAAGAAGCATTGACATTGAAGCCCTCTAATGAATTACTGCCGGAACAAATCCAACAGTTGGAGTCCTTATTGTCCAGATTTCAGAAAGTATTTGAGCCATTTAAAGGATTGCCACCGTTAAGGGGATTAGAACACCACATTAATATCCATCCGGGTTCATCTCCTGCTTCGGTTCGTCCTTACAGATATGCTCATCACCACAAGGCCGAAATTGAATCCCAAATTAAAGATCTGCTTCAAAAGGGGTTCATTCAGCCTAGCACCAGTCCTTATTCTGCTCCTGTCATATTGGTTAAAAAGAAGGACCAATCGTGGAGGATGTGCATTGACTATCGTGCCCTTAATCAAATCACTGTCAAAGATAAGTTTCCCATTCCTATTATTGATGAATTGTTGGATGAACTGTCAGGTGCACGATTTTTCTCTAAACTGGATCTAAAATCTGGGTATCATCAGATTCTAATGCATCCAGCAGATGCCCATAAAACAGCTTTTCGAACTCATCAGGGTCAATATGAGTTTCTGGTTATGCCATTTGGCCTTTCCAATGCTCATGCTACTTTCCAAGCTCTCATGAATCGCATATTTCAGTCTTATTTGAGAAAATTTATTCTTGTTTTCTTTGATGATATACTGGTGTACAGCCCATCCTGGACAGAGCATATTAGCCACTTGGACATTGCATTCCAAGTGCTCAGTGATCATTCGTTGGTGGCCAACCGGGCCAAATGTGCTTTTGGTAGGACTGTCATACAGTATTTGGGTCATGTGGTTTCTCATGCAGGGGTAGCCGCAGATGGAGAAAAATTGGAAGTAATAAAGAATTGGCCTAGGCCGAAAAATGCTAAGCAGCTTAGATCCTTTCTGGGACTTACTGGTTATTATCGAAAGTTTATTCAAGGATATGGTATCCTGGCAGCACCACTGACAAGGTTACTACGAAGGGACGCCTTCGTTTGGGATGATGGGGCACAAGCTGCCTTTGAGAGGTTGAGATCAACTATGCTACAACCTCCCATTCTAGCCATGCCTGATTTTAATAAGACTTTTACGGTGGAGTGTGATGCTTCTGCCTCTGGAATTGGGGCTGTGCTATTACAAGACGAGCATCCTGTGGCATTCTTTAGTAAATCATTGTCACCTACTCATCATGGTAAATCCACATATGAACAGGAACTGATGGCGGTTGTTCTTGCGGTGAGGAAATGGAGGGCCTACTTGATTGGCCAACGCTTTGTGGTTCGCACAGATCACAATAGCCTGCGTTTCTTAACGCATCAAAGGGTTCTCACCCCTGTACAACAGAAATGGTTGGTCAAACTTATGGGCTATGATTTTTGTGTGGAGTACAAGCGAGGAGTGTCCAATACCGCAGCGGACGCTCTGTCTAGGCAAGCTGAACTTTCTCACATCTCTGTCAGTTATCAACATTTTCCCCTCCATGCCATTTTGTTGCAGGAATGCTTAGACAATAAGGCTTTATCAGATTTCAAAGAGAGGGTGATTCAGGATCCTTTGAGTTTTCCGCAGTACTCGATTCAGGGAAATCAATTGTTCAAAAAAGGCAGATTGTTGCTGCCAGAAGACAGCAGCCACATTCCAGCCCTTATCAGACATTTTCATGACTCGTTTCTAGGAGGACATGCTGGTGTGTTGAGAACGTGCAAACGTATTCAAGAGCATTTCACTTGGAAAGGATTGAAGACAGCAGTTCGTGCTCATGTGGCCGCGTGTCACATCTGTAATCAATCCAAGTATGAAGCTCAGAGTCCAGCTGGGCTACTACAGCAGCTGCCAATTCCTCAGTCCGTATGGTCGGAAGTATCGATGGATTTCATCGATGGCCTACCCTGCTCTCAAGGACGTTCATCCATAATGGTTGTGGTGGATCGCTTGTCTAAATATGCTCATTTTTGTGCTCTTCATCATCCTTATACTGCTGTTGCTGTTGCTCAAGTTTTTGTACAAAATGTGGTGCGCCTTCATGGGTTTCCTCGAACTGTTGTATCGGATCGCGACCCCATTTTTCTCAGCACCTTTTGGAAGGCATTCTTTCGAGAGCATCAGACTGATCTGAAGTATAGCACTGCTTACCATCCGGAGACAGATGGACAGACGGAGGTCGTCAACCGCACCTTAGAAACTTATCTTCGGTGTTTTTGTATGGATCGCCCTTCCCGATGGGTTGGCATGCTTCCTTGGGCTGAGCTGTGGTACAATACAGCTTTTCAGTCTGCGATACAGAGCACACCCTTTGAGGTTGTGTATGGACGCCAGCCACCTTCTGTTCCCACTTATGAATCTGGGTCATGCAATCTTCCAGCTATTGATGCGCAGTTGAGAGATCGTGATTTGTTGTTGCAACGTCTTAAGGAGAACTTGGAATTGGCCCAGCTGAGGATGAAGCAACAAGCTGATAAAGGGCGCCGCGAACGAGTGTTTCAGGTGGGCGATCGGGTTTATTTACGTCTTCAGCCTTTCCGTCAAAATTCGCTACGCTCTGGACGAATGCACAAATTATCTGCACGATATTACGGGCCTTTTCTGGTTGTTGAGCGCATTGGTTCGGTGGCTTATCGGCTGAGTCTTCCTGCCGAGTCACACATCCACCCAGTTTTCCATGTCTCACTCCTTAAACCTTGTGTGAATCCTTCTTTAACCGCTTCGGAACTTCCTCCGACTACAGTCGCAGATGAGTTGCAGTTGCTACCTGCTGGGATTATCGACCATCGACGCATATTCAAGGGACAGCGGGAATGTGATGAAATTCTGGTGCATTGGAAGGGGTTGCCTGATTGCGATGATTCGTGGGAAGAATTGTCTTCTTTCCGTCGCCGATTTCCTGACTTCGGCATTGACTTGGAGGTCCAAGTCAGTTCTCAAGCAGGCGGGGATGATAGGGACCATTCAGATGATCCCTATTCAAGCTCAGATGGACCCTTTGTCCATGCACGAAAGAGCCGTGCTGATCGGGGATATCACTTAAGGCCAAGAGAGACATTGAGGCCTAAGGCAAGATGGAGCCCTGAGCCACAGTCGCGGCGTATGATGAGGAGGACCGTGCAGCGAACTACCGTGCAGCAGGCACAGGAGACCGAGTAACTCAAGGGGAGGGTGGTCATTACTTGAATAGTATAAATAAGGCAGAGCGCGGGAGAGTTGGGTATCTTTGAATACCAGAGAATTCCTTTTTCTTCTTGTTTTTGTAAAATCATTTCCAATTGATTGATTTCATCAGAAATACAAATTTTACTTGAAGATTTTCTCAATTCGTACAAAGGAAATTCAGTTCGTTCCTAACATTACATCTCCTGTAACTATTTTTCGGCTTACTAAATCTAATTGGCAGGACAAGAATGGGAATCCTCCGGGAATTGTTAGAGATGAAGATGTGGATCCTCTTCCACCCTTATTCAAGGCAATTATCATCAAGAGATTGGTAAGACGGCATGTTCTTCCTCCCACACGCATTCCAAACAGCTGCATCGTCAATATCTAAGACGAAGGAGACTGCAACCCCCCTCAGATTGACTATCATGATTTTCTCCGCACTTTCTGCACAATCTCATTTCTAACAGAGTGCAACATACTATTTGGTTGCAACTTGAAAATTCTTGGACTCGGAGAATTCTCTGGCCCCATGTCAATACCTCTACCAGTCGGGTATGCATTCTTCTTTTCTCTTCAATAATTCACATATATTACTTATTTGTACGAATTGCTGAAAATATAATATGCGGAAAATAAACGGGAATGTGGATGATTCTAACTTTAATTTTCAATTATTCTTACAGATCTGTGCTCATCTTAAATGGGAATGGGGCTGACATTGCAAAACATTGTGTGCCTGGTGTTCCTGCCAAGAGGTATTGTATTACTTGGTCACCGTGTTCTGTTTTTCAGCAAATAAAGTAAATCTAATCTAATTAAGCTTCTTAACTAGCTTGAACTAAATTATTGTTTTATTTATGTGATTTTTCACCATCTCAATAACATTCAGAAAGATGGATGATAGCAAGCCACCATACAGCTTTGAGAACAAACCCATGGGAAGCACTTCCCATGAGAAAAAAAAGGAAGCAGGGGCAATTTGGTAATTTTTCATCATGAGTATGTTTGATTAAAAATGTGAGTATGTTTGGTTTTTTGATAAATTTTATATTATATACATACAAAATCTCAATCTATTCCATTCATTTGATAGATCAATTAGTAAAACGTATGTAAACATGATTTTTCATTATTTGAAAATTTTTAAAAATATTAGTGTAGAAAAAATGATTTTTTAATAAGATTTCATTATAATTGGTAAAGTTGAAAAATATAATTTTTATTAGAAATTATGTTATATTATTTAAAGTTAATGTAATTAAGGTACTCTCAAGAATAACAATTTCTTATATTTTTCTTGAATTTTTGAAAATTTATTAATATTTCTTTATTTTCTAAATATAATAGAATCTAATCGTGTCTAACTGCGTCTAACCCTATCTAACTGCGTCTAACCCTGTCTAACTGCGTCTAACCCTGTCTTACCGTGTCTAACCATGTCAAATTTTTTAAATTAATAATTTAATCAGAATTTAACACCTATAATATGATCCTAGAGCCTTTATAAGGCCATTTATATCTTAAAAACCAAATTTGGAACCCAAATAATATGATTTATAAAAATCACCATAATCTAACCGTGTCTAACCGCGTCTAACCATGTCTAACCGTGTCTAACCCTGTCTAACCGTGTCTAATTTTTGAAATTAATAAATTAATCATAATTTAACACTTGTAATATGATCCTAGGGCCCTTATAAGGCCATGTATATCTCAAAAACTAAATTTGGAACCCAAATAATATGATTTATTAAAATCACCATTAATCTAACCGTGTCTAACCTTATCTAACCGTGTCTAACCGCGTCTAACCGCGTCTAACCCTATCTAATCGCGTCTAACCGCGTTTAACCGTGTCTAACCGTGTCTAATTTTTGAAATTAATAATTTAATCCTAATTTAACATCTTTAATATGATCCTAGGGCCCTTATAAAGCCACATATATCTTAAAAATTAAATTTGGAACCCAAATAATATGATTTATAAAATTCACCATAATCTAACCGTGTCTAACCCTGTCTAACCGCATCTAACCCTGTCTAACCGTGTCTAATTTTTGAAATTAATAATTTAATCCTATTTTAACACCTGTAATATGATCCTAGGACCCTTATAAGGCTATATATATCTTAAAAACTAAATTTGGAACCCAAATAATATGATTTATTAAAATCACCATTAATCTAACCGTGTCTAACCCTGTTTAACCGTGTCTAACCGCGTCTAACCCTGTCTAACCGCGTTTAACCACGTCTAACCGTGTCTACTTTTTTAAATTAATAATTTAATCCTAATTTAACACCTTTAATATGATCCTAGGGCCCTTATAAGGCCATATATATCGTAAAAATCAAATTTGGAACTCAAATAATATGATTTATAAAAATCACCATAATCTGACCGGGTCTAACCCTGTCTAACCCTGTCTAACCGCGTCTAACCGTGTCTAATTTTTGAAATTAATAATTTAATCCTAATTTAACACCTGTAATATGATTCTAGGGCCCTTATAAGATCATATATGTCTTCAAAACCAAATTTGGAACCCAAATAATATGATTTATTAAAATTACCATAATCTAACCGCGTCTAACCCTGTCTAACCAAGTCTAACCGTGTCTAACTGAATCTAATTTTTTTATAATTTATGAATATTTTACCTAATCTATGTATTTTGCAAAATGTATATACTTTAATATTCATTCGAGGACTAAATAATTTTGGAACTAAATAAATATATAAAGTTATAATTAAAAATATTAACACCACTTGATTAAATGAAATAAAAATTTATATAAAGAAATAAAATAGTAAAAAATATTATATATATTTTGGACTCCCGCGGGACACATATATATTTTTATAAAAATAAAATATTCATTTTTTAAGGCCCGAGGGACAGTTATATATTTTAAAAAGCAAAACATTCATATTTGGAGGCCCGTGGGGCACATATATATTTTTATAAAAATAAAATATTCATTTTTTAAGGCCCGAGGGACAGTTATATATTTTAAAAAGCAAAACATTCATATTTGGAGGCCCGTGGGGCACATATATATTTTTATAAAATAAAATATTCATTTTTGGATGCCCGCGGGACACATGATTATTTTTATAAAAATAAAATATCCATTTTTTGAGGCCCGTGGGACATTTATATATTTTAAAAAATAAAATATTCATTTTTGGAGGCCCGTGGGATACATATATATTTTTATAAAACATTATATTCATTTTTTGACGCCCGCGGGACACGTGTATATTTTTATAAAAATAAAATATTCATTTTTTGAGGCCCGTGGGACACATATATATTTTAAATTAACAGAACATTCATTTTTAGAGGCCCGCGGGACACATATATATATTTTTAGATAACAAAATAATCATTTTTGGATGCCCGCGGGACACATGATTATTTTAATTAAAAATAAAATATTCATTTTTTGAGGCCCTTGGGACATTTATATATTTTTAAAAAATAATACATTCATTTTTGGAGGCCCGCGGGACACATTTAAATTTTTAAAAAACAAAATATTCATTTTCGGACGCCCACGGGACACATATATATTTTTATAAAAATAAAACATTCATTCTTTGAGGCCCGTGGGCATTTATATATTTTAAAAAATAGTACATTCATTTTTGGAGGCCCGTGGGACACATATATTTTTAGAAAACAAAATATTCATTTTGGGACGCCCGCGAGACAAGTATATATTTTTATAAAAATAAAATATTCATTCTTTGAGGCTCGTGAGACATTTATATATTTTAAAAAATAATACATTCATTTTTGGAGGCCCGCAGGACACATCTAATTTTTTAAAAATAAAATATTCATTTTTGGACGCCCGCGGGACACGTATATATTTTTATAAAAATAAAATATACATTCTTTGAGGCCCTTGGGACATTTATATATTTTAAAAAATAATACATTCATTTTTGGAGGCCCGTGGGACACATATATATATTTTTAGAAAATAAAATATTCATTTTTGGACTCCCGCGGGACACGTATATATTTTTATAAAAATAAAATATTCATTTTTTGAGGCTCATGGGACATTTATATATTTTAAAAAATAATACATATAATTTTTGGAGGCCCGCGGGACACATTTATACTTTTAGAAAATAAAATATTCATTTTTTGAGGCCCGTGGGACACATATATATTTTAAATTAACAAAATATTCATTTTTGAAGGCCCGCGGGACACATATATATTTTTAGAAAATAAAATATTCATTTTTGGACACCCGCGGGACACATGATTAGTTTTATAAAAATAAAATATTCATTTTTGAGGTCCATGGGACATTTATATATTTTTAAAAATAATACATTCATTTTTGGAGGCCCGCGGGACACATTTAAATTTTTAAAAAATAAAATATTCATTTTTGGACGCCCGCGGGACACGTATATATTTTTATAAAAATAAAATATTCATTCTTTGAGGCCCGCGGGATATTTATATATTTTAAAAAATAATACATTCATTTTTGGAGGCCCGTGGGACACATATATATTTTTAGAAAACAAAATATTCATTTTTGGACGCTCGCGGGACACGTATATATTTTTATAAAAATAAAATATTCATTTTTTGAGGCCCGTGGGACATTTATATATTTTAAACAACAATACATATAATTTTTGGCAGCCCGCGTGACACATATATATTTTTAGAAAATAAAATATTTATTTTTTGATGCCCGTGGGACACATGTATATTTTAAATTAACAAAATATTCATTTTTGGAGGCCCGCAGGACACATATATATTTTTAGAAAATAAAATTTTCAATTTTGGACGCTCGCGGGACACATAATTATTTTTATAAAAACAAAATATTCATTTTTTGAGGCCCGTGGGACATTTATATATTTTAAAAAATAATACATTCATTTTTGGAGGCCCGCAGGACACATTTAAATTTTTAAAAAATAAAATATTCATTTTTGGACGCCCGCGGGACATGTATATATTTTTATAAAAACAAAATATTCATTTTTTGAGGCCCGTGGAACACATATATATATATATATATATTTTAAGTTAACAAAACATTCATTTTTGGAGGCCCGCGGGACACATATATATTTTTAGAAAACAAAATATTCATTTTTGGACGCCCGCGGGACACGTATATATTTTTATAAAAACAAAATATTCATTTTTTAGGCCCGTGGGAAACATATACATTTTTATTAAATAAATCTATAATTTTTTTAGGCTCGTGGGACATTTATATATTCTAAAAAAACAAAACATTCATTTTTGGAGGACCGCAGGACACATTTAAATTTTTAAAAGATAAAATATTTATTTTTGGACGCCCGCGGGACACGTATATATTTTTATAAAAATAAAATATTCATTTTTCGAGGCCCGTGGGACACATATGCATTTTTATTAAATAAATCTATGATTTTTTTAAGCTCGTGGTACATTTATATATTCTAAAAAAACAAAACATTCATTTTTAGAGGCCCGCGGGACACATATGTATTTTCATAAAACAAAACATTCATTTTTTCTTGGCTAGCGGGACACATATGTATTTTAGAAATACAAAATATGCATTTTTTGGACCCCCGCGGGCCATTTATATATTTTAGAAAAAAAATATTTATTTTTCCAGGCCCGCGGGACACGAATACATATAAAAATAAATAGTAATAATTATTTTGATATTTTACATCAATGTAAATTTTTATATTTAATTATTTTCAATACTCCATAAAGCAAATCAAAATTTAATACCTTATGACAAAGTTAAAATCTTAATTTTAATTTCAATTTTATATTAAAACATTTAATTTTCTTAATGCCTCTGATAAAGATATAATATTATACTAAATATTTGATAAATTATAGATAACTGTGCCTTAGTTTTAGTATGTAAATATATGTTACCTTTTGGGATTAGTTAAATGATCAATTTTGCATATAACTATATTAAATTAAAATTTAATAACAAAATTTATTAAAAACGGGTAAAATAATTTTTTTTCAGCGATTATATCAATTTCAAAGTGATATTCAAGATTATTTCAAACATCATTTTTATGTGGACAAATAATCCTATAATATTATTAAATTCTAATGCATCTGAATCTAATAACTTTTTATATTTTACACAAGAATAGTTTTTTTTTAAAAAGGATATGTAACCCACTTAATTAGTTTAAACTAAAATTACAAATTTGCTGACTTCAAGCGAAATCAACATAAACATACAATTTCATAAATATTTATAATGAACCAAAAATATATAGAAAATTTCATCATATATAACACCTCTAAATATGTACCCTCGTGTTATATCTCTGGTATATTTTCTATATATTTATAATTTTCTATAATTGCTTAGTAATATATACCTTTTTGCGAAAGCTTGCATTCATGGGAGTTTTTTGTAAAATGTTGCATCCGGAAATTGCTGCAGTTGAATGGTCAAATATGACAATCAACCGGAATTAGTCAAAATGAAGAAGCAACCGAAATTTGTACATGAAATAGTCCGTCGAACATTGGAATGGTAAACAAAACTGAACTGCTTCTATTTCGTACGGAAAAAGTAGTCGAAATAGGCCTTTTCAAAAGTCAAAATTCAGCCGGTCAAAATTATATGAAGCAGCAACTTAATTGCGTCCGCTTAGATGTTTGTGCTGTGTGGTTTATCATGTTGCGGCAAATGCTTCAATAATTCTTAAATTCGCTTCTGACCATACATCTGAGTTCATTATTTACTACAGATTCTCCCAATGCTTTTTTTTTAAAAAATCTCGAGAATCTAGGGAGTTTGTACAAAAAAATGGACTAATTACGGTAAGCTCATAATTATTGTCAAATCTTTAACCAAAAAGCATTAAATTTTATAGAAATTAAATGGGGTCCCCGCGGAGGGATTTACTGGAACAGATATAAGAAATGTATGTATATCATAATTTCCAAAAAATGCTAAAATTTGAATTCGTGTACTGTCAAATATTTATTAGAAACGAAATTGCTTCTTTTTTTTCAGCTTTTCCGTCCGATCACATGTTTTAGTGTAATGGTTTGTCACCTGCAATAACTGTCCAAACGAACTCGAAATTAACATCTGTATACACATCTGGGTTCCTTATTTAATATATTCATTTGTTTATTACTTTTCTTTTTTTAAATCTAGATAATCTATGGAGTTTGGCAATAAATGGACCAATTATAAAAGATTAAAATTCTTCTTGAATATTTAAAAAGAATTACACGAAAATTTACTAAAATTAAATTGGTGTACCCACAAAGGAATTCTCTGGAACAGATATGATAAATTGATGTATATCATAATTTCAAACAGAAAATGTTAAATTTCATTAAGAGAATGGATATTAAATCTAAACAAACAAAACTGAATTTAATTACATGGACGTTGTGACGTGCTGCCACCGAGAGTACACCAACCTTGCCACCGAACATAAATGGTGCGTAATTTTTACAGCCGAGCAGATCAGGTACTGTTGACGGCAAGATTGATGGCTTTACAGTGCGTTGGTGGGAGATTTGAAAATTCGAACACAGTATTCTGTGTCTTCTTCTTCATTGCAATCGTGCTCCCGGACGACCACTACATGACAAATTCTGCTTCTTCCTTTCAGCGGATTTTTGTCTCACATCATCTATTTCTTCCCAGTAGCTAATACAACTTTATATCCGTCTCGTGAACCGCTACATGAAGCCAAGCTCTGATGGATTTTCATGTGACGATCACGGTGGAGAATAGTCATCTGTTTCCTATCTATTGTACCCGTAAAAATATGTTTCATTTGTAGATTATAGATCTAAATATTTGGTTGGATTTGGTTTATCATTTAGATGAGCTTAATAAATGTATGTTGTGTTAGATTTCATTATTTGTGAATGAAATTAACTTACCAGATACTTGGAAACCTACGGAGATGATATTATCAACGATAAAAAACCACCATATTATTTATTTAAAGAAAACCTGTCTATTTAAATGTGTATACATCTTTAAAAATAACAAAAAAAGATTTGTAGATAATATATTTAGATTAATAATTACAGAATGACTTAAAAAATAATGGGTTCTGTCATGGAAAAGCATTTGAGGGATATCTTGATCCTGCCACATCCTCAATTATATGTATATAAAACAGTAATGGGTATCGCATATTTGGTAGATGATTTATTTCCATTAATCATGAAAAATTTATTTTTACACACATTATAAATCTATAACTTTTACCATTAAAATAGTCATTTTCTTATAAGATTAATCTATTTTATTTTGATTCATCTACCGACATTTCATATGTTTCGTAACATTTTCAATGCATATTTATATACATCTAGATGCAACGCCCATTTAAATGTACGTGGGGACAATTATAAATTTTAAAATTATTTGTTTTTTGTATTACCATTAATCTACATGGTAATTAATCTTAAGTATAAAATTATACTAATTTACGGATACGTATATGTTTTTTATTTTGAGAATATCAATATTGAAACCATTTGCACAAATACCTGAATTACTTTTATTATTAAAAATTGACACACATATCCCCATATCCAATAATGTCAAATGTTATTTATAGCTTAAATATATAATTGAATAGTGTATAAAAATAATTTTAGAGTCCGGTTTCACTGCAAACATTTTTACGTTTGGTGAAAATGCAAACGCCACATCTGCCGTCGATTTAAGATGAGCAGTTGAGATTTGTTTGGGTAAAATTGGAAAACAAAAATAAGCATTGCGTGTAGGACTTGCGTGTTACGGGGACTTGCCGAAGGGATAATAGAGACAGAGAGAGAGGACCTTCGTTGATAGGAGAGAGGACGGAGAGATCTCAGAGGGAGAATTCCTCATCCCCGTGGCAGTCGTCATCGAACATTAGCAAAGCAACAGATGATTGGCGAAAAACAAAAAGGGATCCAGCTCCAAAGTACCTTGAGGCTCTCGAAAACACCGGGAACAACCTCGTGCTCCAGTCCAGAGTACTCCCCCTCCGTGTTCTCCCTAATCACGACGATATCAACGTTCTCGTGCCGCGTCGGGAGCCCCTCAAGGTTGAAGCAATTGACGAGCGACGCGTAGAGGTCGAGGAGCTCCATGTTCAGCGAACTCACACCACCCCCAACAGGGGTAGCGAGACCGCCCTTGAGGCAGACTTTGTTCTTGCGGATCGAGTCAAGCACCTCCTGCGGCACCCGCGTCATGTCCCCGTGGACCTCGTACGTCTCGAAGTAGACGGCGCGTGCATTGCCTCCATCACCTGCTGCACGGTGCCGGTGACCAGAGGGCCGATGCCGTCGCCAGGGATTAGGGTTACAGCTCTCGGGGCGCCGTCGCTGGGGCGGGGCATGTAGGTAACAGATCGGGAGGTCGTCTGCTGGAATCCTAGCCCTAGAGCGGCCGGAGAATCACGATTTTGGAGGAGGTAGCGCAGGAGAGGAATCGTCCTTCTCGCCATTCCTGAAACTTGCTAGACCTAGATTCCACTATCTTCTCTTCAATCTTCTTCGCTCGTGGGCTTCAGGCTCTCCGGATGCGGAGAAATTGCAGGTTGGAACAGCTGCGAACGACGGCAAGAGAAGAAACCATGGCAGAGGACAAGTCTTTACCGGAAAGAGGATTTCCTCTTATTAGTATTGATTTGAAGTAGTCCTCGGACTACAAGTAGGACAGTTATTATCATGCCCACCTTAATTAGTTGTTCGAGTCCGGTTTCACTGCAAACATTTTTGCGTTTGATGAAATGCAAACGCCACATCTCAGTTGGGTGTTTAGTTATTCTTTGCAAAATGTCGTTATTATTTCCTTTTTAATTTTATACATGGTGATAAATGCCTTGCCTACAAAGTGTTATTTTAGAGTATTGTTGTTCCAAACTACTGTACTAGGAAACATGGCTGATGATTTTGTGCATTCTTCTTAAGCCTTGGGGATAATACCTGAGGTTTCAAATAAAATTGTGGTTCTTGGTGATGTTGAGTTGGACCTCACTGGATGATTGGTTGTTGTCACATTGCAATCTCAGTGGTAATCATTTTAGCATCCGAAGATGTATACATGTGCAGTGGAAACTGGAAAGTTGTGTATGCAACTAGTACCAGCTGCACTTTTCTCAGTTTATCTATTCTGCAAAGTTGTGTATGCAACTTCTACCAACTGCACTTTTCTCAGTTCACCTATTCCAGCATATCGTTTGACCATGTGTATAGCTGCCTATGTGTACTCTTCAGATAAAGAATAAAGGTAACCTAATTGAATCAGGTTACAAAGGTCTTTACTTCTGCAGGATGTTGCTTCATAAAATATTCAACTCCAAAGGAAGCCGAGGGAGTCAGTAGAGCTTTGCATAATCAGTGCACTTTACCAGGGGTGAGTTCAATGCATCTATTAACTGATGAACTATCTTTAATTACTCTTTCTGTGTTTGTTGCAGGTGCAGTTAAATTCAAATTGTTTGTCGGGGGATTCAATAGACAAGCTACAGAAAAAGAGGTCGAGAAAGTAAGTTTCACTGACTTTTGAGTAGTTTGCCTTCAAGTTTAATATAAGCGCCATGTATCATTTTAACCCAGCACCATTATAGGGTATAGACAATAGTAATTGTTGTCCTCCATTTATATGTAATCAGACTAGGATGACTACTGCCATAAAAGCCTGGTTTTTTTTTAGGTCTGGTTGTTGTGAGTCAATTTTCCTAATATGTCATTCTGTTTCAGGTATTTGCTCCTTTTGGTCATGTTGAGGATGTCTACCTTATGAGAGAAAATTTAAAGCAAAGTGGTGGTATGCTGTCTATAGTCTCTCTTCATACTTATTCTTAGCATTCCAAAACTTATGACATTTTTGCTATATTCAATATTTCTTGCATAATTTGTAAAGGGTGTGGATTCGTTAAGTTTTCAAATAGAGAGATGGCAGAAGCTGCTACTGATGCTCTTAATGGAACCTTCATGATGCGAGTATGCTTGCTTTTCTTTCCATATTGTCCTTTTTTTCAGTTTTCTATTGGCCAAGCATAAGCACTTTTTCCTGCTTTGCAGGGTTGCAATCAACCATTAATTGTTCGGTTTGCTGATCCAAAACAGCCTAGAGGTGGAGGAGAATCAAGGTTTGTGCTGAGTTGTTTGTTTACTGTTGTTATTTTGTTTATTTTTCTTATAGCATGCACAGTGTTTATTCAAGTATTTTAGAGGCTCTATGTTATTTAGAGGCTCTATGTTATTCAAGTATTTTCTGCTTCCATTTCTCGGTAAATGCATGCTCAGGTGCAGATGAGGTCCTTGGAGTTTTGGGATGGTCTATTGGTTGTAGACTTGTAGTTGGCCAAAGTGGGTAGAAAATGGACCTCTTCTCAAGTGCTGGTTGATGAGACATATCAAAGGCCAAAGCCAGTCAATTTCTTGAACACTGCAACACATGATAAGAGGAAACTAGTTGCAGGTGGGTGCATGGGTGGATTATCCGTGTAGATCAGTTTTGACTTTTGCCCATTTTGTCTATTTGTTCAAAAAGATATTATAGAATAAAACAAGCAGAAAAAAGCTTGTCTGCGGAATTGAGGGCACTGTATATATAGAGAGAGTAGTTTTAGGAGAAATGAATGGATTCAGTTTTGTTTAATCATCAAGATGGACCCACAGTTCTGCAGTACTAAATGATTTTGTTTTCATCTTGTGCTTTTAATATCTATGGCTAGTTAATATGAATTAAGAGCAGAAATATTGTGGAAAGTTCACACAAAGCTGATAGTTGGTTGAATTATACTGTTTTTGAAGAATACAAATACTTGCTGAAATGGAGTCTAATGGAGTTTACCTTAAAACATTTCTCTTCTCAGTTCTGCCATCATTCCTCCAACACTTATTAAGAGGATAATTTAAAACGAATGGTTGCTGAAATTAGAGATGTGTAGTCATATAATGTCTTGTACATGTCAGCAATTGTCCAGAACCTCAGAGAGTTGTACCATATTTGGAGACATTACAACATTATGTTTCTCGGACGAAAGACTCAGTGTCTGTATTTAGTAATGTGCTCCTGATATAAAGTGAGGTCAAATAGTTTGGCACCTCATCTTTCCACTCAAAAAATCAGACTATTGCATATTTGTTGATATTATCTCCCGTTTATCTGTTTATCATGTGCTAAAATCCCAAAGTTTAACATGCTTATCACAGCAAGGATGACATTTCTAAAAAATGCTAATGGTTGGTTCACTCATTTGGATTGAAGAATGGGCCGGGTCAAGCTGTGTCTTCATATTATTGCACAGACTGATCCATTTTTCCAGCATGAGGATTTTTTATCTGGACGGTTATTTCTTTACAGTTTTTATACTTCGAATTCAAATGAGAAGACTTCTCATTTATTATGGTTTTCCCTCTGTTTGTCCTACTTTTCTTGTCTCAATACATGCTTTTATTTGAATATGAATGAATCTTGGATTTCTCCAATGTTTACATCAACCTATGCTTGATTCTAGTAGAAGTTTCAATTTGCTTCACCCCCCCAACCCACCCACCAATTATTATTATTATTATTTTTAAATGACCTTCCTCAGCATTTTGGTCAATGTTATGTAAATTTTTTGATATATATTTTTTATAATACCCTTGTTGGGTTTTCGGTTATGAAACAGTTTTTAACATATTGGTGAACATTATTCATTCAAGCCAAATGGTCTTTTTTCTCCTGTTGATGTCATTTGTATTCTATGAAATATTGAAATCTGTCTAGTTTCTTAGTTTTTGTGGAAATATTTGTTTTGACAAAGACCATGGGGATGTTCCATTACTTTGGGACACAGGTCCGACATGTTAACATTTTGTACCACATTACTGGAGCAATCACGTTTGTCAATGAAATTCCATGGGTGGTGGAGCCAATATATTTAGCACAGGCATGTATTATTATTATTATTTTACAATTTTTCAGTAAAGGTTATAAATTCTGAAGAAATCTAACAGACTAAACAACCCAGTCTGGCTTAAGTTTTGTTGCTGATTTCCTTTTTTTCATATGAATCTTTTGCAGTGGGGTACAATGTGGATTATGATGTGAAGAGAGAAAAGGGATCGGAGGCATTTCAAAAGAATGCACTTTCCTCCTTTTGATGATGAGGAGCCTCCATTGGATTATGTAGACAATTTATTGGACATGGTTCCATTGGAGGCCATTGTACTGGAATTAGATGAAGAAGAAGACTCTGCTGTGTACACTTGGTTTTATGACCATAAGCCTTTAGTAAAAACAAAGTTGATAAATGGACCGAGTTACAGGAGATGGCATTTGTCGCTTCCAATCATGGCGACTCTGCATCGGCTTGCAGGACAGCTACTCTCTGATTTGATTGACCGTAACTACTTTTACTTAGTTTGATATGGAGTTGTTTTTCACTGCCAAGGCATTAAACATGTGCATCCCTGGTAATTTTTCCCTATCAATTGTGGGTTCATCTATGAATATTTTACTTTTATTTGAGACCATTGAAAAGGATCATTTGGAATGTACTTCTCCAGGTTGGAGGGTGGAGGCAGTGCTTCACTCTTGTGAATTGCAAACTTAAGCCTATTGATACTAAGAGAACTTGGTTGCTTTTTTTCCTTCGGATATGGTTCAGTTATTATTATTTTTTGAGCACCGATACATGATCAATTTTATAGTGCTGATGGAAAGAAACATGATTTTGTGGTCAATCATTATTTTAGAATCTAGATTCATGTTGTTGTAAATTACATAAAGAGTACCTGCGGAGGTCCCTATACATGTATTGAAGCATGCATGCCAGGGTGGCATAATCATGCGATATGCATATTGCGTGGATAATATTGTGCTGGATCATTTAAAATTAGTTCAGATTCTATTCCGATTTGTACCCCTACAGATTATTCCTTATTTTATTTTATTTTTTAAAGTTATTGATATGATCAATTTTGAAGTACTGAAAGAACGAAATGATTTGTGGTCAATCATTATTCTAGAATCTAGATTCACCTTGTTGTAAATTGCATAAAGAATACACAGATCCCTGTCGATGTATTGAAGCAGGTATACCCTTGTGGCATAACTGTGCAATATGCATACTGTGAAATAATGCCGCTGTGGCATAATTGTGCAAGCTCACTTGAAATGCCTGGCTCAAGGGTTAAATAGCTAGATTCCGTGTGAGGAGAACTAAATACTGTGGACTTCCTGCTGGAAGTTTGACCCGAATGTGTCTTGGCCTGTACTTGTATCAATATGTAGGCCTCTGCACGTGTGAAGCAAAGAAACATCTCTGAGGTTTGTACGTCTAATATGATTTTTATTGTTATCAATGATTGTTCCAGGTACACCAGTTTTCTCCAGCCCATAACAACTACAAAATTATATAATGATGTGAGCCTCTGAATCATATTCTTGGATACTATTTTTGTTGCCATTGTTGTTATCTAACATGATGTATCATGTGAAATCTAATATGGTAGGTGAAGTCACATAAGGATATTGTGCATTTTGAAACTGCTTATGTTGTCAAATTGCACAGTGTGGCAAGATTGGCTCCTCCAAAACCTGTGAGTTGTTCTTGCAGAATCTAAGACTTATTTTGTCATATTTAAGCATAGAAACATTGTCTTTAGGCTACATCTGACCCTCAATTTCCCCATTGAATTGCTGCTTTGATGCACGTCCAGATTTATTTTTTCTTATTGGTCTCTCTCTCTCTCTCTAAAAAAATCCATTAGAAATATTATTGTTTGCTATAGGTTTTCACCTTTGTGCATCCAGATTTCTCAACTGAGAAAAGCAATCAGCGGTATGCAAAGTTGCAGTTTGAGGTACCTGGTGATACTGGATCTGTCGTGGTTCATGGTGTGTCATTACAGCCCTTGAGCTCTTTTAAGATGATTGTCATCATTATACTGTTTCTTGCAGCAATGAACACTGTCTGCAGTAAACCTTGGGAGAAGTGTCTTCTGGGACATGAAGAACCGGCTTCCTCGAAGTATTACAACACTTGAGTGGGAGAACAGTTTTGTTTCAGTTTATAGCAAGGATAATCCCAATCTGCTATTCAGCATGTATGTATATTTTGCTTCATTTTTATAATGTGGTGTCACTTCATGCCTGAAGATTCTTAAATCTTTTTTTAAATTCACAACCATACCAGGGAGCTAATGAAATCTTATAATGTGGTTTTACTTCATGCCTGAAGATAAAATCTTATTTTAAGTCTACAACCATGCAATGGGGCTAATGACTTCTAAGGACGAAGATTGCAAGCATAATTGGTAAATCATTAACCATATTAGAACACTAGCTTTAAATTCATATGTATTATAGAGAAGGAATTAATTTATCAATCTCTCCAATTCTATCAAGTCAGCAGTTGTTCTTTTAGACTAACTTTCATTAGAAGTTTCTTCACCATTTCTAATGAGAAGAATTGACATCTGCCTCTTTCCCCTCATGGCATTTAGTTGTCTCTTAATATCAACTACTTTACACTAGAAAGCTGGAAGAAATCCAATCTCTCTCTCTCTCTCTCTCTCTCTCTCTCTCTCTTTCTGTCTCTCTCGTATTGTGGTTATAATTAAACTTTCAAATATTTAACATGATAGTACAGCCAACTAAGATTATTAAGAATAAGCCGGTTTTCTGATTTTAAATAATGGGACGCAAACTGGAATTTTTCATGGTGCTTCTCTATTTCATTTTTCTTTCATCAACCAGTTTTTGTGTTAATTTATTTTGCTATTCCAACCAGGGAAACCACGCTTCACTAAGAAGAAGGCCCTTTTCTTCCTTTCAGATTTTGCAGACGACTTCCCAGTGTCAATGCAGGTTTGTTAATGGTTGCTACATTTCCAAATTGTGGCTCTGTCGAGCTGTTAATGACTTGTTTCTGTGACCTGCAGATATCACACAAGTACAGGCTGATATTTGTGATCACAAAGTTTGGGTTGTTATTTGTCTATGATCTTGAGACGGCTTCTGCAATTTACAGAAATCAAATTAGTCCATATCCCATATTTTTGACTGCAGAAGCATCATCTGTGAGCGGTTTCTATGCTATAAACAGAAGGGGACAGGTTTTGCTTGCCACTGTCAATGAAGCAAAGATTGTGCCTTTTGTTCATGGTCGGGTATGGAGCATGTGTGATATTCTTATGTTGAACTTGATGATTGTATACAAAAACTCTTACATTCTGCTATTTTACAGTTAAACAATTTGGAACTGGCTGTTAGCCTTGCAAAGAGGGGGAGTCTTCCAGGAGCTGAGAATTTGGTTAGATAAGGATGCATGCTGGGTTTTATGCTTCTTGCTTGTTGGATGGCATTTCGAATATTTGCTGCAGAAGTTTGATTTCTTGTTCAACACAAAAAATGGGTCTATCGCCTACTTCTAAAGTATAAATGTCCATTTGTTTGTTGAATACATGGAAGTTAATCTGGAATCATTGGTAATGCAGGTTGTTCAGTGATTCCAAGAATTGTTTGCTCAAATGAAGTACAAGTGATTCCAAGAATTGTTTCATGGTTCACAAGTGAAGATGTATAGGGTGAGGACTTTGATGAGGTAGAGGGGGATGACGATGACGATAACGATGATGAGGAAGAAGGGGATGAGGAGGATGAAGATGATAAGGACGATGAAATTTTTATATAGTTGTTTAAGAGGCATGCACATATTGATCGTATGGTTTCAACTGTAAACTTTTAACTACCATTTCAATGAACAACTTATATACTTTTTAATTATCTTGTTGTAAGAGAATGATCTCATGTTAATAATGTTGTGGAAATATCCATTCAATTAATTCGTAATGTTTATCCTAAGGTCCGTTGCCATACGGAAAGCTGGAAACAAGTTTGAATGTAAGACTTAATGAGAATTACCTAGAAAGGACATGATTTATAGGGTTGCATGTATATGTGGTGTTCCAGCGGAAATGATGTTGTTGCTGTCGTAAATTTATAACATAAAGGCTTGTTTTGAAATTTGACAGTGTTCCAGGTATGACAAATGAACAGGATTTGATATTAGCATAGAAATTGTGAGGTACCCTTACCATGTGCAATGCAACGTACTTAATGAATATAGATTTCTAATGATTAGATGTTGAAATGGTAGACACCCGTAGAATTAATTGATTCTTCCTAAGATAATTGTTAAATTGTATATCACTTGGGCGACAGCAGTTTAGGAGATGGGGGATTTGCATATTACTACCCATTTCAGAAACATGAGGCAGTAATAGGGAAGTTCCCTGGAGTGGGAGACTTGAAACTCTCCAATATCTCATATGCATGTCTACGAGCACCATTTGAATTCTCACAACCAAGAAAAGCTAAAACGCACTTGCTTGCTGAAAAGGGAATAAGGGATTGATTACATGAGAAAACCAATACGCTGAAGCCCAAGGCTTGCTCCTTTCAGCTGACAACCCTTTTTGCCACTTACAATCCGTGTATAACAAGCAGCTTATGTACATTAAAGATCCTTATAAATATTTTCCCAATTTATCAATACTTTTAAGCATAATTGGTGTGTTGTAGTTTCTACAACTTCACCTGTGCACAAAAATTAATTGCCTAGAACTTGTATACTTATATATATTGAATACAGGGGCCAAAAGAGTGAATTGGATTTCAAACGTGTGCCTAGAAAATGAGCATTTCCTTCTTTGTTTCATTTTTATTGATTATCTTCAAACACAAATTAATGACAGATGGCCACAACCGAGAGCTTCTTCATGACATTAGGGCACGGGTCTCCTCCAAAGTTTTCTAGAGTCACAGCCACAAAGCACCATTGCTGTTCGATGTAGTTTTGCAAGAAGACACTTTGTGTTAAATTCATTTCCATACAATCAAGTAGACTTTAGATAGTTTGTGGACAATGAAGCACAATTATAAAAGAAATTTAAAACTTAATATTTGAAATAAGTACATAGAAAAGTTCACACAATTCATTTGAAAATATGATTTTTAAAATCATTATATGGAGAACGCTTGTATAATATATTTAGAATTTAAATTTTAAAATTTTTAGATGAAAAATTATTCTACAAAATTTCTAAGTCTAAATATAAAATTAATTTGAAGAAGAACATTTTTATAGCAAAATTAAAATCGTAAATTTTACATTAAATACAATAAGAACATTTATATAATGTATTTAAATATAAAAATCTCAAACTAATTATGTGGAGAATGATGCTATAAAATTTTTTTGAATTATTACAATAAATTTATCATCGCAAATTATAACTATTTTTGTGATAAATAATTTAAATTCAACATTACATAAAATTCTTACCTAACTTTTATACAAATTCTTTACTTTTTGAGGTAATGGTACGAGGTGACAAATAAAATTTATGCCGTTAATTTATTTTTTGATTTATTTCATTTATTTACTTTTATTCCGTTGTAAATTCGTGACGTTAATTTATTCTTTACTTTATGTTCATTTATTCACTTTTATGTCGTTGTAAATTTTATATGATTTAAACGAAAAAGTAAATAAATCAAAGTAAATCATTTTCAATAAAAGTAAATCGTAAATGAATAAAAAAGTAAATAACGGGTGGTATCAAAATTTAAAATTTTTCTAGTCAACCAAAGTAAATTGTTTAAAATTTGTGCAATTTTATTCTAAGTTTAATAGTACGAGATGACAAATTATTGTAAATCATAGGAGACACAAAAAAGGTAACAACATTCATTAATTTACTTTTTTAAGACCACCTATTACAAATTAAATTCCTCTTATGAGAAATAATAAAAATCAATGATACTTATAAATAATCACACAAGTATTATAGTATTCGTTCATTTTTAGTCACAATATGGTGTTAAAAAAATAGGTGCATAATGAGCATGGGGACGGCTTTTATGCTAACTATAATTAATATATGTGCCTATTATATTATAAAAATTTATAACATATACAAATTTCTACCTTTCCAGTAAATAAAAGTGTAAATAATTATTATTAATTTATTAAATATATTAATTAGATAAAGGATTCAATTATTGGATTTATTTAAAATTTAATAAGAATCCATATTTTATTATTTAATATTATTAGTATCTTTCGTATTACATTTACGGATAATATATTTCATATAAATTTTATGAACAATCTATAAAATTCATCAAATCCATTATATCAGTACATTACAAATTGATTACTCTATAAAATTCATAAATTATGTATATATTAATTTACGATTTTGCATAATTCTTGTAAAATTTGTTTTGTCTATCTAATTGGTGAACATGAAATGTCATCAATCTTATTTTAGCTGTTAAAACTGTATAACTGGCTTATCTTATCAAACGAATATGTATCAAAATCATATAATCTATAAAACTCGTAAACTGTATAAAATTTATCAATTGCATATGCGTTGTATCCGTGATACTCGAATAACCTGTAAAATTTATTTCATTGGAAAAATGAATATAAGATTACCAGTGGAACACATCATTTCCATGAATTTCATAAAAACTATAGAATCCGTAAAATCTGTAAAATCTGTAACAACGGTCAAACAAGCTAAATTATATTAGTCGTTCAAATTTATTTCTTTAAATAAAACTATTCTTAATTTTATAATTTCAATCCTACATTACAGATTATAATTTGGAATGAATATAATTCAATTTAACGTTATGGATTACTCATCATTTATAGTAATTTATTAAAATCATATGAATAACCATAAAAATACATGCACCTTAAAGTACTGTAATTTATTTCGCCTACCCATACTCACACTTTGCCCACAATTCTACTCTCATGCTATGAAATTACCTTTTTACCCTCATTTGCATTTTATGCAAAAGTAAAAACGTTTGCACTTGAACCTTTCCCATAATTTTAATATAAGATTTCTCTCCAAGTGCGGTGAAATTATTTAAAAACATATAAGTATGACTATGATATGTAGTTTGTCTTTTTTTTCAATCATATTACATCCTTCCTGACGCAAATTATATTTTTAATTATAAATTAAAATTTAGTTATCATTTCCAGATAAAAATCACATGACAATAAGAAGTAGAAAATATATATTTCTCTTTAAAACATTTTGTTAGCAACTACGACAGATATAATGGTTGTACAAATGATATTATCTATCATTCCATGTATATGTTATTGGAAACAATGTTCAAAACAAAATAAATTGACCAAAGCTTGAGTTTTGATGATTAACAAGGACTAATTTGAGTATATAAAGAGTACTAATATGTTTGCCAAGTGTTTAAGGAAAGCAGAGAAGTCAAGTCGATCTCCAAGTCGACTTGGACTTCGACTTGGGGTGAAGTCGATAGTGAAGTCGACTCCACAAGCGACTTCAAACAGCCAAAACTGGACAGAGTTGAAAATAGAAATCTGACAAATGAAGTCGCAGGCCAAGTCGACTCCACATGCGACTTGGGTAGTCAAGTCGCAGACGAAGTCGACTCCAGCATCGACTTCAAACTGCAAAAAGTGTCCAGTGTTGAAACTTGGTTCCAGACATAGCGAAGTCGCAGGCGAAGTTGACTCCAGGTGCGACTTGGGCGAAGTCGCAGACAAGGTCGACTCCAACTTCGACTTGAGGAGTTCTGAAGTCTAAGTTGCAGTTTCAAGCATATTCAAGATATCCATTTGAATTTTCTCATATGTAAATAAGATGCAAAGACCATTCTCAAAGAGCAACTTAAGTTTCTTGAAGATCAAAGCAAGGATCTAAGTTCAAGTTCAAATCAAGTCTATCAAGCTCAAAGCTAATCTTCAAGCTAGCTTCCAAATGGAGCAATACCCAAGTCATGAAGACCAAGTGAGTCCAAAACAAAGCAAGGAACATGCATATATCATGCAAGGACTCAAAGCTTTCAAAAGTTTTGCAAGGTTCAAGCCAATTCAAGAAGATCAAGGCCAAGCTCTACAATAAATCACAAGAACTACAAACATAAGGGCCACTCAACACTTAAGAAGACTAAAGGGAGAAAGCCAAAGCAAACCAAGTAAGGATCAAGGTGCTTTTGCAAAAGACCAAGCCAAGTCGCAACCCAAGTCGACTTCAGGATCGACTTGAGTTGAAGTCTGAAAGCCAAGTCGACCCAAGTCTCAGACTTGAGTTTCTGAAGAACCCAAGTCGCAGGCCAAGTCGACTCTATGTGCGACTTGGAAGCCAAGTCGCAGGCCAAGTCGACTTCATCTTAGACTTGGAGAATAACGTTCGAATTTTTGAACGTTGGAGTTCATTTATTGCGTGCCAACCACTTCTACAACATTTATATTCTCCTCAATCTATAAAAGGACCCTAAAATAAATGTGAATAACATACAAGGAAGATACAAGACACTACTATATACTCTACAAAGTCCAAAGAGAGAAAAGAAGTGCTAGAAAGGAATCCTATCTGCTTTTCTCCATTTTTGAGTGGTACATATTCATTCTAAGGAAGAAGAAAGCTTCATGCTGCAAACTGCATCATCGAGAATCAACCAAGCTGCTTTTGAATTCTTCCTCGATCTTATTTACACATCACTGTAAAGTGTAGTTTTTCTTTCTTTAAAGTCTTGTTGTATGAATCTTGATTTAGCTTGAGTAGCTAAGATCAAGTGTATGCAAAGTAGGATGTGATTGGAGTGAGACTCATCACCTACTTGTGCAAGTAGTTGTTTATGCCCCCTAGAGCTAGAATCTAAAAGAGAGCAAGTGACTCTAGTTGTTTATGCCCCCTAGAGATAGAATCTAGAAGAGAGCAAGTGGCTCTAGTTATATATGCCACCTAGAGCTGGAATCTAGAAGAGAGCGGTGACTCTAAGTGTATTCGTGGAATACATAGTGGAACCCAAGTCACAACGGAGTATGAGCTTGGAAGAGTGGAGTAGGGAAGGTTTGCCCGAACCACTATAAATCTTGTGTTCTATTTATATTTACTGCTTTATCTTAATTGCTCTCCATTAGCTTTAAAAAGGGGATTAAGTTTTCAAGGGGTTAAGATTCTTTGATTCATAAAAGAAGTTTTTTTTAAAGAACACAATTCACCCCTCCCCTCTTGGGTTTAGCCATCAACTCGGGACCAACAAGTGGTATCAGAGCAGGTCTTTGAGTTTACCAAAGAGATCTTATTGAAATGGCATCCCAATCTACTTCCATTCCCGCATTTGCTGAAGGCCAATCCTTTACAAGGCCACCGTTGTTTGATGGGAACAATTTTGGATATTGGAAGCTTCGTATGAAGCAACTCATCATGACTACCGACATGGACTCTTGGATTGCTATCCAAGATGGAGTAACATTGCCTACCGATGAACGAGCTTCCAAATGGACCGATGAGGAAGTAAGAATAGTGAAGAGCAATGCCAAAGCTATGAACTCCTTATTTTGTGCTCTCACTGCTTCTGAGTATGATAGAGTATCCTCTTGCTTAACCGCCAAAGAAATATGGGATACGCTAACCTCTATCTATGAAGGAACTTCTCAAGTCCAAGGGACGAGAAGAAACATTTTGATTGGAGAACTAGAGAATTTTAGAATGCTAGAAACAGAAAATATTTCTGAAATGTTTGCTAGGTTCTCAAAAATCACTAATGCCTTAAAAGGTCTTGGAAAGGCTATTTCTGAATCTGAGCAGGTCATGAAGATTTTAAGAGCTCTGCCCGAATCATGGACTCCAAAAATCACTGCGATAGAAGAAGCCAAAGACCTTAACACGCTGAAGCTTGAAGACTTAATCAGCTCACTTATGTCACATGAGCTGATTAAGAAAAGAAACGAAGATCAACACAGGGGCAAAAGAGCAATTGCCTTGAAAGCCGCACAAGATACAGATGACTCCTCTTCTTCTCAAAACGACGACGAGATCGCCCTACTCACAAAACGATTTAGAAAATTTGTGAGGAAAGGAAAAAATTTCAAAAGCTTCAAGGAAAGAACTCCAGAGAGAAGAAGAAAGAATCAACCAAATGCTACCGATGCGGCAGTACGGGACATATGCAAGCTCAATGTCCAACTCCCGAAGAAAACAAGGCAAAAGAACAAAGAAAAGATCGAGGGGACAATAAAAGATTCCAAAGATATAAAGGAAGAGACATGTACGTGAATGAGGAGGAATCTACAACAAGTAGTTCCTCAACCAACGAAATCGAAGTGGAAGAATGTGCAAGAATTTGCTGCATGGCACAAATCGAACAAGAAGAACAAGCTACCTCAACAAAATGCACAAGCAATGAAGAGGTAAGTTCTAAACTCTCCCTTTCTCATTCAAAATATTCTTCCTTTCTAGAATGCTTCAAATGTACTGAATTAGATGAACTACAAACTGCATATGATTCATTGTATGAAGAAATGAAGAAATTAGGAAGCAAGTTTACAATCAAGAAAAGACAATATGATGCAGTAATAATTGTAAATGGTAAACTTGCAGAAAAATTAGACAAAATGAAAGAAGAGAATGATTTGCTGAAAAAGGAGAACAAATCATTAAATGAATCATTAGCCAAGTTCTCTAATCCAGGAGAGAGTATCAAAATATTTCTAAATATGACCTCCCAAACACATAAAAGAGGTCTTGGATACAATACATTTGAGCAAGGAGAAAGTAGCAAATCAAATGTGCAATTACTTGAGAAATATCAAACTAAAACTGCATCTATATACAAGCCACAAAAGAAAATTTTCAAGTGGACTAGAAGACCAATGATTGAACCATTGCATGCTTGGAGACCTACTCCAAGATTACCTATGGCTTGTAATTTCTGCAATAAGATGGGTCATAAAACTTACAAATGTAATTTTAAGAAATTATATGACCATGGTGCTAAATTAGTTTGGGTTCCAAGAAATACAAGATTTGGGCTTTCTAAGTTAGACCAACTTAGATTGAATTTTATTACTAACCCAAATGGACCCATAAAATGGGTACCAAGAAGATAAGATTTATTTGCTTATTTTTCAGAAATATTTTAAGGCAAAGGCAAACAATGAATGGTTCATGGATAGCGGTTGCTCAAGGCATATGACCGGTGAAAGAAGTTTATTTCACAAACTTAAGCCTTGCAACGATGGAATGGTTGCCTTTGGAAATAATGAAAAAGGTAAAATTAAAGATAAAGGAAATATACCTAGTACTTCAAATGCATGCATGGAAGATGTTTTGCTTGTTGAAGGACTCAAACACAATTTAATGAGTATTAGCCAATTATGTGATAAAGGATATAAAGTTGTGTTTGAATCATCTATATGTAATGTATTTGATGGAGAACATATCATGTTTAGTGGTAAAAGACATGGAAATGTTTATTTAGTTTCACTTGATGAATTAAATGGTCAATGTCTTATGGCCATTGATAATGATCCATGGGTTTGGCATAAGAGGCTTGGACATTAAACATGAGAAATATAAAGACCTTATGGAAAAAGAGCTTGGTAGAAGGTTTACCAAAGTTGAAATATGACAAGGACAAGATTTGTAAGGCATGTCAATTATCGAAACAACCCAAGATGCCTTTCTCTACCAAAAAGAAAATTTTCACCACTAGGCCACTTGAATTGCTACACATGGATCTATATGGGTCATCCGACATTTCAACCTTTGGTGGAAAGAAGTATGTATTTGTCATAGTTGATGATTTTTCAAGATTTACATGGATAATTCTCTTAGCTAGTAAAGACGAAGCCTTCTCTATGTTTGCAACTTTTGTAAATTTGGTGCAAAATGAAAAACAATGTACTATTGAGACCATAAGAAGCGATCATGGTGGAGAATTCGAAAACAAACGATTCATAGAATTTTGTAATGAAAAAGGAATTCACCACATATTTTCTGCACCAAGAACTCCACAACAAAATGGAGTAGTTGAAAGGAAAAATAGAACTATACAAGAAATGGCTAGAACTATGCTAAATGAGAGCAATTTATCCAAAAAATTTTGGGGTGAAGCTGTAAGTACAGCTTGTCATGTATTGAACTGTGTTACCATTCGAGCAATCTTGAAAAAGACCCCATATGAACTATGGAAAGGAAGGAAACCAAATATTTCTTATTTTCATGCTTTTGGTTGTACATGTTATGTTTTGAACAATGGAAAAGCCAACTTGGGTAAATTAGATGCCAAAAGTGATGAGGATATATTCCTTGGTTATTCATCAAATAGCAAAGCATATAGAGTATTTAATAAATGAAACCAAGTTGTAGAAGAATCCATACATGTTGTATTTGATGAATTTAACCAAACTCCGAGAAAGGAGGATGAAATAAGTGATGCAGATGAGACGAAAGGCAAAGAACAACCAAAGGAACTAGAGCTCAAGCCTGAAAATCTCATGGAGGAAGAGGTAAGTGAAGGTAATGAATCTTACAAGTCTCCAACTGATTTAAAGTTCAAAAATTCTCATCCAATTGAGCAAGTTATTGGAAATGTATATGAAGGAGTGAAAACTAGAAGATCGAAACAAAACGTTTATGGTCAATATGCTTTCGTATCAAAAATTGAACCAAATACCATTGAACAAGCTCTAAATGATGAAAACTGGATTATGGCAATGCAAGAAGAGCTAAACCAATTTGAAAGAAACAATGTATGGAACTTAGTTCCTAGACCAGAAAATCATACTATCATTGGAACTAAATGGGTATTTAGGAACAAATTAGATAAAAGCGGTCTTGTAATTAGAAACAAGGCAAGATTAGTAGCCAAAGGGTATTCCCAAGAAGAAGGAATTGATTTTGAAGAATCTTATGCACCCGTGGCTAGATTGGAAGCCATACGTATTCTACTAGCATTCGCTTCTCATATGAATTTCAAATTATTCCAAATGTATGTAAAAAGTGCATTTTTGAATGGCTATTTGAATGAAGAAGTATATGTTGAACATCCCCCTGATTTTGAAGAAAAGGATCAATCAAAGTATGTGTATAAATTGACCAAAGCGCTGTATGGATTAAAACAAGCTCCAAGAGCTTGGTATGAAAGGTTGAACAAATTTTTGATTGATCATGAGTTTCAAAGAGGGAAAGTAGACACTACCTTGTTCATCAAATACAAAAATAGAAATATTTTAATTGTACAAATTTATGTAGATGACATAATCTTCGGTGCTACTGACGAAAATCTATGCCAAGAGTTTTCTAAGATTATGCAGAACGAATTCGAAATGAGCATGATGGGAGAATTGAATTTCTTCCTTGGACTGCAAATCAAGCAACAAAGTGAAGGAATATTTCTGAACCAGTCCAAGTATGTCAAAGAGATGCTCAAGAAATTTGGAATGCAGAATAGCAAAGGGGCAAACACTCCAATGAGTGCTACAATCAAGATCGACACGGACGAAAACGGTAAATGTATCGATCAAAAGCTTTATAGAAGCATGATAGGATCTTTGCTTTATTTAACTACTTCTAGACCTGATATTTTATTCAGTGTTTGTGTGTGCTCTAGATTTCAAGCATGTCCTAAAGAATCACATCTACTTGCTGTAAAAAGAATTTTTAAATATTTGATAAAAACTACCAATCTTGGACTATGACATCCAAAGGGGTCAACCTTTGATCTAATCGGCTATTCGGATGCAGATTTTGCCGGATATAAAGTAGATAGAAAGAGTACTAGTGGAACTTGTCAGTTTCTTGGACATATGTTGGTTTCATGGTATTCAAGAAAACAAACAAGTGTTGCTCTATCTACTGCGGAAGCCGAATACATAGCCGCCGGTAGTTGTTGTGCCCAACTACTTTGGATGAAACAACAATTAAAAGATTATGATATTGGTTATGTTAATATTCCTATTAGATGTTATAATACAAGTGCAATATGTTTGACTAAAAATCCTGTACTGCATTCAAGAACCAAGCATATTGATGTGAGACATCATTTTATTCGTGAACATGTTGAGAATCATGATGTGTGCTTAGAATATGTGAAAACCGAGGACCAAATTGCTGATATCTTTACCAAATCTCTAGCCAAGGAATCATTTTATAAAATTAGGAATGATATGGGGATGATAGAGCTAAATTAGGAAAAATTAAATAAGAAAATTAAAATTGAAAAAATGTCAAGTCGATTAGTCAAGTCGACTCCAAGGGCGCCAAGTCGACTCCGCTTCAGAAGCGAAGTCGACTCCGCCAGAGTCGAAGTCGACTCCGAGGGACCGAAGTCGACTTCGCCTAGGGCAAGTCGACTCCGCGTGCGCGACGTTTCGCATTCGGCCGTTTCTTTCCTTTTTCTTTCCTTTTCTTCCTTTCTTCTTCATTTCCCGCCGATTTCCTCTCTGTTTTTTCTTCTTCCATCTCCGGCGATATCTTGCTCCTCGTTTTCTCTTCATTTTTCGGCAAGCTATTTCCGGCAAGCTTCAACCTCCGGTAACCTGTATTTTCGGTCATTTCTCCCTCTCTCTCTCAGTCTTCCTCTAAAATCCATTTTTCCACTCTCATTTTCCATCTCCCAAACTCCATTTCTCTCTCTCTCTCAGCTCTCTCTTAGTGCTCTCTCTGTCTCTCTCTCTTTCCCTCAACAATTGCCTATTCTCATTTTCTCTTTGAATCCCTCAACTCCTCTATCAATTTCAAACTCCCAAAATCTCAAGCTTCTAAATTTCCTGTTTCCAATGGCACCTAAAAGAGCTGTATCCAAACCTAACAAAAAGCCTGTGCCTAGACCCTCACAATCCAACACCGAGGAGGAAGTTTCTAGGAGAGCTAGGACACCCGTAAAAAGGATTAGAGAAGAACCTTCAACTTCTACGGGTAGACGGGTTCGATTCCAACCTTCTACTCAAACATCCGATCAAGCTCCGAGGTCGGAAAGCCAACCTCACGCTCAAACCTCATAGAGCACACAGTCTGGGGCAAGCAGAAGGGGCACTGCGGCGGCGGGAAAAACTCAAGTGTTGAAGATGCCCACTACCTACTTCAGAATCGAGCTCGACCACAGCCGGTTCTACAAAAAACTTCTATGAGCGAAAGGTATTCATACCTAAAATCATAGACTTTAAATTTTTAAAAGATTATGGGTCCGACATAGAAGACCTATTAGATTTTCAAGGATGGACCAAATTGCTAAAAGAGGATGAAAGGGTCTATCCAGATCTTACCCGAATTTTTTACTATCAGTAGGATGAAGAATATTATGGTACATACATCGAAGAAGTGGAAATAGATCTTGGAATCGGAATAACCCCAAGTGAGACCAGAGCAATGATCCATCTGGGACAAATACTTGAAGTCCCGTATGTAGAAGAGCCTTTTTCTGAAGATCTCACAATGGATCAGATATACAATCAGCTCACCTGGAGTAACAAGTATCACCCGGGAATCAAATTTCTTCGATACATGGATTTATCACCCAGGCTACGGGTCCTAAGACTTCTCATTGCCCACTGCATCTACCCAAAGGGCGGTGGGAGAAATCAATTGAACCCACAAGAAACTGGGATTTTATGAAAAGTAGCCAATAGAGTCAAGGTGAGCCTCCCAAGATTGTTTCTTGAAGCCTTAGCATCTAGAAAGGACAACCCACGAGGAGTCCTCCCTTATGGCACTTGGATCACAAAGATCCTCGAATTCTTTGGAGTGGACATTGAAGGTGAGCCATTCGAGGTGCTCAAGTCGACCAATGCAATCAATAAAGCACTGATCCAAAGAATGAAGATCAACGTGCTTGAACTCCGGCCAGAAGCTCCAGAAGAGGAGCATAGAGAAGACCAAGCACAAGCTGAGGGGGAGCAACCTCCCGAAGCACCGCCCGCTCCAGAAGAGCTTCCATCTCCTCCATCACACGGATCCTATTCACCTCTCGGATCCGCTGCACCCAACAGAGCGCCTCCCACTTCATCTCAAGAGGCTACGCTCCAGAGCATAAAAGCAGAAATCTCAGCTCTACGGGAAGAAATGGGTCACCAAGAAGACCGGATGACGAGTCTTGTGACTGAGGTGTTGACGGCGATCAACAACATGCATTCCCGACAAGATCGAATCATCGGGAAATGCGAACCATTAGATATCATCTTGCATCGGGTCGACACCAAAATCAACCCATTCCCGAACTTGATCCATTCGATACCGGATCAGTTCGACGTGACCCGACACCCGCACCATGTTCATCTTACTACTCATCCGCCCGAGTCCGACTCATCAAACCAACTACCCCTGTCTATCCCATTTTTCAGTTTCAATTTACCAAGTCTTTGGTAATTGATAGATTTTTGATAGATTGACAAAAAGGGGGAGATAGAATAGGAATTAAGTAGAATTTTTTGAGTATTTTTGGGTTGGGTAGTTTGTATCTAGGTTTCATTTATGCTTTACTTTTTGTTCTTCATTGTATTCTGTAATGAAACTTGATATATATATATATATATATATATGAAAGATGTTTTTGCTTGATATGTTTGTTAGTTGAAAGCTATGAATGATTGCAAAATGATTTATGATTGAAGTATTATGAATATTTAAAAATTATGAATTGAAAGCTATGAATGCTATGATTTGCTTGAAAGGCATTCAATGTTTCTGAGAAAGCTTTCTATGATAATGGTTTGAATTCAAAAGCTCTGAAATATACATGTCTAATGATACTTATGACAATGCTCTATTTTTTCAAAATCATGTTTAATACTTTGAAAGGTATCAACTCAAATGTAGTTTTGTCAATCATCAAAAAGGGGGAGATTGTTGGAAACAATGTTCAAAACAAAATAAATTGACCAAAGCTTGAGTTTTGATGATTAACAAGGACTAATTTGAGTATATAAAGAGTACTAATATGTTTGCCAAGCGTTTAAGGAAAGCAGAGAAGTCAAGTCGATCTCCAAGTCGACTTGGACTTCGACTTGGGGTGAAGTCGATAGTGAAGTCGACTCCACAAGCGACTTCAAACAGCCAAAACTGGACAGAGTTGAAAATAGAAATCTGACAAATGAAGTCGCAGGCCAAGTCGACTCCACATACGACTTGGGTAGTCAAGTCGCAGACGAAGTCGACTCCAGCATCGACTTCAAACTGCAAAAAGTGTCCAGCGTTGAAACTTGGTTCCAGACATAGCGAAGTCGCAGGCGAAGTCGACTCCAGGTGCGACTTGGGCGAAGTCGCAGACAAGGTCGACTCCAACTTCGACTTGAGGAGTTCTGAAGTCTAAGTTGCAGTTTCAAGCATATTCAAGATATCCATTTGAATTTTCTCATATGTAAATAAGATGCAAAGACCATTCTCAAAGAGCAACTTAAGTTTCTTGAAGATCAAAGCAAGGATCTAAGTTCAAGTTCAAATCAAGTCTATCAAGCTCAAAGCTAATCTTCAAGCTAGCTTCCAAATGGAGCAATACCCAAGTCATGAAGACCAAGTGAGTCCAAAACAAAGCAAGGAACATGCATATATCATGCAAGGACTCAAAGCTTTCAAAAGTTTTGCAAGGTTCAAGCCAATTCAAGAAGATCAAGGCCAAGCTCTACAATAAATCACAAGAACTACAAACATAAGGGTCACTCAACACTTAAGAAGACTAAAGGGAGAAAGCCAAAGCAAACCAAGTAAGGATCAAGGTGCTTTTGCAAAAGACCAAGCCAAGTCGCAACCCAAGTCGACTTCAGGATCGACTTGAGTTGAAGTCTGAAAGCCAAGTCGACCCAAGTCTCAGACTTGAGTTTCTGAAGAACCCAAGTCGCAGGCCAAGTCGACTCCATGTGCGACTTGGAAACCAAGTCGCAGGCCAAGTCGACTTCATCTTAGACTTGAAGAATAACGTTCAAATTTTTGAATGTTGAAGTTCATTTATTGCGCGCCAACCACTTCTACAACGTTCATATTCTCCTCGCAGGCCAAATCGACTTTATCTTAGACTTGGAGAATAACGTTCGAATTTTTGAACGTTGAAGTTCATTTATTGCGCGCCAACCACTTCTACAACGTTCATATTCTCCTCAATCTATAAAAGGACCCTCAAATGAACGTGAATAACATACAAGGAAGATACAAGACACTACTATATACTCTGCAAAGTCCAAAGAGAGAAAAGAAGTGCTAGAAAGGAATCCTATCTGCTTTTCTCCATTTTTGAGTGGTACATATTCATTCTAAGGAAGAAGAAAGCTTCATGCTGCAAACTACTTCATCGAGAATCAACCAAGCTGCTTTTGAATTCTTCCTCGATCTTATTTACACATCACTGTAAAGTGTAGTTTTTCTTTCTTTAAAGTCTTGTTGTATGAATCTTGATTTAGCTTGAGTAGCTAAGATCAAGTGTATGCAAAGTAGGATGTGATTGGAGTGAGACTCATCACCTACTTGTGCAAGTAGTTGTTTATGCCCCCTAGAGCTAGAATCTAAAAGAGAGCAAGTGGCTC
This sequence comes from Annona cherimola, assembly GCA_030490835.1. Lineage (NCBI taxonomy): Eukaryota > Viridiplantae > Streptophyta > Magnoliopsida > Magnoliales > Annonaceae > Annona > Annona cherimola. Next base: position 87,894,905 of record CM059975.1, on the reverse strand, counting down.
TAGTTGTTTATGCCCCCTAGAGATAGAATCTAGAAGAGAGCAAGTGGCTCTAGTTATATATGCCACCTAGAGCTGGAATCTAGAAGAGAGCGGTGACTCTAAGTGTATTCGTGGAATACATAGTGGAACCCAAGTCACAACGGAGTGTGAGCTTGGAAGAGTGGAGTAGGGAAGGTTTGCCCGAACCACTATAAATCTTGTGTTCTATTTATATTTACTGCTTTATCTTAATTGCTCTCCATTAGCTTTAAAAAGGGGATTAAGTTGCAAATGGAGGATTTTGCAAATGGAGAAATGGAGAAATGAGCAAGTTGCCCCGTTGATGTAGAAAAAACATGATGTTGTTTTTGGAATGCTTATGCTAGACTGTGATTTGTATGCTTAGTTGAAATTGATATCTACCCCTTTGTTTCTACTTATTCCAACATTTGTAGTTAGGGAAGGACCTACTATGTTCAATTATTGACCCTTTTTCACCATTATATAGACAATATATGACGAAAATGAATGTTCAATAATCACAAATCTTAATTTCAAAATCATTTCATTTGCTTAAATACATAATATTCATGGGATGTACAACCATGTGGTATCGAGCAAAAAATGAGGACAACACATAGGAATGAACTATACAAAAAATGTTACATTGGAACTAACCCAAACGACTTGTTTACAATAAAAAGGAATTGGTACAGCCCATATCAAATTCATATACATTGCAACCCAATCATTTTTGTGGAATATATGTGTTCTTGAATGTTTTGCGCTGTACACTCTTCAAATTATCGTTCAGACTATTGTTAAGTATAAACGATGCAAATTGTCGTCGCCATTCAGCAATTTGTCCCTACAAAGCAAATGGTGATTACATCAGTTCCTGCCGTTAACTTTTTCCTGCATTATCATTGGAAAATAATTTACAAACGGACCGATCTATATTTTGGAGTCTTCTCAGGAATAAATGAGAACATAGTGCACAACATATGCACACCACAGTCAACACTGTCATGTAATCCAATCATATATATGTTATTAGACTACAAAAATATTACAAAGGACTATGTGCGACATAGTTTAAGATAACCATACCCATTAGTTTGGTGCGGTAATCCTTTTGCCAACTTAACCTCCCATGATGACACTACCTTCGACTCACCGACATACTTAAAATAATCCTCTATTGCAGCTGCCTGAATGTAATTACACAACATAATACACAAAGTTATGATGGTAAAAAAACTGTGTCAATGGCATAAGTAAGTCATTAACTATACTTACCACTTCATTCTTAATCACCTTCATCCCATAATCTCCACCCATTGACATTGAGTCTAGCAAATAGATTTCCTCGCAGACTGTATCAATAGCACATGCAAACCAATGTTCGCCTCTGCATATTGGTACAAAAATCTGCATCACAGCAGCAATGTCTATCATTTGAGAAACTTTGAAGTCGTACTAGAGAGGATATAAATGCAGAAATGTACAACCAAATGATTTCTCAATTTTTTACCCAGCCTGCATCGCCCACATGACATTTAATCCGCTCGGAATCATATATATAATTTAGAGCAACAGGGTCGCGCATGAGATATAGCTACATACCAGAAAATTGAGACTATAATAATATGTAGATTGGAAACCACACAGAAGTCATTCCAATATAAACGCATTAGCAGAACGAACTTACCGAAAATATTGAAGCAAAGTAAAATCGGGTCACACCCGAACTTGTATAAAGCTGTTGCATGTTGTATAGCATTATAAGAGTGTCTATGATCTGCACCCACAAACAGAAGATGACAAGTTAAATACTACTTTATTCAGCATGGACTATGATAGCAACCAACAGATTAACATTCAACGTACGGGAGCTTTCACTCTCTCATCTGGAGCAAGTGACAGAAACAACTCTCTAGTCAATGACATGCCTTCGCATTGGAATAGAATCTCACTGTACAACTTAACATTTAAGTCATAACACACCTCATTAAATCTAATACATCATTGCTGTATAGCTGCATATAGCAAAAAACATTTAGTCTATGAAGGAATAGGAAGTAGACCGACTTACTCTTTCGGCAGGGACTTAGAAAATGCAAATGAGACAATTTTGTCCTCCACGTCTGTTAATCGCCTCAACTCAAAGTTCACATCTTGTCGATTCCAAGATATACCTGGATTCTATGATATGCAAGAGAAATTCTAGAAGTGTATATTCACTTAATAACTAGTCCACGGATACAGAAATTGAGCATAAGAAAAAGCAATTTAGTATCCATACTCGCAGTACGGATAATAAATAGCATGCAAGTACATGGTGTAGTCATGGAAACCATAAAAAAATTATAAGCTAGAAATCTAATTCCCAACCGCTCTAGCTTCAGAAGCAGCCACCGTTTGTCGAGTATGTCGTCTAAGTGCAATTGGTTTCCCTCTCTTTGATGTTGTTTCGTAGGGTGACTTGAGCAATCTGAAGGTCTTTATATTTCGGCTTCCTCTCCTGACCGTCACGGTAATGTTTGCAGGTTCCAACACCTGTACTACATCGACGGGAGCCGTGACATCTTCCTCCACACATCAACTCGATGTCGCTAGTTCAAAGTTCCCTCGTACATTAACCGAAACTAACTCTGGACCTTTTGCACCCACCTAGTATTGGATTTTGGGATTCAAAGTTAGGGTTGTCTTGTTGAAGATGACGCTATTAAAATCAAGAAAACTACTAGCAATTACCATCAAATCTATTATAATCCCATGGGTGGCGCCAACTGTCTCTTTGCATTCCATTTTTTGTACCGTACTATCGAAGACCTCACCAAGATCAGCAGCATGTTGTCCGCCGAATGAATTCACTGAATTCACGTGAAATGCATTCATGTTATCCATAGAAATTGATGGAGATGGGGCCCACAGAAATTGAGGTGTGGGCTATAAAAGCAGCGTTCCGGAGCAGATTGGAGTGTGGGGGGGGGCAGCATCAGAATATTTTAAAAAAGAGAATTTTGACTAGAAGGGGAGAGAGCAGATTTACAGTTAGAAAATCCGAGAGCTCCACGGCGGATTTTTGAGAAGATATCATTCGGAGCAAGGATTTTAGAAGAAGAGGAGAGTAAGGTGGAGAGCACGTGCAAAAGACAGACCGGCGAATTGCGTGGAGCAACCAACACACCATTGGAGCTTCAATACAATAAGCTTTTCTATCTTTTCTCTGTTTAATTTTTTGATAACTTGTTTAAGATGGATTGTAATGTAAATTTTATTTTGAACTTGAACATGCTTGGCTAAACCTTAAAATCTGGGGTTTAGGACGTAGCATGCGTATAATGCAATGTGGTGCGGATTTTTAATTTATTTATGATGGATATTTTTTTGTTAATTTAATATCTTGTAATTTTTAAGCTTGCTTTGTATATGGGCCCGTACTTTTGCATGATTCCATATATTAGGTGATGGAACCGAGAGGTGGAAGCCTAATATACGATAGTCAAGATATTAAACCCGGAAATCTAAGACCATGAAAATAGGCATGATAACCTTGAGGAAATTCCATGAACAAACCACAAATCTTAATGGATTCTAATTAACTTAATCCCATGAGAATAGGTGATTAAGAAAATTGGGATACGCTTTGTAGGTTTCGAGAGAAGGTGCAAGGATAAAATAGGGTTTGTTCTCCTTTAACAAATAATATCCAAATTAAATATTTATACCACTACCAATTGCAAAATACGTATGTAAAATCCTAGACCCTAGATACCCACACTCTCGTTTTCATCTTCTCATTAAAATTTGCAAATTTCTCTTCCCATTTCATTAATTTCTTTTCCTAAATTTTCTTCCACTTATCTATTTTATTTGCAATATTCTCTCCATAATCAACACAAAAATATTTAAAAGCAAAATTTACAGTCCTGAATTCCCTGTGGAACGATAATTTATATACTACAATCTACGACCCGTGCACTTGCGGTAAGATTGCGAACAAGTATTTTGGCACCGTTGCCGGGGAATTTCGGCGTGCTTTAAATTTTGTTTTTAGATACTTTCTTGATTTTTATTCATTTTAAATTAGCTAGTTAATTTTTATGCACTCGCATACTCGCAGTTCTGCAAAACAACTAGCTGAAGAACTCCTTGTTGCTGATCCTGAAATTGAACATTTTTATAGGAGAAGGATTCGAGAATATCAACAACAACAAAATTCTCAAAATACTATGGCAGATCATAACAACCCAAATCCGCAACATCAAGAGCAAGAAGAGGGCCAAGCTGAGAACAATGCTCCTCCTAGAAAGATGACACTTAGTGATCGGAACCGCCCGAACCCTCGTGGATTTCGATCTTGCATTGTTGAACTAGATATTGATGGGAGAAATTTTGAACTAAATCCTGGTCTCATCCGGATGGTTCAACAGGACCAATTTGCAGGACTCCCTTCTGAAAATCCAAATGTACACATCACAAAATTCCTGCAATTATGCAACACAAGTAGAGTGCAAAACATTCCACGCAAGGTAATTCGCTTGCAGCTTTTTCCATTTTCTCTTCGAGACAGGGCAAGCGAATGGTTTTATTCTATGCCACCTGACACATTCAATACATGGGATGAACTATCTACAACATTCCTGGAAAAGTTCTTTCCACCAAATAAAACCAGGAAAATCAAAGACGAGATTAATCAGTTTGTCCAAAAAGATGGCGAATCCTTATATGATGCGTGGGAAAGAATGAAAGACCTACAACGCAAGTGCCCTCATCATGGTATCTCGCAAGGAGATATTATTGAAAACTTTTTCAATGGACTCGATCGACCCAGCCGAAGCGCCGTCAACTCAGCCGCTGGTGGCCGATTCATGCGACTCACTGACGAGGAGGCCCTCAAACTCCTCGATGACCTAGCTCTTTATGATTCTCAATATGGCGATGTCAGAGGAACCTCTCGGCGAGGAAATGTCTATGATATTGAATCTATGCATGCTATACATGATAAACTTGATAAAATTTTGCAGCAAAAGAGGCAGGAATCCAAAGATCTGCATGCATCTTCTTCTGGGCACAGCTCATGTGAAATTTGTGGAGCCTCACACTACACATCTGAGTGTAGTTTCGCCATTAAAGACACCACGGGGGAGCAAGCTAATGCAATCAACAACCAATATGACGCTCGCGCATATGGTAACCCCTATTCCAATACTTACAACCCCGGATGGAGGAATCATCCAAATTTTTCTTGGGCAAACCAGTCAAACACCCAAAATTTTGCTCAAAATAATAAGCCACCTGGTTTCCTTAGAAAACCACTGAACCCTCCTCCATTTCAGACCCAACAAGCCTTACCTGCACCACCTCAAGCGCAACCCACTGAGTCCATGCTCGAAAATATCATCATAATGCTCAAGAAAAATGATGAAAGAATGGACCAAATGCAAACCCATATCAAGTTGCTTGAAAATCAAATTGCTCAAAATGCCACAGCCTCATCCCAAAGAAACCAGGGTAAACTCCCTAGCCAACCTGAAATAAATCCTAGGGAGCAGGTGCAGGCGATTACTTTGCGAAGTGGAAAGCAGCTCAACCCACCTCATATGGTCTCAGAAAAAGATGCCGAGCAGAAAAAGAAGCAAGAAGAGGAGCCACAACCAGAACCGGTGGTGGAAAAGCCATATGTACCACCACCTCCTTACCAGCCTCCTCTCCCCTTTCCACAAAGGCAGCAACAGGCTAAGCTTCAAAAGCAGTTCGAGAAGTTTGTTTCAACTCTTAAAAACTTGTCAATAAACGTACCCTTCATCGACATGCTTTCTCAAATGCCAACTTATGCGAAATTTCTCAAGGATATGTTATCCAACAAAAGAAAACTCGAGGAGTACGGAACTATTTCGCTTACTGAGGAGTGCAGCGCCATTTTGCAGAACAAGTTGCCTGAAAAGCTAAAGGACCCTGGAAGCTTCTCCATTCCATGTGATCTTGGGAATGTCCAAATCAGCAAAGCACTATGTGATCTTGGAGCAAGTGTAAGTCTAATCCCACTTTCAATATGTAAAAAACTGAACATGGGTGATCCAAAACCAACATCTATGTCTCTCCAACTGGCCGACCGATCAATCAAATTTCCAGTCGGCATCCTTGAAGACGTACCTTTGAAAGTTGGCAAACTATTCATCCCAGTCGACTTTGTGGTCCTCGACATGGAGGAGGATCGCCAAATCCCGATCATTCTCGGGCGACCTTTCTTAGCCACCGCTGGAGCAATCATAGACGTCAAGAATGGCCGACTCTCACTAACAGTTGGAGATGAACAAATCGAATTTAATCTTTCTGAGGCAACAAAGCAACTGTCAACTGATAACTCTTGCCTGCGGGTCGACGTCATCAACCCTTTGCCGATCGAAGAAAAGGATGACTTGATAGAGGTATGTATCATTCAGGGTGCAACTGTTGAAAATAATAACCCTGAACTATCTGCTTGTGCAGCTCTCTTGGATGGAGCCCCTTTCATCTCACCGGCTGCCAATTCACCTCATGAAAAGTTGGATGCAGACTTCAATTTTTCTCCATCAACAAAAAAGGAAGAAGCACCAAAGGTAGAACTTAAACCTCTTCCTAAAAATCTCGGGTATGCATTTCTTGACCCAAACGATACTTATCCAGTCATAATCAACGCAAATCTTTTCGAATCCCAAGCCGATGAACTGTTAAATGTGTTAAGAAGACATCGGAAGGCAATTGGTTACTGCATCAATGATCTACCTGATATCAGTCCTTCTCTATGCATGCACAGAATTTTAATGGAAGAAAATTGTAAAACAAGCATTGAACCTCAGAGGCGTCTGAATCCAAACATGAAAGAAGTAGTGAAAAAGGAAATTTTAAAACTTCTTGATGCTGGAATCATCTACCCCATTTCTGATAGCAGTTGGGTAAGCCCTGTACATGTTGTACCAAAGAAAGGCGGTATGACTGTCGTAAAAAATGATAAAAATGAACTTATACCCACAAGGACAGTCACAGGTTGGCGAATGTGCATTGATTATCGCAAATTAAACATTGCCACCCGAAAGGATCATTTTCCCTTGCCTTTCATTGATCAAATGCTTGAAAGACTTGCCAATCACTCTTACTTCTGCTATTTGGATGGGTACTCTGGCTACTTTCAGATTCCTATTTGCATACAGACGCATGCCTTTCGGTCTTTGTAATGCACCTGCCACCTTTCAACGATGCATGATGGCCATATTTTCTGATTATATTGAACACATAATGGAAGTGTTTATGGATGATTTTTCTGTTTATGGAACTACATTTGAATCATGTTTATCTAACCTATCTAAGGTTTTACAGAGATGCGAAGAAATCAATCTGGTGTTGAATTGGGAAAAATGTCATTTCATGGTACAGGAAGGGATTGTGTTAGGACATTTAGTCTCAAGCAGAGGTATTGAGGTTGACCGGGCAAAAATAGAAGTCATTGAAAAATTACCGCCACCCAATTCGGTCAAAGGAATTCGGAGTTTTCTGGGACATGCCGGTTTCTATCGGCGTTTCATTAAAGATTTTTCTAAAATTGCTAAGCCACTGACTAACCTGCTAAATCAAGATGTAAAATTTAATTTTTCTGATGACTGTTTAACTTCATTTTGCAGGTTGAAAAAGGCTTTGACCACTGTTCCAATCATACAACCACCTAACTGGAACCTACCATTTGAAATCATGTGCGATGCAAGCAACCATGCTGTTGGAGCTGTTTTGGGTCAACGGAAGGACAACAAGCCAGTAGTGATTTATTATGCAAGCAAAACTTTAGATGATGCTCAAGTCAACTATGCAACCACTGAAAAAGAATTACTGGCTGTTGTTTTTGCTATTGATAAATTTCGTTCTTATCTTGTAGGGTCAAAAGTGATTGTCTATACAGACCATGCAGCTATTCGCTATTTAATTGCCAAGAAAGATGCTAAACCAAGATTGATTCGCTGGATTTTGCTATTACAAGAATTTGATCTTGAAATTCGAGACAAAAAGGGCACAGAAAATGTGGTTGCTGATCATCTGTCGAGACTGCCATCAACTGGGAAAATGGATCTAAATAAAAATGATCAAATTAACGAGGAATTTCCTGATGAATCCCTTCTTGCACTGAAAGAAATATCAATGCCATGGTATGGAGACATTGTTAATTACTTAGTTTGTAAAGAAATTCCATCCAATTTCAGCTATCAACAGAAAAAGCGATTCATGGCGGATGTAAAATACTACATATGGGAGGACCCATACCTTTACAAGAGATGCGGCGACGGTCTGATTCGCCGATGTGTACCAAACGAAGAAATTCAAAGCATTCTTCATCATTGTCATTCTTCACCATATGGAGGACACATGGGTCCCACCAAAACAGCAGCAAAAATTTTACAATCAGGTTTTTTCTGGCCCACTTTGTTCAAAGATGCTCGAATTTTTATACTAACCTGTGACAGATGCCAAAGAACAGGAAATATTTCAAGGCGAAACGAGATACCACTCACAAGCATTCTTGAGGTTGAACCATTTGATGTCTGGGGCATGGATTTCATGGGACCTTTCCCATCATCGTTCAACAATCAGTACATCCTTCTGGCAGTTGATTACGTAACTAAATGGGTGGAGGCGATTGCTTCTCCAATAAATGATTCGCAGGTGGTCACCAAATTCTTAAAACGTAACATTTTTACCAGATTTGGTGTACCACGAGCAATCATAAGTGATGGAGGAAGCCACTTCTGCAACAAGCAAATGGAGCAACTGCTCAAGAAATATGGGGTCACACACAAAATTACCACCCCATACCACCCACAAACAAGTGGTCAAGCTGAAATCTCAAATCGCGAGATTAAACAGATACTTGAGAAGACGGTATCCCAATCACGGCGAGATTGGTCAAGGCAACTCGATGATGCTCTTTGGGCATACCGTACTGCATTTAAGACTCCCATCGGAACAACACCTTTCCGACTAGTCTACGGAAAATCATGCCACTTGCCTGTAGAGCTAGAGCACAAAGCATACTGGGCAATCAAATTTTTAAATTTTGATATGAAATCTGCAGGAGAAAGGCGCCTACTACAACTCGATGAACTTGAAGAGATTCGACTAGACGCCTATAAAAATTCAAAGACGTACAAGGAGAAAACAAAATTTTGGCATGACAAACACATTCGTCAGAAGGTAATTAAAGCCAATGACTTGGTTTTGCTTTTTAATTCTCGTTTCAAATTGTTTCCAGGAAAATTGAAGTCGAGGTGGTCGGGACCATTCAAAGTACTACAAGTATTTCCTCACGGAGCTGTCGAAGTCTGGAGTGAAAAGACAAGAGCATTCAAAGTCAATGGACAACGCCTCAAACCCTACTTCTCAGGAGATCACATTCCAATAGGAGTCATCCACTCCTTTTGCGAAACCATGCCACAAAAGTAAAAATTTGCAGTCAGGCTGAAGACTATAAACCAAGCGCTTCTTGGGAGGCAACCCGAAATTTTCTTCAGGGAAGTTTTAGTCTTATTTTCTTTTTTATTTCTTTTTATAAGTTTGATACTTTTTAATTTTAAGAGTTATTGGTTATTTTCAGGTTCAAAAAAAAAAAAAAAATACTTGTTCGCAATCTTACCGCAAGTGCACGGGTCGTAGATTGTAGTATATAAATTATCGTTCCACAGGGAATTCAGGACTGTAAATTTTGCTTTTAAATATTTTTGTGTTGATTATGGAGAGAATATTGCAAATAAAATAGATAAGTGGAAGAAAATTTAGGAAAAGAAATTAATGAAATGGGAAGAGAAATTTGCAAATTTTAATGAGAAGATGAAAACGAGAGTGTGGGTATCTAGGGTCTAGGATTTTACATACGTATTTTGCAATTGGTAGTGGTATAAATATTTAATTTGGATATTATTTGTTAAAGGAGAACAAACCCTATTTTATCCTTGCACCTTCTCTCGAAACCTACAAAGCGTATCCCAATTTTCTTAATCACCTATTCTCATGGGATTAAGTTAATTAGAATCCATTAAGATTTGTGGTTTGTTCATGGAATTTCCTCAAGGTTATCATGCCTATTTTCATGGTCTTAGATTTCCGGGTTTAATATCTTGACTATCGTATATTAGGCTTCCACCTCTCGGTTCCATCACCTAATATATGGAATCATGCAAAAGTACGGGCCCATATACAAAGCAAGCTTAAAAATCACAAGATATTAAATTAACAAAAAAATATCCATCATAAATAAATTAAAAATCCGCACCACATTGCATTATACGCATGCTACGTCCTAAACCCCAGATTTTAAGGTTTAGCCAAGCATGTTCAAGTTCAAAATAAAATTTACATTACAATCCATCTTAAACAAGTTATCAAAAAATTAAACAGAGAAAAGATAGAAAAGCTTATTGTATTGAAGCTCCAATGGTGTGTTGGTTGCTCCACGCAATTCGCCGGTCTGTCTTTTGCACGTGCTCTCCACCTTACTCTCCTCTTCTTCTAAAATCCTTGCTCCGAATGATATCTTCTCAAAAATCCGCCGTGGAGCTCTCGGATTTTCTAACTGTAAATCTGCTCTCTCCCCTTCTAGTCAAAATTCCCTTTTTTAAAATATTCTGATGCTGCCCCCCCCCACACTCCAATCTGCTCCGGAACGCTGCTTTTATAGCCCACACCTCAATTTCTGTGGGCCCCATCTCCATCAATTTCTATGGATAACATGAATGCATTTCACGTGAATTCAGTGAATTCATTCGGCGGACAACATGCTGCTGATCTTGGTGGGGTCTTCATAATTATTCACGTGTCATATGAATGCATTCGGTGGATTTATGGAAGTGGGGTCCAATGCTGTTGACTTTTGAATCGGGTTACATGAATGCATTCGGTGGATGAAAACAAACGTTGCTTTAATGATTGTTATTGCTTGGGGTCCACATTCAATGGGCGGCTTGGATTTTTGCATGATTTGATCTTGTGGGGCCCATTCGGTATAATTTGTTTTCCTGCAAAAAAATATATTTAAATTATTAATTGGTAAAAATCATTAAAATAATTTCAAACCCGTTTAATTTCATGGCAACAAATAAAATATAATTTCAAGCCAAAATATTGTGAAAATTTGTTTAAATTGCTTGAAATTAATATTTAATACCCAAATGTTGCAAAATCACATTTTAAACCAAATTTCATATTAATATTAATTAATTACCCACCAATTTGGTATAAAATATCCACAAAATATGTTACCAAATTCTAATTATCAAATACCCCCACACTTGAACTTTTGCTTGTCCTCAAGCAAATATAAAAGAATGGAAGAGCAGATTGAAAATTTTCAAAATCTTGAGCAAAAATTGCATGTTCGGCCTATCATCAGAATAAATGAGAGTCTTAAAGAATTTGAAACATGATACTCATTGAAAATCTTAATCAACAATCCCTTCTCACTTGACTAATACTGCACACCCTCGTTACCTAATTTGTTTTCAATCATTAAGAGTTAAAAACTCCCGCAATAAACTCTTAATTATCAGATATCTTCTCTATTTAATAAGTTATTCAATACACACAATTAATATTTCAAGTGGTAGTAGTGCAGAAATTTTTTTTTTATATATATATATATATATATTTTTTGGCATTTAAATTTCCTCTGCTTGCTCAATTAACCAATTTATAGGATCATAAGGACTTAGTAGGACAATGGTCAGGTGTGACACATGAAATTTGAACCGTCTCTGTATGACTCGAGCTTAATTTTTTTTTTTTTTTTTTTTTTAAAAAAAGGAAATAATGCTACCCCCACACTTGGTGCTTTTATTCTTTTTTTTAAGCCTGTTCTTATCCTTGGTTTATTTTTTCTTCTTTTTTTTTTTTTTTTTTTTTTAACCAAGTCCGGCAATAATTTCCCTCACCATATTTCAGGGTATCTGGGAAGTCATTATTTGCATCGCCAAGCGATATTATTTCCTGTTTTCCTTTTTTTTTTTTTTTTTTTTTGATCAGAATACAATTCCAAAGTTGGTTCAGCGATGTGAGAATTGTGGTTTAGGAAAAATTTTAAGTCAGGCTCAAAAGGGGTAAACAACCATTATATTTTTAAAGATAAGCTCATCATGAAAGAAAATTGCCTTAATCATGTCCTTAAATTGGTTCAATGGAGTTTTGGCTTTGAAAATTTCTTCAACCAGAGTAATATATATATATATATATATTTTCATTTATATGGGAAAAACTACCTTCTTAAATGATAATTGTTTGTATTAAAAAAAATTTATAAATTAGAGAGGATTATTCTGATTTTAAAAGAAAACAATATTAGCTCCTAGGTATATCAGTTTCATCAAGTGATTACGGACAAAAAATCTAAGTATTTTCAACAAGTATATGTTCAAAAATAATTTTTAACATCTCATTAAGCTTCAACTTTTCCTCACTCAAAGATGTTGAAATTTCACATATGGTTTGCTTTCAAGGCATTCAAGAGTTCAACGTGGGGTCTAATATAATCTTTTATGCAAGAATTTTCCATTTTTTTTTAAGCAAACATATAAATATTAGGGTAGTGAAAGAAATATTTAGAGAAAATTAATGCAACGCATTCACTCCCACACTTGAAGTTGACATTGTCCTCAATGTAAATCATGCCATAAAAGAGAATTGTAAAATGTTAACTTCCCTGTTTTGGCGAGTTGAACCGAATTTGCATCCAACGGTGCTTTTTTTATGTAGAACCTGAAAATAACCAATAAAGCTTAAAATTAAAAAGTATCAAAATTCTAAAAAGGAACTAAAAAAAATAACTAAAACTTCCCTGATGGAAAGAAAAATTCGGGTTGCCTCCCGAAAAGCGCTTTGTTTAAAGTCATTAGCCTGACTTCAGATCTTCAATTGAGTGGCGTGGTATCGCAGAAGGAGTGGATGACTCCAATTGGAATGTGATCCCCTGAGAAATAGGGTTTGAGGCGCTGCCCATTGACTTTAAATGCTCCTGTCTTTTCACTCCAAATTTCAACAGCTCCATGAGGAAACACTTGTAATACTTTGAATGGTCCCGACCACCTCGACTTCAATTTTCCTGGAAACAATTTAAAACGAGAATTAAAAAGCAACACCATGTCATTAGCTTTGATTACCTTCTGCCGGATGTGTTTGTCATGCCAAAATTTTGTCTTTTCCTTGTACATCTTTGAATTTTCATAAGCGTCGAGTCGAATCTCCTCGAGTTCATCAAGCTGTAGTAGACGCCTTTCTCCTGCAGATTTCAAATCAAAATTCAAAAATTTGATTGCCCAGTATGCTTTATGCTCCAGCTCTACAGGCAAGTGGCATGATTTTCCATAGACTAGTCTGAAAGGTGTTGTTCCAATCGGAGTCTTGAATGCAGTACGGTATGCCCAAAGAGCATCATCGAGTTGCCTTGACCAATCTCGCCGTGATTGGGATACCGTCTTCTCAAGTATCTGTTTAATCTCGCGGTTTGAGATTTCAGCCTGACCACTTGTTTGTGGATGATATGGGGTGGCGATTTTATGTGTGACCCCGTATTTCTTGAGCAGTTGCTCCATTTGCTTGTTACAAAAATGACTTCCTCCGTCACTTATGATTGCTCGTGGTACACCAAATCTGGTAAAAATATTGCGTTTCAAGAATTTGGTGACCACCCGCGAATCATTTGTTGGAGAAGCGATCGCCTCCACCCATTTAGTTACGTAATCAACTGCCAGAAGGATGTACTGATTGTTGAACGATGATGGGAAAGGTCCCATGAAATCCATGCCCCAGACATCAAATGGTTCAACCTCAAGAATGCTTGTGAGTGGCATCTCGTTTCGCCTTGAAATATTTCCTGTTCTTTGGCATCTGTCACAGGTTAGTATAAAAATTCGAGCATCTTTGAACAAAGTGGGCCAGAAAAAACCTGATTGTAAAATTTTTGCTGCTGTTTTGGTGGGACCCATGTGTCCTCCATATGGTGAAGAATGACAATGATGAAGAATGCTTTGGATTTCTTCGTTTGGTACACATCGGCGAATCAAACCGTCGCCGCATCTCTTGTATAGGTATGGGTCCTCCCATATGTAATATTTCACATCCGCCATGAATTTCTTCTTCTGTTGATAGCTGAAATTGGATGGAATTTCTTTGCAAACCAAATAATTAACAATGTCTCCATACCATGGCATTGATATTTCTTTCATTGAAAGCAAGGATTCATCTGGAAATTCTTCATTAATTTGATCGTTTTTATTTAGATTTGTTTTCTCAGTTGGTGGTAGTCTCGACAAATGATCCGCTACCACATTCTCTGTGCCTCTTTTGTCTCGTATTTCAAGATCAAATTCTTGTAACAGCAAAATCCAGCGAATCAACCTTGGTTTAGCATCCTTCTTAGCAATTAAATAGCGAATGGCTGCATGGTCTGTGTAAACAATCACCTTTGATCCTACAAGATAAGAACGAAATTTATCAATAGCAAAAACAACAGCCAGCAATTCTTTTTCAGTGGTTGCATAATTAACTTGAGCATCATCTAGAGTTTTGCTCGCATAATAAATCACTACTGGCTTGTTGTCCTTCCGTTGACCCAAAACAGCTCCAACCGCATGGTCACTTGCATCGCACATGATTTCAAATGGTAAGCTCCAGTCAGGTGGTTGTATGATTGGTGCGGAGGTCAAGGCCTTTTTCAACCTGCAAAATGAATTTAAACAGTCATTAGAAAAATTAAATTTTACATCTTGATTTAGCAGGTTAGTCAGTGGCTTAGCAATTTTAGAAAAATCTTTAATAAAACGCCGATAGAAGCCAGCATGTCCCAGGAAACTCCGAATTCCCTTGACCGAATTGGGTGGTGGTAATTTTTCAATGACCTCAATTTTTGCTCGATCAACCTCAATACCTCTGCTTGAGACTAAATGTCCTAAAACAATCCCTTCTTGTACCATGAAATGACATTTTTCCCAATTCAACACCAGATTGATTTCTTCGCATCTCTGTAAAACCTTAGATAGGTTAGACAAGCATGATTCAAATGTTGTGCCATAAACAGAAAAATCATCCATAAACACTTCCATTATGTGTTCAATGTAATCAGAAAATATAGCCATCATACAGCGTTGGAAAGTGGCAGGTGCATTACAAAGACCGAAAGGCATGCGTCTGTATGCAAATGTGCCGTATGGACAAGTGAAAGTGGTTTTCTCTTGATCCTGTGGGTGAATAGGAATTTGAAAGTAGCCAGAGTACCCATCCAAATAGCAGAAGTAAGAGTGATTGGCAAGTCTTTCAAGCATTTGATCAATGAAAGGCAAGGGAAAATGATCCTTTCGGGTTGCAATGTTTAATTTGCGATAATCAATGCACATTCGCCAACCTGTGACTGTCCTTGTGGGTATAAGTTCATTTTTATCATTTTTTACGACAGTCATACCGTCTTTCTTTGGTACAACATGTACAGGGCTTACCCAACTGCTATCAGAAATGGGGTAGATGATTCCAGCATCTAGAAGTTTTAAAATTTCCTTTTTCACTACTTCTTTCATGTTTGGATTCAGACGCCTCTGAGGTTCAATGCTTGTTTTACAATTTTCTTCCATTAAAATTCTGTGCATGCATAGAGAAGGACTGATACCAGGTAGATCATTGATGCAGTAACCAATTGCCTTCCGATGTCTTCTTAACACATTTAACAGTTCATCGGCTTGGGATTCGAAAAGATTTGCGTTGATTATGACTGGATAAGTATCGTTTGGGTCAAGAAATGCATACCTGAGATTTTTAGGAAGAGGTTTAAGTTCTACCTTTGGTGCTTCTTCCTTTTTTGTTGATGGAGAAAAATTGAAGTCTGCATCCAACTTTTCATGAGGTGAATTGGCAGCCGGTGAGATGAAAGGGGCTCCATCCAAGAGAGCTGCACAAGCAGATAGTTCAGGGTTATTATTTTCAACAGTTGCACCCTGAATGATACATACCTCTATCAAGTCATCCTTTTCTTCGATCAGCAAAGGGTTGATGACGTCGACCCGCAGGCAAGAGTTATCAGTTGACAGTTGCTTTGTTGCCTCAGAAAGATTAAATTCGATTTGTTCATCTCCAACTGTTAGTGAGAGTCGGCCATTCTTGACGTCTATGATTGCTCCAGCGGTGGCTAAGAAAGGTCGCCCGAGAATGATCGGGATTTGGCGATCCTCCTCCATGTCGAGGACCACAAAGTCGACTGGGATGAATAGTTTGCCAACTTTCAAAGGTACGTCTTCAAGGATGCCGACTGGAAATTTGATTGATCGGTCGGCCAGTTGGAGAGACATAGATGTTGGTTTTGGATCACCCATGTTCAGCTTTTTACATATTGAAAGTGGGATTAGACTTACACTTGCTCCGAGATCACATAGTGCTTTGCTGATTTGGACATTCCCAAGATCACATGGAATGGAGAAGCTTCCAGGGTCCTTTAGCTTTTCAGGCAACTTGTTCTGCAAAATGGCGCTGCACTCCTCAGTAAGCGAAATAGTTCCGTACTCCTCGAGTTTTCTTTTGTTGGATAACATATCCTTGAGAAATTTCGCATAAGTTGGCATTTGAGAAAGCATGTCGATGAAGGGTACGTTTATTGACAAGTTTTTAAGAGTTGAAACAAACTTCTCGAACTGCTTTTGAAGCTTAGCCTGTTGCTGCCTTTGTGGAAAGGGGAGAGGAGGCTGGTAAGGAGGTGGTGGTACATATGGCTTTTCCACCACCGGTTCTGGTTGTGGCTCCTCTTCTTGCTTCTTTTTCTGCTCGGCATCTTTTTCTGAGACCATATGAGGTGGGTTGAGCTGCTTTCCACTTCGCAAAGTAATCGCCTGCACCTGCTCCCTAGGATTTATTTCAGGTTGGCTAGGGAGTTTACCCTGGTTTCTTTGGGATGAGGCTGTGGCATTTTGAGCAATTTGATTTTCAAGCAACTTGATATGGGTTTGCATTTGGTCCATTCTTTCATCATTTTTCTTGAGCATTATGATGATATTTTCGAGCATGGACTCAGTGGGTTGCGCTTGAGGTGGTGCAGGTAAGGCTTGTTGGGTCTGAAATGGAGGAGGGTTCAGTGGTTTTCTAAGGAAACCAGGTGGCTTATTATTTTGAGCAAAATTTTGGGTGTTTGACTGGTTTGCCCAAGAAAAATTTGGATGATTCCTCCATCCGGGGTTGTAAGTATTGGAATAGGGGTTACCATATGCGCGAGCGTCATATTGGTTGTTGATTGCATTAGCTTGCTCCCCCGTGGTGTCTTTAATGGCGAAACTACACTCAGATGTGTAGTGTGAGGCTCCACAAATTTCACATGAGCTGTGCCCAGAAGAAGATGCATGCAGATCTTTGGATTCCTGCCTCTTTTGCTGCAAAATTTTATCAAGTTTATCATGTATAGCATGCATAGATTCAATATCATAGACATTTCCTCGCCGAGAGGTTCCTCTGACATCGCCATATTGAGAATCATAAAGAGCTAGGTCATCGAGGAGTTTGAGGGCCTCCTCGTCAGTGAGTCGCATGAATCGGCCACCAGCGGCTGAGTTGACGGCGCTTCGGCTGGGTCGATCGAGTCCATTGAAAAAGTTTTCAATAATATCTCCTTGCGAGATACCATGATGAGGGCACTTGCGTTGTAGGTCTTTCATTCTTTCCCACGCATCATATAAGGATTCGCCATCTTTTTGGACAAACTGATTAATCTCGTCTTTGATTTTCCTGGTTTTATTTGGTGGAAAGAACTTTTCCAGGAATGTTGTAGATAGTTCATCCCATGTATTGAATGTGTCAGGTGGCATAGAATAAAACCATTCGCTTGCCCTGTCTCGAAGAGAAAATGGAAAAAGCTGCAAGCGAATTACCTCGCGTGGAATGTTTTGCACTCTACTTGTGTTGCATAATTGCAGGAATTTTGTGATGTGTACATTTGGATTTTCAGAAGGGAGTCCTGCAAATTGGTCCTGTTGAACCATCCGGATGAGACCAGGATTTAGTTCAAAATTTCTCCCATCAATATCTAGTTCAACAATGCAAGATCGAAATCCACGAGGGTTCGGGCGGTTCCGATCACTAAGTGTCATCTTTCTGGGAGGAGCATTGTTCTCAGCTTGGCCCTCTTCTTGCTCTTGATGTTGCGGATTTGGGTTGTTATGATCTGCCATAGTATTTTGAGAATTTTGTTGTTGTTGATATTCTCGAATCCTTCTCCTATAAAAACGTTCAATTTCAGGATCAGCAACAAGGAGTTCTTCAGCTAGTTGTTTTGCAGAACTGCGAGTATGCGAGTGCATAAAAATTAACTAGCTAATTTAAAATGAATAAAAATCAAGAAAGTATCTAAAAACAAAATTTAAAGCACGCCAAAATTCCCCGGCAACGGTGCCAAAATACTTGTTCGCAATCTTACCGCAAGTGCACGGGTCGTAGATTGTAGTATATAAATTATCGTTCCACAGGGAATTCAGGACTGTAAATTTTGCTTTTAAATATTTTTGTGTTGATTATGGAGAGAATATTGCAAATAAAATAGATAAGTGGAAGAAAATTTAGGAAAAGAAATTAATGAAATGGGAAGAGAAATTTGCAAATTTTAATGAGAAGATGAAAACGAGAGTGTGGGTATCTAGGGTCTAGGATTTTACATACGTATTTTGCAATTGGTAGTGGTATAAATATTTAATTTGGATATTATTTGTTAAAGGAGAACAAACCCTATTTTATCCTTGCACCTTCTCTCGAAACCTACAAAGCGTATCCCAATTTTCTTAATCACCTATTCTCATGGGATTAAGTTAATTAGAATCCATTAAGATTTGTGGTTTGTTCATGGAATTTCCTCAAGGTTATCATGCCTATTTTCATGGTCTTAGATTTCCGGGTTTAATATCTTGACTATCGTATATTAGGCTTCCACCTCTCGGTTCCATCACCTAATATATGGAATCATGCAAAAGTACGGGCCCATATACAAAGCAAGCTTAAAAATCACAAGATATTAAATTAACAAAAAAATATCCATCATAAATAAATTAAAAATCCGCACCACATTGCATTATACGCATGCTACGTCCTAAACCCCAGATTTTAAGGTTTAGCCAAGCATGTTCAAGTTCAAAATAAAATTTACATTACAATCCATCTTAAACAAGTTATCAAAAAATTAAACAGAGAAAAGATAGAAAAGCTTATTGTATTGAAGCTCCAATGGTGTGTTGGTTGCTCCACGCAATTCGCCGGTCTGTCTTTTGCACGTGCTCTCCACCTTACTCTCCTCTTCTTCTAAAATCCTTGCTCCGAATGATATCTTCTCAAAAATCCGCCGTGGAGCTCTCGGATTTTCTAACTGTAAATCTGCTCTCTCCCCTTCTAGTCAAAATTCCCTTTTTTAAAATATTCTGATGCTGCCCCCCCCCACACTCCAATCTGCTCCGGAACGCTGCTTTTATAGCCCACACCTCAATTTCTGTGGGCCCCATCTCCATCAATTTCTATGGATAACATGAATGCATTTCACGTGAATTCAGTGAATTCATTCGGCGGACAACATGCTGCTGATCTTGGTGGGGTCTTCATAATTATTCACGTGTCATATGAATGCATTCGGTGGATTTATGGAAGTGGGGTCCAATGCTGTTGACTTTTGAATCGGGTTACATGAATGCATTCGGTGGATGAAAACAAACGTTGCTTTAATGATTGTTATTGCTTGGGGTCCACATTCAATGGGCGGCTTGGATTTTTGCATGATTTGATCTTGTGGGGCCCATTCGGTATAATTTGTTTTCCTGCAAAAAAATATATTTAAATTATTAATTGGTAAAAATCATTAAAATAATTTCAAACCCGTTTAATTTCATGGCAACAAATAAAATATAATTTCAAGCCAAAATATTGTGAAAATTTGTTTAAATTGCTTGAAATTAATATTTAATACCCAAATGTTGCAAAATCACATTTTAAACCAAATTTCATATTAATATTAATTAATTACCCACCAATTTGGTATAAAATATCCACAAAATATGTTACCAAATTCTAATTATCAAATACCCCCACACTTGAACTTTTGCTTGTCCTCAAGCAAATATAAAAGAATGGAAGAGCAGATTGAAAATTTTCAAAATCTTGAGCAAAAATTGCATGTTCGGCCTATCATCAGAATAAATGAGAGTCTTAAAGAATTTGAAACATGATACTCATTGAAAATCTTAATCAACAATCCCTTCTCACTTGACTAATACTGCACACCCTCGTTACCTAATTTGTTTTCAATCATTAAGAGTTAAAAACTCCCGCAATAAACTCTTAATTATCAGATATCTTCTCTATTTAATAAGTTATTCAATACACACAATTAATATTTCAAGTGGTAGTAGTGCAGAAATTTTTTTTTTATATATATATATATATATATTTTTTGGCATTTAAATTTCCTCTGCTTGCTCAATTAACCAATTTATAGGATCATAAGGACTTAGTAGGACAATGGTCAGGTGTGACACATGAAATTTGAACCGTCTCTGTATGACTCGAGCTTAATTTTTTTTTTTTTTTTTTTTTTAAAAAAAGGAAATAATGCTACCCCCACACTTGGTGCTTTTATTCTTTTTTTTAAGCCTGTTCTTATCCTTGGTTTATTTTTTCTTCTTTTTTTTTTTTTTTTTTTTTTAACCAAGTCCGGCAATAATTTCCCTCACCATATTTCAGGGTATCTGGGAAGTCATTATTTGCATCGCCAAGCGATATTATTTCCTGTTTTCCTTTTTTTTTTTTTTTTTTTTGATCAGAATACAATTCCAAAGTTGGTTCAGCGATGTGAGAATTGTGGTTTAGGAAAAATTTTAAGTCAGGCTCAAAAGGGGTAAACAACCATTATATTTTTAAAGATAAGCTCATCATGAAAGAAAATTGCCTTAATCATGTCCTTAAATTGGTTCAATGGAGTTTTGGCTTTGAAAATTTCTTCAACCAGAGTAATATATATATATATATATATTTTCATTTATATGGGAAAAACTACCTTCTTAAATGATAATTGTTTGTATTAAAAAAAATTTATAAATTAGAGAGGATTATTCTGATTTTAAAAGAAAACAATATTAGCTCCTAGGTATATCAGTTTCATCAAGTGATTACGGACAAAAAATCTAAGTATTTTCAACAAGTATATGTTCAAAAATAATTTTTAACATCTCATTAAGCTTCAACTTTTCCTCACTCAAAGATGTTGAAATTTCACATATGGTTTGCTTTCAAGGCATTCAAGAGTTCAACGTGGGGTCTAATATAATCTTTTATGCAAGAATTTTCCATTTTTTTTTAAGCAAACATATAAATATTAGGGTAGTGAAAGAAATATTTAGAGAAAATTAATGCAACGCATTCACTCCCACACTTGAAGTTGACATTGTCCTCAATGTAAATCATGCCATAAAAGAGAATTGTAAAATGTTAACTTCCCTGTTTTGGCGAGTTGAACCGAATTTGCATCCAACGGTGCTTTTTTTATGTAGAACCTGAAAATAACCAATAAAGCTTAAAATTAAAAAGTATCAAAATTCTAAAAAGGAACTAAAAAAAATAACTAAAACTTCCCTGATGGAAAGAAAAATTCGGGTTGCCTCCCGAAAAGCGCTTTGTTTAAAGTCATTAGCCTGACTTCAGATCTTCAATTGAGTGGCGTGGTATCGCAGAAGGAGTGGATGACTCCAATTGGAATGTGATCCCCTGAGAAATAGGGTTTGAGGCGCTGCCCATTGACTTTAAATGCTCCTGTCTTTTCACTCCAAATTTCAACAGCTCCATGAGGAAACACTTGTAATACTTTGAATGGTCCCGACCACCTCGACTTCAATTTTCCTGGAAACAATTTAAAACGAGAATTAAAAAGCAACACCATGTCATTAGCTTTGATTACCTTCTGCCGGATGTGTTTGTCATGCCAAAATTTTGTCTTTTCCTTGTACATCTTTGAATTTTCATAAGCGTCGAGTCGAATCTCCTCGAGTTCATCAAGCTGTAGTAGACGCCTTTCTCCTGCAGATTTCAAATCAAAATTCAAAAATTTGATTGCCCAGTATGCTTTATGCTCCAGCTCTACAGGCAAGTGGCATGATTTTCCATAGACTAGTCTGAAAGGTGTTGTTCCAATCGGAGTCTTGAATGCAGTACGGTATGCCCAAAGAGCATCATCGAGTTGCCTTGACCAATCTCGCCGTGATTGGGATACCGTCTTCTCAAGTATCTGTTTAATCTCGCGGTTTGAGATTTCAGCCTGACCACTTGTTTGTGGATGGTATGGGGTGGCGATTTTATGTGTGACCCCGTATTTCTTGAGCAGTTGCTCCATTTGCTTGTTACAAAAATGACTTCCTCCGTCACTTATGATTGCTCGTGGTACACCAAATCTGGTAAAAATATTGCGTTTCAAGAATTTGGTGACCACCCGCGAATCATTTGTTGGAGAAGCGATCGCCTCCACCCATTTAGTTACGTAATCAACTGCCAGAAGGATGTACTGATTGTTGAACGATGATGGGAAAGGTCCCATGAAATCCATGCCCCAGACATCAAATGGTTCAACCTCAAGAATGCTTGTGAGTGGCATCTCGTTTCGCCTTGAAATATTTCCTGTTCTTTGGCATCTGTCACAGGTTAGTATAAAAATTCGAGCATCTTTGAACAAAGTGGGCCAGAAAAAACCTGATTGTAAAATTTTTGCTGCTGTTTTGGTGGGACCCATGTGTCCTCCATATGGTGAAGAATGACAATGATGAAGAATGCTTTGGATTTCTTCGTTTGGTACACATCGGCGAATCAAACCGTCGCCGCATCTCTTGTATAGGTATGGGTCCTCCCATATGTAATATTTCACATCCGCCATGAATTTCTTCTTCTGTTGATAGCTGAAATTGGATGGAATTTCTTTGCAAACCAAATAATTAACAATGTCTCCATACCATGGCATTGATATTTCTTTCATTGAAAGCAAGGATTCATCTGGAAATTCTTCATTAATTTGATCGTTTTTATTTAGATTTGTTTTCTCAGTTGGTGGTAGTCTCGACAAATGATCCGCTACCACATTCTCTGTGCCTCTTTTGTCTCGTATTTCAAGATCAAATTCTTGTAACAGCAAAATCCAGCGAATCAACCTTGGTTTAGCATCCTTCTTAGCAATTAAATAGCGAATGGCTGCATGGTCTGTGTAAACAATCACCTTTGATCCTACAAGATAAGAACGAAATTTATCAATAGCAAAAACAACAGCCAGCAATTCTTTTTCAGTGGTTGCATAATTAACTTGAGCATCATCTAGAGTTTTGCTCGCATAATAAATCACTACTGGCTTGTTGTCCTTCCGTTGACCCAAAACAGCTCCAACCGCATGGTCACTTGCATCGCACATGATTTCAAATGGTAAGCTCCAGTCAGGTGGTTGTATGATTGGTGCGGAGGTCAAGGCCTTTTTCAACCTGCAAAATGAATTTAAACAGTCATTAGAAAAATTAAATTTTACATCTTGATTTAGCAGGTTAGTCAGTGGCTTAGCAATTTTAGAAAAATCTTTAATAAAACGCCGATAGAAGCCAGCATGTCCCAGGAAACTCCGAATTCCCTTGACCGAATTGGGTGGTGGTAATTTTTCAATGACCTCAATTTTTGCTCGATCAACCTCAATACCTCTGCTTGAGACTAAATGTCCTAAAACAATCCCTTCTTGTACCATGAAATGACATTTTTCCCAATTCAACACCAGATTGATTTCTTCGCATCTCTGTAAAACCTTAGATAGGTTAGACAAGCATGATTCAAATGTTGTGCCATAAACAGAAAAATCATCCATAAACACTTCCATTATGTGTTCAATGTAATCAGAAAATATAGCCATCATACAGCGTTGGAAAGTGGCAGGTGCATTACAAAGACCGAAAGGCATGCGTCTGTATGCAAATGTGCCGTATGGACAAGTGAAAGTGGTTTTCTCTTGATCCTGTGGGTGAATAGGAATTTGAAAGTAGCCAGAGTACCCATCCAAATAGCAGAAGTAAGAGTGATTGGCAAGTCTTTCAAGCATTTGATCAATGAAAGGCAAGGGAAAATGATCCTTTCGGGTTGCAATGTTTAATTTGCGATAATCAATGCACATTCGCCAACCTGTGACTGTCCTTGTGGGTATAAGTTCATTTTTATCATTTTTTACGACAGTCATACCGTCTTTCTTTGGTACAACATGTACAGGGCTTACCCAACTGCTATCAGAAATGGGGTAGATGATTCCAGCATCTAGAAGTTTTAAAATTTCCTTTTTCACTACTTCTTTCATGTTTGGATTCAGACGCCTCTGAGGTTCAATGCTTGTTTTACAATTTTCTTCCATTAAAATTCTGTGCATGCATAGAGAAGGACTGATACCAGGTAGATCATTGATGCAGTAACCAATTGCCTTCCGATGTCTTCTTAACACATTTAACAGTTCATCGGCTTGGGATTCGAAAAGATTTGCGTTGATTATGACTGGATAAGTATCGTTTGGGTCAAGAAATGCATACCTGAGATTTTTAGGAAGAGGTTTAAGTTCTACCTTTGGTGCTTCTTCCTTTTTTGTTGATGGAGAAAAATTGAAGTCTGCATCCAACTTTTCATGAGGTGAATTGGCAGCCGGTGAGATGAAAGGGGCTCCATCCAAGAGAGCTGCACAAGCAGATAGTTCAGGGTTATTATTTTCAACAGTTGCACCCTGAATGATACATACCTCTATCAAGTCATCCTTTTCTTCGATCAGCAAAGGGTTGATGACGTCGACCCGCAGGCAAGAGTTATCAGTTGACAGTTGCTTTGTTGCCTCAGAAAGATTAAATTCGATTTGTTCATCTCCAACTGTTAGTGAGAGTCGGCCATTCTTGACGTCTATGATTGCTCCAGCGGTGGCTAAGAAAGGTCGCCCGAGAATGATCGGGATTTGGCGATCCTCCTCCATGTCGAGGACCACAAAGTCGACTGGGATGAATAGTTTGCCAACTTTCAAAGGTACGTCTTCAAGGATGCCGACTGGAAATTTGATTGATCGGTCGGCCAGTTGGAGAGACATAGATGTTGGTTTTGGATCACCCATGTTCAGCTTTTTACATATTGAAAGTGGGATTAGACTTACACTTGCTCCGAGATCACATAGTGCTTTGCTGATTTGGACATTCCCAAGATCACATGGAATGGAGAAGCTTCCAGGGTCCTTTAGCTTTTCAGGCAACTTGTTCTGCAAAATGGCGCTGCACTCCTCAGTAAGCGAAATAGTTCCGTACTCCTCGAGTTTTCTTTTGTTGGATAACATATCCTTGAGAAATTTCGCATAAGTTGGCATTTGAGAAAGCATGTCGATGAAGGGTACGTTTATTGACAAGTTTTTAAGAGTTGAAACAAACTTCTCGAACTGCTTTTGAAGCTTAGCCTGTTGCTGCCTTTGTGGAAAGGGGAGAGGAGGCTGGTAAGGAGGTGGTGGTACATATGGCTTTTCCACCACCGGTTCTGGTTGTGGCTCCTCTTCTTGCTTCTTTTTCTGCTCGGCATCTTTTTCTGAGACCATATGAGGTGGGTTGAGCTGCTTTCCACTTCGCAAAGTAATCGCCTGCACCTGCTCCCTAGGATTTATTTCAGGTTGGCTAGGGAGTTTACCCTGGTTTCTTTGGGATGAGGCTGTGGCATTTTGAGCAATTTGATTTTCAAGCAACTTGATATGGGTTTGCATTTGGTCCATTCTTTCATCATTTTTCTTGAGCATTATGATGATATTTTCGAGCATGGACTCAGTGGGTTGCGCTTGAGGTGGTGCAGGTAAGGCTTGTTGGGTCTGAAATGGAGGAGGGTTCAGTGGTTTTCTAAGGAAACCAGGTGGCTTATTATTTTGAGCAAAATTTTGGGTGTTTGACTGGTTTGCCCAAGAAAAATTTGGATGATTCCTCCATCCGGGGTTGTAAGTATTGGAATAGGGGTTACCATATGCGCGAGCGTCATATTGGTTGTTGATTGCATTAGCTTGCTCCCCCGTGGTGTCTTTAATGGCGAAACTACACTCAGATGTGTAGTGTGAGGCTCCACAAATTTCACATGAGCTGTGCCCAGAAGAAGATGCATGCAGATCTTTGGATTCCTGCCTCTTTTGCTGCAAAATTTTATCAAGTTTATCATGTATAGCATGCATAGATTCAATATCATAGACATTTCCTCGCCGAGAGGTTCCTCTGACATCGCCATATTGAGAATCATAAAGAGCTAGGTCATCGAGGAGTTTGAGGGCCTCCTCGTCAGTGAGTCGCATGAATCGGCCACCAGCGGCTGAGTTGACGGCGCTTCGGCTGGGTCGATCGAGTCCATTGAAAAAGTTTTCAATAATATCTCCTTGCGAGATACCATGATGAGGGCACTTGCGTTGTAGGTCTTTCATTCTTTCCCACGCATCATATAAGGATTCGCCATCTTTTTGGACAAACTGATTAATCTCGTCTTTGATTTTCCTGATTTTATTTGGTGGAAAGAACTTTTCCAGGAATGTTGTAGATAGTTCATCCCATGTATTGAATGTGTCAGGTGGCATAGAATAAAACCATTCGCTTGCCCTGTCTCGAAGAGAAAATGGAAAAAGCTGCAAGCGAATTACCTCGCGTGGAATGTTTTGCACTCTACTTGTGTTGCATAATTGCAGGAATTTTGTGATGTGTACATTTGGATTTTCAGAAGGGAGTCCTGCAAATTGGTCCTGTTGAACCATCCGGATGAGACCAGGATTTAGTTCAAAATTTCTCCCATCAATATCTAGTTCAACAATGCAAGATCGAAATCCACGAGGGTTCGGGCGGTTCCGATCACTAAGTGTCATCTTTCTGGGAGGAGCATTGTTCTCAGCTTGGCCCTCTTCTTGCTCTTGATGTTGCGGATTTGGGTTGTTATGATCTGCCATAGTATTTTGAGAATTTTGTTGTTGTTGATATTCTCGAATCCTTCTCCTATAAAAACGTTCAATTTCAGGATCAGCAACAAGGAGTTCTTCAGCTAGTTGTTTTGCAGAACTGCGAGTATGCGAGTGCATAAAAATTAACTAGCTAATTTAAAATGAATAAAAATCAAGAAAGTATCTAAAAACAAAATTTAAAGCACGCCGAAATTCCCCGGCAACGGTGCCAAAATACTTGTTCGCAATCTTACCGCAAGTGCACGGGTCGTAGATTGTAGTATATAAATTATCGTTCCACAGGGAATTCAGGACTGTAAATTTTGCTTTTAAATATTTTTGTGTTGATTATGGAGAGAATATTGCAAATAAAATAGATAAGTGGAAGAAAATTTAGGAAAAGAAATTAATGAAATGGGAAGAGAAATTTGCAAATTTTAATGAGAAGATGAAAACGAGAGTGTGGGTATCTAGGGTCTAGGATTTTACATACGTATTTTGCAATTGGTAGTGGTATAAATATTTAATTTGGATATTATTTGTTAAAGGAGAACAAACCCTATTTTATCCTTGCACCTTCTCTCGAAACCTACAAAGCGTATCCCAATTTTCTTAATCACCTATTCTCATGGGATTAAGTTAATTAGAATCCATTAAGATTTGTGGTTTGTTCATGGAATTTCCTCAAGGTTATCATGCCTATTTTCATGGTCTTAGATTTCCGGGTTTAATATCTTGACTATCGTATATTAGGCTTCCACCTCTCGGTTCCATCACCTAATATATGGAATCATGCAAAAGTACGGGCCCATATACAAAGCAAGCTTAAAAATCACAAGATATTAAATTAACAAAAAAATATCCATCATAAATAAATTAAAAATCCGCACCACATTGCATTATACGCATGCTACGTCCTAAACCCCAGATTTTAAGGTTTAGCCAAGCATGTTCAAGTTCAAAATAAAATTTACATTACAATCCATCTTAAACAAGTTATCAAAAAATTAAACAGAGAAAAGATAGAAAAGCTTATTGTATTGAAGCTCCAATGGTGTGTTGGTTGCTCCACGCAATTCGCCGGTCTGTCTTTTGCACGTGCTCTCCACCTTACTCTCCTCTTCTTCTAAAATCCTTGCTCCGAATGATATCTTCTCAAAAATCCGCCGTGGAGCTCTCGGATTTTCTAACTGTAAATCTGCTCTCTCCCCTTCTAGTCAAAATTCCCTTTTTTAAAATATTCTGATGCTGCCCCCCCCCACACTCCAATCTGCTCCGGAACGCTGCTTTTATAGCCCACACCTCAATTTCTGTGGGCCCCATCTCCATCAATTTCTATGGATAACATGAATGCATTTCACGTGAATTCAGTGAATTCATTCGGCGGACAACATGCTGCTGATCTTGGTGGGGTCTTCATAATTATTCACGTGTCATATGAATGCATTCGGTGGATTTATGGAAGTGGGGTCCAATGCTGTTGACTTTTGAATCGGGTTACATGAATGCATTCGGTGGATGAAAACAAACGTTGCTTTAATGATTGTTATTGCTTGGGGTCCACATTCAATGGGCGGCTTGGATTTTTGCATGATTTGATCTTGTGGGGCCCATTCGGTATAATTTGTTTTCCTGCAAAAAAATATATTTAAATTATTAATTGGTAAAAATCATTAAAATAATTTCAAACCCGTTTAATTTCATGGCAACAAATAAAATATAATTTCAAGCCAAAATATTGTGAAAATTTGTTTAAATTGCTTGAAATTAATATTTAATACCCAAATGTTGCAAAATCACATTTTAAACCAAATTTCATATTAATATTAATTAATTACCCACCAATTTGGTATAAAATATCCACAAAATATGTTACCAAATTCTAATTATCAACTATCGAGTGCCTGATAGTATACATTGCAACATTATATATAATTCAATAACAAGGTTCATTGTACGAAAAATACAAACATATATACAGAGACTGATGTACCTGGATTTGTGATTCTAAGGATTTTATCACAAATTGTGATTCTTCTAGCATTTGTCTTAAAACCTAAAAAGGGCACAAAACCATAATTATTAGACTGCATGATTGGCTTGTGTAATAGGTCGCCAGTGATTTTAACATCTACCATTAGCACAACACAGAAAATAAAAACCGCATCGGAGTAGAACATGACAACTTACTCTTAATTCGGTATGCAGGGCTTCATTCTCCTTGGTTAGCCTCTCCACCTCGGTGGGTGCAATGTCTTCTTGCTGAGTACGTGGGCTAGCATTAAGTCTGGTATTCGCATAGTCCGTTTTTGGAGGATTGGAAGAGGGAATCTGATCACGTGAGTCGTATCGTACGACTACCCATTCTGGTCCACCACGGATCTGTCCAACGTCACCATATATTCTCTCATGTACCTACAAAGTAGTGAGGAATACATTACAAATGTTGTTAAATCCATTTTGTGTGCATATTGGAGATGAGGAAAATTACCAGCATTTGGTCAAAGTCGGCCTTCTCCTAGGTTCCGTCCAATCTCAAACAAGCTTGAGAGGTCCAATTCTTAATGAGCGGTACACTAAGATGCATATTGGAGAGGTCCACAACACTATTCTGCAGGAGCTCCAGGAACCATATCTGCACAAAACATCAAAATTCATCACAAATAAGAGTAAGCATTGATATAAAAGTCAATACACAATATCATTACCTGTACTAAGACAGTGCATTCTCCGATTAACTTCCGTCTTTTGCGAATGATACAGTGAAAATGACTTCTTACACATGTTCACCACATGCGTTGCCCAATCGAAGTCTCTTATCCTCTGTATATTGAGTACATGATGTAGGTAGACATCCTCCATTTTTCCCATTAACGTAGGGCACAACACAATTGAGAGTGCATACAGAGCAAATGATTGACGTCATTTCACGTCTTGTACACCTACCACCAGGTTCTTGTAAATTTCTGCAGCTAGTAGAGAGTTACATTTTCCCAATTTCAATTGTATATGCAACTAATCTGTGCTACGCTCCCCGATTACAGGGAGGACGCTCTGGCCTCCAAGAGAAAGTCCCAATATGAGGTTAGCATCGCGCGCTGTAAACTCTAATCGCTTGCCTGCGATGTGGAAGGCTTCATCGCCCTTATCCCAATGTTGTACTAGCCACTTAATTAGCCCAAGTTGTATAAAACGTACTCTCATCGATAGCAAACCTCCAAAACCCATATCAAATACGGCCTCTCGTTGGTCTATGCTCATTATACTGCAATAGTCCACAAATTTCCGGACAATGATTGCTCTTTTACTCTCTTCGAAGGGTTTCCCGAAATTTTTCTTTTCCTTAATGTGGTAGGAGTATTGGCATGGGGGAATTAGTAGCTTCATTGGCAGCATCCATTTCAGTATTCAACATCTTATCCACGTTGTCCACGTCCATCAAATCCAACTGCAAATCAAAAAATGCACGCCAAAGATGGTCAGTTAATGAATGTACACGGCCGCTGAAATATAGAGGGACTGAAATTATAAAAGAGCTGACATGAATCGAAAGCAAAGAAAAAGCATATTATTAACAAGATATCATATGGGAGGCAAAAAATGGTGATAACAAAAAAGTGGACATAAGCAATCATTAAAAAGAAAGTGAATCACATGTCATTAGATCCACAACATAGACTAGTGGCCGTTATACATAACACTCACATACCAATCTAACATCACATTCTTGGAAGTAAAACAAGCACATATAATAGAACACACAATTCATATGCGAATGTGGATATTTGTACATCCATATGTATAACTCATTGAATCACTGAGTTAGGCGATTCTTCCTCTTCGTTGCCCTTTTCCATCCTGCTTCGGACGTCCACGATTGGATGTCACATGGGGGTTGGTTGTGATAATTTCTTTGTCGTCCTCTTGATACTGTACTGGCGATGACTCTTTTGTGTTTTCGTCTTCAGCGGGAAAGATCTTTTTTAGTTCATTTAGTTCACGCGACAGCCTTGTCATCCCTTCTATTGCATGATACAAAAGACGACGATGTGACGACATGGTAGCATTGATTGAGCTCCATATGGCTAAAAGGTCACCGTGTTCGTGCTTCGCTGAAGATGTGAACTTAGAAGATTCTAATTGAAGACCTCTACGAGGAGTACGCGACATCCGTTTCAACATGAAATATTCAGGTACCTCGGTCATTTCAATTCCTAGAACACCGCAAATAGGTGCCTGCATATTGTTCCTGTAGATTCAAACTGCATATAACTGCATCTCTCACAATTCTTCACACTATTGAATTGAACCACCCAAGAAGCTTGTATATCCTTTCCTCTTGTAATCTGGAATATTGCTTCTTCATCTT
This sequence comes from Annona cherimola, assembly GCA_030490835.1. Lineage (NCBI taxonomy): Eukaryota > Viridiplantae > Streptophyta > Magnoliopsida > Magnoliales > Annonaceae > Annona > Annona cherimola. The sequence goes on along the minus strand of CM059975.1, from coordinate 87,863,562 downwards.
CCGCGTCGAGAAGTTCTACTTTGAATGCATTACCCTCCCACATTTCTTGTTGTATACTTGAGAAGTTACACTGAGTGTAAGCATTAAAGAAGGCTTCCTCAACGAGAAATGAGGTCTTCCTTTGCAAAATAGCTAGCGATGTATGTTTATCCGCATCCATTTCATCCTCATGTCGTCGACTAATGGCCCGTGAGATGTGATTTATAAATTCAAGCAAACTAGTTTTTCGATTGACATAATGATCAATAAATGAATGAAATACTTCGCTGCGTTGATTTGTTCACATTCCGTGAAATCTGTAATGCTTGTGGAACACCGGTACCCACTTGGATCGTTTGCTATATCGCAGCTACAACCACTCGTGATCAAGGAAACCATATTCTTCCAGAATGCTAGTCCATTGCGCTTCGAAATCCTCTGGGCTAACATCATTGTACATTAGTCGGGTGAAGGCTTCTTGAAAATCATTTATCTGGTGACCCCTCTTTCCTAATTTCTCTAGGACTTTCCTCATAATATGCCACAGACAGTACTTATGAATAGCAGATAGAAAAACTTAATTGAGTGCGGCTTCTATTGCTGCATCTTGGTCGGTAATGATGTACAATGGCATCTGTCCGAACATTGCATCTTTGAACTGCTGGAAAAGCCATACGAAGGAGTCAATTGTCTCATCCACTAGTAAACTGCAGCCGAAAATAATGGTTTGCTTGTGATGATTTAATCCCACGAATGGTGCAAAGGGCATGTTATATTTATTGGTTTTGTACATAGTTTCAAAACAAACAACGTCACGAAATGCTTTGAAATCTAACCTCTACCAACCATCAGACCTAAATAAAGAAGCTAAACCGCCCTTGTTATTCTTGCGAACCGCAAAGTAAACGTCATGGTTGGCATCATGCATCCTTTATAGGTGATCAATTGCAAGATCTGCATTGCGGGCTAGCAGATGACTACGGGATCTTGATTTGAAATTCCGGACATCCCGTCGAGTGAAGCAGATCTCGGACTCCGTGCCTAACTCTTGATAAGATTATAAGCTGTCGATGGACCAATGTCAACCTGATTACATGCTTTCAAGATTGAGGCAGATTCGTCGTCAATTTTGCGATGCAATTTCAGGCGATGTGCCTATGCTTTATCTACAAGTTGATGATTGTGGTCGTCCAAAAAATGGGTAACTACCCATTGTCCTACATTGAGCCTCATTGAAATCTCCAATCTCGCCATACAGTTGCACCGAATGGAAACCCTTTTTCTTCTGATCTTCTTTGCGAGACAATTGGTGTCTTCGTCATTAGCATTTAGCGTATGCATGCCTTCACAAGAGCATGCCATGCGCCTCCATGTAATCTCCGTAGTAGAGCTTAGTCTACGAACTTATTTCATTTTGACACTAAACCCAACGGACTTTGCATACGCCTTGTAGAATTCACAAGCTTCTACTTCGTCTTTAAATTCCTCTCCAACATATGGTTGACCGACATTACTACCCGAGTGGCATATGGGTTGAGTACTGGGAACTTCTTCCACAAGTGTGTCTTGAGGTGCCTCCATTTTTTTTAATTGATCAAGGTTCGTAGTGTTCAGAAGCTGAAGCATCAAAATGTTAGGAAAGCATCACAAAAAAGGGCTAACACATGCAAAGAGATTTAAACAATCAAGGCACATTTGTATACAACATGAGGACAAATAGCTCATTTGGCCCATTTTATGGTTTTCTTCGCTTTTAGTCACACAATATGTGTATGAACATATAAAAATATATTGCTAGAAATTCCAAGTGCCTTTCGGTCTCGTGTAGATTATCTTCAACTATTAGGTTCCTCGACAGAGCCACAGGTGCACTTGTTGCTTAGAAGCCTTAGCAGCCAAGTAAGGGAAGCGTCATAAAATTGGGCTAGCACAATTTCTTCTCAAGGGACTCGCATTTGTTAAAAGCAAAATGTTATGGTGTGTGAGTCAAATAAGGTGTACATTCCCATTTTATATAGTCGCATCTTATCATTTTTTCTTTGGACTGACTCAAATAATTTTTGCAAAGGTTGTAATTTGGAAAGTAAATACGCAGATCATGCCAACAAATTGTCCAAATTATCCACACACAAGGATAAACATGCATTCATGTAGGAATTCAGCACTTTTAGTACCAAATACATCTGATTTGACAAATCCCTATGATAAGAATCTATATCGAATGCAAATTCCATCATATATAAGGATAGAGTGTGGATCGGAGATATGCCGTCATCGCATGAGGAACATTAATTCAGCATGAAGTCTAGAGAGACAAATCAGATTCTCATATGGTTCTACTATTATTTCACAGATTTCAATGAGCGGACAATAATAACAATTAGACATTACATTGAATACCTCAAAAAGTTATTAATACCTATATCTTCGCCTTTACACATTTCATAGATGGATCTAATGGATAACATAATAGAGCCGTAATTGTCAATGATTATTCCTCAAAAATTTTCTATTTTAATCTAGACAGACCAACATTCAGCATTTTTGATATTGGAACATATTAACATGATGTACAGGCAGCCCATCCCTGTCATGCGATAGATTGTCCGAAAACAAATGCTTCGATGCGAACCCAATGGTTTATGTGCTAAGGACATATAGTGTAGGCGTAACTCACCTTTTGAGGTTATTATCAAAACAAAAAAGATTTTCCATACAATAAATTGTGTAAACAAAGACAGAAGATAATTTTCTCCAACAATGGGTCCATCCCATGCTGACTCAAATTTGCAAATTTGAAAGCAGTAAATTGCAATACATTTAAGATTCAGACGGTGAACTCCTTTTTCACAACGATCGAGCCCATAAGCTAAATGAAATGCAAAACGTGCGTAATACTTCTATATTGCAACAAACTCAACAAAATAATTTAGACAATAACAGTACATGGTAAATAACATGACCTAATGTACTTTCACATAAATGCAATCAAAGTAACAGACATTGAACAAACTATTAACCAGATTCCTACAACAAAATTTGAGAAAACTTGGATAGCTAATAAACCCATTTATATGTGCCTATGGGTGAGTTACGTAGGTTAGTCTCGAAATTTAGCTTATTTATCTTCACTATTAAGCTATACAGCCGTTGGTGGACCATGATGCTTGGTTTCTTCTTATAAGTGGTTGGCATCAACTTAGTTATTATTAGTAATTAAATACGACTTACACAAGAATATATTTAAAAGCATTAGAGTGACGGTAGGCAGTCACATCGTATTGATTCCACTCGTGGACCACTTAACCTAGTAACTTTCTGTTAGAAATGATAACAATTTTAGAACTTTTCATAGATTTACAAAAAGGACAGTCAACTAGAGTAGTACAATTAGTCCATGCTAATTTTCTGCCATTCCCTAATTCTTGCATATATTGTTATTGAAACGGAACCAAAATCTTAAAAATTAAACTTCATTTCAGATGAGTATGAAGTAAAACTGCATTTACTATGTGATCTTTCTGGACTATTTGATTGAATCTTACTTGGACATCCGACTTAAAAATGCTTGAATCTCGTGCAGAGCAGTTCACAACTCCCATTAAAACTATTATTAATACGGTTTAATATTGGGTGAAATGAGTTGTATGTCTAAATCATATTTCCAAACAATCAACATTTCAGCAGGACAATAATGAAGGTAAATTCGAAATGTCCTCCATAAAAAATTTCCATTGACAAATGAATGACAAGAAAATTCTTTGAATATAATAACAAAAAATTTATGACATAAATTTAAATACTACATCCAAAACCATCATTGTTAACACCCTATACACAACGTACATGCATCACTCAGCCAATTGTGTATTTCCATGATAAATGCCTTCAGCCACTACAACATCTGACACCACCATCGTCATATGACAGCGATTTTCATGAACACAAAAGCCACCCGTGACTTCTAGTTCATATGCATTGATTGAAAGTGGCTAGAGTCATTTATATGCTTCAAAATATAATAAGGCCTTCCAGGAACAAAAATAAATGATAAATCACCAACAACGTATAAATTATGAAGCTGAGGCTCCACCTCATTTCAATTTCAACACATACCACGTCAATTGTCAAGAAATGCATTAACGCATAGATTTAAAGAATGATTAATAAGGAATAGACAAAATAATTCGAAAATATACTGTTACCATGAAAAAATCTAATGGAAAGAAAACATCCGAAGGGAAAATGAAATCCCTTCTTCGGCTAGTGTAGTATGTTCTTGTAATTTGGAAAGAAAACACAACAATACGTGCCAGAAATAAACAACTGAGAAAGCATTTAACCAGATGCATCAAAATGAAGATCACAGTGAGAAAATAAACATTGCGTCTGCAACAATTAGGCAGTTAGGCAATTACGCAATCTTTGTAATTTGCTGGCTTGCTTCATTATAATTCATCTATGTAGTTGACATCTTTCATGTCCAATTTGTGCATTCATTTTGCAACCACAACAGGAGGTCTGAGCTATATTTAAAAGTAAGATGGATGTGGACTTTACATTATTTTAACAACAACAAATTGTTGTAAAGTGAAAAAGAAAGAGCTGAAAATTGCACAACAAGAAGGTTCCTCACATGCAAACATATTTTCAAGATTCAATGCAGCACACAAGCCATGGATAACTCAACCATCACAAAAGGTTCATATAGATAATGTATTCATATAATATCCAAATACAAAAAAAATGTACAGACTAATTATCTCTAATTCTTGTCTTCTCAACAACATTTCAAGAACAATAACAGAATATCAGGATCTACACTCAGGTTTGAGTAGACTTTTGTGATCAAAAGTAATGAAGAGCTGGCGCAGACTTTATACAAACAGTCAAGAAAAGGACTATAAATAATGAGGATATTATAAACCCTTTTAAAACAAATGACTGTAAAACATAAACCAGGTTTTTATAAATGTAATCAATAAATGAAATTATAATTTCTCTTATAGAGTGAAAATACAATTGTAGAGATACAATAACTTTAATATTTGATTCAGAAGCAATTGTCGCAACTTGTTATCAATAAAAGCAAGTTGACATTGGACCAATGTTTTAAAATCTAGAGGTCCAAGGCCATTAATTGACCAGTTTAGTTGCATCTTGAACTGAACTGGCCTAAAACAGTCAAAATACCTTCTGTAGCATGATTCAAACCATTAATCTGAACATCAATATGTCAAGGACACAGCATATGAACAAACATATTCATCTACCAATATTCCTACACACAATATTTCATACAAACACCTACAACAACAAAAATCAGAAAAAAGATGAGCCAATTCCACACTGTGATTTTCAGGCAAGAACCAGTACCTTGCCAGTTGGACGTATGTCTCTAGACTAATTGCCAGTTTTCAGACTAACTTGCTTAACATTCTGTCCTAAATTACTACACTTTTATGTCACCTATCGCAAAAGTTCCTGTCTATCCTATAACTTTGTTCCTTTTTTTCCATTTTCTTAGAAATGTTATTAGAGAATTACTGACAGCTACTAACATTAACCATTGTTTGGCAATGAAAACATTTGGCAATCTGGATGTATGCTGGTGAAGTTTGAGTATCTATTAAACTTAAAAGATATACATATAGAGTCCAGATCTAGTGCGCCTGGGTGCACTTAGCTACAGTGCAGCCGGGTGCTAAAAACTTTTTGTAAGAAAATGCCACTGATTTTAAAAAATTAAAAAAATCTACAAATATCCAAAAAATAATAAAACTTGATATACATGTTAAATATACCTAAATTAACAGTTATATAAACCAATTTTTAAAAATAAAATAAAATAAAATAAAATAACAGGTCAAACACATAGGGGTGTATTCAGTCACGCATGATACATGTAAATTCAAAAAGGTATATTTGAATCCAAAATGTTCCTCTTTGTGTTGACCTGTCAACCCCAAAAAAAAAAATTTAAGAAAATCAGGTCTGTATAATTTTTTTTCCTTAAAAAAACGACAAACCTTGTTGAGAATAGCTTCATAATTGTGCTGTAAGATCAGTACAGGGAACATACACTAACTTTGAGTCTTTGAAGGGAAATAGATTCCGATGATGATTTTGAGAGGACTTTATCAATTAGAAGAAAGAATATTACAGAAAGTCCTCAGAATATTACAGAAAGTCCTCAACAATGAATAACCCCAACTTAAAACGTACAACATCCTCGCAAATTCATTGTCCATATGAAAAAATTGCTGTGGGTAAAAATTATTGTGTTTTATTAGCTAAACAGTCATATGATAGGTCCACCACCTTATTTAGGACACCGCATTTGTGTGAATACAGTTATCATTATGAAACTTTTTTAGCAGTAAATCCCTTTTAGCAACCAAATGAAGTCAATATAGGAATAAATGCCTATTTTAGACCAGAAAAATTGCACAATTACCAAATATAACATAAACATTCGCACATTTTGACTACATTAACTCAAAAATCCATTCACTAAAAATACAATAAATTGTACAAAACATGGTATAGGTGAAGTTTCGAACAGTCTAGACATAGCTCAGAATGTCCTGGTCATCCAAGGAATGAATTCAAGATGAACTTATTACAAACAGATCAAATTTGGTATGCCACATCAGAACCTGAAATTTTGGACCTATGGACCTACCCTGACAATTGCAAAAATAATTATTTTTAGCTTAAATTATCATGCACCTTCCAAATTATGCTTAGGAAAATATCAGAAAACAATCTTGAACCCCACTATCAAAGAAAATGCACACACAATATACCCAGTTCCGAACAACCCACATGAGTCTATGATGTGGCTTGCATTTATGTTGTTGAACTGACAAGCATAATTCAAATAAGGTTCATTTTCTATTTTTACTATCAATAAGAAGTCAAATAATATCCACTTCCATCAACATTTGGATGTAACTTAACAATTTCCGTGCTACCTAACTAATCAAGACACCATGGTAGTATATGACCCCTTTCAAATGTTTTTGCAGACACACAACCATCTTGACCTATATGAACAATTCTCTAAGATTCTTCATCTTTAGCATATGAGATAAATTCTTTTTTCTTCCCCCTGTTGATGATCATGAATTTGATTCCTTCTGGTTTAGTTTATGTAATTTAAAACAGTCAAAATTTTTAGCTTTATTATCAAATATTTAATTTGATGGTTTTCGATCAGTTCTCACATTGATCTACAACTACCAATTTTCTTTTCTTCCATTTATAAAAATTTTCCTTTTTCATTTCCTGTCAAGTTTGTTAACTTTTAGACATTTGACAGTGATTACACCAAAGCATTCAAGAATGAATGCCCACATTCAGATTGCAGTTTACTAACTCCTGTCAGCAAATATCATCCATATTGCATACAGTTTAACCTGTTACTTTGAGATGGCAATATAGATTTCACAAACACTATTCATGATATATTTCTACAAAATCAATAGTGTCACTCACCTATGGTAACATTGTCTCCAATAAGTGTTGGCAGGACCTTCCCGCTAATATATTTAAAAAGAACAAATAATAGAGCTAGGATATGTGACATTTCTGATTGTTAAAATACACATCCAGATGATTGATCTTGGTAATCTTGATTCATTTATCAAGTTTGGTGGGCTAATATTTATCTTAAAAAAAATATGTTGGACCAATTCTTATCAAATTTGCATAAAATCTGTGTGGATTACATTGCATAAACCCATTGAATCTACTCAACATTTAAGCCTAAACCTTTCACCCACACTATTCTGCGCATATCCACAGATCTAGTCATTTCACCACGAGGTATGGCACCATGCTGCAGAAATCTGACCGACAACATCTACCAATCCATCAAACTTGCCGACAGCAGCAACATGGTTCTGCCTATCTCTTCACCACCGGCCAATCACACACATTTGGTAATGCAATCACAAAAATCTCAAAGAGCAAAACTGCATACTGGATTGGGCAAGAGATCAAGGAGGGAAGAGAGAAAACCTAGCGGCTGCAGTCGCGAATCAAATTTCCTTCGTCTACCTATTATGGATGATTTGCTCGAGATTGATGAGGAGTGGAAAGAGCTGTTGTGAATCAGATCGAGGCTGCTTATTCACTATTTCTTCGTAAGCGCAACTACGAGATGGGTGGAAGAAAAAAATGGAGAAATAGGAAAGCCAGGGCAACGGCAACGACGATGGGATAAAAAATGCAGAAAGAGGAAAGACATGTTATCGCATTGAAGAAGGGGAGAGAGACCAGTGGGTGTGAGGAATCACGGGATGGGTGGGAGAAAAAATGGGGAAAGAGGAAAACAACGCGACGAAAATGAAGAAGGGGAGGGAGAGCAGTGCGTGTGAGAAATCTCTCCTTCTCTCATTCAGTATAATTTTTATACCGAAAGTGCCCTTTCAAATCTCAACCGTCTATTCAAAATGGACGGTGGATATGGCACTTCCCATGAGAAAAATGTGGGAAGCACTTCCCATGGGTTGGGCCTCTACATCTTTAAGCCGAATCCCAACCCATAGGAAGCACTTCCCTTGGGAAAAAAAAAGGAAACTGGGCATTGTGGTAATTTTACAGTGAGAGTATATTTGTTTAAAAACGTGAGTATGTTTGGTTTTTTGATAAAATTTGTATTATATATATACAAAATCTCAATCTATTCCATTCATTTGCTAGATCAAGTATTAAAATGTATGTGGACATAATTTCTCATCATTTGACAATTTTTAAAAAAAATTTGTACAAAAACTTTTAAAAAGATTTCATTATAATTGGTAAAGTTGGAAAATATAATTTTTATTAGAAGTTATTTTATATTATTTAAAATTAATGTAATTAAGGTACTCTCAAAAATAACAAATTCTTTTATTTTTCTCGAATTTTTGAAAATGTATTAATAGTTTATTATTTTCTGAATATAATCGGATCTAACGGCATCTAACAGCATCTAACGACATCTAACAACATCTAACCGCATCTAACAGCATCTAACCGCATCTAACCGCATCTAATTTTTAAAATTAATAAGTTAATCCTAATTTAACACCTGTAATATGATCCTAGGTACCTTATAATGTCATTTAGACCTTAATTACAGAATTTGAAACCCATATTATATGATTTAATAAAATCACCATAATCTAACAGCGTCTAATCGCATCTAACGGCATCTAACAGCATCTAACAACATCTAACGGTATCTAACAGCATCTAACCTCATCTAACTGCATCTAATTTTTGAAATTAATAAGTTAATCGTAATTTAACACCTGTAATATGATCCTAGGCCCCTTATAAGGTCATTTAGACCTTAATTACGGAATTTGAAACCCATATAATATGATTTAATAAAATCCAACTTAATCTAACAGCGTCTAATCGCATCTAACGGCATCTAACAGTATCTAACAGCAACTAACCGCATCTAACAGCATCTAACCGCATCTAATTTTTGAAATTAATAAGTTAATCGTAATTTATCACCTGTAATATGATCCTAGGCCCCTTATAAGGTCATTTAGACCTTAATTACAGAATTTGAAACTCATATAATATGATTTAATGAAATCCGACTTAATCTAACAGCGTCTAATCGCATCTAACGGCATCTAACAGCATCTAACAGCATCTAACGGCATCTAGTAGCATCTAACCGCATCTAATTTTTGAAATTAATAAGTTAATCGTAATTTAACACCTGTAATATGATCCTAGGCCCTTTATAAGGTCATTTAGACCTTAATTACGGAATTTGAAACCCATATAATATGATTTAATGAAATCCAACTTAATCTAACAGCGTCTAATCGCATCTAACGGCATCTAACAGCATCTAATCGCTTCTAACAGCATCTAACAGCATCTAACCGCATCTAATTTTTGAAATTAATAAGTTAATCGTAATTTAACACCTGTAATATGATCCTAGGCCCCTTATAAGGTCATTTAGACCTTAATTACGGAATTTGAAACTCATATAATATGATTTAATGAAATCCAACTAAATCTAACAGCGTCTAATCGCATCTAACGGCATCTAACAGCATCTAACCGCTTCTAACAGCATCTAACAGCATTTAACCGCATCCAACCGCATTTAATTTTTGAAATTTTATAAATATTTTACTTAATTTGTGTATTTCGCACAAGATATATAATTAATAATTCATTTCATAACTATGGAAACCTTTCAATAATTTTAAAACTAAATAAATAAGAATTAAAAATAATAACTAATTTGAATTAAATAAAATCAAAATTACATAAATATATAAAATTGTAAAAATTATTATTTATAACGCTATAAAACTAAAATTGTAATAAATTATATATAACTATAATTTATATTTAATATATAAATATATGTTTCTTTTTGGGATTGGTTAAATAATCAATTTAGTAAATAACTACATTTAATAAAAAATTTATAATGAAAATTATTTAAATTCTATAATAATATTATTACAGATTATATTACAAAAATATAATAATTGTAATTTTTTTTACTATTATTAATTAAATTAAACAAGAAATACAAATTTATTTACTCCAAATGAACTTAATGTGGACTAATAATTTAATTAAAATTTACGTTGAATATAAAATTTATACAAAATTTTATGTTAACACCTCTAAAAATGATCGCTTGTGTTATATCTCCTGTAAATTTTCTATAAAAAATAAAATATTTTTAAAAATCAAATATTCATTTTTGAATGCCCGCGGATTAATTTTAGAAAATAAAACAAATCATTTATGAACACCCGTGGGACATATATATTTTTAGAAAATAAAATATTCAATTTTAGGACACCCGTGGGATAGATATATATTTTCAGAAAATAAAATATTCATTGTTTAGATGCTCGGTGGACAGATATATATAATTAGAAAATAAAATATTCATTTTTAGACACCCGCGCCACACATATATATATTTTAAAAAATAAAATATTCATTTTTGAACGCCCGTGGGTCAGATATATATATTTTAGAAAATAAAATATTCATTTTAGGACGCCCGTGGGATAGATATATATTTTCATAAAATAAAATAATCATTGTTTGGATGCTCGTTGGACAGATATATATTTTTAGAAAATAAAATATTCATTTTTGGACACCTGCGCCACACATATATATTTTAGAAAATAAAATATTCATTTTTCAACGCCCGCGGGACACATATATATATTTTAGAAAATAAAATATTCATTTTAGAACGCCTGCGGGACATATATATTTTTAGAAAATAAAATATTCATTGTTTGGACGCTCGTGGGATAGATATATATTTTTAGAAAATAAAATATTTATTTTTGGATGCTCGCGGGATTCATATACATATTTTAGAAAATAAAATATTCATTTTTTGAAGCCCCGTGGGACACATATATATATATATATTAGAAAATAAATTATTCATTTTTGAACGCCGGTAGGCCACATATATATATTTTAGAAAATAAAATATTCATTATTTAGACGCTTGTGGGACAGATATATATATTTAGAAAATAAAATATATATTTTTTGGACACCCATGGGACAGATATATATTTTTAGAAAATAGAATATTTATTTTTGGAGGCTCGCAGGACACATATATAATTTTAGTAAACAAAATTTTCATTTTTTGAGGCCCATGGGACATATATATTTCAGAAAAATAAAATATTCATTGTTTGGACCCCGAGGGCACATATATATTTTTAGAAATTAAAATTGGCATTTTTTGAGGCCCGCGGGACTCATATACATATTTTAGAAAATAAAATATTTATTTTTTATAGGCCCGTGGGACACATACATATATTTTAGAAAATAAAATATTCATTTTTGAACGCCCGTGGTACATATATATTTTCAGAAAATGAAACATTCATTGTTTGGACGCTCATGGGACAGATATATATTTTTAGAAAATAAAATATTCTTTTTTGGACACCCGCGGGACACATATATATTTTAGAAAATAAAATATTCATTTTTGAACGCCCGCGGGACATATATATTTTCAGAAAATAAAATATTCATTGTTTGGATGCTTGTGGGACAGATATATATTTTTAGAAAATAAAATATTTATTTTTGGATGCCCGCGGGACGCATATACATATTTTAGAAAATAAAATATTCATTTTTGAAGGCCCGCGGGACACATATATATTTTAGAAAATAAAATATTCATTTTGGAGGCCCGCAGGACATATATATTTCAGAAAACAAAATATTCATTGTTTGGACGCCCGTGGGATAAATATATATTTTTAGAAAATAAAATATTCATTTTTGGAGGCTCGCGGGACGCATATATATACATATTTTAGTAAACAAAATATTCATTTTTGGAGGCCCGCGAGACACATATATATATTTTAGAAAATAAAATATTCATTTTTGGACGCCCGTAGGACATATATATTTTCAGAAAATAAAATATTCATTGTTTGGACGCCTGCGGGACACATATATATTTTTAGAAAATAAAATATTCATTTTTGGAGGCCCACCGGACACATATATTTTTTAGAAAATAAAATATTCATTTTTGGACGCCCGCAAGACATATATTTTCAGAAAATAAAATATTCATTGTTTGGACGCCCGCGAGACACATATATATTTTTAGAAAATAAAATATTTATTTTTGGAGGCCCGCGGGACACATATATATATTTTAGAAAATAAAATATTCATTTTTGGCCGCCCGCGGGACATATATTTTCAGAAAATAAAATATTCATTGTTTGGACCCCGCGGGACACATATATATTTTTAGAAAATAAAATATTCATTTTTGGAAGCCCGCGGGACGTATATATATTTTAGAATAATAAAATATTTATTTTTGAAGTCCCGCGGGACACATATAATAATAAAATTTGTTAAAATTATATAATAATATTATTATAGTTTATATTACAAAAAATATAATAATTGTAAATTTTTGTTACCATTATCTATTAAATTAAACTAGAAATACAAATTTATTTACTCCAAATGAACTCAATGTAGACAAATAATTTAATTAAAATTTACAGTGAATATAAAATTTATAGATAATTTTATGTTATATAACACCTCTAAAAATGTACATTTGTTTTATATCTCCTGTAAATTTTCTATACAAAACAAAATATTTTTAGAAAATAGCATATTCATTTTTTGAGGCCCGCGGGACACATATATATTTTTAGAAAATAAAAAATTCATTTTTGGAGGCCCGCGGGGTACATATATATTTTTAGAAAATAAAATATTCATTTTTGGTGGCCCACGGGACGCATATATATATATTTTAGAAAATAAAATATTTATTTTTGGAGGCCTACGGGACACACACACACACACATATATATATATAGAAAAAAAATATTCATTTTTGGAGGCTCGCGGGACACATATATATTTCAGAAAATAAAATATTCATTTTTGGACGCCCGCAGGACATATATATTTTTAGAAAACAAAATATTCATTGTTTGGACGCCTACGGGACACATATATATTTTTAGAAAATAAAATATTCATTTTTGGATGCCTGCGGGACACATATATATTTTAGAAAAACTAAACATTCATTTTTGGATACCCGCGGGACACATATATATTTTTAGAAAATAAAATATTCATTTTGGAGGCCCGCGGGACACACATATATATATGTTAAAAAATAAAATATTCATTTTTGGACGCCTGCGGGACACATATATATTTTGGAAAAACAAAACATTCATTTTTGGATGCCTGCGGGACACACACACACACACACACATATATATATATTAGAAAACAACATATTCATTTTTGGACGCCGCGGGACACATATATATTTTAGAAAAAGCTCTCATGGTATATAATTTCATGTTAATGCTCATACACAAGGGTGCATTATTACGTTGTCATCTACTAATACACAATATTTGCTTTTTAGTTGTAACATCTATGTGCCTCAAAGTTGAAAGTAAATTTAATAAAATTAAGTTAAAAACATATACCAATTTTAACTAAAAGACATATACCAATTTTAATTAAAATTAAAATGTTGAATTCTTGTATATCGTTCAAATTATTTTGAATTGAATTAAAATAAAAATAAAAATTATTATATCACAAAAAATCATTTTTGCATGATTAAATACTTCAAAAATTTTAAAATACTTTTTAACTCATAGTTGGAGCGCCAGTTTTGGTTATTCGTCAGCCCCAAATTATCTCTTATGGCTGCCTACGTCAACACCACTTATGGCCAATAATTAAGCCAATAAAAATAATCTTAAAAATTATTTTTAATCTGAAAAATACCTTAAATAAAAATTTTGGAAACTAATTTGAAATGAAGATTATAAAAGTACTAAAATGTTTAAGTATTTTAAATTAAGTATGCCCACTATTCATTATAAAGTAATTTGGTGGTGAGTGCATTGGTATTACTTAAATATACATATATGGAATGATTGGGAGGAAAATTGATAAAATTAAATAAATTTGAAATAAGTTATACCCATTTTTACAAAAAAAAAAAATGCTTCAATTTATATTAAGCTATTTTGCAGAGTCCAAGGACATTAATTATATTGTGCTCCGAATGTACTTTGAATTAGCTAATTTCTTATCCTTTCTGGTAAATAAGTTGTCACATTTCTATATTATAAATTAGAAAACATCAAAATTATCTTAAATAATTTATTATATATTTTTATTAAATAAAATTTGAAAATATATTAATGATTAAAATTTTTTTAAAAAAATTAATAACAATTATTATATCATGTAAATGTATAATTAAAATATATAGAAAATCATAAATTCAATGCTTACAGGAGTGGATGAAGTCTCTTGGCCCATTTAGTTGATTAAAGACCAAATTGAGGCATGAAGTCTGTCGGCCCATAGTTTCAAAATATTTTAGCAATGCCCACCCATAGATTAAAGAATATTAGATTTTTGGTTCTATAATTTAATAAGTATATTTTATCTTTAAATCTATTTTATTCAAATCGAGGAATCAATTTTAATTTTTGGGTTATTTGAAACTTCACATTATTTTAAGCAATGCTATCAAAACTAACCGGTAAATTGAACTATTACTAACTCTTGTTCAGGTTTAGCTGGCCTAACTGTTTGTTCAAAACGTAGTGAACTTTGGCAAAGTTTGTTATAATTATATATATATATATATCATTTCTAATTTATTAAATTTAAAAGATATATTGCTGATAATATTATACATAATTTGTTGCTATTAATATAAATAATAATATTTTGAATCAAAATTTACTTAGAATAGGATGAGAAGAAAGATTGAAGTGTCAATTGCATCAAAATGTACTCAATTAAAATTACAAATAGAGAATTAGAACAATTTCATTAGATGAAAAGAATTTTTGTTAATGAATTTTATGTCAATATTAAATTTCATTTAATGATAAAAAATATTAAATTTTATTTTTGATCAAAATCCAAGCTAAAATAATAAAATTTAAATAAAAATAAATTTTACTTTAAATAAAATAAACATATAATAAAATTCAGGCCAAGATGGGCGTCACTTGGGCCTGATGGGCCAGACTGTATAGTGCCGGAGCTTGCCAGGCTTTGGACATAGGCCTAAACCCAGTGAAGAAGAAATGCAGGCTGGGTGCTACTTTGCAAAATTTTCTAGCCTGACCCCATTTGCGAAATGTCTTCGGCCATGGGGTTTTCTATAAATTTCACTAAAGTCCATCTTCTTCCCCCAAACCTGTGAAACCCTTGCTGCCAAACCACCATGACCCATCACCACCCACCAGCCTTTGCATGGCCGACATCATGGCTCCATATCCCACATCCAAATCGTCGCTGACAGTCATGGTCACGACAATGGCAGCAGCCATCCATGCCCCATTCGAAATCGGGTTTGAAAAACCCATCCGAATCAATGTAAATCATGCCATCGTATTCATTGAATTGAAAAAAAAATGGAAATTAAAACTGCAGTGCTGAAAAAATAATCTCTCTAGTCTCCTTGCTCATCATTGTTCATCCTCACCCTCTTTGAAGCCTTTTCCACGACTACACCGACATCATCTCCCCTTCTCCTCTTCGGGTCTGTTAATCCGTCTCCTCTCTCCGCTACCTCCAACTCCCTTCTTCCTTCTCTTTGCCAACGACAACTACTGTTGTTAATTCCCTTGTCCTTGCCTCCGACCACCCATTCATGGACTCTCTATTCTCAGCCTCTACATCTATCACCTTGCATCAAGCCATCAACGTGAAGTCTTGAATTGCCAACCCCTGCAACCATTAGCAATTCATACCAAATTCGAAAGCCCGGTTTGAAATACCCATCTGAATCAAGCTAAATCATGCCGTCATATTCAACTAGTTGCAAAAAAAATGGAAACTAAAATTTCAGTACTGAAAAAATAAAAAATCCATGATAATCCATATGGATAGCCAAGCAAAAATTGGATGACCTTAATCATAAGATGGTAGGAAGTAATCCGAACGGCGGAAGAAAATGTAATCTGAATAGGGAGGAGACCTAGCATGAAAAGGGAGGAAGAAGAATGGAATGAGAGGACAGGTGCGAGCAAACAATAAGAGTTCCGTGTGTTCCCTTTGATTTTTTGACTGCCCAAAATACCCAAACAAATCGTAGCCGTCTAGCTCAAGCGAACGGCAGAGATGCAACTTCCCTCGGAAAAAACGGTGGAAGTGCTTCCCATGGGTTGGGGCTCCTTTAAGCCAGACCCAGAGTTGCAGGGACTTCAACCCCTTTCACGAGGCACCCCAAGGAAGTCACTCAACCAGCAAGCAGTTCAGGTTACACCTGCAAAACATCAGAAGGTTGCTGGTGTCAGCACATCAAACCTAAACCTTGCAGCAGATGATTTCCCGCCTCATAGAGGATTGAGTATTGGGAGCAAACAAGGAAGGAGATAGGAAAAGATTGAATTCCTTGCAATTGATGACAAGCAAAAGGAATTGTCCCGTTTGTATTATTAGCTTCTTTTTGTATATGCAACACGAGGATAGTAAATGGAAGTTCTTATTGTATAATTTTTGCGACGAATGCCATGTATGTATGTGAGAATTATTTTTTTTGACTGATCTAATAATAACTTAATTTTCTTACCCATTCATACGCTAAGAAACCATGCTCAAGCATTTACTAGTTTAGAATCTACCCAATATACTCAATGTTGGAATTTTTGGACATACATATATTGTTTATATATATGTGCTATCATAAATTAATGGTCCAAATTATATAAGTGATCTTATAAGGATTTATGGACCTAAATCATTTAATAAAGCATGGATCTCCTATGCGTAGAAACCATATAGACTAGATTCCAATTTCTAATTTTATGATGGACTAAATTGGAAATAGGAAACTAGGCTTCCTATAAAATGGGTTGTGGTCCCCGGGTTATGCACCTGTTGTGTTTCTTTTCTGCCATCCATCAGTAGAGAAGAAGAGGAGCAACACTCTCCTAAAAAAAAACCTGGGTGCACTAACTTGGAAGACCCAAAGCCAAAGATCATTAGCATCCATGGATTCAGGTACGCTTCCGTTTATGGTTTTGATTTCTTGATAATTCTAGCATGAGATGGATCCTACATTGATTTATGGATTTAATCAATGGTTGTTTTCTAACAAGTGGTATCAAAGCCATAATCTTCATGTTAGATTATTAAGAAAAATTATGAATTCATGTATGCTGTTTAAATGCATGTAAAGGATTTATGGAAAATAGAAAACCTAGTTACGGCTGCCACTGTTTCATCTGGAATTTTGTAATAATAATAAAAAAAAAACTTGCTGCTTGGATTTTGCCGCCGCCGCCGAGATTGGGTTTGCCGCTGGGATGCCAGATCTGGGTTGCGGTTGGCGTGGTGCACGGGCTGGCGCATTTGACGTGCGACTTCCCTGAGGTGCTGCACGCGAACGAGCAAGAGTACACCCCCTTGAAGCCGCGAGACTACTGGTGGTTGATGAAAGGGACAAAAACCAAAAGCAAAATGACAGAATCTGAAATCATGCTTTATCGTTTTCCTCTTTCCTTTATAATAAACAAACGATAGTAGTGGTTGATGAAAGGGACGAAAATCAGAAGGGACGAAAACCAGAAAGGACGAAAGCCATCTTTGTTTAATAATAAAATCAAACCAATAGCATTGTTGGATTCAGAAACCCATCTGGTCGTGGACGCTGGTCGTCGGGTTTCTGTTTTCCGCGGGCGAACGGCAGCGGCTCCTGCTGGCGGGCGAGCTGCGGCGGCATAGGGGCAGTGGGATGGGTTGTGTAGGCTGCGGCGGCATAAGGGCAATGGGGTGGGTTGTGTAGGCTGCGGCGGCATGGGGAAATGGTAGCTAAGGTTAGGGTTTTTTGTTTTTAAGGGAGGAGATGAACTTTTACAGAAAACCCTCTGGCTAGATAAATTGCATAAAACCCCTTTGCAGAAATTTGCAAACTGCCCCCTTTGTAGAAATTACAAACAGGCCACAGAAATTTTCGATCTGGGCCAGGCCTGAGCCCAGTTCATCAGGCCCATAGCTAAACTACTCCTTTGTACCTGGGCGGGCCTGTGAAATAGGCCCAGGTGGAAACAGCCCAGTTCAAGCAGGCCCAGAATCAACCCAGTAAGCTAAGCCCACTTGTGTCTGGACGGGCTTGTTTTCAAGCCCAGGTAGAGCCAGCCCGGATCTAAAAGCCCAGCCCATTCAGTTAAGCCCGTTTCAGCCCACCCACAGTACAGCCCACCAGAAAAGGACATGTGGCAGCCTAATAACCGTCCAAATTAAAATGCACATATCTTATGATCCCTTTATCCGATTTGGACGATCCAATAGTGGTTTTCTATGTTTTTGGACATTCTGGATTGAATGGAAGGGTCAGATTAACCTAAACAGGTCCAAAAATATTATTTTTATGCAATTCACATATATGCATGCAAAATTTTGAATTAATTCATATGGTTGGTTTATGAATATTTAGAAAGCAAATTATGTATAAATTCATGTGTCTATGATTTATTGCTTTCTATCATGCAAAATTCTATTTTTGAATCTTTTGGAATTTAAATTTCAAATAATGGCGTAAATATTCTTTA
Organism: Annona cherimola; assembly: GCA_030490835.1. Lineage (NCBI taxonomy): Eukaryota > Viridiplantae > Streptophyta > Magnoliopsida > Magnoliales > Annonaceae > Annona > Annona cherimola. The sequence continues at coordinate 87,844,447 of CM059975.1, read as the reverse complement.
TGAATGTCTAATATTTTAAAATAAATTAATTGAAACAACATGCTACCAAAGTAGCCTCTCTTGTGTAGATTAATTCATTTTTAAAATATTATGATGATTGTGTGATGTAATTCATGCGAATTTTAATCGGCCCAAAGGAAGGTTAATTTTTGGCCGAATTATATTCACACATGTGGTAATAAATATGTGATAATTATTTGGTTTTCCATGTAAATAATAAGTCGGTCCAAAGAAAGGCTTATTATTTGACAGGATTTTATTATCAATATTTGATTACTACAACAAGAGTATCATTTACAAGTTAATATTTCTGTCCAAAGACTAAATATTAATGTTGTGCTAGGTATCTTGTAATGGGTCTTGCCATTATTTGAACTTTACTAAAGTTTTATGTTTAAAATTCAGAAAGAAGTTCAATAGTTTGGACTTTTTTTTATTAAATTCAAATAATGGTACAAGTATTTTTACAGATGTCTAATGTTTTAAAATAAATTGATTGAAACAACATGCTACCAAAGTAGCCTCTCTTGTGTAAGTTAATTTATTTTTAAGACATTAAGATAATTGTGTGTGTGTAATTCATGCGAATATTCATCGGCCTAAAGGAAGATTAATATTTGGCCGAATTGTGTACACACTTGTGGTAATAAATATAAAATAATTATTTGGTACTCCATGTGAATGACAAGTCGGTCCAAAGAAAGATTTGTTATTTGACAGGATTTTATTGTTAATATTTGATTACTACACAAAAATATTGTGGATATGTAATTGATGCGGATATTAATCGGCCCAAAGGAAGATTAATATTTTGCCGGATTACATAAACACATGTGGTGATAAATATGTGATAAGTATTAGGCATTCCATGTGAACAATAGTCGGTCCAAAGAAAGGCTTATTGTTTGACAGGACTTTATTATCAATATTTGATCACCGCACCAAGAGTACCACTTACAAATTAATACTTTTGTCCAAAGACTAATTATTAATGTTGTGCTAGGTATCTTGTGATGGACTCTACCATTATTTGAATTGCTAAAGTTTTGTATAAAAGTTATGTGAACATATTATTTTGTTCAATTTTTGGTTAATATATCTGTTTGTGCCATATCTGCCAATATTTGTTTTATTTTCATGTTCAAGTAATGAAAATAAAATATTATGATCATTCTTGGCATTATGAATCTAAACCATGCACTAAGGATTAAACAATTCACTACTCTTGTGGTTAAAAGTTCCAATAAAAAAAAATGGAAACTTTGAGAAGTGAGATTGTTAAAATTGCGTGAGTTTTATGCTTATAAAGTATAAAATTTTGGAGACTTTCAAGGAGGTATTATGTCCGAAAAGGTAATTAATGCCAAAATTTATATTAAGAAAATTATAAAGTATTGCTAAAGGTAATAAAGATGAAACGAGTACGATTCATTCGAACTTGATTTCAATAAGGTATAAAGTTAAAGGAAATATAAGGGAGTACTTATCTCTTCTTACTTTGAAACTAAAATCACTAAGGATAAAGCGGATTTGCTTGTGCATTTAGTTTTGATTCTCCTAAACACAATTTGGTCAGTTTAAAGTTAATTATAACTGACAAAAGGATAAATGAACTCTTCATGAGTTTATTTTTATTGTGTGCAAAAGGAGAATAAGTTAAAGTAAGAATATACTAATAGTATTCACTTGGCAAGTACCTTTAAGGACATGAAAAATGATAAATAAACTACGGATGGTCCAATCCTAATTTGGTTATTACTTTTGACAGGCTCTTGGACACATAGAGGAGAATTGTACTAATAATGGGTACATTTTTCACTTTGGTTTGTTCAGTGATTAATTTAGCCTTAGACCCAAGACACATTTTTATGAATAGATTTGGTATTGCTATTCATGTAAGGGTGTCCATGTGGGGTTGCTTGAGTTGCTAAAAGGCCAAATGATGATGAAAGATTCATCGATGGAGGCGATAGCAAATCAAATACTATTGAGGCTATTTGGACATTTAAGTTATTATTATTAAAAACTAAATTTTATTTAAATTCAAAAGAGATATATGGTACCATTTTAAAATGGAATTTGGTTTCTATTTCTGTATTGAATAAATTTAGTTATTTTTATTCATTTGGAAATAGTCATTTTAGTTCCTTCTTTTGAATTTAAATATTATTGGATATGCTGAACAATATCAAGATATAAATCCTATGATCCCACATTCAGTTCTATTGAGACCAAAAATGTCAATTCTTTGAGGAAATTGAGCTTGAGGGGGAGATATAGTTGGGGACTATGTCTTTAAAGAGAAATCTATAAGACATCGTTGATAAACAGGATATTCCTCATGATCAAGCTCAACAACCTCAAGAATGGATGTCATTGAAGTGATCTACTAGAGAAAGGAGAATGCGATTTCTGATGATTGCATCAGATTTTGCCAATACGTCAGGATGACATTGGAATGGTGGAAGGCGATTTCATCAAACAATGCAAAGTAAAACCTTTCAAAAGTAGATTGATGCCATAAGTATGTGATTAAGTTCATGAAAGACAATGATGTTTTGGTAGCCTATTCTATTACCTAAAGGTATAAAGTTGATTGGTTATAAATGGATATTTAAAACCAAGAAAGAAGGTAATGTGGAAAGGCATAAGACTTGTCTTGTCTCAATGAACTTTACTCAAAAGGAAGGCATAGATTACAAAGAAATTTTCTCTTCGATTTTATTGAAAATTTCTTTCAAGATAAATGGTTTTAATAATGGGTTTTAACCTTGAGCTATGGTAAATGGATGTAAAGATAACATTTATAATAAACTTTCAGTTTTTAAGATAAAAAGATCCATCTACAAGCTTAAGCAAGTTTCCTAATAATGGTATTGCAAATATCATCAAATTATCATTTCATTTGGTCTTGAAATGAATTCGGTTGATGATTGCATATACTATAATTTCAGTGGGAGTAATCATATTTTCAGTGGGAGTAACACAGATATACTGTTTCTCAACATCAAGATAAGTTTATTGCATAAACTTAAGATATTTTTGTCAAAGAATTTTGAAACGAAATATGTCTTTTGTATTAGGAATTCAGATATATCAAGATTATTCTAGATGTATTCTTGGATTATTACAAAAGACCTATATTAAGAAAATACTTGAGATACTTGATATGCAGGATTGCAAATTAAGAATACCTCCTTGCTAAGGAAGACAAACTTAATTTTATCTAAATCAATGTCCCAAGAATGAATTTTAAGTCTAAGGAAATGCAAAAGACTCCCTATGCTTTAGCAGTGGGAAGCTTGATTTATGTTCAAGTTTTTGAATCTCAAAATGTATGTATTCGGTTACCGCGTACATTATTGGGATGTTGGGCAGATATTTTATGTAATTCAGGAATGGATCTTTAAGATGCAGCTAAACAGATTTTTAAAATATTGTTAGAAAATAAAATATTATATGTTCACATACAGAAAGTCATATAAGTAAGAGATCATTTGGTATTCACATTTTGACTTTTTTGGATGCAAATACAGTTTTAGATCCACTTCGGGCTATATTTATCTGTTTGTTGGAAAAGCTATATCAAGAAAAAGTGCTTGGCAGGCACTTATAGCTTTTCGACAATGACAACAGAGTTTATAGCATATTATGGGGCATCCAATTATGGAATATGACTATAGAATTTTGTCACAGGGCTGCAAAATATAAATAACATTGAAAGACCACTTAAGTTATTTTGTGACAATAAATTAGTAGTCTAATATTCAAATAACAACAGGAGTTCAGCAATGTTCCTGGTTGTTAAGGAAAGGATTCAGGAAAATAAAGTGTCTATAAAGCATATTGCGACAAACTCCAAAATTGCGGATCCGCTTACTAAGGGTAACACCTTATGGTCTTTCATGAGCTTATTGCTCATACAGGTGTTGTATCATTTAATGATATGCTAGTTAAGTGGGAGTTTGCATTTATTTGCTTTTCTGGTTTAGACACTTTACTATGGTTATGGATAATTTCTGCAGAAATGAAGTATTCGGTATTTTGGTTTTTCAGTACTTTTGGTTTTGGTTTGATCTCACCAAATAAGGTGGACCAGTTGGAAATAGGCATGTTAGATCACATTACATGTAATTTCCATGCTACGCATCCATGCTTGATCTATGTCGTTTAGTTATGTTTGATATATGTAATCTTGGATGGGTCTAGTTACGATTAATGTAACAAAGGCCGCCTTGGTTCTATGTTGGCATAATTAATGGACGAGATTGTTCAGAAATGATTTTTTGTATGATAGCATAAGGTTTTAAGCTCATAAGGTCATATATATAATTATAAAATACATGTAGTCCAAGTGGGAGATTGTTGGAATTTTTGGACATACATATATTGTTTATATATATGTGCTATCATAAATTAATGGTCCAAATTATATAAGTGATCTTATAAGGATTTATGGACCTAAATCATTTAATAAAGCATGGATCTCCTATGCGTAGAAACCATATAGACTAGATTCCAATTTCTAATTTTATGATGGACTAAATTGGAAATAGGAAACTAGGCTTCCTATAAAATGGGTTGTGGTCCCCGGGTTATGCACCTATTGTGTTTCTTTTCTGCCATCCATCAGTAGAGAAGAAGAGGAGCAACACTCTCCTAAAAAAAAAACCTGGGTGCACTAACTTGGAAGACCCAAAGCCAAAGATCATTAGCATCCATGGATTCAGGTACGCTTCCGTTTATGGTTTTGATTTCTTGATAATTCTAGCATGAGATGGATCCTGCATTGATTTATTATTATTTGAAAGCAGAGCGGTGCTGTCATCCCCCTCACCCATTGCAGTAGGTCTATGAGAAGAGGCATATAAGCAACGCATATATTAAATAATAATAATAATAATAATAACTTCAATAGAGTTAGAATTGTCCTTACGTAGCACAGGCACAATTCAATCAGGTGGAATATCCTTCCATTCAAATACAGATTCTCTAGATCAGAGAATCACATTCAATATCCACCCTCCATAACTGCAACTCAGACATCTATAGAACTCCCATCTTCAAAGCCATAGTTTCTATCATTAAGGAACCCATATTGCTGCTATGAGCCTACCATCATCATCTCGATGCACAACGCTCAGGCCAGTAAAGTCTCCAATCAATCTCCTTGTTGCATCTACATTTAACTTGACTCTCCCCATATTTGGTTTTTGCCATCTTACTGCATTTTCTTTCATCCCAACACTCCTATTCCTCAACATATATGCATCACTCAGCTGGTTCAAATAATCTATATACCATAGGTGGACATCGGCAAATTGGGGGAGTTTATTCTCTCCATAAAATTTGTTCCTAAGGTACCACACGCACTAGCTTATCAAGATGAAATAAGTCAGATTAATTTCTTTCTTCTAGCAGTTTGTTGAACAGTATTTCCTTGAAAATCCTCAAACCTCTCGTTGCGATCAGATACAACACAAATCAGAATATGAAAGTCAGATTTAACATAAGTAAAACACAAATTAGATCTTAAATTTGATGATTAAAATCAAAGTTCAAACATCAATAATATTAGAATCTAGGAATTCTTCTCATCTCTCAACTTTCATCCTTTATTTAGAATGTTTTTTCCCTGAAAGTAGAAGATATAAAATTTAGTAAGAATCATTTGACTTTGAAATAAAAAGATTGGATAATAAAAATAAAAATTAACACAACCTTATTACGAATGGTGCAACATCAGTATCATTGGAATGAACATTTGTATTTTCTGCAAAACATTAGAAAATAGGTATTAATGATAATTTATCATACAAACTCTATTTCTGAACTTATTGCCTATGAAATATATTTAATATATGTAAAAAAAGAAAAGAAAAAATGTACAATGGTACCTGATGCTATAGTATTCAAATCATTACCTGGGACAGTAATGGAAAACTCTTCAAACACTTCTTCAATATCGGATGGTTCCGGGGTTGACCTTAGCTGATCTTGATGATTTCACAATTTTTATCGATAAAAATTTTTTATATGTATCAAGAACTTGTTCACTAGTACTAAAAGTAGATTCAAATGCCACAAAAGAAATAAGAATAGCAAATATGTCATGAGCAATCAAAGACAATACTCAGATTTGGACGCATTAATTGACCACCAAGCTAAAATATTAATTTTGTTAGTTGGCAACAATCATGGTTCTTGAAGATACATATCAATTTCTATTTTTGACCCTTGTTCATCATTCTCTTTATAAAATTCTAAAAAGTCATCAGTTGCACAAGCCTCGACATTGCTTTAGCTAGACTCTCCTATCACATTTGAAGTTATTCTTAGAGTAGAACGAGATTTATAAAACTTTAATAGTTTATGCAATTCAAAAATGACCATTCGAGTGACTTCAACAGATTTACTTTTATCAAATAGCTTAGCATAAAAATAGCTTATAAATCTAAGCTTCTATCTTGGATCCAAAGCATTTGCTATCAACAAGATGATATTAATTTTGTCTAGGCTTCTCTAATATTTGTTAAATTTCTCTTTCATTTTTTTACTCATGTCTTGAAGAAGTTAATTATTCGATATTGAACTCATGAGTAAAAGTTTTTCAATCTCATATAGTTGGACCAAAAGAATTGAAGAAGTAACATAGAATGTGTCAGACAAAACTTTTGTAATATCACAAGCTTTTTTAGAAAATTGGCACAAAACTTATGCATTATCCCAATCAAACACCGTTAGAGGTCCCTCCCTAGCAACAACTACATCCTTTTCTCCTTATTTATCAAATGTCGCTCTAAACTTTAAAGCACTAGCCAACATGAAATATGTGAAAATCTATCTAGTGGAACATCTAAATACAAGCCACCTTTTTTTTTATTCCTGCTTTCTGACAATATTTCTCAAATTTATCTTTCTTAGTAGGTGAAACCCTTACATGTTTAATCACATTTCTAATATGGTTCATTTAGTCTTGAATTTCATCTATTCCATTATGCACAATTAGATTAAGAATATGTGTTGCACACCTAATATGAAATGTGGATCCATCTTTAGTAAATAAACCCTTTTCTCTTAAACTTTCTTTCAATTTTCTAATTGTGACATCATTACTAGATGCATTATTCATAGTTCTAGTGCAAATTCTATAGAAGTTCTATTTTATCACGCAACCAAAAACAACATTAGCAATGCATTCACCACTGTGTGCAAGTGGACATATACAAACTTTTTTATTTAACTTCTATTTGTCACCTACAAAATTTGTAGTGAGGCATAGATAACCTTCATTCGCTATGAATGTCCAAATATCTATTGTTAAACATACTCTACGCACTTGGCCATAGGAAAAAGTCATTAGGTTAGTTTTTCACTTTCATACATCAAAGCCACATCTTTAGCAATGTTCTAAATACAAATTTCATAAGTGGTTGAATTTTAGTAATTATATCTATGAAAACCCTCACACTCAACTAATGTAAATGGAAGTTCATCGATTATTATCATTTCAACGAAACCTTTTCTATTTGTAGTTTGATTAAATTGCTAAGCAATCAAGCTACTTACTTGGCTACAAGAATTGCCCGTTGGAGATAATAGACTCAACAATTTCTACTTCGTGTCATCCCGCCCACGATTATAATAAACGCATTTATCTAGATGTTTTCTTATTAAGCTAGTCTCATTCTTACTTGAATAAGCTAAGATTTTCTTACGATAATTATATGTCACTTCCTATTTTTTCTCTTTCTTACCATTCTTTAAAACTTGCTTAAATTTCTTAGTGAAGTGTTGTCACACATCAGAAGAAACTTTGTATATAGATTTTGATTTTGGAGAAATAACATCATCTGTAGTTTTCCCATCCTTTAATACTTTCTCACTTGCACCCATTTTTCTCATTATATCTCCTTTCACCATATTCTCATCTTCTTGGTCCATTGCATTAACTGTGTCATCCGTAGTATTATCCATAGCTAAATCAACACACTTCATTAAATTTCTGCTATCTCCCATACTTAATACTACAGTCAATCCTAGCATATTAACATTGCAATATTGATTAAAACATTTAACTAATGATAAAAAATTTTAATACAAATAGGGGTGAGGAGAGCCAGCTGATACTAGGCCAGTAGCACCGATGGAGGAGGTACCGGTCTATGCAGATGTGGCTCTTTCCACCACCCAGTCAGAGTTTCCTTCCATAGAGTGGGCTAGTACAAAGCCAATGAAGGATCAAAACTATTATCATCCTCAAATTAAAAAGAAAATTTTATAAGACTATAATTAGGCCCGCTATGCTTTATGGGGTAGAATATTAGGCAGTTAAAGAAAAACATACACATAAAATGAAGATTTTATTTGTTTATTATCTCGTTCTCTCTGCAGCTCACACATCCCCTATATTGAGCTGGCTTAAATGTTTATGCTTTATAGACATTGCTTGTATTGAATATCTGACTTCTTAAAGAGCTGTTTCTCGTACCGAAAATCCGACTTTGATTTTTCGTTCAAGAAAGTGTTCATAAATTGGTACCCTATGTTTGTAGTAGACAATTCTCATACCAAATATTTAGTAGGTATGAATGAGAAAACCACCATTACTCACATTGCACCATTTCTTTTCAGGTCAATTTGGAATCAAATCAAGGAGGCAAGTGAAGGCCAAAGCTTAAGAACTGATGATTCACAATTGAATGATGAGGAATTATGACATACAACTTCTTGAGGCGAAGAAGACGATTCTCAAAATCAAGAAGAGAATTTGTTTTTGTTTGCTTTTTTATTTAATGGATTGCTGTTGATGACATTTTGGACTTCGAACATGTGTTTAACTTTTAGAAATGTATTTCAATTTGGCACTAGTGGCCAAACAGGCATGGAGAGTAGTAAGAAGGGCAAATTCCCCTTGTTTTGAAAAGTTAAAAGGCAAGATACTTCCCTAATATCAGTTTCTGAGAATGCAGTGCTTCAGTAGGGCGCTCCGACGTGTGGAGAAGCATAATTCTGGCCAAAGAACTTCTCAAAGAGGGCAGCAAATGGAGAGGGGGAATTGGGAAAGGGTCGGTTTCTTTACAGATAGATGGTCGGTTGGTAAACTTCTAAAGTGGGGGCTACTTCCTGTAGAGATTTCAAAGAATGTCATAGTATTCCATTTCATCGATGTATGCAGGAAAGAGTGGAAGGAAGAGGAGATAAAACGGGCAGTTGGGGAGGTGGGCTGGGAACAAATCAAACATATACCTCTTCCAAGGCACGAGATCATGGACTCAAATCTTCTGGAAACCAGAACATGATGGGCAGTTTAGGGTGCGGTTAGCTTGTAGACTGGCACATTCTTTAAACGTGCGAGCGGAGAATCCATTTCATGGTCAGGAGAGGGAGGAAGAAATGAAGAGCCTAAATGTAGTACGGAAAATAAAACTCCCCAAAAAAGGTCCAAATTTTTGCTTAAAGAAGACATTCTTCTTGAAAATGTGAGACAAAGTTCCCCATATTGTTCGAACCCCAGACACTTCAGCACCACAGTTAAGAACTTATCAGCAGCCCTCGCTAGCACTCATTCATTAGTTTTGTTGATGTTTATAGTGAAGAAGCTAAAAATCATCCAAATAAAAGATTATATTGGTAAAAAAACTGAAGAGTGAATCTAGAAAGTACAGAAATTTCTATCGATTTTAAGGTGGAAGATTTTTCATCATTATCAAGATGGAAAATATATAGAATTATGTTTGTAGAAATGAAGAGCAGGATTAAAAATGATGATACAAATTTCTTTAGAAAACCTGCTTATTGAAATAGTAAAACAATGCATTAGAAATGTGCAACACGTGTAAAGATAAAAATTAAAGAATCTAGAAAATGGGAATCTTTAATTATCGAAAAAATATGTCTTCAAAATTGGTTTGGTAATATAATACCTTATTTTAAATACAATGGGTGGAGTAGATCATGATTTCATGATCACGTGGGGCCCATTTTAGCTATACTGCACCAGAATATATCTCTATAGAAATATATATATATCTATAGATATATATATATATATATATATATATTCTCCTTTACACAATTTTCATAAATTATGTGACATCTTAATTGTCTAAACAACATTGCTTTTTCTACTTTACCCTTATTATATCAATTATTCATATACTTTTCAAAATATTCTTTTTTCACTTCACATACTTTCACACTGTACGTGTACGATCCCATTATCAAAAGTCACCTTAGTCAACCTAACACACTTTCACAGCTTAGATTGGATGAAGATCAGATGACAATGTGTGATAAAAAAAAGTATTTTTATGTATTTTCGAATGATAAAATAATGGAATTATATAGAAGAGGAGTTCTATGAAAGAAAAGCACTTGAAAAAAATAAGAAATTATATGAAGATTTAGAAAAGTATTATTGAAAATAAAAGCAGGATTATTGTGCATTCTGAGAAAAAATGAAATTTTTCATCATATCTACATTCCATTCAAAACTTTTATATACTGCTGAAAATAACATTACGACCATTCCGAGTTCGTTGAAACATTCAGGTTAAGTCGCTGGTGTTGTCCCAAATGAGGGGAGAGAATTGAGCGGGTCAATCCATAACCCGCCTTGACCCGATACTATTTTATATCGACGTAGGTAGCGGTTTTTACCTAGCGGGATGGATCAAGTTATTGGTTTAGAATATTTCAAAAGATTTCGTTTGGGGCGGACCTACTTTACACAGACCTCTGGGTACCTCGGTTGACCCGCACAACCCTTCATACAAATACTAAACTTTATTTTAAGGAAGAGAGAAACCCTAGCCATTCGTTAGCCCTAGCCATCGAGTAGACCAATTTCTAGAAAATTTTTATATACACTAAATAACTGATATTATAATTAAGTATATTCTTAGTCCTCACAACTTCTAGGAAATTTTTATACAAACTCCTCTACTATACTAGGGAAAATTGTAACCCCACAACTTAGAAGAACTATTTTCCAACTACTCTAGAGGAGGTTTCGAAACGCGTGGCAGTGGCGTCACGGCGACGACTCCTAATTATCACTTCTATTGTATCCCATCCCATCCTTGTTATTTAAAATTTTTTCTATCTTTTTTTCTCGATTTTGTTTTGCCTCTTACCCAACGGACTTAAAAGGTGAGGACTGTAGGCAACGAATCAACATGAAATCTAGTTCGAATACATCAACATGGATTCTCCTTCCAAACAAAATTTTCCTATTTCTAATATATGATAATCTTTTTTTTTTCATTTATGATAATACTTTTCTCGTTTTTAATTTTTCATAACCCAAATTCTAATGCACAACCATGTTTTTTCATTCAGGGCATGTTTAGATACCACAAAAATATTTCAATCTAAAAGTTTTTACTTTCTGTAGCTACTATATTTTTTAATAATTTTTTTACATCTTTCTGTATAGTTATGTTATTTTTCGATCATTTCTACATAATTATCTATATAATTATTTTATCTATTTTAAACATGGAGTATGATTATATACACTATGATGTATTTCAAGTTAAAATACAACATTTATTTTATTTTATTTTGATTATCATTTAATTGTTTCTTTATAAATTTGTTTTTCTAATTTTATTTAATCTATATACCAAGTGTTTCTATTTAATAATATTTTTATATATTTGTTTTAAATTTTAAAAATTATCAATTTATAGGCAGTTAAGTCATTTGGTCACAGTCACAGTGCCTAATGCTTTAGGGTGGTTCGTGCTCACACCAGCATGTCATGAGTTCGAAAATTGGGCTTAGGAGTTTATCTTCCCGTTATTATTTTGTAGCTATTGTTTCACTCTTGATACTTAGAAGCTTATTGCCTTTTTTCTGAAAATTATAAGATTGTTTCAAAGCCTAATTGTAAATATATATGTTAAGATATAATGTGAAATATACAAATAAAAAATTCATTTTGTCACCTTTAAAAAATTAATTTTTAAAAGTAAAAAATAGATATATAAAAGCATTGTTAAATGACAAAACTTAGTACATAGATTAATGCAAACTTAGGAAAATATATTTATGAAAAAATCAAAAACATATAATTATAAAAATAAATCAATATTATATTTTAGCCTAAAATAAATCAAATTATTTTTTCTCAATTTAAAAAGTTTAATCCGAAAACTTCCTTCCAAAACGCCCAACACAGCCGCTGGAAGACTCTCATTAGCAATTATTGAATTGCTTTCTCCACGCGTTTTCTGTAATGCATTTCTTTGTTTTTTCAAAGGGATGTATGTTTCTTGACTCTTATTGGCAATTTGAGTAATTATGGTTTCATACTTTTTCTTAAACTTTCCATTTTTTCTTGTGATAGTCTTTGATTGGCTATTGTGGTTGATCCAGTGTTGCTCTTCATTTTTTTTATTTTCTCAATGAGAAACACCCTGATTAAAATTCATGATAACACATTAATTAAGAACTCTATAATTATAAAATCATTTTAATGGTGATAGATACGTTACGTTTGGGCTCAATAACATTACTTCATTATTTTACTAGTTAAAAAAGTAAATATTATTACTAAACAAAATATCAGTAAATATAATGCATCTTTATTAAAATAATTGATCGAATATATTTCATTCAAAATTTTTTTGATACTTATAAAAATATTTTTCTAAAATAGTAGTAGTTTTTGAGAGTTTCCAAAATAATTAAAAAAAGTACGATTCTGCATAAAATTTATATGTATGATACAAATGTGTCTAATTGATTCTTATCTTATTAACATAATTAATAATAAGAAATATGAGCATTTGAAAGAAAATGAGAGAATGAGATTAAAAATATGCTTATAATTTATAATAAAAAATATGTAGGGGTTGAGATTCTTCGAGTCAGGATATGGCCAACCCATCCCGACTTTATTTGTGAAGTAGGATCAAAATTTTTAGCTCATCCCTGTATCTAGTCAAAAAAATATTAGTTTTACCTGATTAAAAATGGGTCAGGTCAGGGTGAGTTACTAGTCGACTAGTCCTAATTCTTACCTCCGAAAATAGGGTAGTTTGTAAGAAAATGTGAAAAAATTTAAATTAAGGTAATTACAAAGAGTAAAAATTTTTCAATTTAAAAGTTTTTATTTGAAAATTTTTAATAGTTACTTTTTAATTTAAAATTTTTCACCATTTACAAGTATTCTATTGTTAATTAATTTTTTACACGTTCCTATATAGTTATCTTACTTTTCAATCATTTATGCACAGCTATCCATACAACTAACTTATTTATTTTAACTATATTTTTCAGTCATTATTATTGACCCTATCATATCATATCACTTCTTCTAATTTAAAAACCCTTATAGCAAAAATTTTTCATTTAAAAATTTTATTACTTCTTAAACATACCATTAGTTTGAAAATCGCACTCATAATTAAAAATTATTGTTAAAATCTTTTACTATATCTTATCTAAAATTTTGCAGATGGAAAAAAAATATCACAGTAAGTAATTAATAGTTAGATATAATTTATTTTATAGAACCATGATAACAAGGTAAACTGTCAATATTCAAAAATAGTGATAGAAACAATCCAAAAAAAAGTAGTAATAGCAATAATATAACCATTCAAATATACTTCATCAAAACATAATTAAATAGAAAGTCTATATAGAAAAATGAACAAAATATATGGCTAAGGAGAATTGGGATGACTAGTGATTACATGTCGATTTTCCTTTTTTTTATTATCGTTTCTATATTTCAATTAATTTTTATATATTTTTATACAATTATCCTATTTACTTTATTATATTCTCTTTATTCTTATTTTTTTATTTCATTATCTTACAACTCAATTCTTCTCCATTATATATATATATTCCAATTCTTGATTAAGAGATGTAAATCTAACTATGCAAATAATAATGTATCTAGAACTCTAGAAGGGTTATTGCTACTAAAATTATGTGACTAAACACCGACACGTCGTACAATTGCAAGGAACTCAACCACCCGGCTCCGCCGGCCGCCGAGTGCTCTTAATCATTACTTTTATTATATTCCATCCCGTCCTTAGTATTTCAAAATTTCTCTCACAATCTTTTTCTCAGTTTTATTTTGCCTCTCACAATCCCGTCCAATGCATTATATTATTTTCGAGCACATTTCCAATTGTTATCCTTTCGGTTGTATAATACGATTGCGGATAAGCCCGGCTTAAAAGTATACAAAATTAACATGAGGTATATTTTCAATATCTAAATATCAATCCTATGTGATAAATAATTTTATAAATTATTATTATATTTTATTAGATATGTAAATGAATCTAAGTATTTTCATAATTTATATATAAATATATATACTAGACAAATTCGACATGCGTATATTTGATTTGGATGAAAATTAGTCTTATAATTAAGTTAATAATATTAAATACAATTAATAGAATAATTTTTCAAAAAATCAAAATTTTAAAATTGAAGGTAGTTACATGAAATCACTCCGTATAATCCTTTGCAATCTTCTGTGAAATGTATTACTTTAGGGCAAGTTCTAAATAATACAAGAATTTTGGATTGAATCTGTGTCACTATTTCCAATACAGCTTTCCAATTCCCAATACCATTTTTCAATTTTCAATACAAATTTACTCATTTACAATACAACTTTAATCATTCCTAATTATATTATCATCCTAGATACAAATTTGATCCGATAATCTCGTATTATTTGAAATACGCTCTTACTTTTTTAAGAAGCCACTGCTATATGCACTTATCTAAATTTGAGCAGTGATTCAATACACCAGGATGTGTTGAAATTTAAGTACATTTAGGTACAAAACTAATTTCAAAAGTTTTTTGAAAATTGTTATACAAATATTAGTCTAAGTGTATTTAATGTATAACCTAAGTTTATCTTATTATATGTATATATATATATTAAAAAATAGAAGTATTTAGTCATTTAAAAATGACTAAAACCCTCTTTTTTTAAAAAAAATTAAAGAAAAATAATAAACATACGTTAAATTACTCGATATATTTTCCCCGATGCAGACAGTAGACACCCTTATGTTTGGCTCAATAACATCTGGGCCGTTAATTTGTGTTATGATATTTGTGAAATTGTTCGAGATTGAATGGAAACTCATAATAGAAATGATTCATGTTTTACCTTTCGGCCTTCGTTGTTGCCGGTCAAAAGACGTTTTGCTCTTTGCCTTTTGACCTTCACTGCTGCCGCTCCAAAACCCATTTTTTCTCCTCCTGCGGCTTCACTAGCGGTTGTTTTTATTTATATTTTGGGTTTGTTTGGCAATTTAAAAAAGTTGTCGAATTAAAACCTTTCAATCTAAAATTTTTCACTCTCCATAATTACTCTTTTTTTAATTATTTTTTACACATATTTCTATACAACAACCCTACTTTTCAATCATTTCTACACAACTACCAATACAACTAACCTATTTATTTTAAATTTATTCTTTTTATTCCTTATCATTACCCCTATAATATCACATTATTTTCTATTGATTTAACAACTTTTACATACAAAACTTTTCATCGAAAGTTTTACAACTTCCCAAACACACCTTTTATTAGGGTTGTTCATAGATGGGATGAGATGAGGATAACGTGAGAATATGAGATTGACATGTATTGAGAATGAGTAACGAGTGAAGTTGTATTGAAAATGAGTAAAGATGCATCAATAAATGTTAGTCTAAGTGCATTTAATTTATACATTAAGTTTTATTATATTATATAGAGGGGTGATCCTATTTGTTTGGGCTAAGTAAATATCTCCTTAGGCCACCTTAAAAATCCCATTTACAATTATTTTTTTAATTTTTTTCGTACACTTATTTATCTAAGTGTATTTAATATATAAACCAAATTTTAATATTTTTAGATGTATGTATATATATTTTTAGATTTTTAAAGATAAACGTCTTATATATATATATAGGGTTGTTTGCTGCACCGGAACAGAGGTGCAGTGGGCCCAAAATGAGCCCCACATGATCATGAAATCATGATCTACTCTACCAATTGTATTTAGAATAATATATTCTATTACCATACTAATTTTCATCCCAATCAGATACTTTAAAAATTGTTATTTACATCAAACTATTTTATTACGTTGGATTTGTATCGTTTTCATATGGGGCCCATATACATATCTGATCGGGATGAAAATTAGTGTGGTAATAGACTACATTATTTTAAAAACAATGGGTGGAGTAGATCATAATTTCATGATCATGTGAGACCCATTTTGGGCCCATTGCATTACTGTTCTAGTGCAGCGTCACTGCACCGGAACATATATATATATATATAAGATATATTCTAGTGTAACATCGCTGAAATGGGCCCCACATGATCATGAAATCATGATCTACTCCACCCATTGTATTTAGAATAATGTATTCTATTATCATACCAATTTTCATTCCAATCAGATACTTTAAAGTTGTTATTTACATTAAACTATTTTATTACGTTGGATTTGTACCGTTTTCATATGGGGCCCATATACATATCTGATTGGAATGAAACTTGGTATGGTAATAGAATACATTATTCTAAATACAATGGGTGAAGTAGATCATGATTTCATGATCATGTGGGGCCCATTTCAGCGATGTTGCACCGGAAATAGCTGCACCAGAATATATCTCTATATGTATATATATATGTATATCTATATGTATATATATATATATGTATATATGTATATATGTATATCTATATGTATATATATATATATGTGTGTATATATATAGAGATTTATTCCAGTGTATGCGACTACACCGTGCAGTCCATGCACTGTGGGCCCCACCTGATCATAAATGGAAAATCCACCCCACCCATTGTATTTAGAATTGTTCACTTTAATAGCATACCAATTTTCATCCAAATCCAACATATGTGCAGTCCCCATCTTAAAATGGTGCAAAATCAACGTAATAAAATAGTTTAATGTAAATATCAAGTTTAAAGTGGTTTTTTAAACATCTAAACTGTCTAAAGTATGATTTATATATGAATAAATGAGTATATAAAGTTTCATTACAATCTAATATGTGTGGGGTCCATTTTACAGCGGACTGCACTGTACATGGGAAATGATCCAGTGCATGCAACTGCACCGTGCAGTCCATGCACTGTGGGCCCCACCTGATCATAAATGGAAAATCCACCCCACCCATTGTATTTAGAATTGTTCACTTTAATAGCATACCAATTTTCATCCAAATCCAACATATGTGCAGTCCCCATCTTAAAATGGTGCGAAATCAACGTAATAAAATAGTTTAATGTAAATATCAAGTTTAAAGTGGTTTTTTAAACATCTAAACCGTCTAAAGTATAATTTATATATGGATAAATGAGTGTATAAAGTTTCATTACAATCTAATATGTGTGGGGTCCATTTTACAGCGGACTGCACACGATCGGTTCTATATATATATATATATATATATATATATATATATATATGTGTGTGTGTGTGTGTATACATGTATATATTATCTAGTATTAGGCTTTGGGATTTTCATGGCTGCCGACGCAATAGTTTGTATGGCTGATCATCGATGCCGAAATCAATGAAGGCGTGTGGGTTGTCGGATGCCATGGCTGGTGCGATAGAAGAAACAGAGGAGAGCGATGACTGGCTTAGCAGATGACTCGGGAGAAGAATGGGTTTCCGGTGTCGGGCGTGAAGACCGGATTGGCTACGTTGGTGGATCGTGGTTGTCGAATCAAGGCTGCCGGATTTAAAATGCCTTGCTATCCACGGTGGGAGATGGCTGGCTAGAATTCGGTCGTCGCCGATCACTGTAAGCATCGGATCAGAGAAACGTGTCGGCGGTTAGTGAAGCCGGAACAGACGCAGCCATGACCGCTTAGATTTTGGGACGATGGAGCACCATATTCTAGTGCTCCAATGATGCAGGTAGATCTGTAAATATGCGGCTCAATTTGGATAATCAGAAATCAATCCCATCAAAACATTTTGAAATTTTGATGTGCGAGAGATTTCTCTTATGCCCCCACTGCTTCCCTGTCGGCCTGTCACGTCATTCATTACGGGGGCAATTTTGTCAAAATATAAAATCTTACTGGGCCTTTCTGTTATTTCGTCTAGTCAGTGATAAAAATTTCGTTGAAAGTTCTCCGTGTAAATGTTTCTAAATTATTAAAAAAATCGATATGATATAATAAGAGGAATGATAATGAGTAAAAAAAATAAAGTTAAAATTAGTTAGTTGTGGAGAAATAATTAAAAAGTAAAGGTAGTTGACAGCTATAATGTAATGAAATGATTAAAAATAAATTATAAAAATTTAAATTCCTATTTTAAAAATTATATGATTGATAGGAAATGATAAAACTAAGTTGAGATAAATAGATTTCTTGAATAGAAATGGAAAAATTCTTTTCATGTCTATAACATTTGTTCCTAATTTCTTATATACCCACAATAGTTTATAAATTTCTCTCGTACCCATAACATTTCGTCATAAATTCCTTTTATGTGGGTGCCATCAACAAAACCTTTATTTGTCTTAATGAAAAGATAATTTCACCCATTTAAAATCTCAAAATTGAGACAACTCAATCTTAATATAACTCAATCCGTGATACTAAATTATCAATATATTGTATTAAATGACTCAAAAGTCATGTTAAAGTTGAATTATTTTAATTAGAAAAATTTTAGAGAGACAAAATTATCTTTTCAATAAGTGAATAATAGTTGCGTTAACGTTACGAGTATAATGGAAATTTAGGGTCAAATGTTATGAAATAAAAGTAATTAATAAAACATTATACCTATATTATGAATTAAATGCATATGTCGTAAGTATAAAAGAAATTTCTCCAATAGGAATTGGTAAAAATAGTAATTAGAATATAAATATAAAATATAATTATTTTTTCTACATCGTTTCAACTGATATTATATTCAAACTCCTGAACATCTTACAATTTTGCTAATATCATTTTTACAATATTTTTAGTAACAATATTCTGTGAATGCTCTACAAATAATCCTATTTTTCTTTCCTATCCAACTGGTGAACGGTTCCATAGAAAATAGAAAAAATAATGCTAACACAACCAATGCCAACGTTACTTCAAAACATAACCCTGAAATGTTGCAGGCGACATTTGAAACCAAGACATTGCCCACGTAACCGAGTCGACATAAAGGGTATATTTGGAAATTATTAAAACTTTTGATGAAAAGTTTTAGAAAGTAAAAATTGTTAAATGATTTAAGTCAAATGATTTAATATGATAAGGGAGTAAAGAGAATAAAATTAAAATATATAAGTTAATTATATTGGTAATTATGTAAAAATGATTGAAAAGTAGGATAGTTGTATAGAAAAATGTGAAAAAAATAATTAAAAAATATAATAGTTGTGAAGAATGAAAATTTTGAGCATAAAAAATTTTAAAATTTGCTCCTCATAGCCTGACGCACCAAAAATGTAATTTTTTATGAAAAAATGTAATCATTAATTGAGAGTAATATTGGCACGTGAAATTCTGCCCATGGAAACCGGCACTGATTGCGTCAGACGGAAAACGCATTAGTTATGAAAAGGACAAAGTTGCGACGACACAGCTGTGTGTGAAAATGGTTTTCCCAATCGTTGTTTCTGATTACCGTCTCCCACAAGACAGTGTTCAGTGCAACGTGGCATGGGCTGACTAGCTGAAAATAGATTAAAATAATATTGTAATGGGTTACTTACTTCTACTCGCACGAAAAAAAACATAATTTTACTTATACCCTGCATATGGAAACATAATTGTAATGTCGTAGCTCTTGCATAGCTATTGGTTATCCCTTTTAGACCAGTTATAAATATGTATAGGGTTTCTGACAGAAACACATATAAGAGCATATGAGAGAAATTCCAAGAAAGTTCTCCTCAACTCTTTTAGTGATTAGTGTAATTTTGGTTGTAGTAGTATGGTTGGTTTCCAATTTTATGATTCCAATCCGGCGGAAAGATGAAGTTTGAGGCACAACCTTCTGCTATTTCGGCTTCCACTTCCGCTAAATAAAGTATGGGGTAAATCCTTAATTTTCAGCATTGATATCAAAGCCAAATGTGTCTTGGCTTAATCACTTGATCGTGATTGTATGCGTACACACATATTCTTTTTTGAAATTTATTTGTTGAATTGTATCAAGGTGTGTGCATTCGTATCTTATGTATATATACATGCATAACTAGTTGAACCTTGATTTCAAGGTATCTGGAGTGCGAGCAAAATTTTCTGGTGATGCTTGATTTATTTTTTTAATCAATTGATCTTGGTAGATTACATTAATTATGATATCCGACATATATCATAATGATAAATGATAAATTTCAATTTTGGGATCTTATACTTGCAATTTCAATTTTGGAAAATGAACCATTAAAATATTTTCAATTCTGCTTCAATCATAATGATAAATAAAAAAATACTTCCCCAAATCACCTCAATACAAATTTTATTTAATATAAATTAATATTTATTTTTAAATTTTTATTATTTTTAGCTTTTGTTTTTACTCACACAATTTTTATTATTCACCAATCTGAAAATATAATCATTCACCAATCTAAAAATATTTAACATTGCTTTAAATAACGTGAAATTTCAAAGCCCAAAAATTAAAATTGCTTCCTCAATTTGAATAAAATATATTTAAAGACAAAATATACTTATTAAATTCTAAAATAAAATTCTAATATTCTTTTAATTCGTGGGTGGACATGGCCAAAACATTTTGAAATTGTGGGCAAGCGGACTTCGTGCCTCCATTCAATCTTTAGTCAACTAAAGAGGCCAATAATAGAAAATTAAATGGGATTCAGGCATTCAGATCGCCCATGATGGCCGGTCAATCAAATGAACTCACAATTAATTTTATTCCTATGAAAAATAAAAGATGAACAGTGGCTATGGTCCACATTCATTAACTCATACAAGAACTTACTTTGTGTGCTCTCAAAAATAAAAAAAAGTTAATGCTCATAATATGCAACCTATTTTGTAAAATATGGATGACCAAAAATAAAAATAATTTTTATCAGTAAATAATTTAGATATTTTTATTTAAATGTAATTAAAAATAAGTTATATATATTTGTTTAAAATTTTATTTCATTTAATTTAAATTATTTATTATTTTAATTATAGATTTATGCATTTATTTAGTTTTAAAATTATTTAATTAAAAATAATGGTTTGCATATTTCTAAAATAAATTATTAAGTATATATCTTTTCGAGTTGACGGTCCATCATTTTAATCCATACACGTTACCAAAAATAAATAAATAAATAAAATTTAAGTAATAAAAAATAATTAGATGTTCATGGCTTGATATTGCTAAAAAAATTATAATTTTAAATGTATGACCTTATGATATTGAACTCTTTATTTTGAAAAAAATGTTACAGTGAAAATGCACATGCCATTATTCTTAAACTAATCCCAAAAAGTCACATATATTTATATTATTAAATTTAAATTACAATTACATATAATTTAAGTAAAATAATTTATTATAATTTTATTTTTAAAAATTCATATATAATAATTATTACAATTTTATTTATTATGTAAATTTCTATTTTGTTTAATTTAAATTAATTATTATTTTTTAATTATAGATTTATATATTTATTTAGTTTTAAAATTATTTAAAGGTTTGCATAGTTCTAAAATGAATTATTATGTACATGTCTTTTGCAAAATACATAAATTTATATAAAATATTTTTAAAAATATTAAAATTAGATATTATTAGATGTTGCTAGATGTTATTAGATCCGATTATATGCTATTAGATATTATTAAATGTTATTAGATCCGGTTAGATGTCATTAGATTTAGGTAGATTTCATTAAATCTTATTATCTGGGTTTCGAATTCTGTAATTAAGGTATAAATGACCATATAAGGAGCTTAGGATCATATTACAGGTGTTAAATTAAGATCAACTTATTAATATCAAAAGTTAGATTCAGTTAGATGACATTAGATGCTGTTAAATGTCGTTAGATCCGGTTATATGTCATTAGATTAAGTGAATTCATTAAATTTTATTATCTGGGTTTCAAATTCTATAATTAAGGTATAAATGAATTTATAAGGGGCTTAGGATAATATTACATGTGTTAAATTAAGATTAACTTATTAATATCAAATATTAGATTCAGTTAGATGTCATTGGATGCTCTTAGATATCTTTAGATACTGTTAGATGTCATTAAATACCATTAGATGTCTTAGATTAAGGAGAATTTCATTAAATCGTATTATCTGGGTTTAAAATTCTGTAATTAAGATATAAATGACCTTATAAGGGGCTTAAGATCATATTATAGGTGTTAAATTAGGATTAATTTATTAATATCAAAAGTTAGATTCGGTTAAATATTGTTAGATGTTATTAGATGTCGTTAGATTTGATTAGATGCTATTATATGCGATTAGATATTGTTAGATGTCGTTAGATTTGATTAGATGCTATTAGATGCGATTAGATGTTGTTAGATATCATTAGATTAATGTGAATTTCATTATATCTAATTATCCGAATTTCAAATTCTGTAATTAAGGTATAAATGACATTATAAGGGGCTTTGGATCATATTACAGGTGTTAAATTAGGATTAACTTATTAATATTAATAGTTAGATTTGGTTAGATGCTGGTAAATGTTGTTAGATATCGTTAGATCTGGTTAGATGCTGTTAAATATCATTAAATGCTATTAGATGTTATTTGATACTGTTAGATGCTATTAGATTAAGGTAGATTTCATTAAATCTAATTATCTGGGTTTCGAATTTTGTAATTAAGATGTAAATGACCTTATAAGGGGCTTAGGATCATATTATAGGTGTTAAATTAGGATTAACTTATTAATATCAAAAGTTAAATTCGATTAGATGGCGTTAGATATTATTAGATGTCGTTAGATTCGGTTAGATGTCATTAAATTAAGTGGATTTTATTAAATACTAATTTTACCTAGTAAAACTGGACAGGTTACAGGTGGGTTACAAATCGACTAGCCCTAATTTTCACATCCAAAAGTAGAGTAATTGTGTAAGAAAATGTGAAAAAAATTAAATTAAGATAATTACGAAAAGTGAAAAATAAGTTTTTGTTTGAAAAGTTTTAATAGTTATTTTTTAATATAAAACTTTTCACCCTCTATAGTTATTCTATTTTTAATTAATTTTTTATATGTTCCTATATAGCTATCTTATTACTTAATCATTTATACACAATTATCCATAAAACTAACTTATTTATTTTAACTTTATTTTTTTCACTCCTTATTATTGACCCTATCATATCATATCATTTCTTTTAATTTAAAAATTTTTACAACAAAATTTTTTTATTTTAAAATTTTATTACTTCCTAAACACACCATTAGTTTGAAAAGCACACTCATAATTAAAAATTATTACTAAAAACTGTTACTATATCTTATCTGAAATTTTGCAGATGGGAAAAAATATAACCATAAGTAATTAATAGTCAAATATAATTTATTTTATAGAACGATGACAACTGGGAAAAACTGTTCATATTCAAAAATAGTGATAGAAAAATCCAAAAAAAGTAGTAATAGCAATAACATAACCATTTGAATATACTTCGTCCAAAAATAATTAAATAGAAAGTTTATATAAAAAAAGTGAACAAAATATATGGCTAAGAAGAATTGGAATGATTAGCGGTAACATGTCGATTTTACTTTTTTTATTATCATTTCTATATTTCAATTAATATATATATATATATTTACACAATTATCCTATTATATATATATTTACACAATTATCCTATTTGTTTTATTATATTCTCTTTATTCTTATTTTTTATTTCATTATCTTACAACTCAATTCTTCTCCATTATATTTTTTTCCCCAATTTTTTATTAAGAGATGTAAATCTAATTGTGCAACTAATGATGTATATAGAACTCTTGAAGGGACATTGCTACTAGGGGTGCAACTTGGGCCGGGTTCGACCTGAACCCGGCCTGCCGAACCCGAAATTAACCAGTGCTGAAATTCATAATTTGTTAGCCTGAACCCGGACCAAAGTATAACAGTTCTCGGGTTCGGGTTCATGTAAACCCGAACCCGAGATTCAGTTTATGTAAAATAAATATTTTATTATAATACATGGCACATCAACAGGCCTGCAGCCGCCAGCAACAGCATTTCCATTTTTGAGTTTTCACCTCTTGGTTCCCGCTCTCCCTTTCCTGAGTTCTTCTCGTTCCCGGCCAAGTGAATCGCGATTCCATTCTCTGCCGGGTGGCAGCTTTCTCCCTGCCGACTGCCATTCGCATCCCTGCTGCCTCCCAGCATCCCTGCGTGCCAACTGCCTGCGGCTGGCTGCTTCCCGGCGTCTCTGCTAGCGGCTGCTTCCCTCTCTGTTGCTGCGTCCCAGCGTTCAGTCGTCCCTGCCAACCCTGTCGACGTTCAGCCATTCCTGCCTGTCCGCAGTCCTGCTTGTGTTCCTGCCTGAGGCAGGCTGCGTCTTGGCGTTCTGTCCTTGCTCGTCCGCCCGTCCCTGCCATTCCGCCCATCTCTGCCTCCCTGCCATTCCGCACGTCTCTGCCTCCCTGCCGTCCACCTATCCCTGCCCACTGCCTTCCGACGGTCTCTGCATCCCACGTCCGGCGTCCCTACAAAATGTGGCATGCTCTCCCCCTCCTTTGCTGTTTTTTTCTTTTTGTATGCTGCTGCCTGTTACTTGTACCGTCTATCTATACCTCTTCTCCTTAGCTTGTGATTGTGGTTCTCCCTCTCCTTTGCTGTTTTTTTCCTTCTTGTATGCAGCTACCTGTTATTTATACTGTCTATGTATACCTCTTCTCCTTGGCTTGTGATTGTGGTGGTTATTATGGTAACGTTATTTATACCGTCTACTATGGCTTGTGGTTGTGTGTATGTGTCTACATGTCTGCCCAGCCGTTACTAATTAATTCCTACTAGAGGTTAATTGTTTCATGTCACATATAGTTAAAGGTTGTTGAAATTTTTTTTCTAAAGTCATTCTTTATAATCTAACCTGTTGATATTTTAAAACATACTAAATTAGTTGTTTATCTCAATTTTCATGTTAAAATAATTAGAATTAGTTAAGATATAGCAATATGAAATTAACTAATGCAATTCATTCAATTTTTAATTTTTCTACCAATTTGTAAATATATTTTTTATAATCTACTCCATTCACCAAGTAGAGTACATTAATCTAGGCTTATCCATGGATTGTCATATAAAATGGAGTTGTGTATGTATAATAATTTAATTAATAAAGCATGCAATGCATAGTTGATGTAAACATATATGCATGTTCCAAACTGTGTAAATGATAATTTAGAAACATGTACTGCTTTAATGCTGAAAAAGATGCGCTTGTTTTGCCTTTTTTTGAACAAGTGTTTTTATAGCTTGAATGCTTGCATTTCAAATATTTTTGCAATTCCGAAGAATTATTTCTTTTGTTTGTGTTTACGTTAGTTGTCGATAACTTGATACGCATTGGTCAGTATTTTGATTTTTGAATTAATTTGTTGTTGCTCTGAAACGAGTAGTACTATTAAAATTCACATGGAAGATAAAAATGTTTATTTCCTTTGTGTTGTAATGTTTGTTGTAATATGGTTATTCGAACTTCAAACTTGTGTTATAGACTTGGAGTTAATTTGTATGTTGTGATTTGAAGTTGGATGCTCGAATTAATATAATCTTATTCAACTTGATATTTTGTGGTCTTTGGATGATTTTATTTTAGTGCAATTTGTATGATAAGGTTTATCTTACAATTGGATGGTAATATTGATATATATAATTGTGATATTGGTGTTAAATTGCAGAATGGAAAACAGTTGTACTTCTACGTTCTCGAAAATATAGCTATTATTCTACTTGATGCAAAGAGAAGCTCAAAACAGGTTTACTTCTTTTTACTTTTAAGTGGTATTTGAATTTTCTTGCTTTCATATAATAAATTATTTTTAAAACTTTTTTATACAATAGGTTTGTGATAAAAACTACATATATATAAGATGAGTAACAAAGACATCAATAGGAGAATGTCAACCTAAAACTCAATCCGAAACTCAACCCAAGCCCGAATTTCAAAAATAGGGTTAGGGTTGAGGTTTACAAATAGGGTTAGAGTTAGGGTTAGGATTGAAGTTTTATAAATAGAGTTAGGGTTAGGGTTGAGACGAACCCGAGTTTCATGAGCCCGAGTTGCACCCCTAATTACTACTAAAATTATGTGACTAAACACGGACATCTGGTATGATTGCAAGGAACTTGACCACCAGGTTACGCCCGCCGCCGAGTGCTCTTAATCATTACTTTTATTACATTCCATCCCGTCCTTAGTATTTCGAAATTTCTCGCACAATCTTTTTCTTTGCTTTATTTTACTTCTCGCCCAACAGACCTTAAAAGGTCGGAGCTGTAGGCAACTAACCTACATCAAATCTGGTTTAAGTGCATTGGAGTGCACTACTTTTACTTGTCCGGAGAGCCACCTCCTTTCCAATTTTTTTCCCTATTTCCAACGTGTAATAGTTTTTTCATTCGTGATTTTACCTTTCTTATTTTTAATATAATTATCCATTTTCCAAATCCCAATAAACAGCCATATTTTTTCATTCAATATCCTAATCCCATTTCACCGTTCCAAGCAGCCGATCGAAGGCTCTCATTGGCAATTTGAATTGTTATCTTTTCCCGCGTTTTCTTCACTTTTTGGCTTCTTGGTAAAAATTCCAATGGACTGCGTTACTTTTTCAAAGGGACTCTTGACTCTCATTGGCAATTCCAATAATTATTTTTTCCTGCTTTTTATTTTACTTTTTGACTTTCGAGTACAATTCCAAAGCCTTACGTTATTTTCGAGCACATTTCCCAATTGTTATCTTTTCACGCGGTTTATCTGCTTTGTTGACTTTTGGGTTCATTTCCAATGAATACGAAACTTTTCTTTTAGGGTGTGTTTGTTTGGGATATAAACATGTCAACCAAAACTTTTCAATCTAAAACTTTTCACTCTCCATAACTACTCTATTTTTTAATTATTTTTTCACATTTTCCTATACAAACTACTCTACTTTTCAATCATTTCTACACAACTATCTATACAACTAACCTATCTATTTTAACTTTATTCTCTTTACTTCTCATCATTACTCCTATTATATCACATCATTTTCTATCAATGTGACAACTTCTATCTCAAAAACTTTTCATCAAAAGTTTTACCCCCAACCAAACACACCCTTAATATGGTAATTTTTGATGAAAAATACTTTTGTTTGCATAATACGGATGAGCCCAGCTTAAAAGTGTACAAAATTAACATAATACAATAAAGGTATATTTTTAATATCTAAAATATCAATACTACGTGAATAAATAATTTTATAAATTATTATTATATTTTATTACATATGTAAATGAATTTAAGTATTTTTCATAATTTATACATAAATATATATATATCCTAAAAAAATTCGACAAATGTGTATACTTGATTTGAATGAAACGTAGTCTTCTAATTAAATTAATAATATTAAATACAATGAATAAAATAATTCTTTCAAAAAATCAAAATTTTAGAATTGAAGGTAGTTACATGAAATCACTTCTGTATAATCCTTTGCAATCTTCAATGAAATGCATATGGGCATGTTCCAAATAATACGAGATTTTTGGATTGAATCTATATCATCATCCTAATATAATTTTTTCAATTTCCAATACAACCTTACTCATGCCTACTACATATAATTACATTCTTATCCTAATACAGATTTGATCAAATAATCTCATATTATTTGAAACATGCAGTTACTGTTTTAAGGAGCCCCTTCTATATACTCTTATCGGCAATTTGAAAAAGGTTTAGTCTAAGACAGATTCTTTCCATTCCACCCCCGTGAAATCATTTTAATAGTGATATATTTGAGTAGTGATTCAATACACCCGGATGTTGTGTTGAAATTTAAGTACATTTAGGTACAAAATCTAATTTCAAAAGTTCTTTGAAAATTGTTATACAAATATTAATATAAGTGTATTTAATTTATAAGCTAAGTTTATCTTATTATACTATATATTTTTTAAAAAAATAAAAATGTTTTAGTCACTTAAAAGAGTTTTGATCTTTTACGACCGGTCGGAGAGGAGGGTTATTTTCAACCATGCCCGCTCACCGTTCGATCGCGCGGGCTTGTTTGTGGCCGTTGGATTACCTCTAACAAAACTGAAGCAGCTGGAGCAATTAATGCAGAGAAATTTTGTAGGCAGGCCCTTGTCAGGGAGGATTCGTGCCCATTTGTCCCACCCTCTTCCTCACTCATTTCTTCTCTCTCTCTCTCTGCGTCAGATGTAGGAAAAAAAACATCTCCTTCACCAGTAAGGTTCATTCAGATTTCATAGAATTCATCAGATCAAGAATACATAACACGTCATGTTTACACAATTGTGCATAGGATTTGAGTACATCAAAACACATCTGAGTTGCCCACAAATTTCCCATCTAAAAATTGTTATTAAAGAAACATAGGAGATGAAAACACAAATTGAGTACGTTGTCTGAATTATCTACAATTACAAAGAAAGAGAATGTATTGTTGGTTGCTTCTTGATCTGTGCATTCTCAAAAGAGAAAACAAGGTGCATTCTATAATGCACATAACTCGAGTACATTGGCTACCGTTCCCTTCTCCTCCTTGACTGTTGTATAGTGAATTCTCTGCGAACAAAAAAAAAATTACATGAATCTACATACATTTATGAATAATCCAGCTCTTCTATAACGCCCTCACGGCCACTTCATCATCAACATTATCTGATAAGGGCACAAACAGTAGAACATCCTCCACCACTTCAAGCATGGTTTCCACCTTCTTGCCGTCGTTGAACTTCAGGAGCTTCTTCGAATGTCAAGTAATAGGAATGGTCTGACAGAGGGCGCAACTCGGCCTCACTGTGGGCAAACCAGCAGGCATTGCCATGGCTGCAAGAACCAGAATTGTGTCTAAAGGAGCAGAGGCTCGCCTTTCAATAGGGATGCAAGGAGCTATGGAGATGTAGACAGAAAAATGTCTCTATGGGGACACACAGCTTGTGCTCGAACGCCATGGTAACAAGAGAGGGAGGGAGGGAGGGAGGGAGGGAAATCGGGAGAGGGAGAGGGAGAAGGCGGGAGGGAGCGGGAGGGAGATCGTGAGAGGGAGAGAGGGGGAGACGAGAGAGATCGTAAGAGAGGGAGAGAGGTAAGCGAGGGGCGCTGGAGGAAATTTCCACCCTGACAGGGGTGGTCCGAGAGGGCGAGAGGGAGGTGAGGGAGAGGGCGGGCGGAGAGGGAGAGGGAGAGGGAGAGGGAGAGGGAAAGGGAAAGGGCAGTAGGGAGGGCGAGAGAGGGAGGAAGAGAGAGAGAGAGAGAGAGAGAGAGAGAGAGAGAGAGAGAGCCAGGGGGAGATCGCGAGGGAGAATGTATGCGAGGGGGACCGTTTGAAATTTTCGCCTCTAACATGGGCTAGCCCAACAAATCTCTCGCATTAAATGCCTGCACGCCCTGCAGCCTTTTCGCCCAATCATCCAATTGATGAAAATTTACCCGCAGCATCCAACGGCTCTCGGTGCTGGTCGGACGCAGCGGGTTCGACTGACCGATCGTAAAAGATCAAAACTCCACTTTTTAAGTTTAAATTTTCTTATTTTTTAAAATTAAAAAAATAATACACATACGTTAATTACTCGATATATTTGCCTCGATGCAGACAGTAGACACCTTATGCTTGGCTCAATAACATCTGGGCCGTTTAATTTGTGTTATGATATTTGCGAAGTTGATTGGGACGGAATGGAAACTCGTAATAGAAATGATTCGTGTTTTGCCTTTCGGCCTTCGTTGTCGTCAGTCAAAAGACGTTTCGCCCTTTGCCTTTCACTGTTTCCATTTTTGCTTTTTGCCTTTCGCTGCTGCCCGTCCAAAGCCCATTTTCCTTTCTCATTCAGCTTCGCTAGCGGCTGTTTTTGTTTTTATTTACATTTTGCTTGGGCTGTTCAGAGATGGCGTGAGATTTGGATAACGCGAGAATTCGGGAGCATTGGAGCGCGTACACCTATTTTTTTTTATTTTTTTTTAAATTTTTTCATAAACTTATTAGCCCAAGTATATTTACCTTACGTATCAATTTTTATCAATTTTGGATATTTTTATATATTTATTTTAATTTTTATCAATTTTGGATATTTTTAGATATTTATTTTTTATTTTTGAAAATCAGTGGCATTTTATGTAATTTTAAATTACATAAAATGCCACTGATTTTTAAAAATAAAAAATAAATATCTAAAATACTCCAAAAATAGTAAAAATTTACACACAGATTAAATACACTTGGGCTAACAAATTTATGAAAATTTTTCAAAAAAAAAAGGTGTATGCGCACGGGAGAAGGGAGCATAAGATTACATCCCAAGAATTCGAGATTAACATGTATTGAGAATGGGTAAATTTGTCTTGGAAATGAGTAAAGTTGCATTGAAAATAAGTAAAAAGGTATTAAGAATGGGTAAAGGTGCTTCAAGAAATGTTAATCTAAATGTATTTAATTTATAAACTAAGTTTTATTATAATATATATGAGGAGTGATCTTGTTAACTTGGGTTAAGTAAATGTTCCCCTTAGCTCCCTTAAAAATCTGATTTACAATATTTTTTTGTTTTTTTATGTACTTGTTTATCTAAGTGTATTTAACAAAGTTTACCATTTTTGGATATGTGTATGTATCTTTTTAGATTTTTAAAGATAAAAGTATTTTAAATACATATATACACGTAGATGTTTAAAAATCTCAAAAAAAATATGCATATCTAAAAATAGTAAAACTTGGTTTATATATTAAATATATTTAGATAAACAATTGCATAAAAAAAAAATTAAAAAAACTGTTATAAATGAGTCTTTTGAGATGGTCTAAGCAAAAACATTTACTTAGTCCGGGCTAACAAGATTATTGCTCGTTATATATATATATTTTAAAAATAGAAGTATTTTAGTTATTTTTAGATGACTAAAACCTCTTATTTTTTAAAATTAAAGAAAAATATATACATACATTGAATTACTCCATATATTTGTTCCATGCAGACAGTAGACACCTAATATTTGGAACTTCTTATATCTTCCCAAGCACACCTTATTATTTAAGGCTTCAAGTTTACTGTTTTTCATATTTACCTTTAGGTTTGGATATTTCAACATTAATCCTTTAAGTTTAAAAAATTTTGCAAATTTAACATTCTCTACGACAAGAGTTAAATTTTTATTTTGCCAAATTACCCCAGTGGTGACGGCGAGCGCCGTCGATATTTTCAAATGTCCATGGCTGCCAGCGTCTCTAGATCGTGGCTACCAAGATAGACGGCCAGATCTAGTATCGGGCTTTGGGATTTTCGTGGCTGCCGACGCAATAGTTTGTATGGCTGATCATCGATGCCGAAATCAATGAAGGCGTGTGGGTCGTAGGAAGCCATGGCCGGTGCGATAGAAGAAACAGAGGAGAGCGATGACCGGCTTAGCAGATGACGCGCGAGAAGAATGGGTTTCCGGTGTCGCGCGTGAAGAACGGATTGGCTGCGTTGATGGATCATGGTTGTCGAATCAAGGCTGCCGGATTTAAAATGCCTTGCTATCCCCGGTGGGAGATGGCTGGCTGGAATTCGGTCGTCGCCGATCACTGTATAAGCATCGGATCAGAGAAACGTGTCGGCGGTAAGTGAAGCCAGAACAGACGCAGCCATGACCGCTTAGATTTTGGGACGATGGAGCACCAGGTTCTAGTGCTCCAATGATGCAGGTAGATCTGTAAATATGCTGCTCAATTTGGATAATCAGAAATCAATCTCATTAAAACATTTTGAAAATTTTTTTTAATGATTATATTTACGTACATCTCAACACATATTACATTTTGAAATTTTGATGTGTGAGAGATTTCTCTTATTGCCCCGGCTGCTTCCCTGTCGGTCTGTCACGCCATTCATCACGGGGGCAATTTTGTCGAAATATAAAATCTTACTGGGCCTTTTCTGTTATTTCGTCTAGTCAGTGATAAAAATTTTGTTGAAAATTCTTCGTGTAAATGTTTTTAAATTATTAAAAAAATAATATAATATAATAAAAGTGATGATATGAGTAAAAAAAAATAAAGTTAAAATAAATTAGTTATTTGTGGAGAAATAATTAAAAAGTAAAGGTAGTTAATAGCTATAATGTAATGAAATGATTAAAAATAAAATAATTATAGATAATGAAAATTTTTAAATTGTCAATTTTTGAGTAAAAAAAAGTTTTAAAATTTACGAAACATGCCCTAAATTTGAAAAGCTTTTGAAGGGTTGATTTCGCAAATATTGGAACGTCGTGAGCAACTACGCCAAATCGTCAATTGAAAAGGTTAAAATTGTAATAACCCACTGCTGCCTGTCAGTGCTTCACGATCTTCTCATATGTTGTGCGCGGAAGGTAAGAACGAAAGCTACATCGTTTCCATTTCCAATTGTGAGAATCCTTCTCCCATGGCTGCTGTGGTTGATTCCATTGTTTCCTTCACCGTCGAGAAGATTGGTGAACTGATCGTTCAAGAAGCAAGTTACTTGCATGGAGTCCGCGGGAAATTGGAGTCCATCCGGAAAGATCTGAGGTGGATGCAGAGTTTCTTGAGAGATGCGGACCGGAGACTCGGAGATGGCGATGAACGAGTGAAGACTCTGGTGGCGGACGTGTGGAGCGTTGCTCGGATGGTTGAAGACACCGTTGATACGTTCAGATTCAGAGAAGAAAGTCAGCGGGGAAAACGTCTCTCGCCGGATTGACTCTGTCTCTCTTAGCCAAATTGGAGAGAGGATCGAAGAGATAAAGAAAGAAATTGGCAACATTTCTGCTCGCAAGTCGACTTATGGCATTCCGGAAATCGATGGGGGAGAAGGGCCGAGTTACGTCAGCAGAAAATTGCAAGATTATCGGCGCGCTGCTGCTTTTGCTGATGGCGACGATGTAGTTGGCTTTGCAAAAGATGTGGAGACGTTGGTGGAGAGGTTGATAAGAGGAGGAGGTGCAGGAGACAGTCGCCGCTATCGCCGCCGTGTGGTTTCCATTGTCGCCCCGGGAGGAGCTGGCAAGACCACTCTCGCCAACAGAGTATACAAGAGCGATCATGTGAAGAATCATTTCGATTCTACTACTTGGGTTTGTGTCTCCCAAACTTACAAACCCCTACATCTATTACAAGAGATTGCTGGGAAAGTTATGGGAAAACAAGATGAAGCCTTGAAGGAGAAAGATTTGCAGGAGAAGCTGTCAGAGGACCTAAGGAAGAAGAGGTATCTTATTGTCCTCGATGATATGTGGGATACAGATGCCTGGGAGCAGCTTAAAGCAGCATTTCCAGATGCAAAAAATGGAAGCAGAATCATCCTTACCACTCGCAATGAGCAAGTGGCATTATATGCTGATCCTGATCCAGCAAATCCTCCCTACCGCCTGCCTCTTCTCAATTCAGATGATAGCTGGAAGCTGTTTCTAAAGAAGGCTTTCCCATGGGAGGAGACGGGCACCGAGATACCTCGCTCTTCTTCTTCCGAGGAGCTTGTGGTCACTGGGAGACAAATTGTGGAGAAATGCAGAGGCTTGCCTTTAGCCATCTCAGTTGTGGGAGGTCTCCTGGCAGCAAAGGGGGAGGCAAAGGTGAAGGACTGGAGGAATGTCCTGGTCAGTCTGAAAGCTGAGCTCTCAGGAGAGTCGGTGCATTGCACAGACATAATAGCATTGAGCTATTATGATTTGCCATTCTACTTTAAGCCTTGTTTCCTTTACTTTGGCCTCTTCCCTGAGGATTATGAAATTGATGCATGTGGATTAAAAAGGCTTTGGATTGCAGAGGGGTTTATACAGCCAAAGGAAGGACGGGAAAAAGAAGACTTAGCAGAAGATTACTTGATGGAGCTGATTGGCCGGAGCTTAGTTCGAGTTGATAAAAAAGATTGGGATGGATCAGTCATAAGTTGCCACATCCACGACTTGCTTCATGACTTCGCCATTTCAGAAGGTAAGAAGTATAAATTTCTGGAAATCTGCAATAAAGCAACTGCTTCTACACCTATCTCAACAGAAGCAAGTTGGTTGGCTATTCACCCTGAAGCAGTTGTTTTGAGCAACAGCTATAGCCCAAACATCCGTTCCGTGTTGAGTTTTAAGCCATATGATGGGGTGAATATACTTCATGACCTTTCCAAGGGTCTTGAACGGCTGAGGGTCCTGGAGTTCCCAGAAGTCGCGTCGTGGGGAAAAGGTAAGGTGCCTACCTCAATAGGAAAACTTTCCCATCTAAGGTATTTGAACATACAAAATTTTTTCTCACTAGAACGTCGTTCATCCGTTGGCAACCTTTACAACATTGGCAACCTTTACAATTTAGTGACTCTTCTTTTACCTAAATATGGTGTACGCCTACCCAAAGAAATTTGGAGACTTCACCGATTGAAGCATCTAGAAGCCTTGATGTGCGAATTTGAAGGTGAACCACGAGTGTACAACCTAAAAAATCTCCACACATTAAAGTTGGGAATGGGCAATTGGATAAAAGAAGAGAAAACCATCAGTTCATTAGATGGCCTTAAAATTTTGGCTATCGGGTTGCAAAACAGGTCATATTTGACGGAACACTTGACGGAACAACTAGGGAGCTTCATTTGCAAACTCGTTGATCTCCAATCATTTGAATTCTACAGAGAACGGTATCTGTTTGCACGGCTTGATAAATGCCAAGGCATCTTAAACCTCGAGCGGCATTTGCATCTTTCTGTTATGATTTCAACTGTACCGTTAGAAGGCCTACCTAAAGTTCCAACAACACTCACCGAGCTTGTCCTATCTACCTCTGAGATCAATGACGATATAATGCCAACATTGGAGAAGTTGACCAACCTTCGCACCCTCTCTCTGGCATGTGATGCGTACACCAGAAAGAAGATAATTACATCTGCACATGGGTTTCCTCAGCTCAGATACCTTCTATTTTGCCACTTGTATCAATTGGAGGAATGGGTAGTGGAAGAAGGAGCCATGCCCAAGCTTGAAAAATTAAAAATAGTATCTTGTCCGAACTTAAATAAGCTTTCGAAAGGCTTGGTATGCATCACCACCCTTAAAAAATTATGCATCCCCTGTCCATCAATGGAACTCCAAAATTGGCTTAACAGTCATCCAAGCATATCTCAGTTGGTTACAATGGAAGATGTTTGGCCTTCCAAGTGGAATCTACTTTTCTAAGGTAGGATTATTTGTTAGATAATGCAAAGGCTTGATTGTAATAGATGAGCTGAAAATTAAATTCAATTTCTTTCATATTCTGTAAAATTTGCGATGAATTATATTAAAATATAATTTTATTTAGTTATACTATAAAAATATATTTATATTAGATAATTGCAGGCCTAGAAATAATTTAAAGAGAGTAGCAAGCAAATCCCAAGCTATTCTAAGCCAAAACATTGCATCTTCAGTCTCCTGTCAATTTCATTGAAACCTCATTTTTCTTGGTTATATATGAAAACTACGACAATTCACAATGAACTTTTTTTTTTGGGCTAAGGTTTGTGCATCCTACCCATGTTGTTAAAACCAAACTAATTAAATCTTGGTTTTGTTTTAATGAATTCAACTGTTTTTGAAAACTAGATTAAGTCGGTGTATTAACAATTTTTATAAGATATATGATAGATTGAAAATTAAAAGGGGAAAATCAAAGGAAGAAGGGCTTGAAATTGAAAGCGGGGAAATCCAGATCACCATCATAGTAATGGCAGAGTTGCCATTGATGTGAAGGGAAGATAGAGGTGGTTATAAATAAACAATTTTTTGGTCAGAAATTATATAAATAATTTTAAATGATAGTAGAATTGAATTTTTATATTTTTATTTAAGCATTAAGGGCGGGAGCCAAAAAAAGCAAGGACACTAAAATTCAGCATTATTCGCATTAGGCCATCATTTGTTTAGAAGTAGTTAATTTATATACTAAGTGTTATCATTTTTTTGATATATATTTTAAAATTTTTAAACATAAACATGTTTTCGTATGCTTAAAAATCTAAAAATATATATACGTAACTCCTAAAAATGGTAAAATGTGATTTATAGATTATATGCACTTGATTAACAAATTTATAAAAAATGTTAAAAACAAAAAACTATATGGTTGGATGATCCGAACTATTTTAGAACGGTTTGAAATGATGAGGACACATCTATTATCATGAACTTTATAACATATCTATCACTATAAAAAATAATATATAAATATAAATAATTTATTAAATAAAATTATATTTACACATAAATAAAGTTAAAAATAATGAAAATACAAATTATATAAAAAATATTTACTTTAAAATTTTCTTCCCACTAATAAATAAATTTGGTGTCTTTCATATTTCATAAATTTTCACTATTAATTATATTAAGATTTTATTAAATAATAATAATAATAATATATAAATATATAAAAATTTTAAAATATTAATCCAATTAAATATGTTAATTTTAACTTGATATCTATATAATATCAATTCTATTTTATATATTATCAAGTAGATAATTGCTGACTCGGAAATTATTTCACTTTGGCCACTGCCGAATGCCCATATTTATGCATAAGATGGGGTTGCTATTAAGAAGCCTAGTTATATTTACCTAGGTGCACTTAAACTCAGTGCACATAGGTATATTTCACAACTATTAATTTAAGTGTATTTAACATATGTATCAATTTTTACAAATTTTGAAAATTTTTAGATATTTTTATAGATTTTTAAAAATAAGTGACATTTTTAGTAATTGAAAATTACTAAAATGTACTAATTTTTAAAAATATAGAAATCTCCAAATTTAGTAAAAATTGATACATATGTTAGTAGTTGTATAAAAAATTTTGAAAAAAATAAAAATGAGTATTTGCACCTGGGTACATCGAGTTTAAGTATATTTGGGTGAATGCAACTAGGCTGTCAGTATCAAGGGGTGGCTAGAAGCTTTGGATGAAGGACCTACTCAGCTTCAGAACAATAAACAAGAAAATTAATCAAAATTTTTTTCTTCTAATATGTCCAACCATCATCCATTATAGTGCATCCATACTCTTTCCAGTTTTCTTTGTAGGAATTGACATTCTATTCAATTTCCTGATAATTTTTTTCCAAAATAAAACTACGCATATCATGATATGCAAG
The DNA here is from genome assembly GCA_030490835.1 of Annona cherimola. Taxonomy (NCBI): domain Eukaryota; kingdom Viridiplantae; phylum Streptophyta; class Magnoliopsida; order Magnoliales; family Annonaceae; genus Annona; species Annona cherimola. Next base: position 87,807,065 of record CM059975.1, on the reverse strand, counting down.
AACTCTAAATCCATGACCAATAGTAATAATGTTGTCTACCATCTCTTGAAAATAAGGAGAATTCACAGCATTGAAAGGGATGCAAAAATGAAAAAACTATTAACTAATAGAAGCATAAGCTCGATCAATAGCATATTTTCCAGCCATAGCGCATTTTATAGAAGGTTGAACTCTTCCTCTAGCTTGCACTGGAAAGAACTTTAAAAGACCTTTTAACTTCTTTATTGCATTTTGATTAACTTCTCTTACTTCCTTAGCTTCTTCATCAATGGTGTGTAATAATACCAATGAACTCTCTTCCGTGGCATTGAAAGGTTGCTTATGACTTTTTTGAGAAGTAATGCTATCTAAATCAACTTTAATCTGTTGTTGTATATGGTATAACACCTCCTTACAAACTGCTATATCACATTTTACTTTGCTAAGTGTTTTTTCATACCGTGAATTCTTCTGCCACTAAATACCCTCCCATAATATAAACATTTATACTTTTCTTTTTCGATCTTTGTTATGTGATTCCAACCTTTATCATTTCTACCCTTGATGCATGAGATTCCACAGCAGCAAATGCATAACTACTATTCATATTTAGGATACTTGTAGGTTCAGCAGCTGAGGGATTTGATTGTGATTCTGACTTTTTTTGTAAAACTTACAAGTCAAATTATAAACAACATTTTATCATGCATGCACATCTTATATTTAAATATCTAAATTTATTCTAACTATATAGAAAAATATAGATTCATCAATTAATCCATAATACGGCAAAATATTGCATGATATTTAAAAAAATTAAATAATATAAAACTAAAATAATGATGTATACACATTTGATCCTTTCCAGAATTTTTCTAAGTCACGTGGAGTGTGGCCCACAGTGTAAATTTTTTTTATTTGATATCGATAGAATAAAATATATAAAGATATAGCACATGCTCATAGAGTCTGGCCCACAGTGCAGACTTTTTTATGACATCCATATTGCATCTACGGTGTAGAATAAAAATATATAAAAAATGCAGCACTTCGGCATTCAATTAAAATCCCACACTGCGCACTACCATCTGCAACTTATAGTCGTAGTCAGCACTGTTCATCTCCGGTACAAAGAAGTTGGAAATTGAAAATGAGCTGACCTTCCTGCCAACAATGATGAAAGGGAAGAAGATCTGCGAAGCTGCAGGAAGACCGAAACAAAGCAAGACGGCCTTGAAGAATACTAAAATGAAGAAACTGCTTTACAGTCCGAAGGTCGGACTGCGAGATGGTGGCCGAAAGCGAAGAAGATGACCGCGAAGAAATTGACAAAGTGGCGAATTGACGCCGAAAGTTGCTGGAAGTCTGGAACCCAAAACAGTGATGGATGCTTGTTGTAAGTAGTTGCCAGAGCACAAAATGTGACCGGACGCTAAAATACTTCGGTGAAAACCCAAGTGATCCCAAAACTTTTCATAAAACCAAACTGGAATTTGCTGAGAAGGTTTTATCAAATTAAATCTGATCCACCAGGAGTGAGTAAAAACAAGATTTTGCCTTAAAATCACTTTTTTACAAGCTTCCTGGTAATCCCAATAATTATATTTTCTATAGTAAAATTCTTCATCCAGAATAGAGTAATTTTTAAAAGGAATATAGATATTTGGGTTTTCCTTTGGCCATTCATGAAGAGGAATGATTTTTTGAATGAACGTTTTAGAATATTGAATAGAACTGACATTTTTAGCTTTGACGTGATCTATAGCGACTGATTTGGTTTCTAAAAGAATTCTTTCATAGAAACAAAGTTCTTTACCAGGGGAAAAAGGGAATAAACCATACAAATTGAGGAAGGTATTTTTGATATATCATCCGCGAAACTCCTTTTATAGATGCGGATTCTTTATCACTGGAAGAAAAGAAGGTTATAGAGGGAAGATATTTTTTCACAAAATTATAGTCCGTTTCTTCCAAATATATAAATAGTTGGTCATTGTACATCTCAAAATTATAGTTTTTAGGAGATATTATAATAGGGGAATCGGGAGATTTTCCCGATAGAAACTTCTCTATAGCTTGAGCTGTTGCGGAGCTCGAAGATGCCATTTATTTTAATCCCTGCAAGAATTCTCTTGACAAAAAGTCAGGAAGTGAATTATTTTTTCCTTTAATATATTCTATTTCAAAATCGAATTTAGCTAGAGTAGCTTACCATCTAGCAAAAATGTATTTAGAAACTTCATTTTTAACATCCTTTTCTAATATATGTTTAGCAGCGCTACAATCTACTCTTAGAAGAAATGGTTTATTAAGTAAATCACCTTGAAACTTCTTTATACATGTTACTATAGCAAGCATTTCCTTTTTTATAGTAGGATTTTTTAGTCTCGTTTCATTCCATAATCCAGAAGTAAAACGAATTAACTTTTCTTTATTTTATGTGGATTTTTTTTGAGAATTCCACCATATCCTATATCTGATGCATCTATTTTAACAATTTTAAATAAGTTAGGATTTGCTAAATGAAGACATGGAAAATATTTGACGTTTTCTTTTATATTTTGAACTGCTATAGTGTATATTGATAATGGAAAAAATTGTATTAGAATTATAAAAAATTGTCTTACAAATTTAAAAATTATTTTGAGAATTGCGATTTGTATTGGAAATAGACATTTTGAATTCAATTTAAAAATCTTGTATGTTTTGAAATTGACTTTACTTTTGTGCATACTTTTGTGCATGTTATGAATTGTATGATGGATTTTAGTTATGTCCAACAGCTACGGTAGTGTGCTTTTGATTCAATATACGCATATGTCTTTTGGGCATGTTTGTTAATCTATGTAGGAACATGGGATGGGAATACATGGGATTATGAATTCCTAAGCTCGATTAATAACCATAATTTTTACTCTTTTATCCTTATATTTCAATCATTTCTAATCATTTCTCTTGTCCAGTACACTCAAACTACCTTATTTATTCTATCGGTACTCTTATTGTTTCATATCAATCACATAATTTTCAAAATATTCTATTTTTGACTTCCCACCCCATCCCACTTCATCCCACATTCCTTACAATTTTTACATTACCAAACAAGTAATGCATGTACATTTAATGCTTGTCATGCAACCAGAGGTAGCTATTGCATTTACGCTGAGGCTAAGCTAATTTTAGCTACGTACACCCTCTTTTTGGGATCCCCATTATATGCACCCAAGTGCACTTAAACTCAATGCATTCAGGGGCAAATCCTAATTTTTTAATTTTTTGAATTTTTTTTATATAATTGTTAATCTAAGTATGTTTAACTCATATATTGATTTTTACCTTGTCAAGATTTTTAGATTTTTTTGAAGTATATTTAACACATATATTGATTTTTACCTTTTCGAGATTTTTAGATTTTTTTTGAACTTTTAAAAATTAGTGGCATTTTTAGTAATTTAAAAATACTAAAGTGCCACTAATTTTTAAAAATTCAAAAAATATCTAAAAATATCAAAAAATAGTAAAAATTGAAATACATGAAAAATATACTTAGATTAACAGTTTTATGAAAAGTTTAAGAATAAAAAAGTAAATTAAATGCACCCAAGTTCACTGAGTTTAAGTACACTTAGATGCATGTAACTGAAATCCCTCCTACCTTCAAAATCCAAACTTCACTCTTAAAAAATTACGAGCTTAAAACCACGGTCCTTGCCTCCAGGGAAAAAAAAAAAAAACCACGGTTCGAATTCCCAATGACCAAACTTCACAGTTTGAATTATACAAATAGAAAAAGCAAATAGTAAATTAACGGTCTTTCTTTTCAAATTATATTGATCAATTTTCTAACATTATGTTATATTTTTATAAGACATGTTACTAATTTATTAATCACCATTGACATTCGAATTATTTTTTATTAGATAGCCATCCAGTCTGCATTATTTTTTATTTAAAATTGTGTACTTAACTAAAATATAATTTTTATTTTTAAAATAACTTATTACATCAAATATATTAGCTTTGTGTTTATGACATTTTTGGAATTTTTCAATATAATGCTTTTCAGAAACTATCTCTTATATTATACTAGAAATATACAAGAAATACTTTAAAATATAAAATTATTTTTTAAAAAATATTTCTCGAATTGATATATTAAATTTATGCCTTTCAAGTTTTGATAATTTTTGCAACAAAAAATTTAAAAATTATTTTGATTAAATTAATAAAATATTTAAAGACTTATCTTATTTTTAAACAATTTCTGATATTAATTTTGTTAATTTGGTATATTTAATATCATGAAAATTCCTAGAATAAAAATATTAAAATTGATTTTCAATTATTATAATAAAAAATATTTAAGAAACTAAATTTTACATTTTTAAGCCTGAGAAAATGGTTCTTTAAAATTTCTTAATTTAAATTTTAACCTCATAATTTGGATATTTGAGAGAATAATCTTCAAAGTTTGAGAATTGTAAAAAATAACCTTAGGTATTTTCATCCATTAAAAAATTAATTTTAGTGCTAAAATTTTGCGAAGCAATAAAAAAGATAAGAAATTAAATGCAGGAATCTAATGTAGAGTCATTTTAATAAATGAATAAGTGGAATGACGATAACCTAATCGACCACAGCTTTGTTGGCTTGGGAGGATATCTTACCTTCACCCCACGGGTTTTCGAACCTCATATATCGCTGCATGTGCCCTTCCTCTGTTTTATGAGTGTCCACTAATAGATATTGTAAGGGAAAAATAGGAATATTGTGAGGTGATTATATAAAATGTTGTATTAAAATTTGCAAGAATGTCCTATCGGCAGGAAAAATGACCAATCAGCAGTTAAAATGTTGTATTGAAATTTATAAAAATGTCCTATCAGCAGGAAAAAATACGCATATTGTCATATGATTATTAAAATGTTGTATTGAAATTTGCAAGAATGTCTTAAGGGCCTGAAGGTAAGATAATTTGAGATAATTGTAAAAATACATACCAATAAAAAATACAATATAGTTTGAGATAATTGTAAAAATACATACCAATAAAAAAATACAATAAAGATAAAGAAATTCAATTTATATTGAAAAATTTCCAAAATCTCACGAACACAAAGCTAATATATCTAATTTAAAAGTTAATTTAAAAATAAAAAATATATCTTGGTATACACAATTTTAAATAAAAAATCAATGCAGACTGGATAGGTATCTAATAAAAAAATATTTTGGAAGTTAATGGTGATTAATAAATAAGTAACATGCCTCATAGAAAAAATAACATAATGTTAGAAAAATGATCAATATAATATAATTTGAAAAGAAAGACCGTTAAGATATTTTTGTGGTAAAAGACTTACTATTTGCTTTTGCCATTTGCAAACTTCAAATTGTGGTAAGAGCAATTGCCTCGAGCGTTGGGTATGCTCTGTTCGAAGCTCAGCAACTACATTTTTCATTTGGTTTCGGCAGCAAGTTTTTCTACTCTAGCAGCAACACTTAAATTTGAGGCGATGGTGTTATTCTCCTCATTTATTGTAGGAGCGTTCATGCGTTGATAAAGGAGAAAAAATAAAAATATTTATTAATTTAAAATGCTACTTATTTTTAAAAATCCGAAAAAAAATTAAAATTCTCCAAAAAAGGTAAAAATTGATACTCATGTTAAATACACTTAGATTAATAGTTGTGTATAAAATTTTCAAAAAAAAATTAAAAAATAAATGTTAAAGGCAGGGACGTTTGTTAGACTAGTCACGCGGTGGAGGCCAAATGCACTGGGGGCACCTATCTGGTATGTCTTCATTAGGGTTGATTTCTCTTTATTATATTGTTAAAAATTCTTACGGTACCCTGTTTTTAAATTGAGTTGATTCAAAGTTTACCTTCCCACATTTTTTAAGGTTAGGTTTATTTCACTCTTCGTTACAAATTAATTCTTTATAATAGTCTTTATATTATACTAGTAAATTATAAATTATTACAAATCTCACTTAAAAACTGTAATGAAGATAATAATAATAATAATAATAATAATATAAATTTTAAAATACATTCGTTAAATCTACCAAGAATAGATAAATAAAACAAGTTTCTAGATATTTAAAGAATATATTTATATTTTCCAATAAAAAAAATATTTAATAAAATCTATATTAAATATATATTGTAATTTGGGTTGATTCTGAATACTTTGCGTACTCGAACCTATCTTACCTTAGTTAGATAAGACATTTTTTTAATTTGGAACCTATTATACTCTTTGGGCATAAAAATAATAACACATTTTAGTTAGATAACCAATGATGTCAGCGTGACATATTTATGATGTTATAAATGTTAATATGTACGAAAATAAATAAAAAAATTTTTAAAAATCTTTAAGCATGAATGTTAAAAAAATTAACTATATTAACCGACCTGAAATATGTAATAAGTCTTAGTGTTAATGTTCGACTCTTCAATCCTTTTTATTTTTCTTGGTATGTTTTGGAGTATACTTGGGTAAACATATTCAACACAATAAGAAAAAATAAATCAATAATTGTTAAACGATTGAAAAATTAAATAGTTCATAATAATATTCACCCTAAAAAAATAATTCATAATAATATAAGAATTAAGAAAAATTCACGTGCACAACAAAAATGAAAATTTAAAAGTCTACAAACAAATCATTCTGATCAAATATGAAATTTTAAAAGCCTACAGAAACAACATTCTCATCAAAGATAAAAGTTTATAAACGCATCATTCTCAACAAATATCTGAATTATTTATTTTATTTTTAATTTTTTGACATTTTATTTGTTGGCTTATAGAGACAATTTATAGTCTATGAATTCCATGAAAATAACGAATCAAATAAAAATTAAAAACTTCCTATGCAATCTTCTTCTAGTGGAATGGCGGGATGCAAAGATATTTAGGAAATTCCCAAGCATTTTTCTACTGACAGGATGACCGGACGGAAATTGATTAGAGAAATTAGGAGAATATAATAAAATCAGGTTAGGAAGCGGTAAGCTAGTTTTTTTTAACAGCCGTGTTCAACCGTCAACACCGGTTCAACAGCAGTTTGTCCGGTTCGAGCAGTTTAATTAATTGAACCAAAATTGGATTAATTGAATCGGAACCAGGACTGGTTCTGACAACGCCGCTCATTATTACCTTTGTCATATTACATTTCTCAAACAGATTTTCTCATCTTGAGTTCTTGATAATTGATCAACTGAATTCAATTCTCAAAAGTATTCTCTCATCTTGAGTTCTTGATTACTGATCAACCGAATTATAGTGAAGAGTGAAGAGTGAAGGCACATCTTGAATTATTCATACAGTTGGTGCCCAAGTTGTTAGAATCCATCAATAATTTCCGTTAACACACATATAAAATGACTATATACTCTTGCAAATGAACAAAGTTGTGAGCTTGCACAACTTCTCAACAATGCACGAAAAAATGAAAGTAACAAAAGTTAATATTTTTTGTGCTTCCCCATAAATCAATATGGATATATTATTCATTTCATATGTGCATTATTTATATCTTCAAATGGATCCCAGTACTGCAAGTATGAGAGAAATTTTAATAAAAACTTATGGGTATAAGAGAAATTATTGAAAATACATGCATGAAAGAAATTATCATCAAAATTTATTGATATATTTAAAAATTTTCCAAAATAAATATAGAATAATCGCAAGATTACTTTCTTGTGTATGAATTTATTTCTAAAGCTTAAAATTAAAAGGGTACTAAGAACTTCTCACCTTGCTTATGTGACATAGCATGCAGAACATTTTTTTCCTTTCTTTTTTTTTTTTTTTAAGCTTCACCATTGAAAATTATATTTTTCATATTTGTTCGCATGATCCAAGTCATTCGTCATGCATATCTCATATGAATCTCACAAAGAAACTACAGTAGTTTCCTTCATCTTAAGTGGGGTCCTTCATCTTAAGCGGCACTCGTTTGGTCGCCGGGTGCGGAACGAAGCTTTCGTTCCCACCCGGCGCGTGTTCGAATCCCAGGTGGGGATTTCGAACCAAATTTCTGTGGGGGCAGGTGTGTGGTCCTCTTTGTTTGGTTGGGAGCTGGTAGTCTCCCCTGTTGATATTTAGGAGCTTGTTGTCTCCTTTTGGAAATATTGTTAGAATTGTCTTAGAATTTTGAATGTAATATGAGTTGAGATATGTTGTAAATATATTCCATCAAAAGTGGGGTCCATTCAACCAATATCGCCGAGACTGTGTCTGGACCATGGGAAGGTTGTTATTATTTGGGCTATCCGATTATCCCTTCTACTTTGATTTTTTCAATGATCCTAACCATCTACTTTGTCAATCTTGAACCACTTGCTCGGCCTATTTGAGATTTGAAGCGTCTCTCCTACTTCAAGCTGGCTTCCTTTCTTCTATAATGTCTAGTGTGGGACTCTGATAAGGGAAATGAGATGCAAAAGATTTCAAATCTTGATTATCCTTAGTAGTTTTGTCATTTTTACTTTTCTAGTTCAATTATTTTTGACATAATTATCTTCTTTATTAGGAATTTTTAAAAATTTTTCCGTCTGACCTTCTCTCGTAACATCGAGGTGCCAGGCAATGACGTTGAATTCACCAATCGTTATAATAAAGGAAGTTGATTCCAAGTCATATTCCAAGTTTATGTTCGCTGTTGTTCATTTTACCAAACGATCATTTCCAATTTGTTGATATTCACACACGGTGGGTGCACTTATTTGGTAGGTCTGGTTTATGGTCGATTTGTTCTTATTATATTATTAAAAATTTGTATTTCACCCTATTTTAGGTTGAGTTTATTCAAAGTCCACCCTGTCACATTTTTTAAGGTCAGGTTCGTTCCACTTTTCGTTACAAATTAATTCTTTAAAATAATCTTCATATTATATTAGAAAATTATAATTTTATCACAAATCTCACTTAAAAACTATAATCTAGCCGATGATAATATAATTTTTGAAATACATTTGTTAAATCTACTAAAAATAATAAATTAGACAAGTTTCTAGATATTTAAAAAATATATTTATATTTTTAGCATAAAAATGTATTAGATATATATTAGTACTTTGAGTTGGATCTGAATACCTGCATATTGGAACCTACTACACCTTAGTTAGATAGAATATTTTTTTATCTGAAACGTATTATACTCTATGGGAATAAAAATAAAAACTGATGTTATCCACTTTAAGACAAAGGAGGAGTCAATTTATGGATACTTTACTCAAATTGCATCAGATGGTGGCTACTAGGATCAATGGCCGGATCCGATATCGGGCTTTGGGATTTTTTGGCTGTCAATGCTGTGGCATGTGCGGCTAATTTGAATGAAGGTGTGCAGGTTGTCGGATCACGGATGCGACTGCTGGTGCTATAGAAGAAACAGAGGACAGAGACACGGTGCCATTATATTTTTGTCGAATAATGCAGGATGACCCTTTCTTTTTGTCGAATTGGCTCGGGTCTTTGCAATCTACTGTAAGTAAGGTACTAACGAAAGGGTCAAAAGGATGGCCTCCGTTTTTTGAAAGACAGCTATTTTGGAAAACCATAGAACAGGGTGGAGTTGAAATTGAAAAGTTTCCTCTAATCCTGTGCTTTTTCCGACAAGCAAACAGATGAGGTTTGAAAGAAGTGAAGAATATGGAGATGACAATGCCCACAAGCAAGCAAGGAATCCTACCCTCATAAGGACAAGCCATCCAATTTCAAATCAATCGCAAGAAATCAGGAATTTCACTCCAAAAATGGATGGATTACAAGGCATGGGGTTTAAGAACCGATTCTAAGCTATCTGTTCTCTAACTACAAATCACAGAGAGTGAAAGAACACCCAAAACCACCCCCCGATCATGATGTTCCTGGCTATTTATAGGAAGCCCAGGCCCACGTGCTTGCCTCTTTTTTATGCACTGGCGCTATCATTTCATATGCAACACCATACATGCCTCATTATATCATTTCCATTCGTATCATACCTTGGACATTGATAACAGATTTGAACGTCAATAAATCTATTAATTTAATATTTCGTTAATCTTCCTAGGCTTGCACTTATTAAAAATTCACAAAAAAAAAGTTGTTACAAAACTTGTAGGTGCCATTATTAGGCGTGGGCTCATTCATTGAAAAGGAAATGACTTTCGCGAGTGTTTGACAATCAATAAAATTTTTCGAATTAAAATTTTTAATTTAAAACTTTTCTCTATATATAATTATCATAAATTTTAATTATTTCTTCACATCTACATAAAAAATTATCTTAGTTTTTAATCATTTCCATACAACTACTCATATACCTAGTCTATTTATTTTGATTTTATTTTTTTATTTCTCATTATTACTTGTATCATATTACATCAATTTTTGGGAGGATTCTCTCATCTTGAATTCTTGAAGATTGATCAACTGAATGACAGTGGAGAGAGGAGGAAGGAGTACATCTTGAATTCGGCAGACAGAAAAATATCCCAACTGGTTTGCGGCATGTCACCAACCTAAAGAAGGTTGAAGATTTCTCTTATTCCCTCACCGCTTCCCTATCAGTCTATCACGCCATCATCACCGGGGCCAAAACATAAAATCGAATGGGCTGTTTTTCACAATATGTTAGATTTGCAGTATTTTTAAACTTAGACGGTTGATTTTGCAAATATTTAAACCTCGTGAACGAATACGCAAAATCGCAAATTTAGAAGGTTGCATTAGATGGTGGCTACTAGGATCAATGACCAGATCCGATATTGGGCTTTGGGATGTGGTATGTGTGGCTAATTTGGATGAAGGTATGCAGCTTGTCGGATCACGGATGCGACTGCAGATGCCATAGAAGAAACAGAGGACAGCGACATGGTGCCATTATATTTTTGTCAATGGCTCGATGTGATCTTTGCAGTCTACTGTGAGTAAGTTACTGAGCAAAAGGATCACCTACGTTTTTCGGAAGACATAGCTATTTTGGAAAACCACAGAACAGGTTGGAGATTAAATTGAATGGTTTCCTCTAATCCTCTGTTTTTCCCAACAAGCAAACAGATCAAGTTTGAAAGAAGTGAAGAATATAGAGATGATAATGCCCACAAGCAAGCAAGGAATCCTACTCTGATAAGGACAAGCCATCCAATCTCAAATCAATTGCAAGAAATCAGGAATTTCACTCCAACAATGGACGGATTACAAGGCATGGGGTTTAAGAACTCCTTTACGAAAAAGCATTCCAAGTTATCTATCTGTTCTCTATCTACGAATCACAGGTAGTGAAAGAACACCCAAAACCACCCCCGATCATTACGTTCCTGGATATTTATAGGAAGCCGAGGCCCACGTACTTGCCTTTTTTTTTTTTTTTAATGCACTGGCGTTGTCATTTAATATGCAACACCAAACGTGCATAATTACGTCATTTCCATTCGTATCATAACTTGGACATTGATAACAGAGTTGAATGTCAATAAATCTATTAATTTAATATTTCATTAATCTTCCTAGGCTTGCACCTATTAAAAATTTACAAAAAAAAGTTGTTACAAAGCTTGAAGGTGTCATTATTAGGCGTGGGCTCATTCGTCGAAAAGAAAATGACTTTCGCGAGTATTTGACAATCTATAAAAATTTTTAAATTAAAACTTTTCGCTCTATGTAATTGTTATAATTTTTATTTATTTTTTCACATCTACTTACACAATTATCTTAATTTCTAATCATTTCCACACAACTACTCATATACCTAACCTATTATTTTAATTTTATTTCTCATTGTTACTTTTATCATATTAAATCAGTTCGGTGTGGAGGATTCTCTCTTATTGAATTCGGGAAGATTGATCAACTGAATGACAGTGGAAAGTCAAGAAAGGAATACATCTTGAATTCTGCAGACACAGAAAAATGTTCACCGATCTAAAGAAGGCTGAAGATTTCTCTTATTCCATCGCCGCTTCCCTATCATGCCATCATCACCGGGCCCAAAATATAAAATCGAATGTGCTGTTTTTTATAATATGTTAGCTTTGCAGTATTTTTAAACTTAGACGGTTGATTTTGCAAATATTTAAACCTCCTCAACGAATACGCAAAATGGCAAATTTAGAAGGTTGAATTTGAAAAAACCCGCTGCTTCTTGTTAGTGCTTCGCGATCTTATATGCTGTGCGCGGAAGCTGAAAAGGAAAAGCTACACCATTTCCATTTCCATTTCCATTTCCATTTCCAATTGAGAATCCTTCTCTTCTACCATGGCTGCAGTGGTTGATTCCATTGTTTCCTACACCATTGAGAAGATTGGTGAACTGTGTTGAAAATCATGTGATGCGGAAGCGTACCTGAATCCATGTGTGCGTAGATTCCACCTATAGACCGAGTAGAGCATGAGGTCTTATCCCTCAACACTTCTCCCTATAATACTAGCAGTAGATGGGAACCACTAATGATGTAAAAATGTGTGAGAGAGGGACCTAGACTCCTCTATTTATAAAGCCCTTCCCATCATGACTCAACTAGAAGTGTAGTTCTACCTGAACTCAGATTGCGTACGTAATCCAGATATGATTGGGCTATCTTTAAATCCAAGACTTATCATTATCTAATTAGGACACCTTATAGGAGTATAACTCTAACATTCTCCCACTTGTCCTAATTAAGAATAAAATTAAGAAAGAAAAGAAAATTATATTAAAATACAATCCTTTGATTTAACATTTGAAAAAATTACCAGACGAGTGCACTCATTTGAAAAACATGCCCAGTCATTACATACGCAATCCAACTTTAATACTTAAGTTAAGAAAATTTGTTAACATGGATCATGGCGGTTATATGCAAATATAACATACTTCCTTCCATGCATCACGATATTAACAAATTTACTTGATTAAGTTCTTAATGGCAGTTTTACAATTATGTGATTTTAATATCCCACATTAATATCAAATAGATAAAATCTTTTGTTTCTAAATCACATAAAATTGTCAACAAAATACCATAATGAAACAAAAGAAAATAATCATCCAATATGAGATCTCAAAATGTATCGATTACATCAATAATTGTCCCATATAACAAGACCCATATTTCTTACATGTCCAGAAAAAACTTTAGGCGCCAGAGCCTTAGTCATGGGATCAGCAATCATGTCGGCAGTACCAACAAAACTAATCGATATCAGATGATCATTAATCCTTTCTTGTACTGACATAAACTTAGCATCAATATGCTTGTTAGCGCCAGTAATTCTTCTATAATTGGAGAAGCTAATCGCTGATGAATTGTCACAACTGATTCTCAGAGGCTTAGAGATAGAATCCATAATTTTAAGCTCTGAGATAAATTTTCTCAACCAAAGTGCATGTGAGGATGCTTCATGACAGCCGACAAATTCAGCTTCCATGGTAGAGTCGACTACACGATTTTGTCTCCCACTCTTCGATGAAACTGCTCCACCGGCTAATAGAAAAACATAGCCTGATGTGGATCTTCTGCTGTCTGTACAACCAGCATAATCTGAATCCGTGTAACCGATCACTTTTAATTGATCAGTTTTCGCATATGTGAGATCATAATCTTTAGTTCCTTGGAGATATCGCATTACTTTCTTTACTGCTTTCCAATGTTCTATTCCTGGATTGCTTTGATATCTTCCAAGTAATCCCATTGCATAACTGATGTCAAGACGCGTGCAAACTTGTGCATACATCATGCTCCCAAGAGCAGAAGCATATGGGATGGACCTCATTTCCTGTTTCTCAATCTCATTTTGTGGACACTGATGCAGACCATATTTTTTACCTTTAAAGATTGGCACTTCACATGATGAGCAATTTGACATTTGGAACCTTTCTAAAATTTTATTAATATACGCCCTTTGTGATAACCCTAGAAGTCTTTTAGGTCTGTTTCGATGGACCTCAATGCCTATGACACATGATGCCTCACCCATATCTTTTATATCAAAATGTTCAGAAAGGAAACTTTTAGTGTCATGTAAAATACTTAAATCATTAGTAGCAAGCAAAATATCATCTACATATAGAATAAGAAATATAAACTTGCTCCCACTCAACTTTAGATATATACATTGGTCACCAATGTTTTCTGTAAATCCAAAGGAAGTGATAACTCTGTTGAACTTTAAATACCACTGTCGGGAAGCTTGTTTAAGTTCATATATAGATTTCTTTAATTTGCATACTAATGTGTCCTTTCCTTCCATTTCAAATCCTTCAGGTTGCACCATATATACCTCTTCTTCTAAATCCCCATTCAAGAATGCCGTCTTTACATCCATTTGGTGTAACTCTAAGTCAAAGTAAGCCACTAATGCCATAATAATTCTGAATGAATCTTTTCTAGAGACGGGTGAAAATGTCTCTTTATAATCAATGTCTTCTATTTGTGTGAATCCTTTGGCAACAAGTCTGACCTTATATCTTTCTACATTACCCTTAGGGTCCCGTTTGGTTTTAAATATCCATTTACAATCAACAGGTTTGCTCCCTTTAGGCAACATAACAAGATCCCAAACTTTATTTTGAAACATGGATTCTAATTCATCTTTCATGGCATTGATCCATAATTCAGACTTTTCAATATTAATGGCTTCTTTGAATGTTAATGGATCATTTTCAATACAAGGATCGTCAATACATTCTTCCAAATATATAATGTAGTCATCTAAAATAGCAGGTCTTCTTATTCGATTAGACCTTCTTGGCTCATTAATATGTTCTACATTATCATATTGATGAATGTCATTTGGAATTGAGATCGATTCATTATTAGTCTCTTCCATGGGCTGCATAGCAATTATTGGTTGTTGATCTGTTATGTTATGATCAACAATTTCAGTTCTTGCATTCATTAATGAAGAATCAGAGGAAAGGTCTCTGATCTCCTCAAACTCCACATTTCGTGGAGTTGTGCTCCCACTATTTTCGCCATTCTCAATGAATTGAGCTGTTCCGGTTTCAATGATCCTAGTATTATGTGACGGACTATAAAACCTATACCCTTTAGACCATTCTGGATACCCAATAAAGAAACAACTAATAGTCCTTGGGTCCAATTTCTTTTCTTGTGGGTTAAGTATCCTTGCTTCTGCTTGACAACCCCAAATATGCATATGCCTCAAACTGGGTTTCCTTCCTGTCCATAACTCAAATGGAGTTTTAGGAACAGCTTTACTGGGAACTCTGTTGAGAATATACATAGCAGTTTTCAAGGCTTCACTCCACAAGAATAAGGGTAAGGATGAGTTGCTAATCATACTTCTCACCATATCCATGAGAGTACGATTTCTCCTTTCAGCAACACCATTTTGTTGGGGAGTTCCAGGCATCGTATATTGAGGTTCAATACCATTTTCTTCTAGAAATTTAGCAAATGGACCAAGAATTCGACCTAATTGACCATGTTTACCATAATATTTACCACCCCTGTCAGATCTCACAACTTTTATTTTCCTATCCAATTTCTTTTCTACTAATTCTTTGAATATTTTAAAAGTATTCAAAGAATCAGACTTTTCATGTAATAGGAAAATAAAACCATAACGTGAGAAATCATCAATAAATGTGATAAAGTACTTTTCACCTCCAATACATGATGAGAATGGACCACAAATATCGGTATGGATCAATTCTAAAAGTCCATTGCTTCTCATGGCACTCTTTTTCTGAGTTTTGGTTTGTTTTCCTTTAATACAATCGATACATATGCTAAAATTAGTAAAATCTAGAGTAGGTAATACCCCATCTTTTACTAATCTTTGCATCCTTTCTTTCGATATGTGACCCAACCTTTTATGCCACAATATGGAGGAATTTTCATCAATCATACCACGTTTATTGCCAGCACACACATTTAGGGTAGATGAACAATTAAATGAGCAATCCGCACTTATTTGATATAAACCATTAAATAATGTTCCAGTTCCAACTAAAATAGAATCTTTAAATAAAGAAAACTTTGAGTTTGCAAAACTGAAAGAATAACCTATTACATCAAGTTTTGGCAAAGAAATTAAATTTTTAGAAATAGATGGAACATAGAAAACATCATGCAGTTCTAAAAAATGTCCGGTGTCAAGGCGAAGCCTGCAATTTCCTACTGCTTTAACTTTAGACTTGGTCAGATTGCCCATTAAAATAGACGACTCATGCGGTTTTGGGTTGCGGGTTGAATGGAATGCCTGTAAAGAGTTTGAAACATGAATAGCAGCACCAGAGTCAATACACCATAAATTAGAGGATATGTTTATGAAATTGGTTTCAAGGCAAACATGTACATAATTGTTACCTTTCTTTTCGAACCAATTCTTCCGCTTGAAACAGTCTTTCTTAAAATGTCCTTTCTTTTTACAGAAATGACACTTCTCAGCGGACTTTTTAAATCCATCCTCTAAGCCTTTCTTTAATGGGAATTTATTCTTCCCTTTTCCTTTCTTTGACTTGTACTGCTTAGTAGTTGATGTGAAATAGATAGGCACTGATCCATCCTGCTTTAATCTCTCTTCCTCTTGTACACACATGGATATTAATTCATTTATAGTCAATTTCTCCTTTTGTGTGTTATAGGAGATTTTAAATTGAGAAAACTGAGATGGAAGAGAGTTTAAGACAAATATGACTAGGAAAGAGTCAGAGATTTTCATCCCTAGTTCATTAAGTTTCCCAGCTATATTTGACATTTCCATTATGTGCTTTCGCACTCCACAAATGCCATCGTATTTCATTGAAGTCAATTTGTTAGTGAGCATTCCAACCAATGCTTTATCTGACCCACTGAATTTTTCCTTAATTGAGTCTAGATAAGTTTTGGCATTTTCATTTTCAGGGTCAGAAATAGAGCCCCTGATGTTCCTTTCTATTGTACTCTTTATAATCATAAGAGACAACCTGTTGGAACGCTCCCATTTATCAAATTGAATCTTTTGACTATCAGTACTTTCAGGCGTTATATCATTAGGTTTTGCAACACGAAGGGCTAAATCCAGGTCCAAACATCCTAATGTGATTAGTAATTGCTCATGTCAATCAGAATAATTTGATCCATTCAGTGTCGGGATATTAGACAGATGAGATTGAGGAATAGGAGTCATAGCTGTAAAACAATGATTAAGCTCACATTACCATTATGATTCAGATAAAATATTATGTAACAATTCCATTAATATTAATTAATCATAGTTAAAATTTAAATTTAATCACACAAGCAATAATGCATGATTATATTCAATAATGCTATGATAAACAATAATATTCAATAATTAATTATGAATACACAAAGTCAAGAAATCCCACCTTCGGGTAGAAAATTTCCCGCGTTTATGCAGTTCTAGTTAATTATTGATAAATATTAAATTATAGCTACCTTTGGGTAGAACTATAATATAATATTCTTTAATAATGCAATTTCTATTATGAGAGAAAAAATCATGTTATTCTCTCTTTGTTTAATAAATTTGATTAACTAAACATCTTAGACCCTTCAGGGCAACATAAGATATAAAGATGAACAATATTTATTAAACATAAATTGCATAATTTATATATTAAGAAAAAATAAACAATAATATTTTTCTCTATTAAGTAATAATTTTGAAAATATATTTTAAACCCTTTGGGGTAACTAAAATATACAATCAAAATTATTAATGTATAATATATATATGAATAATTCTATAATAATGATTATTAAATTCATTATGTGCGATTAAATTCCATATTATTTCTTTTGGTTGGCCAGGTAAGTGAGGTGGGGCGTGGGAGGCTCCCCCTGCATAGCAGGGACCTAATTAAATAACCACGTAATCCTCTTCAATACCTCTTGCCTAGACACCAACCTCTAGTCATGCCATGGAATATAATCTCACTATAAACTTTAATAATCATAATTTATATAATTATTCACATATATATATACATTGCATGCTTAATATTAACTGAAAAGCAATAATTCATAAATAAATTGCTAATCAAGAAGTTATAAACTAATCATATGAATTAATGCTGAATCCATTGAAAAAAAAATAAATCACAAATATATATTGCGAATTAGGCATTTATATATCAATCACATGAATATTGCACATATAATTCAAAAAAATATTGTATAAATATTCAAAAAGTCATATTTATTGACCTGTTTAGCTTAATCAAACCCATCCATTAGATCCAGAATGTCCAAAAACATAGAAAATGACTATTTGATTGTCCAATTTGGATAAAAGGATCAAAATTATGTTAATTAATATATGGACGGTTCATAATGAGCCATTTGGGCTTGGGTCTGCACTGTTATGGGCTAAAATGGGCTGTTCTTTATGGGCTTAGTGGACGGGCCCGAAAATGCCCAAGCCCGGTTCAAGAGAAAGAACCAGTTTGTAAATACATATATGGCCAGGGGGTTTATGTAATTATTTTATAATGGGGTTTTTTTTTGTAAAATTTCTGTGCAAGGGGCTTTATGGAAAATCTCTTTCTTCCCCAAATAACCCTAGCCGCACATGCCTATCTGCCCATCTGCCGCCGCTCAAACCCGAAGCTACGTCCAGCGCCGGCAGATCGCCGCTCAAACCTCTGCCCGCTGCAGCAACGAGCAGATCGCCGCACCGCCAGCAGATCGCCGCACCGCCAGCAGAGTCGCCGCAGCTCCGCTGCTGTCACCGGCCATTCGTCACGCAGCCGGCCTCTGCAGCCAGACGCCACTGCTTGCAGACGGACGCAGGCGTCATCTCCAGCGCCGATGCTGCCCGACGTCGTCTTCCGGCTCCGGCTCCTGCGTCTGGCGTCGAACGATGCTGTCGCGTCTAGCGTCTCTCCAACGCCGCATATCGCTGATCGTCTCAACCTCCAGCATGGGCAGCGGGTCGTCGCCTCTGCCCGGTCCAGGCACCGCCGAAAACCAGATGGGTTTCCTCAACTTCATCGCCAGATGGGTTTCCTCAACAGACAATGACATGCTTGCCTACTTTAAATTTTTTTTATTTTAATAATGGCTTGATGGGTCTTATCAACAGACAATGACATGATTTATTTTACCTTAAATCTGAATCCATGTTACACATTTGGGTTCAATCGTACATGCATTCAACAAGCATGAAATATTATTGCAAAATAATAATAATAATTAAATACATATTTTGCATAATAATGACATGAATATTCTAAGAATTCTTAAATAATCATGGGTGGAATCTTTTATACCCAAAATCGAAACGTGGGCTCTGATACCACATGTTGAAAATCATGTGATGCAGAAGCGTACCTGAATCCATGTGTGCGTAGATTCCACCTATAGACCGAGTAGAGCACGAGGTCTTCTCCCTCAACACTTCTCCCTATAATACTAGCAGTAGATGGGAACCACTAATGATGTAAAAACGTGTGAGAGAGGGACCTAGACTCCTCTATTTATAAAGCCCTTCCCATCATGACTCAACTAGAAGTGTAGTTCTACCTGAACTCAGATTGCGTACGTAATCCAGATATGATTGGGCTATCTTTAAATCCAAGACTTATCATCATCTAATTAGCACACCTTATAGGAGTATAACTCTAACAAACTGCTCATTCAAGAAGCGGGGAACTTGTATGGAGTCCGTGAGAAAGTGAAGGCCATCCAGACGGATCTCAGGTGGAAGCAGAGTTTCTTGAAAGATGCTAATCTGATTGCAATTATGATCCAATAGTATATTTGCAATTATGGTTAAATTGTATGAGATTATTTGTTATTTCTAAAACTATGTCGGTATTTTTGCAAATATGGTTAAACTAAGTGAATATATTAGAAATTACTCTTCAATTCTAGTGAAATCTCATTTTTCTTGATCACATTTGAAAACTAAGAATAACCTCTCTTTTAAAACCTCTTTTTTTGTAAGGTTTATGCATTCTACCCATGTTTTTAAAACCAAAGTAGTCAGAGGCATGGTTTTGTTTCAAAGAATTCAACTGTTTTTAATGGTTAAAAACAAACTATTTGAAAGGCCTGGTTTTGTTTCAATGTAATCAACCATCTTTAAAAATTAGATTGAATCGGTGTATTAGCAATTTTATAAGATGTATCATAGATTGGAAATTAAAGGTTTAAAATTTTATATATCTAAAAATAATGCAATGATTGAAATTGAAAAGGGAAAAATGAAAAGAAGACGGCTCGAAATTGAAAAGGAAAGATCCAGATTACCATCAAGGTGATAGTAGAGCTGCCATTGATGTGAATAAAGGATAAATGAAGAGCTTAAAATAAAAGGGAATCGAAAATAAAAGGGAATCAAAAATCGGGAAAGGGTCGGCTAGCATTTAATGTGCATTCAAATGGATGAAAAGGACCAACAACAACTGCCCAACCTTCTTTTTTTTCTCCCTTTCTTTGATTCAAGGAGCTAGCATAGGTCACTTGTTCTAATAAAAGAATTCATCCTTCGAAGGTATTTGAGCCTACAAGATTATTATATATCAGTTCTTCCTCCATACATTAACAACTTTTACAATTTGAAAACTTTTCTTTTACATATTAAGCTTATACGATGAGCTCTTGTCTAAAACCTCTTTTCTATGTAACCCAATCCATTTTTAACATTTAGATTATTGATGGACAATCCACTCCATCTATTGTGTTTGTATCATCTATATTATCATAGAAACTCTTCCATTTGTCTTGTATTATAGTATATGGGCTAATCTATAAATGTGTAAAATTAATGTAATAAAAATAGTTTAATATTAAATATCAATTTTTAAGTAGTGTTTTTAACATCTAAACTATCTAAAATATCATAAGCGTATAACTAAATGATTCTATAAAATATTGTTACATTCTAACACATACATGAATGGACTTAAGTATTTTTTCTTAATTTACATACGAATGTATCTGTTTTTGAGCAAATGTGGCCTGTACTCATATCGGTTTTAGATGAAACTAAATCTCTTAGCTAAAGAAATTGATATTAAATATAATAAATGGATTTAGTGAACACGTATCAAAATATAAAAAATAAAAGAGGTTACATGTAACTGCTTTTATGTAATTCAGTTATAGAAGCAAGACTGAAGCTTATATGCTGCCCAAAGAAATTAATTCGAAGACTCTACCTATCAGAGCATGTAGATAGATTTGTGGTTGGAATTTGAAGGTGAACCACTGGTGTAAAACCTTTTTTTTTTAAATCTCAGCACATTAATATCGGGGTGTGGCAATTAGATAGAAAAAGAGAAAACCCACTATCCATCTGTGGCCTTAGGAATTTGGGAATACAGGCTTGTCCATCTAAAATTATTTGCAGCCTATGGAGAACCCGAATTTGGAAGAGCACTTCTGGAATTATTTTTTGTGAATGAAAAATCTAAATGGTTTGCTGGTCATATTTTCATATCAAAGTCACTACATGAAAAATCAAATTTACTGGATATGTGTATAATATATTGTAGCTGGTATCTAGGAATCAAATTTAAAATGTCAAATGCATATGCACAGATTTTTTTACATTCATTACTTATTTTTAAGTAAATCCATAAGCCTTTTCTGTGCTTCATAATTTTTACGTGAAAACTAAGCCTTTTGTGTACAAGCCCAAATTGTGTAGGGACTCTGTTCAATATTGGACCTCCATAATACGAACTGCTAAGGGTATGTTTGTTAACGTGCTATTGTGGAAAACCACGGAAAATCAGGGTAATTGTACCTCTAACACGTTTCTAAAGGATGATTTTGCCATCACAAATTTCTATTTTTCTACTTTTATCTCTACTTCAAATCATTTTTCTTCCAACAACCTTATATATTCCAATCATACTTTTATCATTTCATATCAGTCACACACTTTTCAAAATATTATCTTTTTCATTTTCCACAATTCCCCACAATTCCACAATTTTTTACCTTACCAAACGTCCTCTGAGCCCATCTTAAAAGTAATTGCCCACCACTGAAGACCTTCGATCAAGAGAGCATTACATTTATGATTTTTTTTCACTTTACCAAACTTCTCCTAAGTCTATTTTAAGAGTAATTGTCCACCACTCAAGACCTTTGATCAAGAGGCCATTACATCTAAAGTGGGGGGTATGCTTATCTAATCAAGCGGACTAAGCTCAACACAATGGACCATATAGATCCAGCAAACAATAAATAAGTTAGTTGTATTGTTAGTTGTTTAGAAATGATTAAAAAATATGATTGTTGTATAGAAAAATGTGTAAATTTTTTTTAAATAGTAGTTATGGAGAGTGAAAATTTTTAAATTGGAAAGTTTTAACTTGAAAACTTTTGTAAATTGCCAAACACGCCCTATATCAATTTGGATGCAGAGCTCTAGAAAAATCATTTTTAAATATAGTCCTCATCACGTTGAGTCTGGATCATTCATGGTTTAAAGGATATATATTTCAAACTATTATCTGCCTAAGAACCGAAACACGATGGTTTGAGTTCATCTTAAGTTCGTTGTCATTAGTTTGATTACTTGCAGTCATGTTGTTCCTTGGAGAAGCGTTATTATCATTTTGCCCATTTTTGAGCCTATCACAGCGAGCAAGAAAGTTATGTGCTACAAAAATATACCATATTTGTTATTAATGTGGAAAATATTTCCAAAAATAAATATTTTGATTTTTTGTGATTTCTATTATCTTTAACTATATTTATTTATATATAAAAATAATTTTACTTGCATAAATTATTTTCTCTATATTTTTTTCTTACAGAAATATATGTGTTATATGATATGCTATAATATATATTATCGAAGAGAAATATTTACATGATGTTGACTCGAGAAGATTTTGATATTCTTGTGCGTTTGACTATATCTCTTGATGTTAAATCGAAATCCATTTTTTATCAACTAAAATTATTTATTTAATCAAGGCACCAAATTTTTAACAACATCAAATATTTATGTGAGCCCCATTTGAGAAAAGTAGCAAAAGTATAAAATTCAATAATAAAATTATTTCAACTTAAAATTATTAATCCACATTTATACCATTCGAAACATTTTTTCCTATATTGGTAAATGATTCTATAAATCATTATAATATTCTAATAAATCAACAAATATAATTCTTCTTGACCCCTAAATTTTTTTCTAAAATTTCTATCATATCCATATCGTTAGAATCTATTAACAACTTTTATTAACACATGTAAAAGGACTAATATACCATTGCAAATAAGAAAAAAATAGTGGGGGGATTGGCACAGAAGTCTATTCCAAAGTGAGCGCCATTGTAGTGAAAATTTTCACACACATTCTTTGGTGACATAGATCTTGAGCTCAGGATCAACTAGGATTTTAAAGTGTGAAAGTAGCAGGAAAGGTGGATTGAGGCGAAATGTTCAAAGTGAGAGACATGGCAATGAAGGAAGATGAACTACTAGTGAAAGAGATTTAAACATTGGCAATCAATCATAATGGCCTAACTAGAATTCAAATTGAAGGCAAACCTTCCATCTTATGCGGGATCTGGACAAACTATAGCTATAATAAAGAACTATTCATTTGTGAAGACTTCTGATCCTCCATTCACCATGAGACAAAAATCTCAACCAGCATAAGAGAATAGAGTTCCCCATTGTAGTTTCCATAAGACAAAGTCCTTCATTCCCACTTAAAAATAATGAATTCTTATTTGAACTTCTATTTTAGTCAAGGCTTCCTAAAAAGACTAGGGAATGAATTTGTATTCCTAATCCTCAATTTTTATGTGAGTGTTTTATTTTTTGCACTCTTAAGATTACTATGTTAGGAGAGGATAAAACATTTTTTCTATTTATTTTCTCTTAATTACCAATTCACCTAGAATCTCTGTAATGACTAGTGACTTGTAATAGGACTAATCACCCTTTGCCAACTCACTTAGAATCTTTGCAATGACTAGTGACTTGTAATAAGATTAATCACCCTTTTGATTAGTAATGACTCTAATATTTCATATATAATAATTAAAATTATTATGTGTATGCATCTTGCTAGCTACTACTTACGCATAATTAATACATATGTTTATCTTTGATGAATTTTACATCATTTAAAAATTTTAACAACTTACATTATCTAAAAAGTTTTAATGTTTGCATTTCCCTTCTTCAACCTTCATATTTACATATTTTATTTTTATTTTCATTTATGATTTCAAATCTCTTTTCTACATATTTTATCTTAATCTATTTTATATGTTTTCTTTAATGCATTCTACTAACTGCTAATTATGTTTAATTGATATAATTAATTGATTAATTTTGCATCATATAAAAGACTTAATTATTCACATCATCCAAAAGATTCTCCATGTCTATATCTTTCATATTTATTCGCATTTTTGATCTTGAGTTCTTCTTCCACACTTTTTTTCAGTTTGGACTCTTTGCCTCATTTTAATTCACTAACTTGCATTCAATATCTTATTTTCTGTTGTTATATGCGCAAACATCACATTTAATTTCTACACCCATATCACATTTAATTTCCACAATTCATTATATGTTTTCATATAATTTGCATTTTCTTCTGGCTTTTTAATTTTACTTTTAAGCCTATAGATTGAACCATCGTAGTGAGTGAGAAAGTAATATGCTACACAAAGATAAGAATATTTCTAAAAATAAATAAATTATTTTCTCCACTTTATTTTCTTATAGCAATATATGTGTTATATAATATACTATAATTTATATTATAGATGAGAAATATTTACATGATGTTGACACCAGAGAAAATTTTAATGTCATTGTGTGCTTGATTATACTAATCAAATTTTTTCTATTATTTAAAAATGTGACAAATGTATAAAATTAAATAATAAAATTATTTAATTTATATACTTATTTTAAAATTAGGTTAAATTTCACATATATCCACAAATTTTACCTATAACTCCAATTAAGCTAATGAACTTTCAAAAAAGCCTCTTATACTTATGAAGAATTTTCATACTAATTCCACATATACTTATGTTGTTAAGAATCCATTAAATTGACCGTTAGCTCCCATGTGAAATAATGAATATGAATAAACCTTAATATAATTTGAAGTTATTTTGCTCAAAGTTAATGATTCATATGCAAATAATATATTATGTTCTAGTTATAGAATCACTGAAATTTAATTATTACATATAAAATTATAGTTAGGGATGAGTATATTTGTCATTTTATAGGAGGGTTAACAACTCATTTGATAGATCTTTAACATCATAAGTAAATGTGAAATTAGCATAAAAATTCATAGGTATGAGAGACATTTTTGGAAATTCATATGCATAAGGGAAATTATGAGCAAAATTCAAGATTGCACAAAGAATTAGCCCTTAAAATTATTAATCCGTATTTAACCATTCAAAATATTTTTCCTATATTGGTAAATTATTCAGTAAATTATCAATAATGTTCTAATAAATCAACAAACATAATTCATCTTAGTCCCCTAAATTTTTAATACATTAACAACTTTTGTTAACACATGTAAAATGACTAATCTAGCCTTGCAAATGTGAAAGAAAAGTTGTAGGTTTGCATAACTTCTCAAAAATACACTAAAAATGGAAGTGACAAAGGTTGATATTTTTTATGCTTCTATAACTCTAAAACAATATGGGCACATTAACATTGATCATTTCATATACTTGTTAATGAGAACTTCTAATGGACCTCAACAACATAAGTATGAGAAGAATTTTGAAGAAAATTTATGAGTATAAGTGAAATAATTAAAAATACGTGTTTATTGAAGGAATAATGATCAAAATTTATTGATATATTTCGAAATTTTTCAAAAAATAGAATAATCATAAGATTACTTTCTTGTATATGACCATTATTGCTAAAGTTTAAACCAAAAAGGTCCTCTAAATTTCTTGTCTTATTTCACTAGCACAGTGTTTTGAGCATTTCTTCCTTAATTTTTTTAACTTCACAATGAAAAATCATATCTTCCATGCTTTTTTTCATGATCCAAGTTGTTCATCATGCATGTCTCATATCTACCTCATAGAGAAAAAAATAATAATTTTGTTTACCTCAAGTTTTCATGCTTAATTGTTTGTATGATTCAAGCACATTGTGCATGTCTCAAATGAATCTCATAGAGAAAAAAAAAACTAGTTTTGTTCTCCTTAAGTTACATCCATTTTATCCATACTATCGAGCATGACGTATGAAGACTATGGAGTAGTTGTTATTATTTAGGTTAATAGATTTTCCCTTTTGCTGTGATTTTGTCAATGATCCGAGTAGTCTATTTTGTCAATCTTTAGCTACTTGCTTTAGGAGTGCAAGTCGGTCCAAGTACCCCCGGGTAGAGGTGGAACCTACCCTTACCCATTTTTTAAAAACGTCTACCCTACCCTATTTTAGACCGGGTCGGTTCGGAGCCTACCCTATCCAATTTTTTCAAGTGTGGGTCGATTCCGATTCAGTTCCAAATCGGTTCCTAAAAACGTCATGCATCTAGATTGGCACCAAATATAGAAATACTATATTATGAAAAGAATTTTTCAATGAAACAAAAATGTTAACAAGACTTATGTACAACACACAATCTGTAAACTTGAATAACTAAAAAACATATCAAGTTGGAGACATTGATATATGTAAAAATTTTCACAATCAAATAGAAATTGATATGCAAATAACCTGTTTCACTTGATGAAATTTCACAACAAAGCACAAAATTAATATCCAAACAGTCCATCAAACATTTGCACAACCTTCTAAATTGAGAAATTTTCAACCAAACACAATATCAAATAGCAAAAAACCTGTTTCAGTTGCTAACTAGATAAGAACCACAAGAGATGACCATCTTGCAACACAAGTCCACAATACTAACTGCACGGACGGAACTGCAATTTTACAGTAATACTAGGGAGTATGTAGTAATTGGAATGGTTCTACACTTCTGCTCTTACTCCCTTTTTCTCCCTCAAAAATCTGAATTATTTTACTATTCTCATCCAAACCAGAAAACTAGCCTCGTTTCTAGTTTAGTGGTTTACACCCGCTTTTGTGCTTGGCCTAGGCAACCCTCCCCATCTTAAAATGCACACCCTCACCATCCCCACATCCCCTTCTTCAACGCCCATGCCTCCTTTTCTCTCCCTCCTCTCTCCTTTATAGCTTCATTCCTCTCAAAAACATGGACTTCGGGGTGGTTGTGGGTTTGGAGGGGAACGAAGCTGCTGCTGCTGGAGGCGGGCTGCTTAAGCAAGGGAGAAGTGGCGCAGCTAAAGGGTCATCTGCTGAGATCTAAATCATTATTTTCGGATGGAGTACAGCAGCAGCAAATGCTCAACTTCTCTTCTTCACCTAGAGCTGATGGTTTCGGATGGCGGAAAATTATGTAACGATCATGGCCCAAAGTAGCATAAAAAACGAAAGAAAAAAACCACAGAAGCAAGGGAAAAAAACTCAGAGAAGCAGGTATATACCTCTTTCGAGGAAATCACGCCAGTCGAAGAGAACCAAAGAAAGATTAATGGAAACGAAATCGAAAAGAATTCCTAAGGCTAGACCGTGGGAGAGAGCGAAAATATAGAGGCCTGCGTCCGATGGATCGAAGTTGCGGATGCTAACTCGGAGGAAGAGCAGAGGGCAGCACCACAGTAGGAGGCAGGCAGCGAGGTCAAACCGTTGAAGCCAGTGGGCAGCAGGACTGTAGGAGGCAGGTAGGGATCCAGATCGCCGTCGCCGTCGCCGACTAAATGTGAGGCAGCGCCGCAGTGACCAGAGAGGCTGCAGCGAGGGGTTTCCCCCTTTCCGGTTTCGTGACTCGTTGGGATTTTGGAAACGGGATTATGACCAGGGAACTTAGGGCAGAATATAAGATATATATATATATTATATGCAATCCGAGTCGGTTCTGGGTACCCGGCACCTGGAACCGACCCTACCCAAATTCCTACGGGCATTTCAGAACCAGAACCGAACCGACCCGGTGGGTAGAAAAACTGAAACTGAACCAACCCTATTTAGGGTACCCGGACCGACTTGCACCCCTAACTTGCTTACTCTATCTAAGCTATTTGAGATTTGTAGTGCATAGAGGACGATATTCCAAACAACTATTGGTGTTCTCTCTTCTATCACATCTAGAGTGGGAGTTGAGGAAGGAAACATGCAGAATTTCATTTCTTAATTATCCTTAATCACCTATTTTTCAAATTTTTGCTGTTGCAATACAATTACTTTGTTACATGTAATTTATTGAAATTTTTTTTTAAAATTTTCCCTTTTTGCTTCCTCCAAGTTTTTGTGAGCCCAAAGGTAAGGTGTTTACATTGGCCCAAATATATTCATTAATAAGACTTTGTTTGGTAACATGATTAGTAAGGATATAAGAAGTTCCATTTTTCTAAAGCTTAAGTGCGATGTAATATAATAAGAATAAAGTACAAATAAATAAAATAGTTATTATGATACAATGTTTAAAATATTCAAATAAAAATAAAGAAGTAGGATAATTTTTTTGAAGATGAAAAGTGAGATAATCGAGCAATTAAGATATTAAATTATTTCTCAAAAATATATGGAAGAGGGAAAGATAGTTTGCTTCCCACTCAAAACTTTCACCAAATACAACCTAAAATGATTTCATAATTATATTGGATTTTAATTGATATGTTATCATGCGTTAGGACACCCATTTAATTTTGAAACCTCCTGTGAGAAGTTTCTGAGATACTCTTTTGTTAATAAATGTTAATAAAAATAAAATAAATAGAACATTTATAAAAAGATATGAAAAATATTAAAATAAAAGGAGTGTTTGTTTTAAAGAAAAACTTACCAATCTAAACCTTTCATTTTTCACAATTATCGTATTTTTAAATTATTTTTGACTCCTTTCTATATAACTACCTTACTTTTCCATTATTTATATAGAACTACCTATACAACTATCCTATCTATTTTAATTTTATTTTCTTTATTCTTCATTATTATCCTTATCATATAACATTATTTTCTCCTATTTTAAAAACTTTCATACAAAAAACTTCTTCAAAAGTTTTATTACTTTCCAAACATACTCAAATAAATAGTGATCCTAAAGTAGGATAGATGATATCACATAACATGTACATTTGATTTTTTTTTTATGTTAATGTTTCTCACATGACATCTTATACAATAGAATTTAAAATAGAGTTGAACGAATCGGGTGGCCAGTGGGCTCACCAATTCTCTTCTTGTGGAGCTGCTCTAGCGCAGTTATTTGCAAATATAACATTCTAAATTTGCCTATTTATAAGTTTAACCTCATTGTTTCAATACTTATAGATATAATTGTCATAGCTTTAAAGTTTTATAAAAATAACCTCGAAGAAAAAAAGAGTAAAAAATAGTCATTTATAATTTTCAGTAGACAAAAATATCCTAGGTTGTATACTACTGGTTGACCTTCTAATACATATCAGTAGGCACCTACATGCTTTAGCCAAATTTCTTTGGACAATCATATTAAAATTACCTGGATTCAATGTGCCATAATCCTCGCACATGCAGTGAGAGCTGTATTTTTAGCACTCCCCTTTACTAACCCTCCTAAAATTTAAGTTTTTATTAGCGAGGTCAAGAAGAGAAAAAAAAAAGTACCACATAAAAGAAATATCTTCAAATTGGAGATGTAGCAAATGTTTTGGCTTAGAATAACCTTCAATTTGCTCTTCTCTCTGATATTTGCTCTTCATTGCTCTATATTCATTGTCTTTATTAAAGAGCATTCATCTAAAGCTTCTAGTCATCCAGTAGGGGTGTGACTGTGAGCTTTATCTTGTAAGATGTGACCTTAAATTCGAAATCCAGTAGAGGTTATATCTTTTTATTTTGATTGCGGGGGGCTATGTTATCCCCTTTATTGTATTTGAGAGCCTTTGGTCTTCCTTGTTGATATTTGGGACCTTAGTTGTCCTCTTTTGGAAATTTTGTAAGAATTGTCTTAATGCCCCATTGTTATATGAGTATGTGATGTAAAATATATACTAATAAAAAAATGTTTTAGCCATCCCTGAAGTGACTTGGCCATGTGCACAGATACAGGTGTGCATGGTGGTGAGCATGAAATATTTCCAAATCAGCAATTAAGTATCTAATACATTATATAAAATAAAAATGAGATTCTATAGATATCATGTTAAAATTAATATATTTAATTAGAGGAATATTTTAATATATTTCTTATATTTTTCTAGTATATTTTTTAAAAATTAGATTAAAATAGTTTTAACTATATTTATCTATATAAGAATATAATTTAATATACTACAATACATATTATATATAAGAAATTCTTATATGATACTTACACCAAGATAGAGTTTAGTGTTGTTGGCCTGTTTGTCTCTCTTCCTTAATGGTTAAATCCAAATTCATTTCTCTTATTGCATTAAAAATTATTTACTTAACCATGATACTAAGTTTTAACCACATCAAATATTAATGTAAGCCCTATTTTAGAGAGGTTATAAAAGCATAAAATCAACTTAATAAATTATTTAATTTATATATCTATTTTAAATTATTAATTCAACATTTATATCATTTGAAAAAAATTTCCTATATCCATATATGATTCAGGAAGTTATCATAATATTCTGATAAATCTCGAATAGCATTAATTAATTTTTATATTTTACATATCGTTATTTCTATCTTTTATTCAATCTCCTCATTTCATTTTCATCTCATTCATGTTCCAGTAATCTTTAGCATCAACAACACTAAAAATAAAAATTTTATTATTCACATAGGACTAGATTATACAATAATGCAAGAAAAATAATACAAAAGAAAACAGAACTGATCCTACTAACCTAAGCTAAGCAAATGTCCAACTTAGCCCATTTCGAAAAACTCATTTATAATAATTTTTTCGTTTTTTCTTTATACATTTGTTTATTCAAATGTATTTAACATATAAACTAAGTTTTACCAAATGATAAAACATAGTTTATATGTTAAATATACTTAGATAAATAAGTGTATGGAAAAAAATAAAAAATATTAAAAATGAATTTTTTAAAGTGGACTAAACAAGATATAAACTGATCATTCCAATTGTGGTATTACTTGCAGAGGGGAAGTTGCGACATGCTGGTTCATGTACCAGCCCTCTTCCTCTACCTTTTTAAGCCAATTTCGAAGTTCAAATGATGGGTATTCGATGCGGAATATTTTAAGGGTAGTGATGCAGCGCAAGCCTTCCGAAAGCTTATTTAACATACGACAAGTAGATATTCTCAATTTTTCGAGCTTGGGCATGGCTCCTTGTTCTATTGTCCATTCCTCCAATGTATGCAAATCATTAAACTCAAAGTATTTGAGCTGAGGAAACCCGTGCGCAGATGAAATCATCTTCCTTCCGGTGTACACAACATATCTCAAGGAGAGAGAGCGGAGGCTGGTCAAACTCTCTAATGTTGGCATTGGGTCATCCTTTAATTTCGAGAAGCTTACGACAAGTTTAGTGAGGTTTGGTGGAAGTTTAGGCACTCTTTCCAATCCTACACTCAAAAACATTACAGAAAGATGCAAATGACCCTCTAGGTTTAAAATGCCTCGGCCATTACAGTGCATCACGTCCCAAAATTCAAATGATTGAAGATTAACGAGTTTGCAAATGAAGCTCCCCATTTGTTCCATCAAATCTGGCGTCTTTTCCAAAACTGAGTTCACGCATAGCGTCAAACTCCTCAGGCCACCTAATGAACTGACTGTTTTCTCTTCTTCTATCCAATTGCCCATATCCAACTCCAATGTGTGGAGATCTTTTAGGTTATACACTCGTGGTTCACCTTGAAATCCAGAGCTAGGTGCACTTAGATGCCTTAACCGGTGTAATCTCCAAATTTCACCGGGCAAGCCTCTACTCACAGAAGGTAAAAGAAGAGTCTCCAAACTGTAAAGGTTACAAATCGATGCAGGAAGGACTTCCATCTTAACTCCTTGTAGGTTTAAATACCTTAGATATGTGAAATTTCCTTTTGAGATGTGCAACGTACCTTGAACATACATCCCGTAATATGGAATCTCCAGCACCCTTAGCTGTTTAAGACCCTCGGAAAGATCATGAAGTGAGTTCACCGAAAGCTGTGGCGCAAAATACAATACGGAACGGATGTTTGGGACATAGCTGTTGCTCAAAATAGCTGCTTCACGGTGAATAGCCAACCAACGTGCTTCTGTTGAGATAGATGTACAAGCACTTGCTTTACTGCATATTTCAAGAAATTTATGCTTCTTACCTTCTGAAATAGCAAACTCATGAAGTACGTCATGGATGCGGCAGGTTACTAGTGATCCATCCCAAGCCGTGCTACCAACTTGAACCAAGCCTCGGCCAATCAGCTCCATCAAGTAATCTTCCGCTAAGTCTTCTTTTTCCTGTCCTTCCTTTGGCTGTATAAACCCCTCTGCAATCCAAAGCCTTTTTAATCTACATGCATCAATTTCATAATCCTCAGGGAAGAGGCCAAAGTAAAGGAAACAAGGCTTAAAGTGGTATGGCAAATCATAATAGCTCAATGCTATTATGTCTGTGCAATGCACCGACTCTCCTGAGAGCTCAGCTTTCAGTCTAACCAGGACATTCCTCCAATCCTTCACTTGTGCCTCCCCTTTTGCTGCTACGAGACCTCCCACAACCGAGATGGCTAAAGGCAAGCCTCCGCATTTCTCCACAATTTGCTTTCCAATCTCCACAAGCTCCGAAGAATAAGAGGAAGGTATCTCATCGCCCGTCTCCTCCCATGGGAAGGCCTTCTTTAGAAACAGCTTCCAGCTATCATCTGGATTTAGAAGACGCAGGCGGTGGGGAGGATTTGCTGGATCAGGATCAGCATATAACGCCACTCGCTCCTTGCGAGTGGTGAGGATGATTCTGCTTCCATTTTTTGAATCTGGAAATGCCGCTTTTAGTTGATCCCATGCGTCAGTATCCCACATATCATCTAGGACAATGAGATACCTCTTCTTCTTAAGGAACTCTGACAGCTTCTCTTGCAGATCTTTCTCCTTCAGGACTTCATAATCTTGTTTTGACATTTTCATAACCTTCGCAGCAATCTCTTGTAATAGATGTATGGGTTTGTAAGTTTGGGAGACACAAACCCAAGCAGTACAATCACGGAAATGATTCTTCACTTGTTCGCTTTTGTATACTTTGTTGGCAAGAGTAGTCTTGCCAGCTCCTCCTGATGCGACTATGGAAACCACACGGCGGCGGCGGCGGCGGCGGTAACTTTCTCCGGCACCTCCTCTTATCAAACTCTCCAACAACGCCTCAACATCTTCTGCGAAACCAACTACTTCGTCCCCATCGGCAAGAGCAGCAGAACGCCGATAATCTTGCAATTTTCTGCTCATGTAACTCGGCCCTTCTCCCCCATCGATTTCCGGAACGCCATAAGTCATCTTGCGAGAAGAGATGCTGCTAATTTCTTTCTTTATCCCTTCTATCTCCTCTCCAATTCGTTTAAGAGAGACAAAGTCGCTCCAGCCAGCAACGTATTTCTTGAAGGATCCTCTGCGTCGCCGACATTCTTCTCTCACTCTGAACTTGTCAATGGTGTCTTCCACCTTGAGAGCAACGCTCCACACATCGGCCACCAGAGTCTTCACTCGCTCATCGCCATCTCCGAGTCTCCGGTCTGCATCTCTCAAGAAACTCTGCATCCACCTCAGCTCTGTTCGGAGGGACTCCACTTTCTCGCCGACTCCATACAAGTAACTAGCTTCTTGAATGAGCAGTTCACCAATCTTCTCAATGGTAAAGGAAACAATGGAATCGACCACAGCAGCCATGGAAGAGAGATTCTCGAAATTGGAAATGGAAGTGATGTAGATTTCCTTCTCGGCTTCCGCACACGATACAAAAGATCGGAATGCGCTCACAGGCACCGACGATTTTTCCAAAGTTAACCTTCTAAGTTTGCGATTTCGCGTATTCGCTCATTTCAATATTTGCAAAATCGTCCCTTTATGTTAAATAGTATTTCAAATCTGACATCTTGTAAAAAAACTGGCCATAAGAAATTTCAGATTTTTTCATCAGAAAAAAAAAAACAAAAGATTTTTCAGATTTAGCCGTACACCGGAGCACCAGAATATGGTGCTCCATCATCCCTGAATCTAAGGTAGCCATGGCTGCACCTGTTCCAGCTTCACTAAACACCCACATGTTCCTCTAATGTCTACATAGATCAGCGGAAAGCGAATTCTAGCCAGCCATCTCCCGCAGGCGATAGCAAAATTCAGCGGCCTTGATTCAGCAACCATGATCCATCAGTGCAACCAACGCCTTCTTCTCGCCCGGCACCTAAAACCCATTCTTCTCCGGAACCTAATCCAGTGCACCCGGGTGCGTTCAGCCTCAATGCACCCGGGTGCACTGCACCTATTTTTTTTTATTTTTTTTTGAAAATTTTTTTATACAATGGTTAATCTATATTTATTTAAATTACCGAAAATGCCACTGATTTTTAAAAATCTAAAAAAAATATCTAAAAATCTCCAAAAATAGTAAAAATTGATACATATGTTAAATAAACCTATATTAACAGCTTCATGAAAAAATTTTCAAAAAAAAATAAAAAAAATGGGTGCAGTGCACCCGGGTGCATTGAGGCTGAACGCACCCGGGTGCACTGGATTACGTTCCTTCTTCTCCGGTCAAAGAAAACATGCCAACTCAAAACTTTGCCGTGTGTTTGGTTGGAGGTAAAACTTTTGATGAAAAATTTTTGAAGTAGAAATTATCAAATCAATAGAAAGTGATGTGATATAATAGGAGTAATGATGAGTAGTAAAGAGAATAAAGTTAAAATAGATAGGTTAGTTGTATGGGTAGTTGTGTAGAAATAATTGAAAAGTAGAGTAGTTTGTATAGAAAAATATGAAAAAATAATTAAAAAATAGAATAATTATGGAGAGTGAAAAGTTTTAGATTGAAAAGTTTTAGTTGACACTTTTTTGCCTAAAACAAACGCACCCTAAAACTTTTCACTCTCTGTAATTATCATATTTTTTAATAATTTTTTCACATTTTCCTATACAACTACCCTACTTTTCAATCATTTCTACACAACTACCCATACAATTAATCTATCTATTTTAACTTTATTATCTTTACTCCTCATTATTACCCCTATCATATCACATCATTTGACAACTTTTACTCTCTAAAACTTTTCATCAAAAGTTTTATCCATTCTCAAACACACATTCATTAATTTCCAGGCTTTCCAGCATGACCAGTCGTACAAGCCATAGCAACAGCAGCCAAAAAAAACCCAAATACCACGGGGACGTTCGGTAATAAGGGTTGGGGAACGTAGGAGAGAAACTGTGGAGACACCGATTTTAAAGTATCTTATTAATCAATTAATCTTATATTTTTATATTTTTATATTTTTATTCTAATTATTTGTCCTGTCAACTAACTTTCAATAAATCTATTTATTTCAATTTTATACCTATTATTTCATATCAATCACACAATTTTCAAAATATTTTATTTTTTTATTCTCACAAAATACCACATTTTTCACAACTTTTACCTTTTCAAATGTACCCCAAATCTAGCTGTCTATCCCAGTAGACACGATCATGAGACGTAGGCAGCCTTCGACAGCGATGTAAACGACGCTCGCCATGGACGCTGACCTCCCGAGTGCACACACCTATTTTTTTATTTTTTTTGAAATTTTTTTTACAATAATATATATATATATATATATATATATATATATCATTTTTGGAGTATTTTAGATAGTTATTTTTTATTTTTGAAAATCAGTGATATTTTAGATAATTTTAAATTACGAAAATGCTACTGATTTTCAAAAATTAAAAAGAAATATCTAAAAATCTCTAAAAATAGTAAAAATTTATACACATGTGAAATACACTTGAACTAATAATTTTATGAACAAATTTTCAAAAAAATAAAAAAAAATTGGTATATGCGCCCGGGAGCAGGGTGCAAGAGATCAGCGTCCGCTCGCCATCACCACCGAGGCAAATTTGTCAAAATAAAAAATTTAACTGTTGTTTTTACAGAAGATAAGATTTGCAAAATTTTTAAACTTAAAGGATTAATGTTGAAAATATTCAAACCTAGGCCAAATATAAAAAATAATAAACTTAGAGTGTTAAATGTACAAAAACCCCGCCAGCGGCTAGCAAAGTCGTGGCAGCAGCAAAAGCAAAAACGCGTTTTGACCAGCGACGATGCTAGCACGCTTCAAATCTCAAATAGTTTTCTCTCGCATGAAGCTAAAATAAGGTGAAAATCTATTTTCTTATTTTTTTCTAAAATTTTTTATAAAAATTATTAATTTAATATATATTTAAAATATGTATTTTTTAAATTTAACATATATATTAATTTTTATTATTTTAAAAAAATTATATATATATATTTTTATTTTTCCAGTCGTTGTCTCTGGTCACCGTCTCTCACGAGAATTTGTTTCTGGTCTAGGCTGTCGGCTGATGGGACATTCGATAGAGGACACTCGGCATAGTAGTGCAACGCGGCATGCGCCGACTCGCTGATTGCTCTACAGGTTACAGTGGATATGAAAATGTATTAAAATAATATTGTAACGG
Source organism: Annona cherimola (assembly GCA_030490835.1). Taxonomy (NCBI): domain Eukaryota; kingdom Viridiplantae; phylum Streptophyta; class Magnoliopsida; order Magnoliales; family Annonaceae; genus Annona; species Annona cherimola. Next base: position 87,770,451 of record CM059975.1, on the reverse strand, counting down.
GTTGCTTATTTTTACTCGTACCAAAAACGCAGTTCCACGTGAAGACAATGCAAACTCAAACGAAGGATGTTTACGAGAATAGATAAATTTTTTTATTAAAAGTTATAAAGATGCGAATTTGTCAAAATGATATAATATGATAAAGATAATGATGATGAATAAATAAGATAAATTTGAAATAAATAGGTTTGTTGTGTTGGTAGTTGTATAGAAATGATTGAAAAGTAAGGTAATTACTGCGGGAAAGCTCTTACATCGCTACTGATTATCCCGCCCACAACAACCATAAGATATGTATGATGTTTTTGAGAGAAACACACGTAATAGCATGTGGGAGATATCCCGAAAGAGTTCTCCTAATCCCGAGATTAGTAGCATCTAAATTGTAGTAGCGTGGTTGGCTTCTAATTTTGTTATTCCAATCTAGCCGAACGACGAAGTTTGAGGTACAGCCTTCCGATATTTCTGCTTACACTTCAGAAATAAGGTCGGTAGTAAATATTAATTTTCGTGATTGTATGCATGCACATGTATTTTTCTTTGAAATTTATTTGTTGAATTTAATCAAAGTGTGTGCATTCGTATCTTATGTATATATATACATGCATAACTAATTCGAACCTTGATTTCAAGGTATTTGGAGTGCGAGCAAATCTTTTTGATGATGCTTGATTTTTTTTAATTAATGGATTTTATTAGATTACATTAATTATGATATCCAAAATATACGCAAGTGAGATCTATATTAAAGGTTGGATTTTTCTAGGTGTGTAGATGAAGTTTTCAGTGCATAGAACAACGTGTGGAATAAGCTAATGAGAGAATATTTCAACATTTGCCATGAATGACAAGGTTCTTTTTTTATATCACTTTAATGAGCACTTGAATGTTTGTAAGTTAGGAGGTGGAGGCTTAATTACTGCTCTAGTTAACCTTCTCCGCTCCATTTGAGGAGTATTAAATAGAGAGTGAGTAAATCCGAACATTCGGAGGTACATGATGTGCATTTAATACGCCAAAGTTCGGATTTTTCTTGCCGTTATATCTGCACCGGAACAGTAGTACATTTGCCCATTTTTGGGGCCCATACATATTAAAATGCAATGAAATTTTATAAAATCATTTATCTATACATAAATTTTACAGCAAATGATTTACATGTTAAAAAACTATTTTAAAGTTGTTATTTATATTAAACTATTTTATTACGTTGAATTTGTACTATTTTCAAATGGGGTTCATACACATATCTGATTGAGATGAAAATTTGTATAATAATAGAATACATTATTCTAAATACAATAAATGGACTAGATTATAATTTTATGATAATGTGGGCCTATTTTAGTGCAACTGCACCGTTACTGTGATGTAGTTACACTGCACCTAAATATTCCTCCACACACACACACACACATATGATAACCTTTCCTGCGCAGTGAAGTTGCACCATAATTAACAGTGCATTTGGCCCAAAACGCATCTCACATGTACTTAAATATATTGATACTTTACTGTTGACACCCCACCGTTGGGCCCAAAAATGGATAAAATGGAAAAAGTCCCAAGCCCAAACGAATCCAAGGCAAAATGAGGTTCACGCAAGCTAAGCAGGCCCTTCCAAACTCAGCTCATGGAGCGAAGCTCCACCAAGCCTCGAAGCAGGCTTTTCAACAACCAGATTCGGCCCACAAAGAGCGAAGCTCCTATAGGCCACCTCAACGGGCTCCACAAAGCAGCCCACCAGACGCAGCAAACGGGCTTAGCCAAGCTCTAGCCTACCAAGTTCCAGCCCACTATGGAAGGAGCCCGCCAAACTCAAGCTCACGGACCAAGTCCAATACCTCTCAACCAAGCTCAAGCCCATGCTCTCAACTCAAGCCCAAGACCCATGCTCTCAACCAAGCTCAAACCCATGCTCTCAACTCAAGCCCAAAGCCCATTACCCCAACTCAAGACCAAGCTCATGGACCAAGTCCATGATCCCACTCAAGCCCAAGTCCATGGACCAAGTCCATGACCTCAAGAGAGCCCAAAGCCCACTCCTACATCTATAAAAGGAGAGCACCCTCTCTCATTTGAAGACACTTGAGGAGAGGCATCTCAGAGGGGAGGACGGGAGTCTGCAGCAACGCCCCCGCGTCCCGGCTCTTCCCGCTCTACGAGCTCCACCCCTCTCTCCACGCGCCCCCTTTCCATCTTTCTCATTCTCTTAAATCTTTTATTTTCCCCCTTTCACGCCATGTAAACCGCCTCGGGTTGGCAGATTTCTCCATATTTGCTTCAACTCGAAGGCCGGGACTCGATCTCTGTACAACTAGTGCCTTATTTCACTAAACAGGGGCTGATCTCCCTTTAAAGATCAGTGGCGACTCCGTTTTCTTTATTTTTTTTAGCGCGTGTTTGAGTTAACGCCCCGGCAAGGCGGGCGCACGCGGGTCCACGGATCCTAGCATAATACACTGTCGTTATGCTGCCGGATTTGTGACTTGACCCGTGTACGGAAAGCCCCGTCTTAGCCATTACGCTATCAAAATCACGAGACAACGCCCATATGCTAGATTTACCTTAAAATCATGATCCTAACGTGTTTTACCCCATGTGAATGCAGGAAAACTAAGCCCACGTTGCTTTCCACCACGATCCACATTTCCAAGGCCCGAGAAACCATTCCGAGCCCATTGTAGCGCTCCCGGCGGGTGCTACATTTACATAATCATTTATCCATGTATAAACTTTATGGCAAATGGTTTACATGTTGAAAAACAACTTTAAAGTTGTTATTTATATCAAACTATTTTATTATATTGAATTCGTACTATTTTTAGATAGGGTACATACACATATCCAATTGGGATGAAAATTAGTATGGTAATAGAATATATAATTCTAAATATAATAGATAGAGTAGATTATAATTTTATGATCATGTAAGACCTATTTTGAGGTAATTGCACTATAATTATGATGTAGTGAAGCTACACTTGAATCTCTCTCTCTCTCTCTCTCTATATATATATATATATATATATATATATATATATATATAGTTGTTCTAGTGCAGCATAACAGCACCGAAACAACAATGCAATTATCCAAAAAAGGGTCCCACAAATATTAACATACAATGAAACTTTATACAATCATTTATCAATATATAAATCATACTTTAGACGGTTTAGATATTGAAAAAATCATTTTAGAGTTGTTATTTACATCAAACTATTTTATTATGTTTAATTTGTACTATTTTCAGATGTGCCATGATCTTGAACAATCGGTTTGACCGGTCGTTAAATATATATATATACTTTTTGAAATTTTTTATAAACATGTTAATCTAATTGTATTTAATCTATGAACCAAAATTTACCATTTTTGAATATGTATATATATTTATTTTGGATTTTAAAATTCTCCTGCATTTAAAATCCAAAATAAATATATATACATATCCAAAAATGGTAAAATTTGGTTTATAGATTAACATGTTTATAAAAAAATTTTAAAAAAAATAAAAATATATATTTAACGTTCAAGGTCATGGTTCTTTTTAGATGGGGTCCATATACATATTCAATTGAGATGAAAATTGATATGGTAATAAAATATATTATTCTAAATAAAATGAGTAGAGTAAATTTAAATTTTATCATCATCTGGAGCCTCTTTCGGTGCCACCGTATCGTAACTATAGTGCAGTGGTGTTGCACTTGATAATTTCTCAGATATATACATATATGAGAGAAATATTCAGGTGCAGCATAACTGCACCATAACAGTAGTACAGTTGTGCTAAAGTAGGCCCTACATGATTATAAAATTATAATCTACTTTACCCATTGTAACAATGTCAATTTTCATCCAAATTAGATATGTGTATGTACCTCATCTGAAAATGATACACGTTCAATATAATAATAGTTTAGTATAAATAACAACTTTAAAGTGGTTTTCTCAATAGGCAAACTATTTCCTATAAAATTTATATATGGATAAATGATTTTATAAAATTTCGTTGTATTATAATATGTGTGGAACACATTTTTGGTAAAAAAATATTGCTATTATATATTTATGTATTGTATATATATAATCTATTTAGTGTAGTTGTCTGCATTGTAACTTACGATATATTTTGCCCAAAATGAGCCTTACATATACTTAAATATATCGATACTTTATACAATCATTTATCCATATAAATTATTTTGGGGGATTTTTTATATTGAAAAAATTTTAAAATTTTAATTTATATCAAACTGTCTTATTACGTTGAATTCGTACCATTTTTAGATTGGGTCCACACACATATCTAATTTTAATAAAAATTAGTATAATAATAGCATATATAATTCTAAACACAATGAGTGAAATTGTAATAGATTACAATTTTATAATCATATGATACCCATGTTGAGGCAATTGTACTGTGACTTACGGTGCAAGTTCCTGCACCTCAATAGCTCTTTCTCTATCTATACATCCATCCAACTTGCTAGGGAATATATATTCCAAAAAAAATTTAGGAGATAAATGGGTTTTGGCTCGGCCCATAATACAGTTAACCCAACTTTTCAACCCATTTCTAGACCCTGTAACCAGTTAAGATAAAGACGCTGCTTATGGATAGAAGTTCGTTCAACCCATCAACCCTCTTCAGGATACATTAAACAAAAAGTTTTAAAAGTTCCTAATGCTAATTTATAAGTGACACATAATTATTAATAATGGAATCAACATCTGTTAAGAGAAAATATGAAAATTAATCTTACAATCAATGCATTAGCATTACAAGTCTTTTTGTTGATTTTTATTTATGGTAATAATTTAAACTGGTGCTAATTATTTCCATATTTTTGTTCACTTATTTCTAACATGTCATCGACTCACTTTATTAACTTATGATCAACTCCTAATGTGATCCAGTTATATTAAATTGATTAGAATTGGGGGTTAGTATTTTTGTAAAAGTTTATTGTCGTGTTAAATAGGCTGAAAAGAGTATTTTTTTAGTTTTTTAAATTTTCATAAAATATTTTTCAAGTATATTTAACTTATATGTCAAAATTTAAAATTTCTGGATATTCGAATAAACTTTATTTTAGAAAATCAATATTTTTCAAGGTAAAAATTACTTAAATATCCAAAAAATGTTCATCCTAAAATTTGAAATATGTACAAAATTGTAAATTTTAGTATTAATTAAATACATTTGGAAAAATATTTGCATAAAATAGAAAAAATTTAAAAATACACTTTTTACCCCAAAGTACTGTAAGCCATAACACTTTTATAAGTGGGTTATAAATAAATTCAGAGCAAGGTTTTTTAATGGCTACTATCCATCCTCCTTCAGAGTTGATCTGCATGCATATATTTTTAAAATGTCCTTTTTGCATCTTGTCCCAAGTGAGCACGAGGGCCAATTTGGAACAACAGTACAAATACTGTAAATTTTGCATTATCTAAAAAGCAGCCATTTCAATTTAAAAAATTCAGTGCTTATTAGGATTTCTTAACCCAAAATTTCCAACTTAATAAATTAGCTTTGCCAAATGACTCCAAAAATCAAGAATTTCTATACTTTTTGCACAAAATAAGCGGAGCCAAATAGGCAGTCTAGGGGGGAACTGCACAAGTCGAAACTGTCAAAAAGTCCACGAAAAGTCATAAATAAGACTACTTATCCTATATGGCGCACCGGTCCTTATCACTAAATAAGATGTGGGCCATCAACGTACACTATACATGGGACTTATGGAAATGAATAATATAATTCTGGAGCTGACTTTGATTACATTTAAGCTTTTATTTTGTTAGGAGCTTTTGCTGTTATTTACTTTCAAAATTTTCATTTTATTATGCTTTTTCTTTCTTGCAAAAGTTAATTATTTTAATAGCCCCCCACAAGGGCAAAATGACACACACACATATATGTGGGCTTCTATATAATTAGGTTATAGATAAACTTTTCCTCTCATACCTTGATTGTGTAAAACCTAAGAACAAGGCAAAGACTAACATGATGGAATATTAATTTGATTAATTAGAGCTGCAACAATGTAATCGATCTCTGTAGAAACAATTTTCTTGAATACTTATATGCCAGATAGGTTTATGATATGAAAGATATATTATCATGTTTGCTTCGAGGAGAAGATAGCTATTCATTTGTGCTCTTTTTGACAATGTCGTAGAGGATTTAGCATATAAGAACAAATTACTAGTAGAGGGTGGTCAAGTCTCTTTTATCTATCCGGTCTAAGGGTGTGAAGATTATATCCATGCTTACTAATTATTATTTCTTTTGCAAAATGAGGGGCCTTAATCTGGTGGCTAGCCCTATAGAATGGATTAATCCAAGGAGGGGGTTTTTGAAGAGGAATGCTGACATACCTACGAAACAACTCAATTGTTGAGTTTTGGTGCAATAATCTATGGATGGAAACAAAAACTTTATTTTTGAGGATGAAGTGGTTGTGGTAGCTTAGAATCAAACAAGCAGAGATGACAACAACTCCATGGTGTCGATGAGTTAGCTAACAGGTAATGAGAAAGTAATCTCTAACTTTAGCTAACAGGTAATGAGAAAGTAATCTCTAACTTTGGAGTCATAGTAGATGAAATGAAGAAGATGCAAAGTTGTTTTCATGAGGTGTGTTTCCTCCATGTTCCAAGGGAAGGAAAACCAATGTGCTCAATGTTTTGCTAAGATTTAGTAACATCTCAGAGTGATGATATGACATGGTGTGGCGAGGCTGCAATGTATATTTTGGATCCCCTTGTAAAGGATATTCAATGCTCTTTCGTATTTTTCTTTTTGGTTGGTCACTTCTATATAGTTGTAAAGGGAAGCTTCTAATCAATTTGGCCTTGTATGATCAGAGGTGAATGGGGCTTGGGAGCCATAAAACTTCCTTCTTAAAAAAATTGACTAATGCTACCACTTGGTGGTTTTGATGCCACACACTGAGGTTTGAATTTCCCCAATGAGTGGGGGCAATTTTTTTAGTTTTCCTCTATTGTAGAGGTATTTTACAGATTCCCCTTCATTGTGGGATGTTTACAGAAAAATTCCCTTTACGATATGAGAATTGTGCATATGCCTTATTGTAATATCAGTTATCATGATATAAATATTAATAAAAAATTGACTAATTACTAGAGGCCTAAAATTTGAAGTTTTCCGTGGTTAGCTTTTATATTAAAGAGACAGGATTGGCTTCTAAAAATAATTAATTGTAGAAACTTCAGTTCTTGATTCTCTAGTACTTTCAAATTTCCGATTCATATTATTTAGCTAATATTGTCAAAGCCAATCGCTAATATTAATTATATGACGCTAGTCTTAGAAAAAACGAAAGCTCCATAATTTCCAATATTTAACATAGAAAAGAGATTTACATTTATTTATACATGCAGCTATAGAGTCACGCATGCAATACATAAATTGAAACCATGCGTCCAACTAGCTAGTACTGCATTTTTTATTTTTAAAAGTTTTTATACAACTGTTAATCTAAGCGTATTTAAAATGTGTATTAAGTTTTACGATTTTTGAATATTTTTAAATTTTTTTGAATTTTTAAAATTAGTAGCATTTTTAGTATTTTTAAATGACTAAAAATGTCATTGATGTTTAAAAATTCAAAAAAAATTTACAAATCTCAAAAAAGAAAAAAATTGATACAAATGTTAAATACACTAAGATTAACAGTTTTATAAAAAAATTCAAAAAATAAAAGATGAGATAAATGCACTCGGATGCACCAAAACTAAATGCAATAGAGTGCATTATAGAGCGCATTCAACTAAACCCCATAGTTATATAGATAGTTGTAGATAAATGAGTAAAAAGAAGAATATTGTATAGGAAGATATAAAAAATGGTCAAAAGTAATATAGTTGTGGAAGGTGAAAAGTTTAAATTAATGTTTGGCTATATATGAAACTTTTCAAACCAATGGTGTATTTATTTAATAATAAAACTTTTCACTTTCTATGGTTATTCTATTTTTTAATCATTTCTTCACTTTTTTTTATATAACTATCATTTTTTTAATCATTTCTATAAAACTAATATATCTATTTTAACTTTATTCTTTTTATTTCTCATCATTACCTCTATCATATCACATCATTTCTCTCATTTCGAAAACTTTTTCACTAAGAATTTTTCATATAAAGTTTTATAACTGTCCAAAACAAACCTTAAAACTTTTCAATATAAAATTTTCATTCTCCACAGCTATTCTATTTTTAATTATTTTTTACATCTTTCAATACAACCAACATCATTTTCAATCAGGGTATTGAGAGACCTTAACAAGCAGGAGACCCAGAGGTGAGATCAAAACAAGGAGGGAGATAGTAAATGATACACACGGGATATAAGAGATGAACGTTGGAACTTTAGAGAAGGAGGAGGAATTAGGCAGAATATAAGCAAAGAGAATGAGGTGGGTGAGGGCAAGAGGTTTGAGAGTGAGGAGGAAAAACGTTAAAAGACGAGTGAACAAAACTACAAGGGAGTAGGTGAGAGTGTGAAAGGTATGAATGAAGATTCCCAGAAGAAAAGATGGAACCAAAATTAGAGGGATGGGGAAGAGGAGGCAAATGGAGGCAGAAGGGAGGCAATTGGAAGGAGGGAGAGGACAACGTTACAATAGAGCTTATAATTTAGAAGCTACGGAGAATAGCTTAATGGGAAAGAGTCTAAGCAAGAAACAAGTTGAGAAGGGAAATCAAGAAGTGAAGGAGGAAATGTATCTAAGCAACTAATTGGGGGGGAAAGGGAACCCCAAAACTTTCAAGTTCTCCTGAGGGCAGAGGATTTTGTCCAAAGGGGGGAAGTTGAAGGGGGTTGGGGGGTAGAGCAGGATATATTTGTAGAAGGGGGAGAGCAGGGTGTTGCAAACAGAGTTCAGGTATATGGGATGGAAAGGGAAGAGTTGTGTAAAGAAATTTATAAATAGAAAGGAGTACACTGAGTGGGGGTCCAAAACAGGCTACAAGTGGGGAAATCTAGAAGGCGGGAGAAAAAGGAAGGGGGTGGGAGAGGGGTTGTTAAAACAAAAGAGAGAAAATCTAAAAAGAAAATTAGAGATGCGAGAGGGTGAGGGAGGTAGAGAGGAGCGACAAGTTGAAGAAAAGAAGAAGAGAGGTGAGAGTGGGAGAGAAGATGGGATGGCTAGTGACATGGTGGTGGCGGGGATAACATCTCAACCCCACCTGGAAAGACGAGTCTTTTAACATGAACTGCTGTGGGCTTGGGAATCCAAGGACAGTTCGAAGCCTCCTAGATCTAGTTAGGAGGGAAGATCACACTGTTGTCTTCCTATGTAAAACAAAGAGGACAATAAATGAGATGGAAGTAATTCAAAAAAAAAGTTGATTTTCAGTTGTTTCCTGTCAATCACTTGTGACAATAGAAAAGGAGGGTTGGTTTTATTATGGAGGGATAAGTGGGATGTTAAAGTCCATAGTTTCTCCAAAAAACCATGTGGATGTAGAAGTGTTTTGTCAGCCCATGAAGCGGCAATGAAGAGTTACTAGTTTCTATGGAAACCCCAAGGAGAATAGAAGGGAGGTATCTTGGGAGAGGTTGAAGCAGTTAAGCAAACAAACTACAATTCCATGGGTGGTCTTGGGAGATTTTAATGAGGTTATGGGGATATTAAAAGTAAGAAGCAATAGAGTCAGAGTAGAGAAACATATAGAATTTTCAGAGAAGCAATAGATTATTGTTTGCTAGTGACATTGGATTTACTAGTCATGGTGTGACCTAGAGTAGTAGAAGAATGGGAAAGGAATGTGGAAGCAAGGTTGGATAGAGATCTAGTAAACCAAGGTTGGCCAATTGTATTTCCTTTGTGAAATTATACCATCTATCCACAACATCCTTAGACTATAGCACAATCCTTCTACACTTGGATGTCAGGAGGAGGAATAGAAGGTAGTAATGTTTTTTTTAGATATGAAATGTTATGGGCAAAAGAACTTGAAGCTCATGAAGTGGTTCAAGAGGCTTGGGTATTAGTAGGAGTTAAGGGGGATTCCACCTATGTCAACATGAATAAGAAGATCTAACATTGTGGCAAAAATCTAATGAAGTGGAAAAGAAAAGGATGGGTAATATAAAAGTCAAAATTAGAGAAAAACAAGAACAACTACAGATGCTAAAGTTAAGGTTGACTTCAAACAGTAGAGACGTGGAGATCAAGGCTATAGAGGGACAGATAAATCAGCTACTTGAGGATGAAGAGATCATTTGAAAACAAAGAGCAAAGGTGCAGTGGCTTAGACTGGGCGATAGGAACACAAACTTTTTTCACATAGTAGTTTTGAACAGGAGAAGCATGAACTACATTAAAGGCCTGGAAAATGGGAATGAGAACTGGTTATTTGACCGACAGGGAATGGAGACAGAAGTTTTGAATTAATTCATAGACTTGTTCACCCGTTTGAACCCGTGGGGGATGGAAAGAATTATAGATCATATTGGGGGTAGAAACTCTGAGGAAGAGAAATTGCAGTTGGTCAAATTGGTGGGACTAGATGAGGTTCTAAAGGCAATCAAGTCAATGAGCTCTATTAAATCTCTAAGCCCCGATGGTATGTTCCCTGGGTTTCATAAAAAATAATGGAATGTCATTGGTCAAGACATATTTGAGATGTATAATGGTGTTCTGAACCATAACAATAGAGCAATATGTGTTCAAATATAAAGTACATAAATAACACCACTGTTTTCCTGGTGCTAAAGAGAAAGAAGGCAAACAAGTCGTGAGAGTTCAGGCCGATTAGTTTGTGCAATATGATCTATAAAATTATCTCAAAAATTTTAGTTAACAGATTGAATGGATGTCTTCAAAATGTTATGTCTTGCCAACAAAGTCTTGGTGCTAAAGAAAAAGAAGGCAAACAAGTTGTTAGAGTTCAGGCCAATTAGTTTGTGCAATATGATCTACAAAATTATCTCAAAAATTTTAGTTCACAGATTGAAAGGATGTCTCCAAAATGTTGTGTCTTGCCAATAGCGTTCTTTCATACTTGGCCGGCTTATTTCTAACAACATGCTAATAGCATTCGAGGTTATCCACCATTTAAGGAAGAAAAGAAGAGGAAAGACTAATGATGTGGCAGTGAAACTTGATACGTTGAAGGCCTATGATAAAGTCAAGTGGGGTACTGAGCAGAAGTGATGAATAAAATGAATTTCAGTGAGATATTATGAGTTGTGTAAGCTTTGTGTAGTTTTCGATTTTGCATCAATGGTTGTTTGATTACCACCTTTTATCCCAAAAGTGGCCTTCGTCAAGATGACCCCCTCTCCCTACCTCTTTGTACTTTGTGTAGTTTTCGATTTTGCATCAATGGTTGTTTGATTACCACCTTTTATCCCAAAAGTGGCCTTCGTCAAGATGACCCCCTCTCCCTACCTCTTTGTACTTTGTGCTGAAGGACTATCCTCTATCACTAATGTCAGGAATAGGAGACAACTACTCCATGGGATAAGAATTTCTATTAGAGGCCCTCAAATCTCACATTTATTCTTTGTAGATGATGCATTGATCTTCCTAAAAGTAAAATAGAAGAAAATCAATAATATGTTGCCCGCTTTCCAAAATTATAGTGAGTGTTTAAGCCAACTTATAAATATGGTTAAAATGACTGTCTTTTTTAGCGCAAACACTGGCCAACACCTAAGTAAAGAAGTGCAGGAGCAGATTGGTTCTAGGGGAAAACGGATGGTTAAATACCTTGGTCTCCTAGCCTAGATGGGGAGATTGAAGAAAGCAATCTTCACGGAACTAACGGAGAGGATCTGGAGGAAGATTCATGGATAGAAAGAGAATCTACTATCAGTAGGAGATAAGGAAATTCTTATAAGGCTATGACCCAAAGCATCCTTAGCCACGTGATGAGTTTGTTCTTGCTTTTAAAAGGTTTATGTCAAGTTATTAACAGTATGATAAGCAGGTTCTGGTGGGGCGATTCCTATAGCAAGAGGAAGATGAGCTAAGGAGCATGGAAAGAAATGTGTAAAACAAAGAATGATGGTGATGTGGATTTTAAGGCGCTGATCTTTTTCAATTATGCACTTTTGGCAAAGCGATGCTGGAAACTTTTACAAAATGGCAACTCATTATGCCATAATATTCTGAAGGCTAAATACTTCCCGAAGGATAGTTTTTGGGAATGTGGAGCAAGGGCTAATGATTCATTTTCTTTGAAAGGAATTCTAAACCCTAGGAAAGTCATTACTGATAGCGGCCAATGGAGAAGAGGAAATGAAAAGGCAGTGAGGTTTTTTGAAGACAGATGGCTGGATGGAAATCTCACAAAAGTTAGCCCCCTACCAGAGAACATTCCTGATGAAGCTAAGGTGTAATGGTTCATCGATTCCCTGAATAGGTGTCAGAGGAAAGATAAATGCCTAACTACTATTGGTGAACAAGGTTGGAGGAGGATAGCTTCAATCCCAATCCCATCAAGAGATGATAAAGATGAATGGTTCTAGAGGCACGAAGCTAATGGAATTTTCACAGTCAAATCTGCTTATAAAATGCTAACATGTCAACATTCTAATAATGCAAGTACATGTGTAGCATGACATGATCGAGGAGTTTCCCAAGAGAGAAAAATATTAAAGCTAATCTGAAAGGCTAAAATCCAAGCAGAATCAAAGTCTTTGGTTGGCGCCTCATGAAGAATGCCCTGTCCACAAAGATAAATCTAAATAATAGAGGGGTGATAGTGGACCCTCAATGCCACCAATTCAAGAAGCGTGCTGAGGGCTCCTCCCACCTGTTTTTCTTTTATGAAAGGATCATTGCTGCTAGAAGAATGCTGCTACCAGACAAAATAATGTTAATTTAGGTAAACGACTAATAGATTTTATCATATTCTGCTAGAGAGTCTGGTATATCCAAAACCAAGCTAGAATTGAACCCTCTCAGACGAACCTAAGTGGTATTATTTAAGTGGTGTAATGCTTTCCAGGACAGCTACATCACAACTTTGACGCTTAGTGACTTTCTTTGGTTGGATCGAGAGTTGATTCGTCCATGAAGGAGGCCATTAGTGGGCAGACTAAAGATAAATGTTGATAGGAAAAGAAACTTACTTGGGAAATGTATGGGCTTTGAGGCAATCCTAAGAGAACTGGACGGCAAGTTCTTAGTTGCAACTGGCTGGCAATCTGAAGGAAGTGTGGACACAGCCAACATGGAAGCCATGGCAATTGGACTAGAATGGGGAAGACAACTCAATATATAACAGCTTAATCTTAATTCACTAGCGGTAATCAAATTACTTATGGAGGTTGTCCTGATATTGGCTTCAATTGGTTGAAGAGTTTAAGAAAAGGCAGAATTATTTCAATTGGTGTCATTTTTGCATGTTTCGAGGGGAAGGAATAGGTGCATCCACTGTATTGTTGATGTCGTGGAAAAGACAAGGAAATCTAGCCTAGTGTGGTGGGGTAGCCTCCCTGGTTTTCTTGTAAACCCTGTCTTGATGGAGCTTTTGTACTTTTTGTTGATAGATAATACTATACACATCTTTCCATAAAAAAAACGTAAATTTCAATCATTTCTACACAACAACTTATATAACTAATATATTTATTTTAACTTTATTTTTTTTTATTTCTCATCATTACTCTTGTTATATTATGTCTTTTTCTTGCATTCTTAAAACATTTATGCAAAAAAAAATTCATCCAAAAGTTTTATTACTCCTTAACACACCTCAACAAATTTTAGATTGAAAGTTTTTATAATTACCAAATACATCCATGAATTCAAAATTTGCAAATTTCACGAACGTGATCCAGTAGGCAAAGCCCCCATGGCAGCGTCACCGACTCTTGTGGTTCTTGTCAAGATTGCTACGGACCAGGCATGGCAAACAAACCCCAAGTGGATCAACCCCTGGAAAAATAAAATACTCCGGAAGACGAGAATAATCCATACTTATTCTCTTTTGGATTGAAGAGAGCATGCCATATTAATATATTATTTCATTCAGCTGTCCACGTACCCCACAATATTCGAATAAGATTCACGAAAAAGGGACACAGGTTGACGTACAGCTAGCCCAAATTGAGTTAGGTAGGATAAAAAAAAATTAAAAAACAATTAATGGGGATTTGGGAAATTAAATCTAGCTGATTCTGGATTGCGATAAGCTCTTGCCTGCTTTTGCACCTGCAGAGGTTAGCTGGATTCGTTGTATGATACTTGACATATCCAAACTATGAGAATCGATTGGTACACCGACTAGGGGACGTACAAGCTGCCAAGAAAATTTTGGAGACACAGCACTATCTAAGAATAATAGAGACTCAACTTTCAAATAATGAATGGGGACAAGTGTTCTTATACTATTTCCAAGTTGGTGCGCTAATGGCAATTATTTTGCGTGGTTTGATTGTATGAACAGTTAATTTCAATGGGATTCTAAAATTAGCGGGTAATGTTCAAGTATATTCACACAGTTTAAACATAATTGTAGATGTACCTATATAATTTTAAAATTTGCAAATAATCCTATATAATTTTATTATAATTGTAGGAATACCCATGCCATCGTGGCTTCATCACAATGTCGTCATGGAGTAGGATATTTGCAATGTCCAAAACTAAGTGATTGTGTTTAATTTTTGAAATATATCCACACATTTTGCATATACTTGCAAAATATATTTACATGGTGACAAAGCCATGAGAATGTAGGTATGTGTGCAATTATCGTTAAACTATATGAAGATAATAGTTTAACGATAATATACAATCTCAGAAATTATGTACATATGTCTACAATTATGTCCAAACTATGCAGTTAGATTTGCAAATTACCCAATTAATTTAAATAATATGTTGCGTTCACTTGTAGATTCATATTTAAGTAAATGTTAAACTAATTCAAGTGAGCTTTATATGTACCATTCTATTGAATTCATTTTAAGTAGTGTATATTCAATTTAAAAATAGATATAGGTCATTTGGAAAAGGAAAAAAGAAAAAAAATTCTCTTACTGTTTCCCTTATTTTTTCAAATCTTTCTATATAACTATTTTATCTATGTAAGTATTATTCTCTATACTCTTAATCATTACTTTTATTGTAACACCTTGTTATCTTATCTATTTAAAAAAATTTTGGTTAAAATTTCCATTTTGTCAATTCGTCATGGTAGGTTGTGTTTGTAGAAAAGAAAAAAAACGAAAAAAATCTCAAAAATGTTTTGCCATTTTCCAAATCCTTGTTTTCTACTGAGTGACACCTAAGCTACCAAATTAAACTGCTTTCCATCAATTTTTCTCATCTGTTTGTTTTAATTTTATTCTCTTTAATATTCTTATAATATCAAATTAATCACTCTCTTACGTTTTAAAAATTTTTTCCATAAATTTTTTCACATACTTTTTTCTTGAATTTCAAAGGTTCCCTTAGTGTAATTATAAACCCATTAAACTCCTTATCTCATATGTAACTCATACAAAATTGATTTAACTGGTATTATAAAATAAGAAACTCATATACAAAATACAATCATCAAGTGACCAAAGAAGTATCAACGAATAACACGATTTCAATTTCCTTAGCTTTTATCCAGTTAAGGATTCTTACAGTTGTTCCCCTCATTTTTTACACGAAAAATTCTGCATAATAAATGCCAAGCAAGTCCATGATTAGATTATAAGGATAGCATTTATGAATTTGTTCTATAACAAAATCAAAATTGGCATATAATTATTGGCCAACATAATCTGAGGTAGTTGAAGAGCATATGAAAAAATTGGCAGAAATTTCTAAGTGCCTTCCATTTAGTTCATTAAACCAGTAAATCTTTTCAAAACAATAAACTATATATTTTCTAGAGGAAAAAAAAAATATTCTCCTGATGATTGATAGACAGCTGACCAAACATCAGCTGTTATGCTTGCATTTGGGTGGGGACCCTTTCTAGATCGGCAAAACGAGTCCTTAAAATGAAAAACTCCCCAACTCTTTTGGATTGAAAACAAAAGAAAAACACAAGAGAGGGAAATTAATCCCATTTTTGAGGTTAGTACTCCATCAAGGATGCAGAGCAAAGATTGAGCCTCATCACCTAATTGATGAAGAATATTTCCTACTTCATGGCTAGGATTCATCCCCACGTACTTTTTTTTAAGTATACATTTACAGCCATATTAATTTCTATGATATTAGAGCACTTCATGGCTAGGATTCATCCCCACGTACTTTTTTTTATGTATACATTTACAACCATATTAATTTCTATGATATTAGAGCATATTCTAATTTTTGGAGAGACACATAACTATTATTTTATTTTGGATGATTAGATGTTGAAAATACAAATTCAAAATTAATATTTATTATTAAGTTACTTTATTAAGTTAATTATATACGTTTCCAAATGAGGAGAGTTTTTATGATATATAAATAATAAATATAATAGATGTAGTGCATTTTTATTAAACATTAAGATATTGAATATGGAAGAGATTACGTGAAAAGAAATTTCATAGAAGAAAAGCCTATGGGACATTGTTTTGTTTTGTTTTGTTTTTCGTTTTTTCAAAATTTCTTTTCCTTTTTATGTAGGTTACATGTAAACATTATAGTTATTAAAATTTGATATGTTGAATTTACATATTTTATAGTTTCAAAAATCAACAATTTTCATCTCTCATAATGGCAATAAAATTATCAATTTTTGAAATTACAAAAAATATATAAATTGAATATTTTGGTAAATATAAAGATTACATGTGACCTTAGGTAAATACGTTTGCGTGCATTGAATCATATAGCCCAAAATGAATTAATAAATGCCATGTTGAGGGTCTATCTGTCATTCCAAAAAGGGAAAAAAATTTATCGGTTTCTTGGGCAAGCATTTTAATATAATTCGACATTTTAACTGCCCAATCACAATATTCTTTATTATTGTTTCTATATGTTAATCATTTTTATATTTTTTTATACAATCATTTGTCTATCTTATCTTATTTCCGCCACTCTTAATAATTACTCTTATTATATTGCATGATATGTTTACTTTTCAAATTTTTTTCCACAAATTACTTTCGCTTTTTGTTTACCACTTACCAAGAGGATCCTCAATTCAAAATTTCTAAGAATCTAGGTATTTGATATTTTATTTAACATGATGGTTCTGTCAATCAACGGATGAGATTTGTTAAAAAAAAAAACTCACGAACGGTGTGGATGTGATGATCTAAGTGATTTATCCTTGATTGCCGCTGCTGGGCGCTTAGGCCGATTTGTTCGGCTCCGGTTCGCCGTTGATTCGGGAGCTGCACCCCCGGGGAGACAAGCACGCGTGCGATCGTGGCCCACGCGTGCTGCAGACCACAACTGGACTATCGATTTCCAGCTTTCTCGAGACGGAGCAAATGCTCGTGCACTGTTAAATATGCACTTTAGTTAGACTACCAACGTTGCTTCGAAGCTGTCTTAAACTCTGAATATCAGTCAATGGAATTATTTATTGCGCGAGTTCAAATTAATCTGCAAAATTATTATTTCGTATTACGGATCATTGACGCGAAAAAGTTCCACAATCGGCCTTTGTGGATCTCTTTAAGATGATTCTATAAATCAATCTCATTCAATTTGCTTAAACAAAGTCTTCGAGACCGTGCCATAAATCCTTTTTTAATTTTTTTGTTTTTTGTCCAACTGTTATTCTGAGTATATTTAATTTATAAATTAATTTTTACCATTTTTAAAAATTTAGATATATATTTTGGAATTTCAATTAAGGGGGTATATTGTAGTCTATCTTTGAAATACAAAAAAGTATATACGTCTCTAAAAACTAATAAAACTTAATTGAATAGACTTAGGATAACGGAAATTTTTAAATATATATATATTTTTTATGGCCCGAGATAACAAATGAATTTCTTGATCGGGTTAATAGAATTATGGATCATTAAGAAAATATGTTTAATTTAATATATAATAACTAAATTTTAGAAAAGACTTAAGTATGTTGTTAAATTTTAAATCAGTTTCATGATATATATAGCCCTTAAAATTTCCACTGTTCATAGGGTTCATTTTAACTTTACAAGTTCTGATGTAAAATGAGGCACCACAATAATTTTTTAAAATTTCGAGGGAATAAATTTGGTTGCATACCTGCATTTAATTTTACTCGTCCGTAAATAATTATATTTCGTTACATATGGGTAGATGCAACCAAAATTTGGCTGCGTTTTAAGATTACACACGGCGATTCTCTTTCAAGGGATTGAAAATGACTATAATATTTATATTTCTTGAAATTCAAAAATATATGTAATATTTCATAAAAAAAAATATATGTATTACTTCTAAAACTGACAAATTTCGGTATCTAAGCTAAATACACTTTTAGCATAGCAATTTTATAAAAATTTTAAAAATTTAAAATACGTTTTCAATTCAGCTTTGCACAGATGAAAATCCCTCGTTTGTATCAATTCCTGCTGCTATGCTTCTATGCGAGTATGCACACGTATATGTGTCATTCATTAATTTTGGTTCTTTCCACAATGTAATTTGCCCATTTTTTCCCATTTGTTCAGCAATAAACACAAGAACGTACAAAACGGGTAAGATATTCGATTCCTTAACTATCTTTATGCAACTTGTCTTTAATTATATTTATTCAATCTGGTCGTACTTAAGCACTACCGATAACAGTTAAAAACATGCATGTTTCCACTTTAAACATAAATTACTTTAATTTTAAAAAATTCTCATTTATTTTGAATTTTGTTAGAACAGTAAATTCCAATAAATTCTATTGTCAAGGTCATCCAAGAGCTAACTTCACAAGTCTTTTTTAATATTTTGGGTGTGTTTGGTTGGAATTAAAACTTTTGATGAAAAGTTTTTGGGATAGAAATTATCAAATTGATAAAAAATATTATGATATAATAGAGATAATGATGAAAAGTAAAAAAAAATAAAGTTAAAATAGATAGATTAGTTGTATACGTACGTACATGAAAATAATTGAAAAGTAGAATAATTCGTATTGAAAAATATGAAAAAATAATTAAAAGGTAAAGTGAGTACGAATAGTGAAAAATTTTAAATTAAAAAGTTCTAGATGTCATTTTTTTGCCCCAAAATGTGAAATTATTGTTGTTGTGTTGTTGTGAACAAAATCCAATCCATGGACTCTTATTTTGGGCTGTCGATTTTAGTTGCGTGGCGGCAACAGTTTGACGCACGACGAGTGATGATCAAAATTCAAAAGCAAGTCGTTCGGGGTCACAACCGGAGGCCATCAGCCTTCTCTTTTTTGGGTCCTGCACGCTAACACGTGCGCTCCGTTTTGGTGCTCCACTTCCCTTCGATGGAAAAAAGTTCCAGTTCAACAGATCGCCTAGTTCAACAATCCATAAAGACGTGCCACCAAGCAGGTGTTCAAGTTTTGCCTTATGCTGGTTGTCTATTCCCTTTAGTGTAGAGAGTTTTACAAATTTCCTTCTATGCTTAGGGTATTTATGGAAAATTCCCTCTATGGTGTGAGAGTAATAAAATTACTTGATTATTATATCAAGTTGTTACATGTAAAATATGCCAATAAAAAAAATCAATCCATAAAGATGCATGATGGGAGGCATCTGGTAAATGAAATAAAGAAAACATGGCACCCACTTTGAGCAAGTCAAATGATCTTTTTAGACTGAAATTCATATTTTTTATTTTTAAAATTTTTTTATAAACATATTTAATTTAGTTATATTTAATTTATGAATCATCGTTGTTGTCTTCTTCGTGTCGTTGATGTCTTTGTGACTGTAAAAGACAGCTCCCTGTTTTGTCCTTTTGCACTTCTCCACCGTGGCAATGTACTCTTCTAGCCGATTCCCTGCTAATGAGTTTGAGGCTGCTGAATGGGTTCCATCATAATCAATCCCGAGCCTTTTAAGTTTTCAAAAACAAAGGTATTTGAGTCATTTTAAATTATGTAAAATGACTAAAATACTCTTATTTTAAAAATTCTCAATAAATATATCGCATATCAAAAATAATAAAATTTGATTTATAAATTATATACAACTGGATAAACATGTTTAAAAAAATTTCAAAAAAACAAAAAAAATATGTTTTTGATTGGTTTGAAATCACCGGATTTCAGACGAGTCTGAAAAGAACAAATGATGTTTACTATTATTTTAATGTCGGGCAACATTGTAGCTCACAAGAAGGAACAAATAAATTTATTTTTCATTAGCATTATATCACATAACATTTGATGTTATGAATTAAGTTTATTCACATGTTAGACAATAAGCTTTCATTCATCGTTAGGAAAAACACATTCTCCTCCCTTTACAAGGAAATCAACTACTCTTATATTCATATATACAGGATACATCCCGCAAAACTGATTATGGGATTTACGAACAACGCCCCGAACACCTCGAAATACATTCATATATACAGGCTAACAGGATCATGGCTCGAAATATATTTCTTAGGATAGATGCTTGTCTACTAAGGGCCCTTTTTCCAGTAATAAGGCATCAATCTGTCTCTCAAGTTATATCCGAAATAATGCCACCATACGGACCGCACCTCATCCGAATACACGTAATACAACAAGGTTGCTCACTGCTGAAGTCAAGCACTTCTGCATTTTTAAAATAGTATTAAAAAATATTAAATCGTTAGACAAATAAATGTTATGTATGATGGAAGATACGATTTTAATTTTTAGATATTGTAATAATCTAAAATGATAACATCAAAAATTAATTTTGAAATTACTTTATAACGGGTGAAAAGATAAATTCTGAATTCAGATTTTGCCAAAATAAACAAAAATTTCAACTAATTACAATACAACAATACTAATCAAGGATGATAATATAATAAATAACTTTTAATGATATGAT
This sequence comes from Annona cherimola, assembly GCA_030490835.1. Taxonomy (NCBI): domain Eukaryota; kingdom Viridiplantae; phylum Streptophyta; class Magnoliopsida; order Magnoliales; family Annonaceae; genus Annona; species Annona cherimola. The sequence continues at coordinate 87,749,504 of CM059975.1, read as the reverse complement.
AAAATGCTAATATCTAAAAGGATAAAAGATGACATCTTATATTTTATCGTATCAAAAGCCACAAATACTTTAGTCTATACTTTTTCTTCCATCGAGAACCATCACTTGGAAATGAGGGATGCCATTCCCTTATACTATTGGGCATTTCTTTTTTCTAATTAGTATACTTTGCATTGCATCTCAATTTATACTATAACTAAACTTTAAATTTTATATAATTTTCAAGATGAAGAACACTCTACTCTCTATTATCAAGAGTAAGAATATACACTCCCACATTATCAACGAAGAGACCAAATGCTCCCGTGGAAAAGGGTTCTAACCCGCATCCCCACGGCGTCAGCGAACGCCTCTTACCACTCGTACAATGCCAAAGTGTCTAAGGCCTCTTCTAGAATTAAAAAAATTTCTAGAACAATTTTATATGCCTAACTTAAGTCTCTTGCGGATGCAAAATTTTATATTTTTGAAACTTAGATCCATATGTGGCGATTCCCGTACTTAAGGGAAAAGTGCCCAATTCAATATGCAAATCGCCCAACAATCAATAATTATCAATAAGTAACTAAAGACAGATTTTGAACTTATCAATGTAGCAATAAAAATATAAGATGATTGAGTTAATGGTGATTTGAAAAATATGGAGCACAAAAATAAAGGCAAACAAAAAGATTTATTATACTTAATTAAATCCAAAATGATGGGAAAGTGCGGAGGCAGATTTATTAATTAGAGAATGGAAAAATATGAAGAGCTTGCAAGATAGTTCCCGGCCAATGTTGTTATTGTCCTCCACTTGTGTATATAAATGGTTCATTTTCTAAGTCGACCTTGTTTTTCACTTTTACTCATATGAAGGCTGGTATAGTTTGATTGTACATTGGTTTTTTCCAATACAAATTAGTTAACAACATCAAATTACTCTAATTATTTTTTCATATAAGAAAACATTAGAGGCTTGGAAGAGATGAGAGAGAAAAAAAAGGCAAATTCCTCTGGAAGGAAGGAGAACAAAAAATAAAATTTATTTAAGTGGTCACACCGATGAAAAATCTATACTTATATGTCATAGGATACCCGCCTAATTCTGGTTTAGATACCCATTGTGTGGAAACATACATATTTTAATTGTAGACTTGGATGATTTTGTATATCTTATTTTATCTTATGTGTAATTTTTAAAACCGCATTAATCTCATGCGGCCGGCCACAGTTAGCATCCTTTTATTTTTATTTTTAATAAACCTATTAATCTAAGTTTATTTATTTATAAATCAAATTTTACAATTTTTGAAAATATATATTTTTTAAATTTTAAAATCGAAGGATTGAAAGTATTTAAAAATTCAAAAACTATATACGCATCTTCCAAAATAGTAACAAGTGACTTATAGATTAAATATATTTAGATTAATACATTTAAAATAAACAAAAAAGGTTAAGTGGCTAGCCTACCTCATGTAGTCTTTAAAATATATATTTAAAATATATTTGAAAAGTAATAAAATTTTGAAAGAAAATTTTTTTTGTCTAAAATTTTTTAAAATGAAAGATAATACAAAAAGAAACAAGAAATCTAAATAGCTAGCCTACCTCATGTAGTATTTGAAAAGCATATTTAAGACGCTTGAGAAGTAATAAAACTTTTGAAAGAAAAATTTTTATTTAAAAATTTTAAAATGGAAGAAAATAATGCTACATGACATAGGTAATATTAAAAAGTAAAAAAAATGAAGTTAAAATAGCTAGGTTAATTATATAGTTAGTGATGTAGAAATCATTACAAGTAAAGTAATAAAACAAATGAATGTGAAAAATGGTTAAAAATAAAGCAATTATAAAAAATAAAACTTTTTCAATTGGAAAAATTTGAAAAGCATTCATTCACAAACTTAATCCAAGAGAAGTCAATTTGGCATGGGTTGATAGTTATTATTTAATACACCAACTGCATGATATATGAAGCGATTTGAATGCCAAGAAGTTATTGCATATTGAAAAATAATATATATATAAGAAAGTATTAAAAATAGAAAAAGTATACTCTTGAATATTCCATCGGAAGGGATGATCTTCAACAACCGGTGTTACTTAATTAAAAAATGGAAAAAACAAAAAGTAATTTCTCCTCTGGTTTTTTTCTTTTCCCCCACGAATTGCCAAAGGCAAGATGAATGCATGCATGGGAGATAAGGATTCGGTACTAGTTCTGTCTTTTCTAAAGGGCAACAAATTCGACAATTCAATGAAAAGTGATTGCGCGCAGCAAAATCGTACCTGCGCAGCTGGCAATGGCGGGCCATTACACAACAGATGAAATGAATCCCAGCAGGACAAAATAAAGAAGGCAGATGCTGACCTCCTCATCTTCCCATCCTTAGCTTAAAACCCACCAAACATGCAAAGCATGTGTAATGTCTATGCTTTACTTGCTTAAGAACGCTACAGTAGTCAATTAATTAGCCGACAGAGCATTGATCATGCTCTATATATACGATAATGTAGGAGCAAATGGATCGTCACAAAAGGATCTGGAAGTGGTAAAAGTATATGCCAATTTTAAATGACAATATTTTTTGATCCTCCAATAGCCATGAATGCCACGACATATTAATAAAAAAAACATTTTCAAGCCCATTGACGTGACAATTACGGTGAAACCTGATTAAGTACGTTTTCGCATCAAAATTTGGCATTTGAGTATAAATCTAGGCTATTGAAGTTTTATGTAATTTTATTTAGTATTTATAATAAATTATGCATTTTAATTTTTGATAAAACGTAAAAAGTAGGATTTTTCCTAATATTACTTGTGTATGGATTGTTGGCATAGATTTTGCTTGTTCTTTTATATAAAGTCATGGCTATTCTTCATATTTAGACTACACCTTAAATAATATTCTAAATATTTTTTCTAAAATTTGTATTTGAGTTTTGATGTTAACTTGTTTATCAATGGTGTAATGTTGATTAGCCTTGTTATTATGCTATCTTTGCTAGCTACTCACATGAGCCTAGCATTCTTGGCCCGCACATTACATGCTTCATCATATTGTAATCACCCAAATAGTTGTTATTTGAGTTCTGATGTTAACTTGTTTATCAATGGTGTAATGTTGATTAGCCTTGTTATTATGCTATCTTCACTATCTACTCACATGAGCCTAGCATTCTTAGCCTGCACATTACATGCTTCATCATATTGCAATCACCCAAATAGTTGTAACTAACCCCTCAAAAAATCAATAACTTTTAAAAAGAAGCAATTAGTTGTGCATAATATAAATTTGGATGCAAACAAGCATATGAGCAAATAATATGACTGTATATTTGACTACAAATGCGTCATTGCAGTTATTTTTTTAAACTTTAATGCATTTGGTTTCATATAACATTATATGCAGGGATTTACTGATTTTTATTTGACTGCGAATATTATTGAATCCAGGCTGCAAATGCCTTTAGGGTTGCTAATTATTATTTACAGTGAAGTTTATGCTTACATGCAAATACGCCCTTATAAAAATAAAAATCTTGCTCACATCAAAAAAATAAAATAAAAATCTTGCAGTTTCACTACATGATCAGTTAAAAATTCGACTGAGGTATATACATATATCTGATGAATCCACGGAAAATCGTCGAGAGTAGCAATGTCTTTTCTCATAATTGAAGCCTGCTGAGCACGCACCAGATATATATAGCAATAGCTATAGCTAGCTGTATGTCTATAAAATATTAATATTATTATTTATCATTATTATATCCGAAGGAAAATACCAACCAGAGATAGAGATTGAGCCCCAAATGATGATGTGCATGCATTCATACTCTCTCTATATATAAAGCCCTCTTCCTCTCCCTTTCAGTGTACTGGGCTTAGTCCTCTTTCTTTCTTTTCTCTTTTCTTTTAGGTCAGAGATAGAAAATGGCTTCGTTTCTCCTTCTTCTGTGCATATCTTCCTTCTTTTTCCCTTCTGTCATCATGGGTGCTCAGCCAAGGAAGCCTGTCGACGTGCCCTTCCAAAGGAATTACATGCCCACATGGGCCTTTGATCACATCAAATACTTCAATGGTGGCAATGAAGTCCATCTCACTTTGGATAAATACACGGGTAAGCAAAGCTATACAAATATCCAAACATCAAACACTTTCGTTTTGATTCACAAAAACCGATTTATGATCCGTTTTGAACCTTTTGTGCAACAGATAGTCCCAACGTTAAGCTGTCCATTTGAATAAATTTTTTGGCTTTTTTTTTTAATTAATAGGGACTGGATTTCAATCCAAGGGCTCTTATTTATTTGGCCACTTCAGCATGAGGATACAAATGGTGCCAGGGGATTCAGCTGGAATAGTGACTGCATTCTATGTAAGCTAGTGGGCGTTATATATTTCACATTATTATATATAAAAGCTTGAGCTAACTAATTGATTGATTAATGTGGGTCATCTTAATTAATTTTATGTGGGCGTATGCAGCTTTCTTCCCAAAACTCAGAGCACGATGAGATAGACTTCGAGTTCTTGGGCAACAGGTCCGGTCAGCCATATATTCTCCAGACCAATGTGTTCACAGGAGGGAAGGGAAATAGAGAACAGAGGATTTATCTCTGGTTTGATCCATCCAAGGAATTTCACAACTACGCAATCCTCTGGAACATGTATCAGATTGTGTAAATTCTCTCTTCTTCTTCTGTGTCTCATCATCTCATTCATTTTTACAAGTCTTTCAAAATAACTGGAAAAGAAAATGATACATTGAGATATTTCGTTCTCAATAAAATTTTCTTATTTTTTAATACATTAACACCTTTATTTATTTTTTAATATTATTTTGCGCTCCCAAATACATAATCACATTATTTTATGAAATCTACTCGTCCTACACACGTTTCATTCCATTGGTTTTTTCTCCGGTATTCCTGGCTTGTAATTAGCCAACGGGTACTCTTTTTACAAGAGTGCTTTAGGTAATAAGTAAAAAATATCAAGCTAAAATTTTTTATTCTTTATTATCATTTTATTTTTTAATTATTTTTCACATCTTTCTGTACAAGTATTCTTTTTTTCAATTACTTCTATTCAATTCTTTACATAATGAACTTATCTATTTTAATTTTATTCTTTTTACTGTTACCCGTATCATGTTATGTCATTTTCTTACAATATAAAAATTTTTACACTAAGCACTTTCATTTAAAAATTTTATTACTTCTCAAATATATTTTTTTTGTTAAAAAAAAAAAAAAAAGATTCTGAAGGGTACAGGCATACAGATGGTCATCAGATTTTCCTTAAATTTTTTTTCTTGATCAAACAGATTTTCCGTGTTTTTGATTGGGATATATGCTATGACAAGTAGGACACAAGTAGGGAAGCGTATGCGTGCATGCCCATTTAAGTGAAGAAATGCTCACAGCCTGCGAGTGAAGGACGTTTAGGCATGTTATCTGGATTCCAAACTCGGCGTGGGATTTTTGTTTTGTTTTGTTTTGTTTTGTTTTTTAATACGTGATATTTTGTGGTCTTACCTATTAACATTTGTGAGCTTATTTCTTCTATTTGTATCTTGTAAAATTTATCTTCAAGTTGATTGTAAGATGTATTGTGATATAATATGAAATACTTCAATAAAAAATAAAGAAATGTTCATGCATATGTTTAAAAATGGTGAGGAGAAATGAAAACTGAAATCGGAACTGTCCAAAATGATTATTTGCATGGTAATTTCAGATTCCTTGTGGATGATGTGCCAATCCGTGTGTTCAAGAACTGCAAGGACTTAGGGGTGAGGTTCCCGTTCAATCAGCCGATGAAGCTGTACTCGAGCCTGTGGAACGCGGACGACTGGGCGACGAGGGGCGGACTGGAGAAGACGGACTGGAGCAAGGCGCCGTTCGTCGCGGCTTACCAGGGGTTCCACATCGATGGCTGCGAGGCGTCGGTGCGGGAGACATTCTGCGCGACGCAGGGGAAGAGGTGGTGGGACCAGAGGGAGTTCCAAGACCTAGACGGCTTGCAGTACAGGCGGCTGCAATGGATCCGCCAGAAATACACCATCTACAACTATTGTACCGATAGGTCCAGGTACCCAACCATGCCTCCTGAGTGCAAGAGGGACAGGGATGTCTAAAGACGCATCATGCTATTGCCTGCCAGCATACACTCGATTTAAATTAATTTGGGTTCATATATGTCATGTTTTTATTTATTAGTGGTCTTTTCTAGCTGAATATCGATATTGGGTTATTCTATTTATTTATTTATTTTTATTTTATGTTTATTTTCCTCGGTTTGTGTTTTATTATTTTCCCATTGATCTTTTTTTTTTCAAAAAAAAAAAAAAATTCCTTTTGTTGGCATTGTAATTCTAAAATGTTCCTTGGGTGGGAGCTATATATACATATACATATGGAATTGATCCGCAATGAGAGACTAAAATTTATCCTTGTTAAGATGTTTTAGTTGGTACGAAATGCTTGAGCTAAAAAAATAAAATAAAAAAAAAGTTGCTGTGTCAGACACCAAAATACTTTTTATGTAATCGTCTTCGTAAATGATGACTTTTTTCGTGGTATTGACCCGATGGCACCCATTTTTCTAGTGGTAATCTATTTGGAAGTTTTGTCTTGCCCCTTTCCAAGAGGTGAATTTACGTTGCAAAGCTCTCATGCTATAGTTACTTTGCGAAGAGATAAAATTTTTTAATGTAAATATTTTTAAAATAAGAAATGATGTGATGTAATAGAGATATTTACGATGAATAAAGAGAATAAAATTAAAATAGATAGATTAAATGTGTAAATAATTATGTAAAAACTATTAAAAATATTGTAGTTATATGAGATCAAATAAAAAATAATTAAAAAATAAAATAGTTACAGAGAATTAATAGTTTTAGGCTTTACTAAAAATTTTAGGAGTTATTTAAAGCTTAGATGAGATGAAAATATGAAATGAAAGTATATTGAAACTGAAAAAGAAATGTATGTTGAAAATTTGAAGTTAAGTTTATCATGTTGGATACTAAAAATACTTTTAATACAATTTTCTTACCCATGGGTTGTATTAGTAATGTCTTGCTAGACCATTGTTAATGGTTCTTTATGCCCGGGCCAAGACTAGCTTGGTGGGTTTGTTGAATGTTGAGGATGTTAATTTTTAACCGCATTTATTTAAGTTGTTAATAGTGAGCCTAGAAACTATTTGGCACTTGTGTTAAACTCGTGTAGTCAACTTAGACAGGATTTTCAATATAAAAGAAAGGATTTTTAGGATTTTTGTACATGTTGTTTGGGTAATTGAGGTAGAAGAACTGAAAATGAGCAGTAATGGCTCCCTCAAATAGGACATGTACAATGCGTAAGGGCATAACTGAACTAAATGGTACCCAGACCTTTCTGTGGATAAAATCTGCTAAGTAAGATAGAAAAATATACTTTTAATTGATTTATATATACAAATAAAAAAGGACATGTATAAGGACATCAACATAAAGAGTCTTGATCTTTTGCAACCGGGTGAAAAATCCAATTTTAAATTTTCTTAAATTTTTTATAAAATTATTAATATAAGTGTATTTAAGATATAAGACGATTTTTACCAGTTTTAGAGATTTATACATACTTTTTTAAAAAAAATATAAAGATTAAAATATACATCTACTTCATTCATTGTATTTAAAATTATTTCTTTTATTAATATATTAATTTTTATCTCAATTGGATATGTGCATGAGCCTCATTTGAAAGGTATAAAATCAATATAATAGAACAGTTTGATGCAAATAACAACTTTTTAAAATTATTTTTTAACATATAAATGATTTCCGATATAATTTACATATGGATACTTTATACAATGATACTTTAAAGTATCATTGTATAAAGTATCCATATGTAAATTATATAGGAAATAGTATAAAATTTATTTATATAGTAGTGAATTAAAGAACTACTAAAAATGAAAAAGCAATACAGAATTTCATCATTAGTATCATATGCGCTATAGTAAATCTCTTAATCGTGAATTAATTGAGCCAAATCCTTAAAATACAAAAATTTTCCACAATTTACGAAATAACACTATACATTCAATGTCCTGTTATCAATCTCAATCCTAAACAATCCAAAAATTAAAAGATTTCTTCACTCCCACTGACTACAAAGCAAAGAACGAAACAAACAAACAAACAATTACAAGGCAAGCAAACGTTCGTACCTCAATTGAAATGGAAGTGAATGGGTTTGGCAAGTTTAGCGAAACGAGAGATTCATGTAATCGCCAAACGGCTTTGAAATGCAGTCATTGAGTGGTATATAGGTTTTTAAAAGTATAAATAAAAATTTATATAATTTGAAGGGTCATATTATGCATTTCAATTAAGTAAATCTAAAAATAAAGGTACCAAATACCATTTTTATTTGATAAGTATATTTTTTATTTACTAAATAATATTAATACCCGATCTGTATAATTTTTACTACAATGGTAAATATATATTTAAAATCAAAAATATTTTTTCAAAATCTAGATAATGTATAATGTTCATTATTAAATATTTTTATGATGTACAAAATTATTCCTAGATGTCGTAAATATTTGATGACATTTGGGATTAAGTTATATCATGTCCTGTAGTTTTCAAAAACATTTGCTTTCAGAATCAAAATTAAAGGTACTGGATGACTTACCATATAAAACAAAAAATTCATGAGTTCTTGTATAATTTCCTCATGCCAAACGGCCCGCTATGATCTTAAATCTTTGGTTAAACTAGGATAAAAAATAACAAATACATAAATTAGCATAATTAGGTATAGCACCCCTTTTCTAGGCAGTTAGCACTCAATGGCTGGTCTATTTTAGCCGACCTAAAATAAAAATTACATAAAAATAAAAAATCTGGTTAAATTTATATTTTAAATATAATACACGTTAGAAGTTTAACAATAAAATCAAAAATATTTTTTTCAAAATCTAGATAATGTATAATGTTCATCATTAGATATATTTATGATGTACAAAATCACTCCTGGTTGTTGTAAATATTTGACGACATTTGGGATTAAGTTTTTTTTTTTTTTTTTTTTGATAACGGGTCTATTCTATACCTACCCTCTTTCAGTTTGAGAGGGAGTAGGGATAGAGAGATCTAAGTAATTCATTGTCAAAAAATTGTCAGTACAAATTTTCCCAACAACAGCATTAGGAGGAGTACCCCACCAAGACAAATGGTTCGTGGAAGACACAGCGACCAGGTCAGCAAGGGAGTGCGCAACAGCATTTCCCTGCCGTAAAACATGATGGACAGAGAAGGACTCATTTCCCTTAAGGATAGATCTAATATCATCAATTATAATTCCCGCAGGGGAGGAGAGAGGTTCTTCATTGGAAAGGTAAGCATAAAGCAGAAGAGAGTCAGTCTCGAACATCGCAAATCTGATTTTGAGTTGAATGACCCATTTGATCCCCAGCAGAAAAGCGGTCGCTTCAGTGAACAGCGGCTCTCTCGTTCCTTGGCGCCTCTAGCCCCGTGCAGCAATAAATAGGGATTAAGTTACTTCATGAAAAAGAGTTTTCAAAAATATTCGATTTTCAGAACCAAAATTAAAGACGCATGGATGAATGCTATAAATGGTTTATATTTTTTTTCAATAAACTATTTTAAAATAAAAAGTCGTGAGATTACATTCGAATTCCCATATAATTTTAGACCGTCGAAAGTTCCTAATGCCAAACGACCTGCTACGATCTTAATCTTTAGCTAAACTCGGATAAAAAATAACATATGCATAAAATTAGTGTAATTAGGTGCAGGACCCCTTTTCATAGGCAGTAGGCGCTACAATGGCTAGTCTATGTTGCCAACCTAAAATAAAAATTACATTAAAATAGAATATGCTGAGAGATAGTGCATGAAAATCCGATTATACGAATCTATAATATTATTGCAATAAATGAAGATAAAAATATTAAAATAAAGTAATAACACAAAATAACAAGGGAGTCGTTATTAATCTTTTGGAAAAAATGGCACCAGATATTATATTAAACGATAAATCACTAATATTATGGGTGTGTTTGGTTGGAGGTAAAACTTTTAATGAAAAGTTTTTGAAGTAGAAGTTGTCAAATCAATAAAAAGTAATGTGATATAATAGGAGTAATGATGAGTAGTAAAGAGAATAAAGTTAAAATAGATAGGTTAGTTGTATGGGTAATTGTGTAGAAATGATTGAAAAGTATGGTAGTTTGTATAGAAAAATGTGAAAAAATAACTAAAAAATGAAATAATTATGGAGAGTGAAAAGTTTTAGATTGAAAAGTTTTAGTTGACATTTTTATGCCCTAAACAAACGCACCCTATATATACAAAGATATATGGGTTATAAGCAAATGATACATCCATGGCAGAGTGAAATGAACTGAAGCATTTTTGAGGGATGACAAGAACGGGTGAAACAGCAGCTTGAAGCTTTTATGGCTTAAGCATTTTCATCAAGATGGCTAAAATGAAGATGGAGATAAAATGGCAACAGAGCTTTTTTTTTTTTTAGTGGAGACAATTTTTTTTTTTTAATAGCTTGCGCTGATCGAGGCAACTACGCTCTTCTAAGATGGAGGGAGATGTAAAAGCTAGAGGATAACCAGCAAAGCAGCTGAACCAAGCTTCTCTCCTCTCCGTTCTGAATTTTTCTGAGAGCTTCTCCCGTCCGAACTCTAGGAGGATGCCTCTATTCGTAAGCGTTCTGAGCTGGCTGGCTATTTTCATGACATGGCCTCATTGGATGTTTGTGTGAGTTTTGCAGCATGCTTTGTGCATCTGAATGTCTGTTGTATATTTTGTACTTGCCTCCTCGTCTTTTGAGTAGAGCTCAGGTACGTCTCTGCTTTTCCATTGCTTCATCTTGGAGTAATATTCCTTAGAGGCAAAGCATTTGAGTTAGGACCATATGAAGCTCTGACGTGCGACATGGCTACGCTATTTCATTTGTGGCAAATGAGGGTAGAAGCAATAGATTGTTTGAGAGACGATAGTGATGGGTGGTAAGCATGTGTTGCCATATAGCAAATGCCAGAGTTTTTTCTTCTCCCACGTCTTTGAATCATGGTATAGCAGCGGCAAGTGGTAGCAACCATGGAAAGAACTTAGATTTGCAACGAGCCCAATGGTTAAGGGTGTTCTGTGTGTTCTATATCGGAGGAGATGATGGAGCTTTAAGAGCTTTGGGTTATAATGCTCTGGTAGTGTATATAGATCTGTACATGTGCGGCTTATGTGCCAGAAATGTTAGCCGTTGACCCTTAAGTGTTGATGGTTCAATAAGTTTGAAATCATCCCATGACTATATATCTAGCTTGACGATGCAATTTAGTTGCTAAATAATTCAAAGCACGCACATTATTCTAAGTAGCACTATTTCATACAGTAAGACTAAATTTAATTAAAAAGACGAAAAAAGGCTCAGAAAGGGGTGTCAAAACTGAGTTATTGGAGTGGTAAAATAAGGTAATAAAATGAGTAAATTAGGCTTTGAACCAACACTGGTGGAAAATCAGAGTTCATTCAAACAAACATTGTAAGAAAAAAGAAGGCATACCATGAATTCCGAATAGATGATGGCTCAAGTCTTAGGAAAATTCCGAATAGATGGATTCCGAATTAGGAGTAAGCTCCGGTTTGATTCCTGCTTCGTGGTGGAGCCTGTGGCTAGGAGGGGGGACTGACACTTTTTTGGAATAATGATAAGCCTGGGTCTCTTCGTAGTTTTTCAAATCATCATATTGACGTGGATTTTTTTGGTTGGCAGTTTACCGGGTTCTATGGTCATCCTCAAAGCATTGCCGTCATCAAAGCTGGGCCATTCTCAATCAGTTAGGAGAGGGATACAATTCTCCATGGCTTGTTTTGGGCGATTTTAACGAAGTTGTGCGGCCAAATGAATATCTCAGTCTGCATACTCGTTCGCAATCCCAAATAGACCTTTTTTGTAATTCTATTGATAGATGTAATCTCCAGGACCTTGGTTTTGAGGGCGCACCTATGACATGGAGTCATAATCGCAGAGGTAGTCAGAGAGTGGAAGCAAGACTGGATAGAGGGTTGGCGAATTCTTCATGGCTAAATCTGTTTCCCTATGCTAGGTCTATCCATCTGGCGGCTGCCACCTCTGACCATTGTCCGTTATTGGTACTGATGGATCATAAAACCCGCACTAGAAGGCCACCACGGGAGTTCAGATATGAGCTGTTTTGGGCTAGTGATCCCGAGGCGAGTAAAATCATTCAGATGGTGTGGGCGACGAAACCCTTGGGTGTAGTGAGGAATGCTGATTTGCTGTCTTGGAAAATAAAGCGCCGCGGATCTGAACTTTTCTTGTGGGATCGAAAAGTAAGAGGAAATCCGAGGGGAGCCATAGATAGCAAACAAAGAGAACTTTCTGTTCTAATGAATCAGGACCCTTCTGACGACCGTGATGAATCCATTTGTAAACTCAAATTCCAAATCAATATGTTGTTGGAGGACGAGGAACAGCTTTAGCGTATAAGAGTGAAGTCCCATTGGCTTCATGAAGGAGACAGAAATACTAGGTTTTTCCATCGGGTGGCATCTAATCGCAGATGATCAAATTTCATTGCGGGGCTCAGAGATTCTGATGGGAGGTGGGTCAAGGATCAGGATCAGGATCAGATGCTAGATATGGCTGCTTCATTTTTTTCCTTGGTATACACTTCATCTGTCACGGGGGACGCTTCCTGGGTTAATGATCATATTGTAAGGAAAATCTCTAATAATCAAAGGCAGTTCTTGACAACCCCTCTGAGAGTGGAGGAAGTGGAGAGTGCGATGAAGAGTATGCGCCCTACTAAGGCCCCGAGGCCGGATGATATGTCTCCGGGGTTTTTTCAGAAACATTGGAACATTGTTGGCAAGGATATTTTTCTATGGTGTAAACTTTTCTTGGAGGAAAGTAATAAGGCCCGGAGGGATTGTCATATTAGGGAATTAAACACTACTTCTTTAGTGCTTCTCCCTAAGTTTGCGGGGGCGAATGAACTATCAAATTTTCGTCCAATTAGCCTGTGTAATGTGGTGTATAAAATTTTGGCCAAAGTCTTAGCGAATAGGCTCAAGAGCGCACTCCATGAGGTTATTGAGATTGAACAAAGTGCTTTTGTTCCTGGGCGGCTGATCACTGATAATATGTTGATAGCCTATGAAGCGATCCATTCTCTTCGGAAACGGAGGGGAGGCAAAAGGGGAGAGATGTCTATAAAACTGGATATGTCTAAGGCCTATGATAGGGTCGAGTGGGATTTTCTCAGTCAGATTATGGGGGCTATGAATTTCAGTCCGGTGTGGATTGAATGAATCAGATGCTGCGTGTCTACTGTGAGGTACCGGGTTAAACTGAATGGATTCAAGTCTAGGCTCTTCCAATCTCAAAGGAGCTTGAGGCAGGGCGACCCGCTGTCTCCCTATCTCTTTCTACTATGTGTGGAGGGTCTCTCTACACTCATCTCGAGGGCGGTAGCCCGGGGAGCGCTTCATGGAATCAGGATCAATCCGCAGGGGCCGCAAATTACTCACCTCCTATTTGCTAATAATGCTTTGTTATTTATCAGGGCGGACGGGAATGATATAAGGATTTTACAGGATATCCTTAACATATACGCTGCTTCTTCTGGCCAGTTGATAATGTGGACAAAACTTCTATCTTTTTCAGCACAAATATGAATAATCACGATCGTAGGGTGATGACCGATCTATTAGCGGCGTCGGGCATAGAATTTCACCATTATCTGGGGCTCCCAGCATGGCTTGGTAGGTCTAAGAAAGGGTTGTTCAAGGGTCTTCAGGAGCATATTTGGAAGAAAATCCAAGGGTGGAAGGGGCGTCTTCTATCATGGGGAGGGAAAGAGGTCTTAATCAAGGCGGTTGCTCAAGCCATTCCGTCTTATACTATGAGTATCTTTCTTCTCCCTAAGTCCTTCTATCAGACTATCAATGGAATGTTGAGCAAATTTTAGTGGGGTGTGAAGGGCGATAAAAGGAAGATTAGTTGGGTGGCTTGGATGGAGATGTGTAAACCAAAGCAGGCTGGAGGGATGGGGTTCAGAGATATAACTGCCTTCAACTACGCCCTTCTAGTTAAACAGGTTTGGAGATTATTATCTAACACTAATTCCTTTTGTCATGAGGTGCTAAAAGCTAAATATTTCCCAAACTCGTATATTTGGAGCTGTATTGTGGGACCTTCTGACTCCTACACATGGAAGAGCATTCTTAAGGCACGAGATGCAATTCAATCAGGCTGCAAATGGGGAGTAGGCGATGGCAAGAGGATTCGATTTTTTCAGGATGTCTGGCTTAATGCTCCTGTGTGCAAGGTGGGCCCTCTACCGTTATCCATACCGGATGATGTCAAGGTTAGTTATTTCATCAATGAAGGGACAAAATCGTGGATCAAAGATAGGGTGGTGGCTGCGGTGGGAGAGGTTGGTTGGCAGGAAATTTGGCTCATACCACTTCCCCGAGGCGAAGGTAAGGATTGTGTCTTCTAGGTACACGAACCAAATGGTCAATACTCAGTTAAGTCGGCTCATAGGATTCTTTCTCCGACCTTGTGTAATGCTCGTTTGGCCAGCTGCTTTTGGGCTATATGGAGGACTAGGTTGCCTAGTAAGGTGATGATTTTTGGATGGCGGGTACTAATGAATGCTCTCCCGACATTGTTAAACCTGTCACATAGGGGTGTACCTGTTGATATTGTTTGCGTGCTATGTAAAAGGGAGGCAGAGGACATTGACCATTTGTTTCTGGGGTGCACGCGTGTTGAGAGGATTGGTAGTATTGCTGCTTGTGGGTGCTCTCCCGAGTCGTCAGTAATGGAAACTTTGAGAATCCTTTCTAGCAGAAACAAACTGGATGAGCTAGCTTTCTTCATTGTGTACTGTTAGAGAACTTGGTTTTTGCGAAACAAGTTCAGGGAGGAGGGTGTCCAACCTAATTTTGGTGATACTCTAAGGTGGTGTCATGTTTTTATTGAACAACTTAGGAGAGCGAAACTCCTTGGTCAAGCTTGCGTTCTTGATCGCCCTCTTGTGGCTAGGTGGACTAAACCCCTTGATGGTGTTTTCAAGATGAATATTGACGCGCGATGCTTGGTAGAGAGAAAGGTCATGGGGCTGGCGGTAGTTATAAGGGATTCCCGTGGTTTCTTTTTAGCTGCCAAAGGATGGAGATGGAAGGGTGTAGCGGAGCCGCTGCTTATGGAAGTGTATGCTTTTCTCTTGGGTACCAAGTGGGCGCTCCCCCTTAATTTAGGCAAAATTCAGATTGAATCCGATTCTCTGCTGCTTTGCACTTACCTATCAAGTGATTGCTCGATCTTTTCACCTGTGGGACATGTAGTTTCTGAAATCAGATCCATCCTCGCTTCAAATGCTCACATATCTATACACCATGTATTAAGGCAAGGTAATGGGGTGGCCCATTCAATTGCTGATTTGGTTTCTTTATTTGTTGTGGATCATCTTTCTTGGTGGGGAAACCCCCCACAAGCCATTATTGGCAAAATTTGTACAGACAATTTTTTGGCAATGAATTGCGTTGATTACTCTTCTCTGAACCCATTTCATTTGGGAAGGGGGTCGGGTTAGAGTAATTCTTTTATCAAAAAAAAGTCTTAGGAAAACCGAATTGGGTGACTTGGATCCAAATACCAGTGTTCGATTCTTGCCACTGGATGGAGGTAATTTTATAATTTCTTCTTAGTGTGGGGTATTTTAAAAATCTCCTCCTGATATGAGAGTATTCATAGAAAAATTTACTCCTGAGATGTGAATGTTTTAGATGCACCTAATTATAATATTAGTTATCGTTATGTATAAATATTAATTAAAAATCTCATGAGAACCCAAGGATGGCCATGAACAGAAGAAATTAAAAAGGATATAAAGATATTAGATATTATTGATAATAGAGTACATGGTTGTAAAGAGGTGCAACACCTAATATAGTTGGTTATCGGGTGGAAAATAACCTATAATGAATAATAATTATGATTTATATAGTTTGAGAATTGTTCGAAATGTAAGGTGGATGTTAGGCAAATTGAAAATCTCCCAAATTTGTTAAATTTACATAAAAAATCTAGAACGTTTTGGGTGGTTAAGAATTTTTAGGAATGTTTGAGATCAGTTATTACTATAACTTTTTGGAAAATACTTAAGATTGGTGAATAATAGTTGGAAGTCGTTTGGAAATGACTATAAAAATATTGTGGAATCAATGGTTTGAACATGATTAGGATAGTATTGAGAGGAGCAGTAGCCCATGACAATTTGATTTTTCACTTTTGATTTTATTGTTGCTTATTCTGTTGCTTTTAGAGCTGAGTTAAAATTATTTTGCAAGTTTAATTTAGATTTTGTGCTGCTTTCTTTAAATTTTCTTTTAATTAATATAGTGGTTTTTTGTAGCCTTATTTTTAGCACTTTAATTGTCAGTTACTTTCTTTTATTTTTGCATTAGAAAATCCTATTTGTATATAGCAAAAACTTCAATTCATCGATAATTTTTTAAATTGGGTTAACATTGGGTTTGATGTGTTGTGTATGATTTTTCAATTATTAACGATGTCTAGGCTAGAGATTATTGAGACAACACCCAAGTATACTTATAACTATTTAATTAAGTCATGCCCTATGCAAAGGAAGCATTCATGAATCATGATTATATCTCTTACCCGAATAACTAAGGACCGAGTATAAATATGTAATTGTATATTAGTAAATTTTTTTTAGGACTTAGTATAAATTTTTAATTGTATATTAGTAAATTTTGGTTATAGGAATCACTAATGAAAATTAAAAAAAAAAAAGAGATAAAGAATTTCATCATTAGTATCATATGCACAATAGTAAATCTCCAAATCTTGAATTAATTGAGCCAAATCCTTAAATAGAAAAAAATTTCCACAAGTTAGTAAAAGCAGTAAAAGAGTCGATGGTTAGTCCTCTTATCAATTTCAACCCTAAACAATCCAAAATTGAAAGAATACCTCACTCTGACTCACTACAAAGTAATGAATGAAACAAATAAACAAACAATTACAAGGCAAACTAACCTTAACGCCTCAATCGAAATGGCCCCAAGTAAACGAGTTTGGCAAATTTAGCAAAACAAGAGAGATTCACGTTATCACCAAATGGCTTCAAAATGCAGCTTGTTGGATGGTATACATGTTTTTAAATTATAAATAACATTTCTATAATTTGAAGGTGGAATTATGCATTTTAATTCATTAAGTTTAAACAATCTTTCTATGTTGCTAAAAGTAATAAATATCATTTTTATTTGGAAAGTATATATATTTTATTTACTAAAATAATTTAATATCTGACTTTATATTTTTTGCTACAATGGTTAAATTTATATTTTAAAAATAATGTAAACCAGAAGTTTGGCAATACAATCAAAAATATTTTTTTCAAAATCTAAATAATGTATAATGTCCTTTATTGGATATATTTATGATGTATAAAATCACTTTTCTTAGAAACCTAGATATTATAAATACTTGATGACATTGGAACTAAGTATACATAAAAAAAAATTTACAAACTTTTGCAAATAAATATATAGTGTGGAAAAGCATTTGATTTCTAAAATCAAAACTAAACACACATGGATGAATGCTATAAATAGTTAAAAAATTTTCAATAAACTACGTTTAAGTAAAAAAAAATTTGAGATACCTTTGAAATTTCCATATAATATTCGATCATTAGAAGTTCCTCATTTCAAATGGCCTACTCAGATTCTGATCTTTACTAACCTAGGATAAAAAAACAATATACGTACAGAGTTAATGTAACAAGGTGCAACACTCCTTTTTTGTAGGTGGCAAGCATTATAATGGATCGATCTATTTTAGTAGACCTTAAATAAAAATGAAAGATGTCAAGAAATAATGTTTGACAAATGGGTTGTACTAAATTACAATATCATAATAATAAATAAATATTAAAATATTAAATAAAGAGTAATGGAATAAAATATAAAATGGAGTCATTGCAAATTTTTTTGAGAAGATTACAACTCAAATATTTCATCATTGGCATTACATGGACAAAGATACGAGGGTTACAGAACATCATACATCCGCGACATAGTTGAGTAAATAGGAGCACTTTTGAGGTGTGGTTGGAACGGGTGTAGCAGCAGCTAGGGGCTTTTAGAGCTTGGCCCTTTTCATCAGGATGGCTGAAATGGAGATGGAGATAAAATGGTGACAGATCATTTTTGTTTTTGGTGGAGGCAGCAATTTTTTTATAGCTTAGGCTAAAGGAGGCTACTAGGCTCCTTTAAGATGGAGGGAGATGCAGGAGGTGGAGAACAACCAGCATAGTAGCCGAACCAAGCTTCTCCCCTCTCTGCTGGAATGTTTTTGTGAGAGCTTCTTCCATTTGAACGCTTGGGGGATGCCTCTATTTATAGGTGTTTTGAGCTGGTTGGCTATCTACGCTGCATGGCCTCATTGGCTGTTAGTGTGAGTTTTGTGGCATGTTTTGTACATCTAAAAGTCTGTTTCATATTTTCTGCTTGCCTCCTGGTCTTTTGACTGGAGCCTGACTACATCTCTGCTCTTCTGTTGCTTCGTCTTCAGTTGCTATTCCTTAAAGGCCGAGCAATTAAATTGGGACCATATGAAGCTTCAACATGCTTGGCATGGCTACACCATTTCATGTATTCCAATGAGAGTAGAACTAATGAATTTTTCATGCGTTTCAATTGACGCTTCTATCTCATGCTGTAGTTGACTGGCTTCTTAAAACCAGCAATCCCAACCAAATCCTCATTGTCTTTGGGACTCTGCCTACATTTCAAAGACTAGTTCTATTATTTGGTTGAACAATATCTAACCAGCAAAACAAAGTTATAAAAGAGGAACATGGAAGGAGTAAGAAGATGTAGTGAATGACTTCTGTTGTATGTACAGAAAAAGAATGACTTTCTAACGCGTGCTTAGCCTTCATTTGGCCACATGGGAGACAACATAAAGCACAGTTTTACTGTTTCCATTGAAAAACATGTTTGAATGGAAAGCTTTGTTGCACAGAATCTCGTGCATTAAATAGCCTATAGAATTACTATTGAGAGGAAGAAATTTGAAACTACTTTTCTATTACAGCTGTATTCGACCGGCAGGACTTCAAATATACCCGACCAAAAGAATCCTTATTCTACTGTTTTTTGTCTACTCAATTCCCCTATAACCACAATCTATTCATAATGAATTCTCTCTCAAGTGTTTAGGGACACTCAAGTTCTTGAAAAGCTCAAGAAGATATACCATCGATGAATTTAGTGCGCTTGCTAAACTCATGCTTCTTCTTGGCCTTGGCTTTTCTTGGGCTCATGTTTGCCACTGCTTCCTTTCACAGCATTAGTGACAACCTTCATCCTACTTTTTGCAAAGAATATTATCAACGTTCACCATTTCTCTTAGGAAATCAATTTCATGGAAGAGTTGTTCGTCCACCTTTATCTTCACCTTTTGGTAATTTGGGTTGGTAGTGTCCATGCATGAGTCGTAATTTGAGAGCATCCAAATTTGGCTTGAAGCTTTGAGAGCCTGTTACAATGATTTAGATTTCGTTAGGATGGGTTGTTTGCTTATCGCCCAATGAGAAGACTTTTCGTGGGGAAGCAGTTTCAATTTGCTTCTCCTAATAATACTTTTTAAGGCTGTTTAGGACATGGGATTTTGCAGATAGTATTTATCTCTTCAAACATAGATTTTGAAAGCACTTTTCAAACAATACTTCTAGGCCCTAAACTATGGGGCCAAACAGAGCCTTAGAGATTAAAATAAACAATCTCATAATTAACGATGCATTCAAATAATAAACAATATGAATTGTTCCTGCCTGCAAATCTTCCATAATAGATGGGTGTGCATCCTCGAGGTTAGCCACAGCAACACCCTCCTGAGGATTCTTCATGAATTCAAGAAGCTGACTCTTGCCTATCAACTTGTACGTGGTCTATAAATCTAAATAATTCACATATTACAATGTTATAGCCAATTGTAAAATTTCAAATCTCCAATGATATCCTTGATTCTCTTGACTCCCGCATCTATTTTGTTGGAAATCATGTGATACAGAAGTGTACTTGAATCCATATGTATAGAATTCCACCTGTAGACCGTATAGAGTGCAAGGTCTTCTCCCTCAGCACTTCTCTCTGTAATATTAGCAGTAGATGGGAACCACTTGTGTTATATACGAGTGAGAGAAGGACCCAAACTCCTCTATATATAGAGCCCTTCCTATCATGACTCTTAGTAGAAGTACAATACCACATGGATAGGATTGTGTACGTATCTAGTATACGCTGAGCTACCATTAGCTTAAACCTAACGACTTCTAATTTAATTAGAACACCTTTAATGTAGCTTAATTCTAACATTCTCCCAATTAGCCTAATTAAAATAAAAATGTAAAAAAGAAAAGAAAATTTATACTCAAAAGACAATATTTAGACTTAAAATTTGAAAAATTAACGAACGAGTGCACTCCTTTGAAAAATATGCCTTGTCACTACATATACAATCCTACTTTAATACTTAAGTTTAGAAAATTTGTTAATATGGATCATGATGGTTATACGGAATATGTAACATACTTCTTTCCATGTACCATGATATTAATAAACTTACTTAACCAAGTTCTAAATGGTAGATTCATAATTATGTGATTTAATAATGTCCCACATTAATATCAAATAGATAAAATCTTCTGTTTCCAATCACATATTAATTGTCAACAAAATACCGTAATGAAACAAAAGAAAATAATCATTTAATATAAGATCTTAAAATATATCGATTACATCAATAATTATCTCACATAATAAGACCTATATTTCTTATATGTCTAGAGAAAATCTTAGGCGCTAGGGCTTTAGTCATGAGATCAGTAATCATGTCAGCAGTACCAACAAAATTAATCGATATTAGATGATCATTAATCCTTTCTTATACCCATACAAACTTAGCATCAATATGCTTGTTGACTTCAGTAATTTTTCTATAATTGGAGAAGCTAATCGTTGATGAATTGTCATAATTGATTCTCAGAGGCTTAGAGATAGAATCTATAATTTTAAGCTCTGGGATAAATTTTCTCAACCATAGTGCATGTGAGGATGCTTCATGACAGCCAACAAATTTAGCTTCCATGATAGAGTCAACTACATGATTTTTCCTTTTACTCTTCCACGAAACTGCTCAACTAGCTAGTAAGAAAATATAACCTAATGTGGATCTTTTACTGTCTATGCAACTAACAAAATCTGAATCTGTGTAACCGATCACTTCTAATTGATCAGTTTTTACATATGTGAGCTTATAACCTTTAGTTCCTTGAAAATATCGCATTACTTTCTTTACTGCTTTCCAATATTTCATTCCTGAATTGCTTTGATATCTTCCAAGTAATCCTATTGCATAACTGAAGTCAGGAGGTGTACAAACTTGGGCATATATCATACTCCCAAGAGCAAAAGCATATGGGATGAACTTCATTTTCTTTTTCTCAATCTCATTCTATGGATACTAATGCAAACCATATTTTTGACCCCTTAAAGATTGACATTTCACATGATAAGCAGTTGAACACTTAGAATCTTTTTAAATATTTATTGATATAAGCCCTTTGTTATAACCCTAAAAGTCTTTTAGGTCTATTTCGATAGACCTAAATTCCTATGATACATGATGTCTCACCCATATTTTTCATATCAAAATATTCAAAAAGGAAACTTTTAGTGTTATGTGAAAGACTTAAATCATTAGTAAAATATCATCTACATGTAGAATCAAAAATAAAAATTTACTTCCACTCAACTTTAGATATATACATTGGTCACTAATGTTTTCTGTAAATCCAAAGGAAGTGATAACTTTGTTGAATTTTAAATACCACTATCGAGAAGGTTGTTTAAATCTATATATAGATTTTTTTTACTTTGCTTACTAATATATCCTTTCCTTCCATTTTAAATCCTTCAATTTGCATCATGTACACCTTTTCTTCTAAATTTCCATTCAAGAATGTCATCTTTATATCCATTTAGTATAACTCTAAGTCAAAGTAAGTCAGTAGTGCAAAATGATTCTTAATGAGTCTTTTTTGGAGACTGGTGAAAAGGGCTTCTTATAATCAATGTATTCTATTTGAGTGAATCTTTTTTGCAACAAGTCTAGATTTATACCTTTCTACATTACAACCTGTATGGCTTTGAATATCCATTTACAACCAACAGGTTTGCCCCTTTTAAGCAACGTAACAAGATCCTAAACTTTATTTTGATATGTGGATTCCATTTCATCTTTCATAACATTGATCAATAATTTAGACTTTTCACTATTAATGGCTTCTTTAAATATCAATAGATCATTTTTAATACAAGGATCATCAATACACTCTTTTAAATATATAATGTAGTCATTTGAAATAGTAGGTCTTCTTATTCTATGAGACCCTCTTGGTTCATTAATATATTCTACATTATTGTCTTGATGAATGTTATTTTGAATTAAGATCGGTTCTTTGCACAATAATTTCTGATTGTTGATTTGTCATATTATGATCAATGATCTTAGTTCTTGCATCTATTAGTAATGATTCAGAAAAAAAATCTCTGATCTTCTCAAATTTCACATTTCGTGGAGTTGTGCTCCACTATTTTTGTTATTCTCAATTAATCGAGCTATTCTGGTCTCAATGATCCTAGTATTATAAGATAAACTGTAAAATCTTTACCCTTTAGATCATTCTAGATACCCATTAAAAAAACAACTAATAGTCCTTGGGTTTAATTTCTTTTCTAGTGGGTTAAGTATCCTTGCTTCTACTTGACAACCCCAAATATGCATATGCCTCAATCTGGGTTTCCTACTTAAACAGCTTTATTGGGAACTCTGTTGAGGATATACATAGCAATTTTCAAGGCTTCACACCACAAGAATGAGGGTAAGGATAAGTTGCTAATCATACTTCTTACCATATCCATGAGAGTACGATTTTTTTTTCAGCAACATCATTTTATTGGGGAGTTCCTGACATCGTATATTGAAGTTCAATACCATTCTCTTCTAGAAATTTACTAAATCGATCAGGGATTTGACCTAATTGACCTTGTTTACCATAATATTCCTCACCCCTATCAAATCTCACAACTTTAATTTTCCTATTCAATTTCTTTTCTACTAACTCTTTGAATACTTTAAAGCGTTCAAATAATTAAACTTTTCATGTGATAGGAAAATAAAACCATAATGTGGGAAATGATCAATAAACATGATAAAGTACTTTTCACTCCAATACATGACGAGAATGAGCCACAAATATCATTGTGGATCAATTTTAAAAGTCCGTTGCTTCTCGTGGCATTTTTTCTGGGTTTTAGTTTGCTTTCCTTTAATATAATCGATGCATATGCCAAAATTAGTAAAATCTAAAGTAAGTAATCTCTCATCTTTTACTAATCTTAATATCCTTTCTTTCAATATGTGACTCAATCTTTTATGCCACAACATAGAGGAATTTTCATTAATCATACCACGTTTAGTATCAACACATACATTTAAGGTAGATGAAGAATTAATAAATGAACAATTTATACTTATTTGATATAAACTATTAAGCAATGTTCTAGTTCCAACTAAAATAGAATATTTAAACAAAGAAAACTTTGAGTTTGCAAAACTGAAAGAATAACATATTACATCGAGTTTTGGTAAAAAAATTAAATTTCTAAAAATAGATGAAACATAGAAAACATTATGCAGTTCTAAAAAATGCCCTGTGTCAAAGCGAAGCCTGCAATTTCTTACTGCTTTAATTTTAGACTTAATTAGATTACCCGTTAAGATTGATGACTCATACGGTTTTGGGTTGCGGGTTGAATGAAATGCCTGCAAAGAGTTTGAAATATGGATAGCAGTACCAGAATCAATACCCCATAAATTAGAGAATACATTTATGAAATTAATTTCAAGGCAAACATGTACGTAATTGTTACCTTTTTTTTCGAATTAATTCTTCCGCTTGAGACAATCTTTCTTAAAATGTTCTTTTTTATAAAAATGATATTTTTCAATGGATTTTTTTAATCAATCCTCTAAGCCTTTCTTTAATGGAAATTTATTTTTTCCCTTTCCTTTCTTTGACTTATACTGCTTAGGAATCTATGTGAAATTGATAGTCATTGATCCATCCTGCTTTAATCTTTCTTCCTCTTGTACACACATGGATATTAATTCATTTATCTTTTTGTGTGTTATAGGAGATTTGGAATTGTGAAAACTGAGATAGAAGAGAATTTAAGACAAATATAATTAGGAAAGAGTCAAAGATTTTCATCCCCAGTTCATTAAGTTTTCCAGCTATATTTGTTATTTCCATTATGCGCTTTAACGCTCCACAAATGTCATCATATTTCATTGAGGTCAATCTATTAGTGAGCACTTCAGTCAATGCTTTATTAAACCCGCTAAATTTTTTCTTAATTGAATCGAGATAAGTTTTAGCACTTTCATCTTCAAGGTCAAAAATAGCGTCCCTAATATTCCTTTCAATTGTACTCTTTATAATCATAAGAGATAATCTATAGGAAAGCTACCATCTATCAAATTAAAAATTTTGACTGTCAGTACTTTCAGGTGTTGGGTCATTAGGTTTTGCAACACGATGGACTAAATCAAGTCCAAACATCCTAAGTTAATAAATAGTTGCTCATGCCAATCAGAGTAATTTGATTCATTCAGTGTCAGAATATTAGACAAATGAAATTGATGAACAGGAGCCATCGCTGTAACAAAAAAATGATTAAGCTTATGTCACTATTATGATTTAGATAAACTATTACATAACAATTCAATTAATAATAATTAATAATAGCTAAATTTTAAAAATTAATCACACAAGCAATAATGCGTGATTATACTCATAATTCTATGATAAATAATAATATTCAATAATTAATTATGAATACACAAAGTCAAGAATATCCCCACCTTTGGGTTAAAAATTTTCTGCATTTATGTAGTTCTAATTAATCATTAATAAAATATTAAATTACAGCCACCTTTGGGTAGAACTACAATATAATATTCTTTAATAATGCAATTTTCGTGATAAGAGGAAAGTCATATTATGCTCTCTTTGTTTAATAAATTTGATTAACTAAACATCTTAGACCTTTTAGGGCAACAAAAGACATAAGGATGAATAATATTTATTAAACATAAATT
The DNA here is from genome assembly GCA_030490835.1 of Annona cherimola. Lineage (NCBI taxonomy): Eukaryota > Viridiplantae > Streptophyta > Magnoliopsida > Magnoliales > Annonaceae > Annona > Annona cherimola. The sequence continues at coordinate 87,724,166 of CM059975.1, read as the reverse complement.
TCATAATGATGGTAAGTTGCAAGTTCTATTATGAGAAAAAATAAACAATAATATTCTTTCCATTATTTAATAATTTGAAAATTATATATTTTAGGCCCTTTGGGGCAACTAGAAATACATAATCACAATCATTAATATAAATTACTTAAATTAAATAAAAATAACAAATCATAAATAAATTGCTTACTAGATATTCATAAACTAACCACATTAATTAATTGCACATATAATTCAAAATTTGCATGCATTTGCATAAATTCCTAAAACCTTATATTGTTGACCTATTTAATTCAATCGGACCCTTCCATTAAATTCAAAATATCAAAAAAATAGAAAACCATTATTGGATCGTCCAATTTGAATGACAGGATAAAAAATTATATTAAATTATATATGGACGGTTCATAATGGGTCACATGTCCTCTATTGGGTGGATCAAAATTGGACCAGCTAGGCTTGGGTTTGGGCTGGACAGTTTGGGCTAAACCCAGGCTGCCTGCATGGGCTTGTGAAGCTGGGCCTGCTACATGGGCTTAGTGGGAGGCTTGAAAATGCCCAAGCCCATGAGCAGAGGAAGAGTTGGTTTGTTAAAACAATTGCCAAGGGGTTTTTCCGTAAATTTCTGGCCAAGGGGTTTTTTGTAAATTTCTTATCATCTTCTTCCCTAATGCCAGAAAACCCTAGCCGCCCACCCAGCCATGACGCCGCCGCCTACTGCGCAGTTGCCCAGTCTACCACCTGCCGTTCGCTACCCCAGCCCACCGCACACCGTCACCGCTATTGTCTCTCGCATCACCTTCTCCACTGTTGTTCTGTCCAACCTGTCTCCTGCCTCCCGCTGTCGGCCGCCGTCAAACTGCAGCAGCAACATTCGGCAGCGTCTCCAGTGCCGCCCAATTTTCGCCTCTCCTCGCCGTTTTCGCCGGCAGCAGTAGATGCGTTCGTCGTTTCCGTTGGTAGCAGTCATCGCAGCAGCCACTCTAGTGACTTCTGACGACGGCATTTGCGGCAACTCTGTAGCAACGACCACTCGGTTTTTGCACCCCCACGTTCCAGCAACGTTTTCAGCAGCAGCCACCACGGCGGTTTCTGGTGACGGCAGCAACTCCCCAAAATTTTTTTATTATTTAATTAATTAATGGTAGCAATGGCTCTGTTCAACAATCAAAATATTTTTCTAGTTTGGAAATGCATCCAAAAATCCCTTCCACAATATAGGGGTTGAATTCATACGTATTTCAGGTTAATGCATCTAAAATCAATGACAAATATTCTAATATAATAACAAAATATTTTTGAGAATCCTTAAATAATTATGGATGAAATCTATTATTCCCAAAATCGAAACGTGCTCTCTGAGACCATATGTTGGAAATCATGGGATACAGAATTGGACGTGAATCCATATGTATAGAATTCCAACCGCAAACCATGTAGAGTGCAAGGTTTTCTCCTTCAACACTAATCTCTGTAATAATAGCGGTAGATGGGAACCACTTATGTTTTATATGTGTGAAAGAGGAATCAGTACTCCTTTATATATAGAGTCATTCCCATCATGACTCTTAGTAAAAGTATAATACCACCTGGATAGGATGCATACGTATTTAGTATACACTGGGCTATCATGAGCTTAAACCCAAAGACTTCTAATTTAATTAGGACACTTTTAATGTGAGTTAATTCTAACATATTTTCCATATAAAATATCCAAGACGTCCAGTCAGTTATTTAAGATTCCTGAAATGCAACTGTGGCTCCCCTTTCATGGGTTGTAAGCGCTATGATGGATATTATTACAATAAATAGAGATTAAAGTATTACAATAAAAATAATAGCAAAAATATAAAAAGAGAAGTTGCCACTAATGTTTTTAGGTAGATTAGAACCCAAATATTGCATTAATGGATAAAGCAATGGCTTACATAAATAGAGAAATGGGTTACAGGCAAATCATATGCTATAATATAATAAAAATAAATGAAACATGTTTGAGAGGGTTGGAACATGTGTAGCTGGACTGGGGCTTTGTATATTTTTCTGGATTGATTGAACGGTGGCAATAGTATTTTAATTGGAGGATGAAGAAGGAAATGAAGGAAGAGAGGAGCTTAAGAAAATGAAGAACAAAGCACCAATGTCTCCTTCCCTTGTTCCCGTGGAGCTTATTGTCTGTCCAAACACATGGAAAGGGATAGTACTTATAGAAGTGTGGGGTTGGAGTGCTAACATGGCATCATTTCATTGGTTGTGTGCGTATGGGTTCTGGTATGTGCTGGACATATTGACATGTTCCTTGGTTCTTCTTATTATCCACCGGCTTCTACAAGGAACTGGATAAAAGGCATATTTGGCACATGTGACTCTATTGTTTGATGGCCAAGTAATGTGCTATTTGGCTCTTGTTGGCCTAAGGTGCTTACTTGGTGCTCAAGCAATGGAGCTGGACGGTGGAGATTGTCACTGGGGAGCGGCTTGGATGGTTTTGTAGTCATTGCTGCGACAGATGGTGAGAGGATGTTAAGGCGTTTGTGTTGAGATTATTGATCATGTGCTTACCGAATAGAATGGTTAATTTAATTTTGATGATTAACAAATAATTGAAATATCATTAAAAAGGATCTAACACATTTGTCTAAGTGTTCTCAGATGTTTTGTCCCTAATTATGTGTATAAAAATGAAAAGGCGAAGAAATTTAACTTTTAAGCGTTCAAAGTTCGTAAACTGTAAGTTCAGCAAGTGAAGTCGCATCCCAAGTCGACTTCGCTTGCGACTTGGGTGAAGTCCCAGCCCAAGTCAACTTCGCCTGCAACTTCGGACAAAACAGCAAAGTGAAGTCGCATCCCAAGTCGACTTCACAAATCCGAAGTCGACTTCACTCGACCCAAGTCGACTTCACCTGCGACTTCAAGGCCAGAATTTTGGACAGAGTGTTTTTCAAGACGAAGTCGCACCCCAAGTCGACTTCACCTATCCGAAGTCGACTCCAGTCATCCGAAGTCGACTCCATTTACGACTTCAACATGTAACGGTCGAAAATCCGAACGTTGGAGCTCTAGATGCGCGTGAACCTCCACTCCAACAGCTAGAATCCTTTTTCCTCTATATATACCATTGAAGAATGAACGTGGAGAGGAGAGAGAAGGAGGAAAGAAAGAGGAAAACACAAGTTGAGCTTACATCTTCTTATATTCAAGTGTGTTGAAGTTATTTGAACAACTATTGAAGCTTCAAGTGTTGCAACTCTCAAGTGTGCTTCAAAGACTATTATCTCCACATGACAAGGAGCTTCCGGAGCTTATCGAATACACGTTGTAAAGTGTAATTTCTCTTTTGTTTATTTTGTTTTGTGTTGTTGCCTTGAATCGGTATTGGAGACCGAATTCAAGAAGAAGCAAAACAGGGGGTTGGTTGGAGTTGGTCTCACCAACAAGTAATTATTGTGCATGCCCCCTAGAGCTAGAATCTAAAAGAGAGCGGGTGCTCTAGATTGTATTGAGAATACAATAGTGGAACCTAAGACACAACGGGTGTGTGCTTGGAAGAGTGGAGTAGGGAAGGTTGCCCGAACCACTATATATCATTGTCTCTTGTTTGGTTTGATTGTTTACATTTTTATATTCCATTTGCATCCTCTCATTCTATCTCATATCACGTTTCATCAAGGGGATTGAAATTATAAGGGGTTAAGTTTTAACATACCAAAGAATTTTTCAAGAACCCAATTCACCCCTCCCCTCTTGGGTTTTGCCATCAACTCGGGACCAACAGTTTGGTGCTAGTACTAGCTGGCAAGGGCTACCGCAAATTGAGGACGCCAGTGTGAAGCTAGATCACCATTTTATGGATGCTTGAATTAGAGGAGAGGAATGGGCAAGTTGCCCTTCTTCAATCGATGACGAGAGATCGATCAAACTTAAGTGATGGAGATGTGCCAAGTTCGAATGAGAAAGGTGGGAGTTGTTGGTGTGAAGCTGCATCCACAGTAAGTTGCCGCCGTGGAGGTTGAATGCTGACAGAATCAAGGCCGGCCGGAAGTTAGGTTTCGGATACAACCTTGAAGAAAGTAGATTTGTCGGGGATGAGGTATTAAGACTTTGCCGGAGAAGACGGGTAGTGGTGTGCATGCAGTCAGCTCGATGAACAGCTCTGATTGGCCGTCCAGCGGCTCTGGAAGGAGATCGCAAATGGCATTCCATAAAGTTTTCCATTGAACAGTTCCGAAGGAAGGCGTACGCTCTCCTAGGAAGACGAGTTAATTTTATAATGCTCAAGCATCATATAGGGATCTATACACATGTGGCCTCTTTGTAAGAAATCTTAGCCACTGATTCACACTTGTTGATCGCCAATGATTTTTATAATAATCACCTAAGTGTAAATTTGGCTCGATGATGCATTTTCATTGGTACCTCACACACGCATTATCATCCTAATACATCATTCCATCATATTCAACTTCTATTGCAAAAACTCCAAAAATTTTATTAAAAAATCACTGAATTACAATGATCTAATTATCTGATTATCATCTGTAGAAATGAAATGCAAGAAACAAATGAACGAATGACAGAAGAATACTAAAAACCCACCCTCAATCTATGACCTTCTCTTTACTTATAAGCACAACTAACTTACCCGAGCCCTCTTAGCTCACAAACCTCATTTCCACACACCTGCTACCTGGAGCATGCATTATCATCCTAATACATGCCTATCATGATCCTTTATTGTGCATAGGTTTGTGGGTTTTGTTAACTCCAAGGGATTTATATGACCAAGTCTTTCTCCCTTGAAGAGGAGCCTATATTGGCTTAATCCTTGTTAAGCTTATTTGGCCTCACTTCTTTTTCTGTAAAAATTGCAGAAGTACTCCACTTTTTGGAAATGATTAGTGAAAAGTATCTACTAAGTCCAAAAAATTTGTGTTAAAAAATTCTAAAAAGCATATGAGTCTTAATTAAACTATAAATCAAAGCTTTTTAGATAACAGATATGTTTGGTAATTGATAGAAAATGTCAAGTTAAAACTTTTTAATATAAAAATTTTCACTCTCCACAATTATCATACGTTTTAATCATTTTTCACATTTTTCTATACAACTAACTTACTTTTTAATCATTTCGATACAACTATTAACACAACTAACCTATCTATTTTAACTTTATCATCTTTACTATTTATCATTACCTATATCATATCACATCATTTGACAACTTTTATTCTTCAAAACTTTTCAACAAAAGTTTTATTCATTACCAAACATACCCAACATGTAAGATGAGATATTTATATCATGGAGGCAATCAAACTAAGGTAAGTTTGAAATAGGAGAGGGAAGACAAGTAGAAAACATGACGTTGCAATCTTTTTATAAGAGAATGTTTCTATGAGAATTTTCATCTATATAACTTTTACATTTTTAATATCTTAATGATCAATGGAAAATTCACTTCATCTATTATATTTAGCATCATTTATATCATTATGAGATTCTTGCATTTTATTAGTATTACTATGCATGAGCCTTATCTACAAATGTCTGAAATCAATATAATAAAATAGTTCGATACAAAATATTAATTTTAAAGAGTATTTCAACATCTAAACCATCAAAAAAATTAATATACCATGGATCAATTATTTTACAATGTAGTATTATATTCTAATGTTCTAATGCATATGTGAATAGATTTAAGTACTTTTTCTAATTTACATAAAAATATATTAATTTTTAAGCAAACATGGCCTATGTGCACATTTGATTTGGATGAAACTTAGTTTCATAGCTAAATGTATGGTGTTAGACATAAAGAATATATTTGATTATACATCAGTTATTAACATATTACCAATCAAAGTGCTTATATGGAATGTCTATTTTAGATTGAAAATGTTAAATATGTAGTCAAGCGAAGTCAATGTTGTCTTGTGTCGACACGTCAACCTGTCAATTCTCGTGGTCTTGCGTCAAATTCAGTTGGGTTAGCCATGGCCTCTGCGGGGGCGTCGAGTGCCGTGTGCGGGAGCTTTCCAGTCCAGAGAGTTTAGTGTGTGGGTGTTTGTATATATATATTTCTTGATAACGTAAGGAAATTTAAATAAAACTTTTCATTAAAATTTTTTTGAATAAAATTCATAAGAATTCGTTGACCTAAATTGTAAAACTTAGATGGAAAAATAAGATATTGTAAAGTAAGATTTCGTATGGAACACTCAGAAAAATTAATTATAAATATATATTTAATAAAAATAATTCGTGAATTTTGATAGTATAAACCTAGAAATCTATGTATTGTATGATAAAACATACATGGTACTAACTTTGCAGAGCTTATTATGATGATGAGGTTGTTAGTGTGGAGGAATCCACTTACAATTTTTAAATTGAGCAGATAGAATTCATTACAGGGAGATAATTGACTGAGTCATTGTTTGCGAGTGACCTGCATATATGCCTTCTACCAGACGCCTTTATTATGAGCCATTGACTGCTCTGCCAGTACTGTCATTAGTGGTGTTAGCATGATCTCTCCTGTGAGGGAGGAATTTGCGAACGATCCGTTGCTATGCGTGTCTTGGTGGGTTTTGTTGACTCCAAGTCTATATTAGCCTACTGTCTATTAGGCCAGTTTCACCTTCTTTATTTCTGTAAAAAAATGCGAAGTACTCTGCTTTTCATGAACGCTGGGCGAAGCTTATCTATTAAGCTCTCAAAATTTGCATTAAAAAAAATTCTAAAAAGCGTGGAAACCTTAATTAGACTATAAATGGAAGCCTTTTAGATAACATGTAAGGTGGGTCAATTTGGAAGATAAAAAAGAAGACAAACTGGAAGAGCATCTTTGCGGTCTTTTTATATTCAGGGTGCGTTTGGTTACAGTTAAAACTTTTTGATGAAAACTTTTCAGAGTAGAAGTTGTCAAGTTGATAGAAAATGATGTGATATGATAGGAGTAATAATGAAGTGTAAAGAGAATAAAGTTAAAATAGATAGGGTAGTTGTATGGGTATTTGTGTGAAAATAATTGAAAAGTAGGGTTGTTTATATAGGAAAATGTGAAAAAATAATTAAAAAATAATATAATTATGAGAAGTGAAAAGTTTTTGATTGAAAAGTTTTCATTGACATGTTTTGTGTGTAACCAAATACACCCTCAAATGCTTTGCTTTTATATATAACTAGAATACATAAAAGCAATTTCATATAACTTTTTTAATTTTTAAGAGGTTGATAATTGATGTAAAATTCAATTTATTCATCTTATTAACGCATCTTATTAACATTGCTTGTTTAGCTAAAAGATAATGTTTCATCCAAATGAAATACATGCATGAGTCATATTTGTTATTCATGTAAAATTAGTAAAAATAATTAGATCTGTTTATGTATGTATTAATGTATAATAATCCTAATAGAATTATTTATGTTCACATAGTAATAATATTTTAAATGGTTTAGATATTAAAAATACTATATAAAAATTGATATTTAGTATTAAATTATTTATTACAATAATTGTATACATTTGTAAATGGAGACCATATGCAGTGACACTAAATACTGGAAAGGATTTTCATAATAGTACAAAGGAAATATTTCCTTTGTACTTTCAACATTCTAGAAATTCATTTAACATGTACAATATTTTACCTCTAAAACAAATGTAAACACATGCCAAAATATCCATTTTGCCCTACTTCATTTGTAAAATAAATCTTCAGCAACTATAGCATAATTGATATTACAAAAGTAAACTTGCAGTGACAATTTATCACTTAAAATCTAGTTTTTAGAGACAAGTTCAAACAAATATCACAAAAGTCTTTTTGTGATGGGCTTGTATCATGTTAGTTATAGCTACATTATAGTGAAAATCGACATAAAATTTTGCCTGTTAAAAGTTTATTTTCTTGTAGTTATAGAATAGAATCTCCACTTTTTAAAAAATATTTATTTATTCTAAAAAATAACAACTTAATTTATTTATTTTGTCATTCTTAATGCATAATAATAATTTTTTCAGCCGCATTCTCATCCTACCTCTTCCCATCTAAGCTGTAACGGGATGGAACATGGATCTGATAGAATTTTAAATTTTTTCAAAAATATTTTTCTCACTCTAAAAAATAATAACTTGTAATTTTCAACATTACTTTTCTCAATTTCTAGACATTTGCATCATTCTCCGTCTACAACAATTTTCAGTCTTATGCTGCCGTGTCGTCCAAGCTATTAAGAGATAAGGCTGCACGACTAGACGCATGACTAACTTTGGTCGACCTGGATACATATTTTCACTACGTATGTAGTCAAGCAACGCCAATGCCTTCTTGCATCTCCACGTCAACCCGTTAATCCTTGTGGTCTTCAGTTGGGTTAGTCACGGCCTCTACATGGGCGTCAAGAGTAGGGGTGCAACTCGGGCTCATGAAACTCGGGTTCACCTCGACCCTAACCCTAACCTTATTTATAAATCTTCAACCCTAACCCTAACCCTAACCCTATTTGTAAAACCTCAACCCTAACCCTATTTTTGAAATTCGGGCTCGGGTTGAGTTTCGGGTTGACATGTTACTATAAATATATATCCTACACTCATTTAATCACAAATCTATTGCTAAAAAAAATCTAAAATAATAATTTATTAGAAGAAAGCAAAAAAAATTTAAATACCATTCAAGATTATAGCACATTCAAGATCACCACAAACTTTTAGGAATATTTTGATCCTAATGAAATTTACATCCCCCAATAGTTTTATTTTTTTAGTTATCGCTTTATATGTTCTTTTAAAAAAAAAAGAATTTACATTTTGATTCATTTTTTGTTTATTAATTTTTTCCGGCTTTGCCCATTCTCCATTATAGGAAATTTATCAATAGTTCATGTTGAAATCAGAACTTTCATATGTGAGGATCATGTTGATAATAGTTAGAAGGTGAATGATTGCGAGAATGTGATGATGCAATGGCTAGATAATTATTTTACTCGTGTATTTACACATTGCTGATCAATTCATGGTTAGACATAATTGGCCAAGCTTCAGAGGCCACCATGACTGTTTTAGAAATCATCTCGAAATAAGAACCGAACCACAGACCAATCAGCATTTATTTACTGCACGAAGTAAGTCAATCATCGTGGCAAATTAAGATTTCATGGTCGTGGACCATCACAATAAAATGGTGGGAATTAAAACTATGAGAACTAATTTGGGTGCAAGAAAATGTTGGATGAAAGTTGTTGCAGGAAGAAGATGCAATGCCAAGGACCAAGGTGGAGACTTTTTTGGTGGAGAAATTTAGTTGGAATAATGATTATTTTTCTGCTAGGAGCTTATTTTGATGGTTGCCCATGCAAGCAAGGAAAGCACTCAAAATATTTACTCAGTGATAATTAAATTGCAGGTAGACAATTTTCAGAAGAATATACTATTGAATGAATTAGCGACCTGAGCGTAGATGATTAAGTTTATATGGCTGCTGTAACTAAACTCGTATGCATGCTTGCTATTCATTTCTTGCATCGGGCAGGTAAAGATGGGAATTCAAGGAGCAGAAGAGTGCGGCAATTTTGAGGAATGGTTCAACTACCGGCTTTCAAGGGCTGCTCCTGAGACATATGCTGAGTTCCTTGGGAGTTTTGTTGCAGACAAAACAAGTTCAGAGTTTATTAAAGAGTTTAGGCCTGTGTGATTTGATGGGATCTCTCCTAGACTTAAAAGATAAACGAGCATCCTGCTACAAAATTCCATACTCAAATGTCCAGCAGGTCCAGAATTCATGCAGCTCGCTCTATTCTAGCACTCATTAGGGATGGCAATTTGCAGGGTGATCGAGACCTTGCAGATTACATGAGGGACCGCAGCTTTCCTCTAAATTGCGGTTGAAATTAGATGCCGGATGAAAGAAGATAAAAGGGAGCTGACGAACCGGGATTTCTGTTGAGAGCTGCCGGGGATATTGATCGTTGCTGCCGTGGTGAGTGTTGGTGCTACTCTGGTGCAGCAGCTGGGACGAGGTCTCCGGCGTCAAAGGCGGAGGCGGAGTAGCAGCAGGAAGAAGGCAGTCGGGCGTGTTAAAAACTGAAGGAGGGAGGCAGCCAAGCAGGACGAGAGAAGCCACTCTCCGGGATGCAGCTGCTGTGGGCGACTAGCCCGCCGTTTCTGCGGCTGCCGTGCTGGCTGCTAGATGCTGCTGCTGCTACTATGGTGCCGTGGCCGGGACGAGCTCGCCGACATCGGAGGTGAAGAAGGATCTGGATTCTGGACGACAGAGGAATTCTTGAGGACGAATCGCAGTCGCCGAGATCTGCTGCGGTGCTGCCGGCAAAGGAATTCTCGTCTCAAGGACTAATCGCAGTCGCAGGAGAGCTGGAGAGGGCTGTGGGAAGATCAGAGTTGGCGAATTGTAGGAAAATTTTGGGGGGGAAATCCGAAATCAGGGCACCCGCACGAAAAATCACTTTTATACAGTAAGCTATCAATTCGGGTTCGGGTTGCGCGGGTTAGGGTTCTTATCAACCCGAAACCGAACCGATTTCAAATCGGTCTTGGGTTCAACCCGGGAAATCGGGTTCGGGCTGGAGAATAGGCAGTTCCAACACTGCCAAAATGCGGGTTCGGGCTGAACCCGGCCCAAGTTGCACCCCTAGTCAAGAGTTCCGTGCGTGGAGCTTTCCCGTCTGAAGGTCTGGTGTGTGTGTGTGTATATTTCTTGATAACGTAAGAAAATTTATAATAAAATTTTTCATTAAAATTTTTTTTAATAAAATTTATAAGAATTCATTGACCTAAATTGTAAAATTTAGACGGAAAAATAAGATATTGTAAAGTAAGATTTTGCATGGAATATATAACTACTAAAAATAAGATATTGTAAAATTAATTATAAATATATAACTAATAAAAATAATTCGTGAATTTTGATCGTATAAATGTAGAAATCTATGTATTGATTGATAAAACATATATGGTACAGACTTTGCCGAGCTTATTATGTGATGAGGTTGTTAGTGTGGAGGAATGGAAAAATTAATTATAAATATATAACTAATAAAAATAATTCGTGAATTTTGATCGTATAAACCTAGAAATCTATGTATCGTATGATAAAACATACATGGCACTGACTTTGCTGAGCTTATTATGTGATGGGGTTGTTAGTGTGGAGGAATCCACTTACAATTTTTAAATTGAGCAGATGGAATTCATTACAGGGAGATTATTGACTGAGTCATTGTTTGCGAGTGACTTGCATATATGCCTTCTACCAGACGCCTTCATTACAAGCCATTGACCTGCTCTGCCAGTACTGTCATTAGTGGTGTTAGCATGATCTCTTCTGTGAGGGAGGAATTTGCAAACGATCCTTTGCTATGCGTGTCTAGGTGGGTTTTGTTGACTCCAAGTTTATATTAGCCTACTCTCTATTAGGCCTGTTTCGCCTTCCTTATTTCTGTAAAAAATGTGTTAGTACTCCGCTTTTCACGAACGCTAGGCGAAGCTTGGGGTGATAACTAGACCGGGTTTACTAGTGATCCGACTTTTACCCGACTCTTTTTTGGCAGATTAAAAGTAATATATTTTGGACTCGGGATAGTAATGGGTTAAAAATTTTAAACCGGATTAAAAAATAGGGTCCGGGTGAGTCAATCACGTCCTAACCCAAAGAATCTAGCCCGCCTCCTGCATATATTAATTTATTAAAATTAAAAACTTATATTTAAATATTATTATTATTATTATTGTTATTATTTTAAAAATTTTCACTTTTTTATAATCAACTCTATCAACAATAGAAGAATCAACTTATTCAGAAAGCAATATAAGAATCAATAAAAAGAATTCGTATGTACATAACCCTTATGTGTAATTATATATGTTATGGTAATAAATTTATACTATATTTTCAAATATTTTGTTTTCTTAATTATGTGTTTTTAATAATTAGTGAAATATTGAAACATGTAAGATTTAAATTTAGTATAGATGTATATTTATGTTTGATAGATATATAAATTCTTAAAATTAGCTTATCCGAAATACATTTTTGACCTGACTCGCTATTCTGAACCGATCCGATACTAAACTCAAAGTTTGTTCCAGAACTTATTTTAAAAAACTGAGAGTCAAATCGACCTTATCCCAACTCAGTATAAAAAGAGTCAAATTCATTTTTTAAAAAATAGGGTCGTGTTCGGCAAACTTGACCCGGTATGGCCCACCCTGATTCCCACCCCTAGGCGAAGCTTATCCATTAAGCTCTAAAATTTTACATTAATGAATTCTAAAAAGTGTGGAAACCTTAATTAAACTATAAATGGAAACCTTTTAGATAGCATGTAAAGTGGGTCAATTTGGAAGATAAAAGCGAAGACAAACGGGAAGCACATCTTTGGTGTCCTTTTATATTCAAATGCCTTGCTTTTATATAACTAGAATACATAAAAGCAATTTCATATAACTTTTTTTAATTTTTAAGATGTTGATAATTGATGTAAAATTCAATCTATTCATCTTGTTAACATCACTTCTTTAGCTAAAATAACACATTTCATCCAAATAAAATATGTGTGTGAGCCATATTTGTTATTCATGTATAATTAGTAAAAATAATTAGATATGTTTATGTATGTATTAATATATCATAATACTAATAGAATTATTTATGTCCACACAGTAATGATATTTTAAATGGTTTAGATATTAAAAATACTATTTAAAAATTAATATTTAGTATTAAATCATTTATTACTATAATTTTACACAGAATTTTCGTGATAATATAAAGAAAATATTTCCCTTGTACCTTCAACATTCAAGAAATTCATTTGACATGTAAAACATTTTATCAATAACTCCCCAAACCCCCATACCGTTACTCTCAGCCCAAAAAGAAATGTAAACACATGCGAAAATATCCATTTCCCCCCTTATCATTTGTAAAAATGATCTTCAGCGACAAGAACATAATTGATATTGCAAAAGTAATTAAAATTTAATTTTTAGAGACAAGTTCAAACAAATGTCACAAGAGCCTTTTTGTGATGGGTTTATAACATCGTAGTTATAGCTACGTTATGCTGAAAATTTACTTAAAATTTTGCGTCGCTAAAAGTTTATTTTCTTGTAGTTATAGAATAAAATCTCCACTTTTTAAAAATATTTATTTATTCTAAAAAATAACAACTTAATTTATTTATTTTTTCATTCTTAATACATAATAATAATTTTCTCATCCTGCATTCTCATCCCACCTTCATCCCAACTAAAGCTGTAACGGGATGGAATAGGGATGTGATAGAATTTTAAACTTTTTCAAAAATATTTTTTTATTCTAAAAAATAATAACTTTTAATTTTCAACGATACTTTTCTCAATTTCTATATTTTTTCATCATTCTCCGTATACAACAACAAATTTTCAGTCCTACGTTGCCGTATCGTCCAAGCTATTAAGAGAGAAGGATGCAGGACTTGACGCATGACTAACTCGGGTCGACTTGGATACTTATTTTCACTATAGCTACCACATCTCAAACGACTAGAACAAGTTAGACTACGAGCAATGACTAAATCAGAAATCCGCCCATGATGAATTTTACTCACTCAATTTAAAAATTATAAGTGGGCTCTCCACATTATCAACCTCATCATATAATAAATGCGGAAAGTCCTTAGCATATATGTTTTATCATACATACGTAGATTTCTAGGTTTGTATGATCAAAATTAACAAATTATTCTTCTTACTTATATATGTATAATTTGCAAAAATTAGATGGAAAATTAAGATATTATAAATTAAGATTTCAGATGGAACATTAAAAAAATTACTTATACATGTATAACTAAGAAGACTAATTCATGAATTTTGATCATATAAGCCTAGAAATCTATGTATATATGATAAAACATATATGGTGCTGACTCTACAGTGCTTATTATATGATGAGATTGTTACTTTATGGAGAAGTTATTCATTGCAATGTTGGATTATCTATAAGAGGTTACTACTAAAAGTTATTAATTGTCATATTTTTAATTATGGAGATTTTTAAGTATTAAGCTTATCATTTAACATTTGATCTAATCGAAATAAACTTTCAAAATTGATGTAAGTGGAATAAACAATTAATTTTAGAGGATTATTATTACCCTTTTAGGCTAGTGAAGCAAAGATTTATCAAATCTCAAGTTAGCAGATCAGTATGAAGTATGAGGTAAGTATGATCTTTTCTAATCTATAAGCAGAAGTTTTTACATTGAGTTTGAGAATTTTCTATGTTTCTTTTATGAATGTGATCGGTTGTGTCAATGTATTTTGATGTGAATTTGATGAATTTTAATTCAAAAAAAATTTATATGGTTTATGTAGTGTCTGTTTGCAAAGCAGTTTCAATTTATCTATTTGAATTGTATTTCAGAAAGCATGATTTAGCATAGCACGAGCATAATATTTGAATATATGATCATGATGTAAAAAAGACGACTTAAAATTAAAGTTACGATTAAGAGTCTGATGGATGTTTGAGTTCCGTGAGCCACTAAACTAAAAAATAAAGTTAAATAGTTAAATGCATGAGCATGAGCATTGACATGTTAAATATTTACAAAAGTTTCAACTTTCCAATTGAATGTTTATGAGTTGATTTTCAGTATGCAACAGTTCTCATTGACTTTCTTATTTATTGAGTTTGCTCGGACTCATCTTATTTTATCATATTTTTAGATGATAGACCAACATGGGATTAGTGCACTAGATAACGCTTAGACTTGACGAAACTAAATTCGAAATTATTTATTTTAGGATTGATGTAAGGAGGGCATAATGTGTATATATATGTATATATTATAGATTTGAGCATCTGGATATAGCGTGATTTAGATTTGATGAAATAAATATTTTATGTTATCGCACCTATGTGTTTTCTTATTATCATTGATCCTATAGTGTAGTATAGTAGCGGCCACTAACTTAGTTGGTGGGGCATTACACAGATACTTATTTTACTGACATCAGCACAATTCCTCTTAGAAGAGAGACTTGCGCATGATCCTTTGTTTTGTGTGGCTTAGTGGGTTTTGTGCACTCCGAGCCTATATTAGCCTAATCCCTATTAGGGGAAACTTTAGGTGGAGTCTATTAAGTTTTTAAAATTTGCATTAAAAATTCTAAAAAGTGTGAAAACCTTAATTAAGCTATGAATGAACACTTTTTTAGATAATGCTAAAGGTGGGTCAATTTGAAAGAGGGGAAAGAAGACAAACACAAAGTATATCTTTGCCGTCTTTCATATTGAAAGACTATGCTTTTATATAACTAGATTATCCATAAGAAGTTTCATATAACTTCTTCAATTTAGATGTTAATATTGATGTAAAATTTTCTCTATTCATTGTATTTAACATCACTTAAATTTTCATCTAAATCAAATATACACATGGGACACATTTATTCAAAAATATATTTATGTATAAATTAGGAAAAATGATTAGATCTATTTATATATTAGAGCTTGATTATATACAACATGATGTATTTTAGACTAAAATACAACATCCATTTATTTTTATACTTAGTTATATTTTTTATTTTTCTTCGTACACACGTTTTCCTAAGTTTATTCAATTTATTTACAAAATTTTGCTATTTTATAATACTTCTATATATTTATTTTTGATTTTTTAAATTGAGTTTTTAAGGGGTGAAAAATGACTTAAATGCCCTTGAAATTAGTATTTTTTAAAAAATAAAAAATAAATATGTAAAAGTATTGTAAAATGACGAAACTTAATATATGGATTAAATAAATTAGGAAAATATATTTATAAAGAAAAATGAAACAAAAATAAAAATAAGATAAAATAAATAAATTTTGTATTTGAGTTTAAAATACATCATGATGTATATAATCATCCCCTTATATATTTATTAATTTAATATAATAATACTTTATAGAATTTTTTAATATTAAACCATTTTATTATATAAATCTAACACATTTATAAATGAAGCCTATATGCGATAACACTAAACAAATAAAAGAATTTTCAGGGTAATATAAACTATGCTAAATGCAAGACATAAAGTGGATTTTTCATAAACTGTGGAGATATTCAACCATCAATATATTAAACATAAATGGGGCTACATAAGTAGCCGAGCCACGCCAATGCGGTCTTGCATCAATGGGTGCATTCTTGTTATTTTAATTTACCGAGGTAGGTATTTAATAATTTCACAGTAGCAATACTGGTTCAACTAATTAATTATACATGTGTAAGTAAGAAAATAATTTGTGAATTTTGACGTATAAGCCTAGAAATCTATGTATGTATGACAAAACATATAGATACTGATTTACGCAGAGCTTATTATATGAAGTTGTTAGCATGGAAAAGTTCGCTTATAATCTAGGTAATTTGCAAATATACCCATATTGTTGAACTCTAATTGTAAATATACTCATATAGTTTTAGAAATTACAAATTACTCTCATATAGTTTGATCATAATTGCAAATATATTCTGTTGTTGTGACATTATCGTTGCACCGTCGCGGCATAAGTATATTTGCAAAGTTTGCAAACTATGCAGGTATATTTGCAATGACTACATATACTTAATTTTTGAAATTGCAAATATACCCTTGTAGTTCGCAAACCTTTACAAATATACTCACACCGTGATAGTGCAATAACAACATCATTACGATATGAGTATATTTGCAATTATAGTTAAACTATGTAAGATAATTTATAATTTCCAAAATTATATGAGTATATGTGCAACTACAATTAACTAAGTGGGTGTATTCACCCTTAAACTCACCACCGAAAGATTTTTCATTTAGTCATTGCTCAGTTTGTTCCAATGCTTTAAGATGTGATTGTTGTCATGAAATTAAGTATCCAAGTCGCACTAAGTCAATCATCCCTCAAGCTATACATCCTTGTTTCTGAATAGCCGGGATGAGATGAGTGTGGACTAGAATGTAGGATTGAAAATAAAAATAAGTTACTGGTTTTAAATTGAGAAAAATATTTTTGAAAAATTTAAAATTTCATCACATCTCAATCTCATCTTATCACAAGTTAGGTAAGATGAGGATGTCATGAAAATGTTAGATGAAATGTATTGTTATGCATTAGTAATGAAAAAAGGTATATTGGGATTATGAAAAACTGTATTAGAAAGGAATAAATTAAGTTGTAGTTTTTTGAAATGATAAAAATATTTTTGAAAAATGAAAGATTTTATTACATTCTAATTGCATTTTCATCTCAGCGTAGATGTTAAATGCATTGTTTCAACTTAATTATGCACATAAATAACAAGAATAATTGGCGACTAGACCACTATATTTATTATTAAAATTAAATTCATAAAATTTAAAATTTTTATTAAATTTAACTAACTTAAAAGTTTTAATTTAGGAATTTTATAAAGATGGATTATAATAGAAAATAAAATTTTAAAAAAGACTAATTTATTTGGATATTTTGCTAGTTTTATTTATAACTTTTTAACATGTAAATAATCCTAAATATCTTTATTCATAACATTTTAACATGTAAATAATTCTAAATATTTTTATATTTTATAAATTAATTTTTTTTTATTTATTTTCAGTATATTTCATATTTTTCAATTATTTTTTCGTGTTAATATTTTTTGTGCAAGTGATTTTAAGACTGAATTTTTCTTAAAAAATAATCTCATATTTAAATGCTTGATCGGATGAGTTTGTCACGTAATCCAACTGTTCAAACTTTTATTAGATGCTTCAAACCAAGTCTATATATCCGATGCCTTGGTTACAGAATTCAGGCTTGGAAAAAGAAATTAGCCGCTTCTTTCATTTCTCAAGCATCAGCAAAAAATGGGTCTCCTCCTCTTGCCTGCATTTTGCTGCTTTCTCAGCCTCCTCTTCGCCACCCACCACTTGCCATTTCTGCCGGTTGCCGCCACCACTACTCCCCACTTCTCCAATGAAACAGATCGCCTGGCGCTGCTCCACTTCAAAGAAGAAATATTCGGAAATCCTTTGAGCTCTTGGAATGAAAGCCGCCACTTTTGCGAGTGGGAAGGAGTCACTTGCGGCCGTCGTCATCCTCAAAGAGTCATTGCTTTGAACCTTAGCAACCATAACTTGGTTGCTAGGGCGATATCGCCTCATATATCCAACCTCACCTTTCTCAGGCTCATCAGTCTCTCCAACAACGTATTCCATGGTGTGATTCCTAGAGAGATTGGTCGTCTGTTTCGCCTGCGGTCTCTTTCCCTCGCAAACAACATGTTGAGTGGAGAAATTCCCGTGAATTTGACATCCTGTTCGGAAATAAGGAAGCTTAATCTGGGTGGAAACAAGCTTTCCGGCAACATGCCTCCAGAGATCGGTTCTCTCTCAAAGCTTACCCTTTTTAGCTTTGGCTATAACAACTTCAAGGGAAGAATTCCCCCGTCCTTTGGAAACCTTTCATCCCTTAGCATCTTATATCTAACCTCCAATAGACTGGAGGGAAGCATACCGGCTGAGATTGGTCTGTTGACAGTTTTAGAAGAGTTGGACGTTTGCGACAATCAACTGTCTGGTATTGTTCCTTCTTCCATCTATAATCTCTCCTATCTCCAAACAATTGATATGGGATTGAACAGACTGCAGGGACATCTCCCGACTCACTTATTCATTTCCCTGCCCAATCTTGTATGGTTTAGCGTTGCATGGAACCAATTTATAGGACCAATCCCTGTTTCGTTGCCTAATGCTACAGGCCTCCAAACCGTTCAACTTAATGTTAACTATTTCAAAGGGACAGTGCCTATTAGTCTTGGACGCCTCCAAAACCTCACACAGCTATTTCTTGATGGCAATGAACTTGGGAATGGGAGTAACCAAGACTTGAGTTTTCTTGATTCTTTAGCCAATTGCAGCAATCTAAAGTTTCTAAACATGGGCAAAAATAGTTTTGGTGGTGTTTTGCCAAACTCTTTGGCTAATTTTTCAAGGCAGCTAGAGTGGCTAGGAATGGATGAAAACATGATATTCGGTGGTATACCATCTGGAATCGAAAATCTCGTCAACTTACAGCTACTGGCTATAGAGAAAAACATGTTAAACGGTGCTATTCCCCTTAATATTGGGAACCTTCAGAAGATGGTGCAACTATATATGCGTGACAACAAATTATCAGGCAACATTCCAGTTTCCTTTTGCAACATGACGCAGCTGAACATTCTTTATCTGTTTAACAACAATCTAGAGGGGAATATACCTCGGTGTTTAGAAAACTGTAGGCAATTGCAAGATATACGTTTGGATAACAATAACTTCAAGGGAACCTTACCCAAGCAATTATTCAGTTTTCCCACTATGTATCAATTCTTGGTTGGAAACAATTCTCTGTTTGGGAATCTACAGATGGAAGTGGGCAGCTTGACATCTCTTCGAACTTTGGATGTTTCCAACAACAACTTTTCAGGTGAAATTCCGTCTTCTCTAGGAAATTGTCGTAGTTTAGAGGATCTCAGATTGGGGGGCAACCATTTTCAAGGAGTCCTTCCACTAACCCTTAATTCTTTGCAAGGTCTTCGGTACTTAGATCTTTCACATAACCGGTTATCTGGGAAGATTCCAGAGTACTTAAAGAAGATGAAACTAGAGTATCTAAATTTATCATTTAACGATTTTGAGGGTGAGTTGCCCAGAGAAGGGATCTTTAAAAATGCTAGTGTAATTTTTGTTATTGGAAATAGTAAGCTTTGTGGAGGCATTCATAAGTTGCACTTGCATCCCTGCTTTCAAGAACGACCTAAGAAGACTTTACATTTCAGAAAAGCAAAAGTCATAGTAACTATTACTGTTGTAGGTGGCTTTGTTTTATCTTCCTTGTTGGCCTCATTTGTATACATACGGCTAAGAAATTCAAGAAAGAAGCCTTCTTCCAATCCCTTCTCCCTTGAGGATCCATTCATGGATGTTTCTTACAGAGAGCTCTTAAAGGCAACTGATGGGTTTTCTTCTTCCAATTTGATTGGTATGGGCAACTATGGCTCTGTTTACAAAGGTATTTTGCATCAAAACATTACTGGAGCTACAATCGTGGCTGTAAAAGTCCTAAATCTTTTGCAACAAGGAGCATTGAAAAGCTTCATGGTTGAATGTGAAGCCTTACGAAGCATTCGACATCGAAATCTTATCAAGATATTAACGTGTTGCTCCAGTATTGATTTCAAAGGCAATGACTTTAAAGCTTTGGTGTTTGAATATATGCCAAATGGAAGCTTACAAAATTGGTTATCCAAAGATAATGACGGTGGGAGGAAATTGAATTTGATTCAAAGGCTTAACATAGCAATCGATGTGGCTTCAGCATTAAATTATCTACATTATCATTGTCAAGTACCAATTGTTCATTGTGATTTAAAGCCCAGCAATATTCTTCTTGATGCTGACATGGTAGCTCATGTGAGTGATTTTGGGCTAGCAAGGTTTGTCTCCACTATTACTCTGAGTTCCACGGTTGGAATGAAAGGGTCCATTGGATACATAGCTCCAGGTGATAGTTCAGTTTATTAATTTCCTTTTAGCTTTATTCTATTATTTGCAAATTTATCATACAATTCTAATATTTTCCTTCATATCATCCTTGACAAATGGTCATATTTCACTAGTTGTCATCCCAATCAAAATATAAACTTCCACATAAGTCCAACTTGGATCTTTTTTAATTTGTGAAATTTTGATTCATATAATGCCAAAAGCTTGATATATATGATGACATAGAAATATATAACAAACTAATTTGGTTAATTATATATGCACTTGCATTATTCTTATGTTCTTGACCAAACATATATGATATTAACTTTGGGCACTTATTATTATAGGATGTAACATGAAGTTGTTCGTATTGCGCTATCACTAAAATTTTTAAAATTTCAATTTATGCTTCCATGCTCGCTCACAACCTTAATGTCTTTAATGAAGGCTTACAGACTAACTTGTGTTTTAATTCTTGAGAATTTTTACAAGTACAGAATACGGGATGGGAGGAAAGGCATCTAGAGAAGGAGATGTTTATAGCTATGGAATTCTTATATTAGAGATGATCACTGGAAAGAGACCCATTGATAACATGTTTGAAAGCAACTTCACCCTTCACCATCATGTTAGATTGGCTTTGCTAGCTGATCAAGTTATAGAAATTGTCGATCCATGTCTATTCTTGGAAGAAGCTGATCATATCCTTGGATTATCAATCGACTTCAAGCAAAAGACACATGAATGCTTAGGTTCAATAGCTCGAATTGGAGTAGCATGCTCTGCAGAAACACCAATGGAAAGAATGAAGATGAATGAAGTAATTGACCAAATGCATGTGATTAGAGACTTGTTTCGTGGGGTCCATGGAAAAGGTAAAGGAGTTAATGCCCAAACCTCAAGCCAAGGTTCATCTTACCTCAGCAACTATTGATTTGGACACCATGTCAAGTGTTTTCTATTGCTTATGTTTGTAACTATTTCTTTTAGTTTAATGGGCTTAGAAACAACTCCATGTAACCTTTTCAAGTTTGAAGATGTCCATAATTGATGTAAAATTCAATATTTATCATTCTTTGTTTGGATAGGAGACCACGTTTTATCTACAAATACATGCATGAGCCACGTTTGCTTCAAAATGCATATATTAGTGTGTAAATTAGAGAAAATGATTAGATTCATTCACAAATGCATTAGAAAATAATAATATTTTATAAAATCATTTATGCATACAGTAGTGATATTTTATATGATTTAAATCTAGAAAATAAAATTAGTTTTAATAAGAAATTATTTTATTATGTTGATTTTGCTCATTTATAGATGGACCCATATATAGTGATTCTAAATAAATGAAAGGATTTTTACGATAATATAAATAATTTAGCCGATTTTCATTAAACTATCATGATGTTAAAAATGCAAGGGATTTCTTATTAAAAACATGAAGAGGATTATAATAAACAAAAGTTTGGTAGAAGCGAGCCCAAGGCAAAAGTCATTGAGTTTGCATTAAAAGAAAATAGACAATAACTACCAACTTCATTCCGATAATAGTTTTTAATTTAAATGAACACTAAAATTTTTATTGTCATCTATTCACAATGCTTATTTCGTATTTTGTATTTGCCCGCAGTCATAGGAATTGGTATAGACATTGCCCATTACCAGGAAAGCTTAATCGGAGCTGATCATGAGCGTCCGCATCGAAGTCTCTCAAACTTTGTTTGGCCTTTCGCTCGATGGTTGTCTCCCGTTGGATTGTGCGATAGAGTTCTGAGCCATCCAATCAACTTTCATGGGGTATTTTACCAAATAATCCTTGACTTGTTCGAATATAGCAGCAAAAAATTGAAAAAAACCTGAATCCCTTCAAGATTTCCCTCTTCCCCCTCTTCCTCACGTCTTCCACCAACCCTAGCATCATCTACCACGCCATGACTGAATAGAATATCTTTTAAAATGTTTAAAGCTTTTTCTCATTTTCATTGTTTAATGGAAATCATACATTACAATTTGAAAAGGAAATTGGAACATCCAAAGGACAGTGGCCCACATTCGATGATAGAATTTCTCTGCATAAATAAAGAAGAATCCAGTAGCTGTAATAAAAAAGGAGGAATCTACTGGCTTCTTCCCTCTATGAAAATCCTACCAACATAATATCTTATTCAACAATTTCTTAACACAATGGCATCAACATCATCCTTTCTCTACTGGAGCTATTGTATGTGAAGAATATTGTACTGGGTGTAGATAGCATGTTGATTCTACATTTGAAGCCAATTGGACACCTATAGTTTCGCCAACAACCTCATCAAAAGTAAGAAAAAACTATTAAATGAAAAGAGAAACAACGTAATCTTGATTCATCATCCAAATTGCAGATCAAAGTATTCTATTAACAAACAAGGAAAACAGTGGGTGGGAAGAGAAGGGACTTCCGGTGGAAGAGAGAAGGTGGTGGAGCTCTCATATTTGCGTTGGAAGGCCATCATCGAAGGAGTTGATTCTTAAAAATTTATAGTCACATTAATTTTGGTCCTCCAGATTTTCAAACTCATATCCTGTCGAGAACAAATTATTGAATTGCAGAGTCCTTATTCAACTAGGAAATGTCGAAGCAAGGAGGTAAATATTGAATAATGCTCAAAATGAACAAGAATGCTTAATAAATTAATTGGTGTCGAAACAGAAGTCATCTCATATTACTAAATTCCTGACTCATACTTCAATCTCCATAAAGTAGGGATGTTAATGGTTATGGTCAACTTGTCAACCCACTCATCCTATTCGTTTATAAATGAATTTAGATTGGGATTTTTGAATAAATGAGTTATAATCTACCCACCTATTTAACCATTTAATTAAATAAATAGATTAGGATCAAGATTTTATAACCTGTCGACCTGTTTAGTAGCTCATACAACCCGTTTAACCCGTTTAACATATTGAACTTGTTTAACTCATTAAAGTTATATATATATATATATGTAAATCTCTTGGTTATTTTTCCTTGTTAAATCTTCTTCAAGTTATCTAATTTTCGTTTTTTATTGCTAGCCTAATTCCATTTTACTAATACAGCCCTATTTTCATTTCTCCGGAGCCAAAAACATTCTCTCTTCTCTCCCTATGAGATAATTATTTATTAGAGTCTAAGCCTTCAAGACGTCTACTATACAACCTGTTAATAACCGGATTATAGTTAGGATATCTTAAATGAGTTAAGATTAGGATTAAGTTCTAACCCATCTAACTCGATCCATTAACACCCCTACCATAAAGTACTAACCATTAAAATAGATTCCAAGATTTCAAAAATCTAAAGAAAGTGAAAGAGATTGCAAGATTTCACATTCATAGAAGGTTTTCAGAAGGAAGTGTGCTAGAGAGGATAGGGAGGGAGGAAGGAAGGGAAGAAGGGAAAAATGAGCCTAAAATGGAAGCTCTGTGCTTACATTCGTGGAAGAGAGGAGAGGCGAATCTCCATGATCAAAAAGGAGGGGAGAGAGGGAAGAAGAGAAAAAGGACAGAGGGAAGGTGAAGACAACTATGGTGGCAGTAGCGGTAATGCAGATGAGTAGCAGTGGCGATGCTAGGATTGAAGAAGAGCACGAGAGGAAAAGGAGATCCAAAAAGTTTTTTATTTTAATTTTTCGTTAGGATAATTTGTAGATATACCCACTTAGTTTGACATTAATTGCAAATATACCCATATAGTTTTATGAATTGCAGATTACGCTCACATAATTTTATTAAAATTGCATGTGTACCTTTTTTTTTATTGAAACATGTATACTCATGTTAATGACTAACATTTAACAGAAATAAAATGGTTGTTTAAGTAAAATATATCATTCCCAAATTGACCCTCGAACTATGGATGGCGGTTATGAGAGATCTAGTGATGGATGAACTATGGATGACGATTTTGTGAGATTTGTGATGGCTGAAACATAAATCATGGATCAACTGACGCGGTGACAAGTATTGACATGTTTGAGGCTCCTATTAAAATGGCCGTTGATTTACGCATGCTATTGGCGTGTTGCTTGGGTGATAGCATGTCCCATTGTGGTTGTGATTAGGGAAGCAGTGTTGGATTAATGATTGGGTTTGAACGAAAGATTAATTTGGTGACTGTGAAGGCACCAGATATAATGGTGGATGTGCGATAATTGAGTAGATTAGTCTGGTAGTGATCCGTTGCACAACACACTTATTTTTTTTATAAAACTGTTAATCTAAGTGTATTTAACATGTGTATAAAATTATTAAAATGACACTGATTTTCAAAAATTAAAAATAAATATCTAAAAGATTCCAAAAATGGTAAAAATTTACACACATGTTAAATACACCCAGGTCAACAGTTTTATAAAAATAAAATTTTGAAAAAAATAAAAAAAAATAGTATGTGCACTTGGGAGTAGGGAGCGTCTCCTGCTCCCGGGTGCCTCCCTGCGTGCAGGAGATCGAAGTCCCAGACCGAACGAAGAAGAAAGAACAAGCGGCGATCTGGTGGCCGACCGTGGCAGATCTAAGACAGAGAAGAGGACCATTGCTAAGGAAAAGGTTGGGCTAGGTGGAGCGGACGCTGGCAGTGGCGGTGCATGGATGGCAGCATGCGCTACTGTGTGCATTGAGCAGTGGCATCTGGAGCTTGTGGTGGCGGTGCATGGAGAGAAAGACTAGTGGTTTTCCCCCTTTGTTTCAGCAGCCATTGCTTCTGCTTCATGAAGGAAACCAAGAAGAAATTTGATAGTTCAGCGGACGCTATTGGGTTGTGCACATGCGACCAAATTTTACAAGAGGCCTGATCTTTTCCGGCCAAAAAATATTTTTTTTAATTTTTTTTCGTTTTTTTCATGGGCAAGTAAATCTATGTGTATTAAATCTATAAATTAAGTTTTACTATTTTTGAATGTTTGTAAGTATTTTTTTATTTTTAAACACAATGGCATTTCTGTGAGACCCAAAAATTACAGAAATGCCACGTCTCAAAAAATTACGGAAATGCCACTGTGTTTAAAAATTCAAAAAATACTTTAAAAATCTAAAATTGGTAAAACTTGTTTTATAAATTTAATACACCTGGATTTACTTGTCCATGAAAAACAAAAAAATAAAAAATATATTTTTTTGGCCAGACGCATGGGGGAGGTTGTGCTTCCGGCCTAAAAAGATCAGGCGGCATTTTACAATGAGGTCAATTTTGACATTATCTAATTGTTTAGCCCACATATTAATAGCTGCTAACCGCAAAAACATCTCAAGGATATGCAACCGATTTTGGTAAAACTATATGAAAGTAATATACGATTCGTGAAATTATGTATGTATATTTTCAATTAATATTAAATTAAGAAGGTATATTTATAAATTGTTCTTTTTCGCTGCTACGTTTAGACATGTTGGGGACTATTTGGTAAAAAAAGAAATTCCATAGCAATTGATTTGGTGGTGTAGAAATCTGTAGCACAGTTCAACCATGAAAGCCATCAAGCTAAGGGTGGACGAAGTTTGAGAGCTAGACTTCAACGTAGACACATATGATCAGCTCCCAGGTTTTATGATAAGATTTGTGTTCTCTTACAGCATAATTAATCATCCTTACTAATTTGTCGAAATTTTTATTTAATAGATGACTAATACCTCAGCATTAGCAGGTCTTCCCAAAGCCAAAAATGAGACCACTGTCGCTAAAGCCAAACATAAACATCCACTGCATTATGGGCTTTGGCTTTACTTAGAATATAAAAATTAAGTCATTAATACTATGTTCGGCTTACACCAGGAATTTAAGCATGGGTCTTGAATGGTGACCCTCGCCTTCATCGGGATCAAAGTAAATAGACTTCAATCCTTTCGCTAGCATGTTCCAAAAAAAAAAAAAAAAAAAAAAAATCTTTCATTGGCAGATACTCGGTTTTACTACTTGCTACGGTTCTTTGACAGTGCACTAAGTTTATTGCACATTCGTCTCCTATTTAGATGATCTGAACCACGGAAACATATTCAAATTTTACTTCGACTGTTTTTATAGGCTAACAAATATCCTCAGCTATTTAGACCTATTAAATTTGGATAATTCACTAAAATAAACAAATAGTAAATATAATGTCCCCACTTATTTCTAGCCTATGCTATTCGTTTATTAAAATATGCCAATAGTAATCTAATGTGAAAAAGTTTCAAAAATTAAATTTTTATTTCAAAATTTTTAGGTGACAAATAATTTGCTAATAATTTATTTAATAATGCAAAGAATTTATATGTTTATATTAAATGATAAAAAATACTTTCAAAAAATAACAAAATTTGTAATATAAGGAGAATAAATTTAAAAATCAAAAGTTTATTTATGTTTTTTATTAAATGATATTATCATTTGCTGTTACAGTTCAATCTTCAAAGTGGCGCTTTCTTGCTACGGAATATTGGGAAATGCCTTTACTTTTGCATTTAGGTCCTCAATAAAAATTGCACCTGTTGACCCTTAAGTATTATATCTTCGGTGGAAAACATTACAATTTGGTAATCCAGTTAAGTGCAGCCTGGATGCCCATTACCTTTCGACATGAAATTATTATAACACCCTTTTAATCCTCTTAAAAAATATCTTAAATCATCTAATTGAAATTTAACATATTTTTCAAAGGTAGTCGATAAAATTTCTAACCAAGAAACTGGAAATCAAGCAAGTTAAAAATAAAATCCATTTAGAATTTGGGTAGGATAATTAAAAGATAATTTTTAGTAAATGAGATTTTGGTTGAAATGGATTGCAGCAAAATCACATATAATAAATCAGAATAAAAAAAACCACAAGATCATATACATAAGACATCAAGATTTATGAGAAAAACTCTTCAACATAGAAAGGAAAAAACTACGAGAAAAATAATAATCTACTATCATAAGCAATTTACAAAGATACGTACCAGAATATTTCACACACATCCTTAAAGAAAATACTCTGACAACCTCTCGTACGCCACGTCGAGATACATCAAAGGCTCTTCTGATCAATTCATACCTGATATATCTATTTAAAAGACACTAACATGTACTTATGCAAAACCAATATGCACTTTCTTATTTATTTACCATACACTCACATGTAGGCCATTACACAAATAACCCATACTCAGACAAAATACAAATCTTGACAATTATATTTGTAGTTTTATGTCAATAGTTCACGAGGCTTACCTAACCAAAGGGGTCAAAACTGCAAATTTCTAAAACTTGATGTTATTTTCTAACAGTATAATATAATACTCAAAGGTTAAAAACTATAAAATTGCAAACTTGAGAGACTTATATACAAAAACCCCTTACATAGGTGATAATCATGGTTGAATGCAAATCTCTTTTTTTGGGCCTTGACCTGGTCCTAATCATTAAAAAATCAGCAAACCTACTCCCAAAATAATTCTTTTAAGATTTTGCAAATTCATTCGATGGCATTTATTCTTCAAAATTTTGCGCGAATTTATGAACTTTATTTAAAAAATATTTCTTTGATTGAATTTGTAAGCTCACATAGGCTTATCAGAAGTCTCAAACCATATGTTAAATACTCAACTTAAGCACGAACGTCACCCACAGTTGCCTAATTTTAAAAAATATATTTAAATCTAAACCACTTGTCGAATTTATTCATTTCTGTTTATTTATGATTCCAAAAATCAGACGTACTGCAAACTTTTATATGAGATATTTATATTATACATTTTTAAAAATTGTTTTGTTACATATTTATCCTTAAAAGATGCTAGTTTTTATGGGACATGATCCTATGTAGTCTGGGCACTTAGCTTCAATGCACCCAAGCACAAATACTCATTTTTATATTTTTTTGAAAATTTTTATAGAACTATTAATCTAAATATATTTAGTTTGTTTATCAATTTTTATCATTTTTGGAGATTTATAGATATTTTTTAGATTTTTTAAAATCAGTGATATTTTTAGTAATTTAACTTAAATTAACAGTTCTATTAACAAATTTTCAAAAGATATTAAAAACTATGTTAAATGCACATGAGGGGCACGGAGCCTAAATGCACCGAGGGGGCACCGATCCTAAATGCATGCTGGTGCATTTAAGAATATCAGATTTTTTATAAAATATAAGTTTTCAACAAAGGACATGTTTGTTTAACACTAAACTTTTCATTATTTACAATTATTTTATTTTTTAATCATTTATCTATATTTTCATGTACAACTACTTTACCTTTGAATCATTTCTACACAACTACTCGTATAACTGACATACTTATTTTAACTTATTTTATAACCTCTTCAATTATTATCATCATCATATTACATCATTTTCTTCTGGTTCAAGAATTTTTTACCAAAAATTTTCATTCAAATGTTTTTAGCTTCCCAAATACCCAAATACATCTAAAAATTATTTTTAGTAGAATGATAAAACAAAACGTGTGTAAAAATGATAAATGTTTTATATTTTAAAATATAATTTTTAAAATTAAAAAAACAAGGGTAAGAGGTAAGCATTGAATTATTAATAATATTTATTAGGCTTCACTTTTTTTTCCGACACTTGATCCCAGTGGCTCCTAGCAAAATTTTTATGGGTGTGTTTGGAAAGCTGTAAAACTTTTGATGAAAAGTTGTTTTATGTAAAAGTTGTCAAATTAGTAGAAAATGATGTGATATTGTAAGGGTAATGATGAGGAGTAAAGAGAATAAATTTAAAATAAATATGTTAGTTGCATTAGTAGTTGTGTAGACATAATTGAAAATTAAGGTTGTTGTATAGAAAGATGTATAAAAAATATTTTAAAAAAAAGAGTAGTTACGGAGAGTGAAAAGTTTTAACTTAACAACATTTTCAAATTACCAAACATACCCTATAAATCCAACTTTAGCTTCCACTACAAACTCTAGTTACAGGCAGGAGCCTTTCACAAACAAAATTTATTAGTGGCTATGTTTTTGAAAAATAAATAGTTATGGACTAATAGGATAAAATTTTAAAATTACAAAGAACGAGGTAAGTGTAAATAGATGGAAAATTTATTATAAACCTCCCCTTCGATATTCAACGTGCAATTGTCAACAGCAAGATGTGTGTTAGATGTGTGTTAGATGTGTCTTGTATTCCGCTTATACTAGAATTGTGTAGTTTGCGTATCTTAGTTGAGTGGGTCTAGGTTTGTGTATGGGTTACACAAAGTTGTCTATAAGAGTTATAAATAGACATGTGGTGTATAGCGTTAAGTAGAGAGATCACACAGAGAGTTTAGAGAGTCCCGGTGTGAGAGATTCTCTGAGAGAGATAGTCTGTTGCCTGTGGGAGGAAAGTTGTAATTGATTAGGTGATTAATTAATTACTTTTTCCTTTGGTGGAGTAGGCTTGAAGCTGATTCACGTTATCTTTCTATGTTCTTCTGTGCTTGGAATTGATCTCAACCCTAACAATGTGCATGTCCAGGCGGCTGATAGAGTACGTGCAAGAAGTTAGTGGGCCTGGTGAGTCGGCTTATGAATAAGAAAACGTTACGGGAGAAAAGGACTGTTTTGAGAATTGCTTTGTTGTTTCGGTCTTTCTTGTTGTGGGAGATAGCTTAGGGATAGAATAATTTTCATTCGCTGTAATTGCTATGGAAAGGGAGGTTTTCAGCATAATGCTCTGTAGATCACTGTGTAGTTTCAAAAAAAATCTGTGAACCGAATTCGGACAATATCAAACCCGGAACCATCCCAACCAAAAGAAATATTCTTGAGGTAACATTTGAAGAATGCCTTCTCCAAAAAGTTAAAGGTCAAAATTTTCATCTTTCTTAGCAAATACATGCACAGCATGCCCATTTTCCATGCATGATTTCAGCAAACACAGCTCTTCTAGAGATGGCTTACAAGTCATAACATGCGCCTCTGGAATAGAAACTTTCATTGTCTGTAACTATGGAAACACATTTCATCACATATCTAACAAAAATACCAATTTATCTAAAACATTAATTTCTCTATGCTTTCCGAAGTAAGAGAAAAATACCTATGCATGATAAACATTTCCATCAATTATGGGGGAATCATTTTCTGAATGCTGGTTCTAATACACAGATATAATACCTGTTTTCCTTGGAGATCTCAAAAATGACTGCTTTTCTCCTGCTCTGTCATGAATTCACAAGGGTTGATAGTGTTCTGGAAGATCTTACAAAGGATCTTGCATATGCAACAGGTAATGCCATTATCTTCTTTGCTTTGCTAACATATGCCCTTTTGGTGAAGTTGTCGAGTCGCTAGCTTCAATCTCATCTAGTATCTTACGGTATAGCAGCAACACGGCCCAGACCTGTACGCAATCATGCCAAGAAGTGTGAGTTTTGTTATTGAGAATTTTGTGAAATTTTTATTTTGACAGCGAGAATTGAAATTTTGAATTGCTTGCATCATGATTGGTATTACAAAACATTACTAGTATATCCTTGTCAAGTTTTGGAATTCTTATACTCACCGGCCATCTGCTAGCTTGATTGAGCTCTGTTATACCTTTCTCAGCTTCCTGAAAGAACTTCCTTGCCCTTTTAATCCGGTTCTTCATGAAGCTCCTCCATTTATCAGTCACTCTCCCAGAAAATATTGTCTTCTTCTGAGAGTCCTGCTTGAGCCAATTCATCCTGTGGCAAGCAAATCTTTCCTCTCCTTGCACTGGATATTAACAACCCATGGAAAACACGTTTCAGTGGACGATACAAAACTTGAACAATTAAGCATTGCATGCAATGAGTAGCATGGTGGACCCACTTTCACAGCTTTGAGTATGATATCACTTCAAACAGAATGATGAAGAGGATTATGATTATGTTAGGATTTGATCTAAATTGAAAGCCCGACCATGTCCTTCATAACAGACCGAATTAACCCCTATTGAATGATGAATTCAGCAGCTCACTAAGTGAATTTTAAGAGAGATTGAACATGATATGAAAACATTACGGCTATTCACTTACTCTTCTCCGACATCCCTGAGTATGTTTGTGAGCTGATTTGCGATTCCCAGTGCCAAAGCTGCATTATACACACTCACTGTTGTTGCCTGAGAATCTGCGTCAATACCCATCACAGGTACACTCATCAATCCAACTGTACCAGCTACATAATAACAATAGAGGTAGAGTTCATCCAAGTTCTCGTATCTTGATTTAACAAGGTCCATTCTCATTCCCTCGATCATATCTTTGGACGGCTGGAAGACAAATGGAGAATAAAAGTGATCATCCAGTTCAAATGAGAAATCCAAAATCACTGTCAGAACTAACAGAGAAGTGTGTTGTCTAAAGACCCTGAGCAACAAAAATTCCTTTAAATGTCACATTGATTCAAAAATAATTGGTTGCATCAATGATGAAACAGAACTCTTTTAGTGGGCTTTAATAAGTTGTCAATTTGATTGGATGATTAGTAGTACCTAACACAACAAAAGTCCTGTCATTAAATCCCCTCTGGAAAACAGGGAAACTGGCACCTAAAGCAATTTTTCTTCTAAAAATTTTGCAGTAAAGATTCGAGGGTGTCATCCACTACAGGGAAGATCTTATCAGCTGTTAATTGGATCATTTGTGCTGTGCTGAGGCTTTTCTTCTTTCTTGAGGAGGGAACCAAGTAAAGGTTTAAGACGCGGATTACTTGAACAAAATCACCTCTACCAGTTAAAATTTAAATAAATATATATAACTATGGAAAGAGAATTTTAGTTATTTCAAGATAAAGAAATTGTTAAAGTATGAAGAAAACAGTGCTTAGGTTACAAGTTATTGAAGGGAATCAAAAAATATATTTTCTAAATATAAAGGCATATGCTACAAATATGAAACTTGAGGGTAAAAAGTAAAAATTATGGAAACTTGAGGGCTATAATGCAAATCCTCTGCTGCCCGCATCACCGACTTTTGTCGTTTTCTCGAGATTGCTGCGCAGAGCAGGCATGGCAAACTCACTGCGTACGCGGAGCGCGTATCTGTACGCGACGCGCGCGTATGATGCGATTTATATACTGTTCACCGAAGCATAATTCGATCCCAAAGCTTTCTTGCTTGCTCGAAAGAAAAGGCAAGCAAGCAGGCTACCGGAGCCGGCTTCTGTGATCCGAAGGTAGAGCGGCAGCAAGGCGATGGGCCTTCCTGGAGAAGATGCGGTCGCGAAGAAGGATGATATTGCTACTCTCTTGGCCGATTGGATGCCGTACCTGACCCAGGGAATGTGTGGAAGTTGCCGCAGCAGCTTTCAGAGCCGTCTTCAAAATCTTTCTTCTTCTGGTAATATCTCTCATCTTCTCCTACATGTATAATGATAGATTGAGAATCGCTGTTATAGAATTTTGCTTTCAAAACATGCGATGGTTGAAAACAGAATTTTTCATGTCGATCGGTCGGATTAGGGCTCTGTTGCGGCATTGATATAATGATGAGAACAATAATATTTGAGCATATTGTAGAGGTGTTGAGAAGTAATTAATGAATTCCACAACATGTGCATGATTTCACCAGAATGAAAGGATCCGAAAAGATCGGCGTTTCCTTTTTGCTCATATTGGGTGGTAGCCTGATAGAGGAACACTTGGGCAGAATTGGGCAAATCAGTTGGACAATTGTTTTTATTTTAATGCTCAACCAAGGTTGTACATAAATTTAATACTGGTGAAAAGTATTTAGTATGTATCCAATAATTAAAATGCTGATTCTCTATGCCGTATCTTCCCTTACATATCGTATGTTGTGGCCTTATCATCTAACCATATTTGATAGGGTGGACTGAGATTTTCTAACATTTTATATAATTGGGTTTTTCGATTAACACATGCGGACTGCATACAAGCCAGACAAAGTTTGTGCCCAAAAGTTTTTCTGGATTGGGTGAACAATGAGTGTTGATATTCTTGAGACAATACATTGGATGGTCTCAAAACAGATATTGCCGCCATCTTTCTTTAATCGGTTTTGAATTTTTGCTTGCAGTTAAGTGAGTTTATTGAACTTGGTCAGCATCAAATCAATTTTGTTTTTAATTTATTATTGGTTACAGGAAATATTAGCGGGGTGATGTTTGCTGACAATTTGGTTGATTTCTGCTCTGCAGATTCAAGTCTGTATACTCCTGAAAAGAGTTCTGCTTCATCGATTAACAGTTGTGAAGATAACTCTCAGGGTAACACAAACAGAAGACCAGGTTCCAATTTGATCACACTTTGTAGGCATAACCATAACTTGCCAACTACTCCAAGCAGCGAGCATTTGGTTTCTAAGCAAAGCCAGCATCCACTTTCTAAGCAATCTTGTGGAGATGATTTCACAGCAATCTCATCTCAGGACAATGCATTAGCTCATAATGCAAATGGTTTTGATTTATCTAAGGAAGAGGGGGAGTGGATTCGTTTTTCACAAGTTGGAAGGAAAAAGGACTTTGCTTTGATTGAGAGAATAAATGGGAAACCAGTTGATGTTTTGATGGGACTCGAACTTCACACCCGTGTTTTCAATGACATCGAGCAAAAGAAAATTGTTGATTACATTTACAACCTTCAGCAAATGGGTCGAAAGGGGATGCTTCGAGGTATGTATGATTTAGTTTCAGTGCTGATTTACCTTATTTTGTTCCTAATTACTTGTTTCCTGTTGTTGTGCTATTGGTACTTCATTTGTTTAATTGCTTCTTACTTACCATTAATCAATTTGCAGAACGCACATATTCAGAACCAAGGAAATGGATGCGTGGCAAAGGTCGTGTAACCATTCAATTTGGCTGTTGTTACAACTATGCAATAGTAAGTGTTTACGACTGATATCCCAAGCCATAACACGCTTAATTTTACATCTCCTGTAACTATTTTTCTGATTACTAAATCTAATTGGCAGGACAAGAATGGGAATCCTCCGGGAATTGTTAGAGATGAAGATGTGGATCCTCTTCCACCATTATTCAAGTCAATTATCAAGAGATTGGTGAGATGGCATGTTCTTCCTCCCACATGCATTCCAAACAGCTGCATCGTCAATATCTATGATGAAGGAGACTGCATCCCCCCTCACATTGACCATCATGATTTTCTCCGTCCTTTCTGCACAATCTCATTTCTAACAGAGTGCAACATACTATTTGGTTCCAACTTGAAAATTCTTGGACCCGGAGAATTCTCCAGCCCCATGTCAATGCCTCTACCAGTCGGGTATGCATTCTTCTTTTCTCTTCAATAATTCACATATATTACTTATTTGTATGAATTGCTGAAAATATAATTTGCGGAAAATAAACAGGAATGTGGATGATTCTAACTTTAATTTTCAATTATGATTACAGATCTGTACTAGTCTTAAATGGGAATGGTGCTGACATTGCAAAACATTGTGTGCCTGGTGTTCCTGCCAAGAGGTATTGTATTACTTGGTCGCCATGTTCTGTTTTTCAGTAAATAAAGTAAATCTAATCTAATTATGCTTCTTAACTAGCTTGAACTAAATTATTGTTTTTCTTATGTGATTTTTCAGGATCTCAATAACATTCAGAAAGATGGATGATAGCAAGCTACCACACAGCTTTAAGCCAGACCCAGAGTTGCAGGGACTTCAACCCCTTTCACAAGGCACCCCAAGGAAGTCACTCAACCAGCAAGCAGTTCAGGTTACACCTGCAAAACATCAGAAGCCTGCCGGTGTCAGCACATCAAACCTAAACCTTGCAGCAGATGATTTCCCGCCTCTTAGAGGATTGAGTCTTAGGAGCAAACAAGGAAGGAGATAGGAAAGGATTGAATTCCTTGCAATTGATGACAAGCAAAAGGAATTGTCCCATTTGTATTGTTAGCTTGTTTTCATATATGCAACACGAGGATAGTAAATGGAAGTTCTTATTGTATAATTTTTGCGACGAATGCCATGTATGTATGTGAGAATTATTTTTTTCGACTGATCTAATAATAGCTTAATTTTCTTACCCATTCATATGCTGAGAAACCATTCGCAAGACTTTATTAGTTTAGAAGCCGCCAATATACTCAAAAGGAGGGAAAATGGAATTTCCTTTCCGAATCATATGCTGAGAAATTATTCACAAGCCCCTTATTTTATTTTTTATTATTATTTGAAAGCAAAGCAGTGTTGTCATCCCCCTCACCCATAGCGGTAGGTCTATGAGAAGAGGCATATAAGCAACGCATATATTAAATAATAATAATAAAAAAAAAAAAAAAAACTTCAATAGAGTTGAATTGTCCTTACGTAGCACAGGCACAATTCAATCAGGTGGAATATCCTTCCATTCAAATACAGATTCCCCAGATCAGAGAATCACATTCAATATCCACCCACCACAACTGCAACTCAGACATCTATAGAACTCCCGACTTCATAGCCATAGCTTCTATCATTAAGGAACCCATATTGCTGCTATGAGCCTACCGTCATCATCTCTATGCACAACACCCAGGCCAGTAAAGTCTCCAATCAATCTCCTTCTTGCATCTACATTTAACTTGACTCTCCCCATATTTGGTTTTTGCCATCTCACTGCATTTTCTTTCATCACAACACTCCTATTCCTCAACATATATGCATCACTCAGCTGGTTCAAATAATCTATATACCATAGGTGGACATCAGCAAATTGGGGGAGTTGATTCTCTTCATAAAATTTGTTCCTAAGGAACCACACACACTAGCTTATCAAGATGAAACCATCATCATCATCCTAAGTCATTTTTTACTTAGGTGGGGTTGGCTGCATAGATTCTATTAAGGCTAAATTTTCTATAATTTATCTTATAAAATTTTACTTTTAGTTTGATTGAAACTCGACGGTCACATAAAATTCCTAATGTACTTTTTCATTTCTTCCATCCTGTTTGAATTCTATGTATTATATCTTTCTTAATTTCCCCATTCTCTTGAAGTATTGATCTTAAGTACCGAAAGTGATTAGTTCTTGTTACTACTTGATCTAAAATCTTAATTGGTTCCTCATCCGGTTTCTTACTATTATTAAAATCACAGCCGCATCTCTTCTAGATTCTGAAAATATACTTATCAAGATGAAATGAGTCTGATTAATTTCTTTCTTTCAGCAGTTTGTTGAACAGTATTTCCTTGAAAATCCTCAAACCTCTCATTGCGAACTCTGCTAAACATAAGACGCCAGTACGCATCCCCTTTTCTCTCACAATCCCCTACAGCGAGGAACGCATTTTTCATCCCTCATGTAGCAGAGTTGGCAAATGGTTTCAAGCTGTATACATCTTCTGGTCAGATTATATTTCGTAGGCAAAGAGTCAGTTACGAACCTTAATCCAAATACTAGAATTTTTTACCAGTAGCTTGAACTTCCAAAGTGCTTTGAACATTGCTCCCATATTTGTGCAACTCTCTCCTTCTTGCTCATTATTCAGCCTTTCACAAGCCTTTATTTGTTTTACACAGAAGCCATCCAAAATTTTTGGAGGAGGAAAAATGGAACCAGTAAACTTAATAAATTCATATAGCAATTATTAAAATAGCACAATGTAGCTCAAATGGAGGTACGAAGTTCGACCCCCCTGCATCTCCATTCATTTATATTTTCACTTTTATTATTTACTTTCTAGAGAATTTCATTTTTATTATTTACTTTCCATTATTTCCATTTCTATTTTCATTTTTTATTATTTACTTTCCAGAGAATTTCATTATTGCATTATTCTTTCCGAATCATGTCGTCCAACGGGCCAAATTCGTACTTTCATTTTTTATTTACTGTCCAACGGGCCAAATTTGTATTTTCGTTTCCTATTTTTTAACTTTCCATTTTTATTTTCATTTTTTGTTATTTACTTTCTAAAAAAAAATTCATTATTGCATTATTATTTCAGAATTCTAATGTGGGGAATTTGTATTTTAAATCCTCTAACTATATATTTTTTATATTTTCAAATTCTCGAAATTTGGACTATGTGAAGTTTACTTTTTTATGTTTTCCACCCTCAGTCCATACACTGTAAAATATCTAAAATGTCATTTGCATTTTAAACTTCAAAATTTACCGTTGTATATGCATAATTTTATGTACATTGCCGGAGCGTCAGTTTAAGTATTTCATCACTAATAATTTACAAATTTTCGTATTTACTTATTACGTTCAAATATTTCTACCAAAATATTTTATTTCAAAATATTTTTAAAATATTTTTATCCTTTTCCTCAATACCAAAATGGGCAAAATATTTTTTTCTCCTTTTCCTTGTTACGGGACGAGCACTTAGTTGATTAGAGTGTGCAAATGAATGAATAAACATAACGCCACCATAGGCTCATATGCTCAAGTTGCTAGTTCGAGTCTCAAGTCCCACCAGCAGGTGTGGGTGTTATTATTTTCCTCCGTTGGTAGGGATGTTTACTATTTCCTCCCTAATGTAGAGGTAGTTATAGAAAATTTTATTGTATGAGGGTTTAATGTGGTTAATTGTAATATATGATGTCATAGTATATATATATCTACGAATCAAAAAAATGGATGAACAAAAATAACGCAAAAGATGAGTTGTTTTATTATGTGAAAACCAGCAGTTAAAAGGGGGCAAAAAACAGAAAAAAAAAAATCTAGAATGCGTATTGAACTATCTTATAAAGTAATATGTGAGTCAAAAGGCAAAAGAAGCGTGTTTCAATTTTTATCTGGACATATTAGATTGTTAAACAGCTTGCGTACTATGTACCTACGATATTTTTAAATTTTATTAGCTCTTCTTACTTGCAAATAAAGTCTTCAATTCTAATTTCCAATTAGAAGATTCATACTTGCTCCCATTTTTTGTTACTTAAAATAGCCAAATCAATTAAATAAAATTTTCGAGTTTAATATTATTTTTGCTCCAGTTTCATGAAAATATTTTTAAAACAATTTCAAATAAATCTTTTGGTTAAAAATATCTAAGGGTAATAATATTATCTTAGTAAATACAAAAATATGCAAATTATTGATGATTAGATACTTAAATTGGTGCCCGGATAGGTACATAACATGATCCACATGCAGTAGCAAACTTTGGGATTTTAAAATACCGTATGCAAAGTTAAAGAGTTTATAACACAAAGGATCTTAATATTTTTTTAACATAGTAAGGGCCAACGGGCCAAGGGTTTAAAATGCAGAGAATTAAACTTCATAGAGTTTAAGATGCTAATAGCCAATCTTGAGCATTTAAAATACAAGTGCACATAATTAGAGATTTTAAAATACAAATTCCCCTCCCTGTTGTCCAACGGGCCAACTTTTTATTTTCATTTTTAATATTTATTTTCCATTTTTATTTTATTTTTTATTATTTACTTCCTGGAGTTTTTTATTATTGCAATATTATTATTTCAAAATCCTGTTGTTCAACAGGCCACATTTGTATTTTTACTTTTTAGGGACACTGGTACTACGGGAAGAAGAGAGGCAACCAAAGACAACAAATTAGTAAAGGAAATTTCAGACTAGTAATAATAATAAACTTTGTTGTCAAACGGACTTTAAGATAAAATATATTTTGGTAATTTAAATATTGTGCATATTGTTTTTCAAATTTTCAAATGTAACTACATCTGAAATTACAAATAAAATCTGTAAAGACGTTTACAAATGACCGCATAAATAAATAAATAAATAAAAACCAGCAAATGGAAGCTTGCATTGTCAGTGCTGGCTTCAAATCCAAATGTTAAGAAACTCCAGGCGCAAGTCTTTTTCAATTAGATCAATCAATAATAAAAACGGCTAATATTCCAGCTAAGGCATTCAAAACATACAAATCTAAATGAAGTTCACTCCCAAGGATTTTTAACTGCCATCTACTTTTTTGTGACAAGCCTTCAATATTTTGCAAACCATGTAGGTATGCATATAATTTCATTAAAAGTTATGATGCGATTGCAATTTTGATCGAATTAAGAAGGTAACTACTAACTACAACAAAAGTCAACAATTGCAACCAAATCTAGCTCATTGCAAAAATTAGTTGCTATTATGTTCAATTGCAACGAAAATAGCAATAGACATTTTTCATTGAAATTGTTGGACACAATTGCAACGAAAAACTTTTGTTGCAATTATTAGACAAATTGCAACAAAATGATGCTTTTGTTGCTATTAGAGTAACAAATTGTAATGAAATTTATCTCATTATGAAAAAGTGGTAACTATTGGATAATAAAATTGCAACGAGAAATCTTTTTGTTGTTTGGGCCTAATTGCAATGAAATCTATGTTGTTGGGAAAGTCATTGTTAATATATTAATATTTTTTTCTATCATAATTTAATATTCGAAATATTTTATTTTATACTATGTATGAACTTACATTTAGTGTTTATTTTTAAACTAAAATTAAGAAAGTTAATTATGTTACTTGTTGTTCATTTATTCGACATTTAAATAACAAATAACTGTAAAATATATATTTTTTTTTATAAAACTACGAAATTATATTAATTTCCAAATCTATACATTATATTGATAGTATAGGGTAGTAGATAATTTCTTTTTAGCTCGTGTTCAAAAAATATTATTTCCAATGACTCAATATACAAGAAAAATTTTGAGAAATTATATTATTTTTTCATACACTTTTAGTCAAGTTACTTACCGTGTGTTTGGTAATTGATGAACAATACTTCTCTTCATAACTTATGCCATTAATAATTGAAAGATTGAGGGTTTATTTAATTGTGATTATTCGCATAGTTTGTACCTTTTTGTTTTAAATAATATCTAAAGAATAAATATGTCTGGTGAACTCGCCTTTGAAGTACACCTTTATCAGGTTCTTAGTCATTGAGGTACATAATAACATCGAAAGATTTCATTTTTTAAAATATGCTTATCAAGATTATAGACTTCCTTAATTATTGAGAACGACATTATTAAAAATAAAAGATTATGATAGCATACAATTTCCTAGATTTATATTTTAAATAATTATTAAATACAACCATTACTAATATTATTTTATATATATTTCAAATAAAAATTGTTTTGAAAAGATTATATATTTACTTTCAAAAATTCAATTGTTATGTATTCACTTTACTCTAAAATTTCAAATATACAATATCCATGCTGCTAAATACAATTGCAATCCTTTATTTTACTCATATAAATTTTGATATGTGTCTTCGTTATTTATATTAAATACTACCCTTCCTATATAATTCTTTTATGATAATATATATTTAGGTTTAATCATAAATAAAAGAAAAGTTCACTTATTTTAATATTTTCATAAAATTTTAAAATTGTTTTACTTTTGCTATAAAAATTCTCATAAAATTTTATAATATATTCAATTATATGCTAATTTCTTTGTTTCCGAGTCACCCATAAATATTAACAAGAACTTTCATCTTAAGAAAAGAAAATTTCATTTCAACTATTATATTTAAACTATTTGTAATATAATTATTATATTAATTACTTAATTATTTCATTCTAAATAAATGCGTGCTTAGATGAATGTATACTTAGCGTTCAAAAGCTTCCGTACTCTATTTTAATTTTTGCTTGCACCCAAATCCACATTGTGCGCTCTTCTGTTTTCCACTCGCAGCCCATATTCCTCCTCCCAGTTCAAGCTTGTCTTATTTCCCGGCCGCAGCTACTGGATTTTGTGGATAGTGTTCGAGCATAATCCTAATTTTAATCAATTTAAAATATCTTAACAATAATTCATTTATTAATCCATTTAAAAAACTTCAACCTAACCTATTTATAACTTATTTAATAAATGGATTGGTGAGTTGTTAACATATTATATAACAGATAACTTAAAAGCCTAAACTCAAGTAAATGATGATCTCGGGAAGAAACAAGAGAGTATTTTCGGTGATAGGGAAATGAAAATAGGACAATAACTGTAAAATGGAATTAGGACAGCAGTGGAAAAATAAAAATTAGGTAACCTGAGAAAAACTTAGAGAGGAAAAATAACCAAAGGGTTTACATGTACATATAAAATTTTAATGAGTTAAGCGAGTTAAATGGGGTGAATGAATTAAACGGATTGAACAGGTTATATGAGTTAAATGAGTTACTAAACAGGTTAAGGAGTTATAAAATTTCAACCATAATCTATTTATTTAATTAAATAGTTAAACGGATTGAAGATCTTAACTCATTTATTTAAAAATATAAAATCCTAACCTATTTATAAACTGGCGTGTTCACAGGATGACTACCATTAACATCCCCAGCCGCAGCCCTCCTTCCCAACAGCATAAAGTTGCCGTTTCGCCGATTGGGGGCCGGACGGTGATGTGGAAGAGAGGAGACATCCGGATTTCTACGCGTCGCTGCCGATAAAGACAGACTTTAGTGAGCTCGCACACTTGTCACGCCCTTTCTCTTCTTCGGGTAGGTAGCTATCTCTCTCTCTCACACACAAATCTCCTCTCTCAACTCAAGCTAGAGCAACACTTCCTCTCTCATCTCCCTGATCGTCTGACCAATTGCTGCATCCTTTTTCAGTACCCACTAGAATTAGATCCAGAGCCTTCTTTGTCAGCGATAAACATCTCTCCAAGCTTCGGTCATGGTCGCATCTTCCCCGACCAGTGAGCACATCTGGCAGTGGTGGTGCCTATCATTTCTTCTTCAGATCCAGCAACAGGTGCAAGGATTGGTTGATCGGAGCCCACCGATCGAGAGGTGGAAGAAAACCTTAAAAGACCGATAACATTATCATCTTCTCGGGCTTCAAATCCGACGCCGGCAACCACCCCCTGTTCTCCATTAACAACCCATTTTCCAGATGCCACCAGGCCAAATCCAAATCCAGCGGCAGCTATGATCATCCACTACCCCATCGATTCCAGCGAATAGATCTAATCCGACTGCAGATCTCAGACAGCAGTGTCACTGATCGCCCGTCCAACTAAAGGTAGCCACCACCCCCCGTTCTTCTCAAAATCCTGGGTGGCATTAGGAGAAGGCTGCATGCGTGCTAACCTTGCATCTCTTGTAGGTCTGATGAGTTCTATTTCCAAGCTTGGTGGAAAAACAACAACAGAACTTCAGAGCAAGTAGCTGTTGATTTATTTGCATGTGAGGTGTGAGGAGTCTGCGAGAGAAATCTTTAATACAATGCCGAGGGAAGATGTGCTTAGGTAAAATGCATTGATTAAAGGGGGAGTCATTCATTCTCATTGTCTTATTATCTTTTTCTTTTGCCTAACAGGTATGCCAAAAAATAAGAAGCTAAATGAAGCAATTGAATTGTTTAATGAAATTAGAGGAAGTGGTAATGCGCCAGATCGTTTCACATCGAGTAATGTGCTTCCTGCTTGTGCTCATATGGGAGCAACTAGGTTGGGAATGAAGATAGATGCGTATGCATTAAAAAAAGCTTTATGATATAATTTTTATGTCTTTACCAAACTAATTGACATGTACTCCAGATGTAGCAATTTAGGTTGTAGCGTTGAAGATTTTCGAAAATAGGCCTTACTTACAAGAATAAGTACCGCTGAGTGTACTTATCAGAGCCCCTTGCATTTTATGGGTGTGGCGCTAAAGCCTTTTCTATGTGTCAAGTAGATGCCTGATGACTGGAGAAAATGAGGCCCGATGATATCATGTTTCTTGCTGTGCTTTCTACATGTGCACATTCTAAAATGATTGAGGGTTCATATTGTTCAGCGTCCTTCTGAAGAGGGCTTTGAGCTGCTAACCACTTAAGCTGATTGCAAAAAATGTCAGGTCAATATGGTATTGCACTCTACAGGGATAAAACTTGGCAAAGCATATAGGCTGAATGTCTCACATTGACGGCATTCCTTTCAGGTTCTCTCTAGTGATAATCCCAAGCATGGATGCTTCAATAGGAAACTATGAAGATTTGATGGCTACTGGAATCATTGGGCCTATTAAGGTGAACAAACTATTTCCTTTGTCTTACCTATTTATTGATTGCACATTATCTTATTTGACTTCTATTTCTAGATCAATTTGTTACTAATAAGGAAGTTCATATAAAGCAAGTTAGGGGAATATATTTCTTGACTTCCTATTGTTGTTAGAGAGACGACCGCAATAATTTTATTTCCTTATTGATAATGTTAAAATTCAATGGAACTGTTATTTATAAGAGATGCGAACTAGACAGAAAGTTTGGACATCCATGTCAACTTAGAGGACAGCAAAGTTAGAAAAACGTAGCTCATCCAAACACCAAATGACCACACACTAACAAACACACCCTAACAAACACGTGAAAACCTTAAGTGATAAGCTTTTTTTTTTTTTTTCCTATTGTCAAATGCATGTCTTGTTATATTACATGTAATGGGAAGCTGAAATACAGCACAACTTCTACTTCCATTGTTTTGATTTGTCTGGACTCCAGCAAGCTATAGTTCATCTCTGCTTCCATTTTTACATATGGAAACAAGCTGAAATCTAGCATTTGTGTCTAATTTGTGTGCTTTCTTAGCGTGAGAGCAGTTGGTGTCAATGATTTTTTCTTTATTTAAATAAAATGGAAGAAATGCTACTTATGTACATAATTTTTCTAAGCTTTCTTTGTATGGCCATGAAGGTGTAGCCTTGAGTTTTTAAGTTCAAAATTCTATGGTATATTCATGTTATTCAAATATTGTATCCTTGTACTAGTATTTTTGCCATCAGACCACATTGCTTCACTTTTTCATTTGAAAATTTGTAGACTCGGGTACTTTATGGATGTGTAGTCATTCAATCCGTATGAGTTGGTTCTCTTTTATTTCATTAATTTTTATGTATACTTATACAAATTCTTTAAATTTTTTGACAGGACTATGAAGGTGTAGCTATGATATTTATTGGGACTAATCATCATGGAATATAACAAGATACTTTTTTCACTTTTGGAACTTCTTTTTGGACATTACTGGATGTAGATTTATAATGCATTTTGTTTATATAAATTCTAGCAATGTAAATTATGCTTTATGAATGGATGTTGAATGTGATGTAATCTAAATGTCAAAAATTTTAATGTTAATTATATGCATTTGATTGAGTCTTAA
The DNA here is from genome assembly GCA_030490835.1 of Annona cherimola. Lineage (NCBI taxonomy): Eukaryota > Viridiplantae > Streptophyta > Magnoliopsida > Magnoliales > Annonaceae > Annona > Annona cherimola. Next base: position 87,679,566 of record CM059975.1, on the reverse strand, counting down.
GTAATTGTAAAATGTGTTTTCATAAAAAAAAAAAAGTAGCGAAAATGGCAACAAAATAATTTGCAATGGTTTTTTCATTGTAATTAACATTATGAAGTACTTGCATTTGCAACCATTTTCGTTGCAATTAATGTCGGGCTGACCGGGCTCTACTTACATTTGTAACCGTTTTTAATGTTACGTTTTTGTTGTTGCTATTAACATTGGGTTGACATCGGGTCTAAGGGTGTTAACAATCGGGTTGAACGGATTGGAGCCTAATTCTAATCCTAGCTCATATAATATGTCTCAATCTTAATTTATTTATTAACCTATTTAAAAAACTTCAACCCTAACCTATTTACAACCCATTTAATAAATGGGTTGTTAATAGGTTGTGTTTATTACTAATTTTAATGTTAAAAACCTTCAATAAAGTCTATAAAAATTCAATAAATTAAATACCTCGAAGTTAACGTACCTGAATTCTCCACCTGCCTTACACTGCCTAAGCTCGTGCCAATCAGAGGAATAAGGTTGTGCGCCTGTGCCAGTGCCGCGTGCGGGAAAGGAAAGGAGAGATTAAGGTTTGAGGTTGAGGGTTGTGCACATGCCTGCGCTAGATTTGAGGGGATGACGCCAAAGATTGATTAGAAAAACAACGTGACAGTGGAGAGAGACGAAGGCAATACCACTGGCTGCAAAGGCTCTTCAAGCTTTTTCTTTTATTTCTGATTCCGAATCTCTCCAGGTTGGGTTGCGAGCTGCAGTTTCAAAGTTCTAATTTTTTAAAAAAAGAATTGTTGTTGTCGTTGTAGGCTATGGAGAAGAGAATCAGACATGCGGGGCGAACCAGATAAGGGAATCGAAAAAATGGCAAGGAGAAGCCGGAAGGTACTTGAAAAAAATGGCAGGGAGCGTGAAGAGTGAAGACAAGGACTCCGATATAGGAAGGTGATGCGGTCGTGAGGGGAGAAGAGGGACTAACAAGGCGCTCTCTTCCCTCTCTCAATCTTACGAAGCCGAAGACACATTCTAGACGAGCACTCGAAAGCGAGTGTGGCGTGATGCGAGCGCCGATGCTGGTAATGGCTGTTAGGTGCCGAGTGCCAATCTATGGTTCCTTTGCAGGCAAAACACTCCCATGCAACGACTGACAGACTGGCGAGATCTGAAATTGGGGTTACTCGGTTGCGACTGCAGAACACGTCATGTGCGGGCGGGGGGGGGGGGGGATGGAGCACTGAGAGTAGGAACTGACTAAATTTACGGCCAAAAAAATTTCACATATATACAATTATATATAATATATTATATCTTGGATGGATTGGATGGGTTATATAAACAGGCTGGACGGGTTGCAAAGTCTCAACCTTAATCCATATATTTAATTAAATGGTCAAACGAATTGGCGGATTATAAAACATTTATTCAAAAATTCTAATCCAAGCCCATTTATAAATGGGTTGGACGAGCAGGTTAGCAAGTTGACCATTACCATTAACACCCATAATCGGGTCATACCTTTTGCAAGGAAATAAGTTTGTTGTAAATGTTCTCATCGGATGGTGTCTTATGGGTACCATTTGCAATTGTTTGGGTGTCATTGCTACTGACTTTTTGGAATGGGGCTTTGGTATCAATTGTGCAACCAACACTTTTTGGTTGCTATTATATATTAGCAACGAAAAAAGTTACAATAATAACAATTAACTTGCGTTACTATTGGTGACTTTTGTTGTAGTAAAAACTCGTCCAATCATAATTAGGGCTTAGGAATATTTATCATTCCACAAGAGGCTAATGACTCACTGTGTGAATATAAGAGGAATCAGAGATAAAATATGTGAGTACATTTAAAATTTTTGAAACTTCATTAATATAAATGGAATTAAGGAATAAATTCATTAATATACACGGAATTTGCCAATTTTAAATTTAGAGGAGTATGAAATATAATTGCATTCAAAATTAAAAGTACCTCACAATATTCTTATAAGATTCATGAAAAGGAGTGACAAGGCAGCGTAAGTCTTTATCTATATAAGAACACTTTATATGCAAATCGATTGGATTCTAATTACATTGTGGTCTACTATAGAATGAGCTCCACATGTATTAAAATATAATAATACATTATATAATTATATATATATATAAATCATATTTTAGACAGTTTAGATATATTATTTTAAGATAGGGCTCATACAAATGTTTGATTTAGATGAATATTTGGTATGCTATTAAAGTAAATAATTTTAAATACAATAAGTAATAGAGCAAAAGTCAATTTCATGATTAATTGGATTTCATTTTGCAGCAGATTGCATTTTTTTTTTTGATGAAAGGAAACAACCTATCCCTCATCCCTAAGATTTTCTAGGGATGAGTGATAGGAAGAACCAAAATTTATTTCCAAAAAATCGTCTATACAAATTTTTTCCTGAATGGCTTGGGGGGGGGTGCCCCACCAAACATGTTGATTGACAAAAGAACAAGAAATAGAGTCAGCAAGAGCGTGTGCCGATGCGTTTCCTTGTCTAAGCACATGATGAGCTGTGGCCTGGGTCGAGGATGAGATGATAGATTTGATCTTTTCGATCACAACCACCAACTGGGGAAGAAATCGGATAATTTGAGAGCAGAAAATTGATAAGGAGGAGCGAATCCGACTCAATTTGGAATTTTCCAAGGTTAAGTTCCTTGCCCCAGCTTGCCCCTAATAGAAAGGCATGCGCTTCCATAAGCAGTGGCTCCATGAAGCCACATCGTCTCCACCCTTTTGCAGCGATAAAAGAACCCCCCCCCCCCCCCCGAGTCTCTTATGATAGCCGCAAAGCCCATAGATGCATGGCGATGATGAAACCGAGCATCAACATTGATTTTAAGAAAGCCCATAGGAGGTCTGGTCCATCTGGGGGACAAGAGGTTTGTCAGGAGCCCCACCAAGGGTGAGGGGGGTGGCCCTTTTGTGTTGCTCCAGATAGTCCTCACACCAATTGTGAGTGTTGGCGAGATCCGGTTTTTCCCCTTCAGCTCTCAGCGCATTTCGTAAGAACCAAATCCTCCAACAACAAAGCAAGAAGATCGTGAGCACCTTCGGCTTAGGACGAGATGTAAGTGAACTGAAAATTTCATGAACAGGGGTCGAATGAGGAATAAACCCAGCAGCCCTCGAACATATATCCTTGGTGAGTTCGCATTCAAAGAATAAGTGGTTTGTATCCTCAAGGCCGGACCTGCAAAAGAAACAAAAAGGATCAACATCAATGCCCCGGGTCCTCAGATTTAGGAGGGTCGGGAGTCTATTCTTAAACAGTCTCCACCCAAAAATGAGAATTTTGCTGGGTAGCTTGGTCCGCCAAATCTCCTTGTATATGGAGAGGTGAGGGGAGCTGCTAAGTCCTGAGCTAAGCACCCTGTATGCTGACTTGACGGTGTAGGCTCCATTGGGTTCGAACCTCCAGAAAACCGTATCCTGTTGAGCGGTTTAGGGCAAGGGAATTTGATTGATTACTTGTCACCCTTCTTCCCCCACAGCCGCCAGGAGGCGCTCCTTGCTCCATGAGCATGCATCCTCGCAAATGAAGTGACTCACGTTGATGTCATCCGGGATTGAAAGCGGGAGGGGCCCAGCCTTGGTGACCTTTGTATCAAGACAATCATCCTTGAAAAACTGAACACGCTTCCTGTTCCCAATTCGCCATCTACAGCCAAATCGGATCATGTCCCTTGCCTTGAGGATGCTCCTCCAAGTGAAAGAATCATAGCATTTAGCCTGACATCTCCAAATGTCGCCCGTCGGGAAATGTTTGGCTTTCAGAATGTTGTAGCACTGCGACATTTTAATTATAGTGTAGTCCGACTGAACTTGAATATTTTCTCACATATATATTTAAATTAACCTATAAATAATCGTCAGAATCGAAATTTTAGAAAGTAAAAACCAATTAATGGGGATTTGGCAAATTAACGTCCAGCTGATTTTGGATTGGTGATAAGATCTTGCCTGCTAGCTTTTGGTAAGTTGCAGAGGATAGCTGGATACATTGTACGATACTTGATGCATGCAAATTACGATCGGTACACCAACTATGGGATGTACGCAAGCTACTGAAATGATGCATGCATCCATCTGCCCTTCTACAGCTAAGCTCTGCAACTATGGGATATACGCGAGCTACTGAAATAATGCATGCATCCATCTATCCATGTATCCAGCTACCATGTATCATCTAATTACCATGTTATGCTTGGTAAGTTGAATTTTTGTAGGACTGTGGGATGAGATGGGAAATGAAAAATTGAATATTTTAAAAATTATATAATTAATATAAAATAAAATGGGTAAAGTGGAAACAAACATGATAATTAGAGGGAAAATATTGGAATACCCACGCAAATTTTAAAAAATAAGGTTTTTAAATTATTAAATAATTTGTATGGAGATGGGAAGGCCACCCCATCTCACCCCACGCACATCGATTACCAGACAACTCGTTCCTTCCATTTCATACTATTTCTTTTTGGAGCCCGATTGTATACATTTAAGGTATTTTAAGTTAAAAAAGATTAAAATATATTATTTATTTTTATATAATTAGTTTTTTAGACTTTTTCTTCATAAATATGTTTCCCTAAGTGTGTTTAATTTATATACCATATTTTATCATTTTATGATGCGTTTACATATTTATTTTTTATTTTTTAAAATTATATTTTTTAGTATTAAAAAATGACTTAACTGCTCCTCAGATTGATGGTTTTTTTTAAATATAAATAAATATGTAAAAATATTATAAAATGAAAACTTGATATATTAATTAAATATACTTTTAAAAACATGTTTACAAAGAAAAATAATAAATAAAAAATAATGAATTTTCTTTTTATCCTCACGACGGGCATGCCCTCTTAGTACAATCATCAAGATTGGTTAAAAATAGACTTGACAATAGAAGACTTCTGCGGTCGGTCAAGTGACCAAAGAAGTATCAACGAATATATAACATGATTTCAATGGCCTTTGTTTTTATCTAGTTATGGATTCTTATAGTTGTTCCTCTCATTTTTTACATAAACAAATCTGCATAATAAATGCCAAGCAAGTTCATACATGATTGGACAATAATTAAGAATTCATAAAATAATTGACATATAATTATTGGACAACTTATCTGAAGTAGTTGAAGAGCATGTGAGAAAATTGGCAGCAATTTCCAAGGGCCTTCCATTCGGTTCATTAAAACCAGCCAATCTTTTCGAAACAATAAACTATATATTTTTTTTAAAAAAAAAAATCTCCTGATGATTGATAGACAGCTGACCAAACATCCGCTTCTATGCTTGCACGTGGGTGGGGACACTTTTTTAGATTAGCAAAATTAGTTCCATGAACTGGAAAAATCCGCAAACCCGTTTGGATTGAAAAAAAAAATAAAAATGGAAAGAGATCCTGCAAAGTTTGGGCAGTAGTGGTCCACTAAGGATGCAGATCAGAAATTGACAGAGAATCATTCCAGTTTTATGGCTAGGATTCATCCCCTCTATTTTTTATGCATATATGGGGCAAAACTGATGAAAAACCCATTTTTTAAATTTTTTGAAATTTTTTAATAAAAGCGTTAATCTAAATGTATTTAATTTATAAACTAAATTTTACTATTTTTAAAGATTTTTTTTTTTTACTCAAAAGAAAGATATATATTTTTTGATTTTTTAAAAACAGATATATTTTTATTAGTATTTGTACAATAGTACATTTGATATTACAAATCAAGCTCACCTACAATGGAAACAAAAAAAATTTCATTTATTCTCAAGCGAGACCATAAACTCTCATTTATCTTTAAAGATATATATTTTTTATTTTTTAAAAAAATAAAAGCATTTTTTTATGGTACAAATCAAGCTCACTCATAATGGAAATGAAAAGTTTTAATTTATGCTTGAGACTCTAAGCTCTTATTTATCCTTAAAAGAAAACTACAACATCTCATCTATCCACAAGAGAAATCAAACCTTATTTTTTTTCCCCATATGGGGTTCAGTATCTGGCCTGCTAGCCGACCAATCGGGTATGACTTAGCCGGCAAAGCCTGGGTATTTTGATCATTCAAGAATGACTAAAATTCCTCTTATTTTTAAAGATAAGAAATAGATATATGCATATCTCAAAAAAGGTAAAATTATATTTATATATATATATATACATATATTAAGTATACATAAATTAACAATTTTATTTAAAAAAAATTTAAAAAGTGAATTTTGCACCCAGGTTCCTACGGATGCCCTCGTACCTGTCCCATCCATTACATTTATAGAGGCCTTGGATTGATCTATCAGCAAGTCAATGTATTTTCCTACGTTCTTCTCTGTGTTGTCCTGGATTGATCATCTAATTGGATAAAATTTGATGGAATCTAACATTTGGTAATCTAGTCTGCAGGTTTTCTTGGTTTCTTCTCAATCATACACGTTCTCTTATAAATGATTTTAAATTTTAACTTTTTTTTTTACTAACTACTTTATTTATTTCAACTTTATCCTTTCGTATCTTACCATTTAAACAATTTTCAAAATATTTTCTCTTATTTTTTTTCTCAAATTTGGCCGTTTGATGTTTTCTCAACATGCGTGGTTCTCTCAATCAACGTACGGATGAAATTCGTTGAAATAACTCTTGAACGGTGTGGATGTGATTATTGTGGGTGTCCGTCTCGCCATCAATTCGGGTGCGAAGCATGTTCTGGAGCTGCAAACTTGGGAGACCACGCACGTGTGCCTTCGTGGCCCACGCGTGCGGCAAACGCCATCTGGACTATCGATTTCCGGTTTTCTCGAGAGGGAGCAAATGCTCGTGCATTATTAAATACACACTTTAACAAGCTAATTTCGATGCTGTCTTGAAATCTCAAAATCAATAGATGGGAATCATGGTAGATACATTATGGAAACTGATTTCGTGGACTGGGGTGCACCTGGGTGCATTTAACTTATTTTTTAATTTTTTGTAAGATTATTAATTTAAATATATTTAATATGTATATCAATTTTTCCCATTTTTAAAGATTTTTAGATATTTATTTTTAATTTTTTAAAATCTAAAATGACAATATTTTTAAAAATTTTAAAACATCTAAAAATCTTTAAAAATGATCAAAATTAATACACATGTTAGAAACACTTAAATTAACAATCGTGTAAAAAAATTTTAAAAATTTTAAAAAATGAGTATTTGCACCCGAATGTACCGAAGTTAATTGCACCCTGTGTATAAAATCAACTTCCATAGATTATAATGTGTTATGGATCATTGACCTATAACCAGTTCCACAATTAGCTTTCGTGGATGTGATCGATTAAAATGGTTCTCGAATATCGGTCTCATTCAATGTGTTTAATTAAGAAAATATGTTTAATTACATACATAATTTTGTTGAATTTTTTTACAAGCCCTTTATAGAATGAATAATCACAAATTTCATAAAATCATTTTGAAGGACCTCTAAATGTAATAGGATCTAAGTAAGGAAAACTTCTTCTTTTTTTCCAAAATGTTTCCATAAAATTTTGTAATTTACACCACACAATTTTTTTTATTGTTGCATTTGAAAATTTACTTACAACTCCATCAATCATTCCAACTAATATTTCCAAATTTTGCTCTGGATAATACCTATATATGTATTCGCAATTAGCAAACAAACGGGAAATAACTGCTTCCGGATTCAAGTCCAGACTAAGCAACAACTGCACTAGGCACTTAGTATAGTAAATTTTTTCTTTAGAAAGTATTCTTCCATTTAAGTAGTCAGTTTGCAAGATGTCACTAGAAATGATTTTTTGGCAATTTATCAATTGTTTATAATACTTTTCCATTCTTATTATTTTAAAATGAAAATAAGAGCACAAGATGGACTCCATAAAGCCGCATTTTCATTCTAAAGAAATTTCTAATTTTAATTAGTATTGTACAAGATAATATTTGATATTACAAATAAAATTCATCCATTTAGGAGATAAGAAGCTCCTATAGAAGAATTTCTCTCGCACTAGGCTCCATTTAAACCTCCATCGGGGCTATGGTATTCAACCCCTCAAGCCAACTGAACTGATTAGCAATCTTTTTATCTTTTTTTTTTTTTTTTTTTTTTTTTTTTATAGGTATTCATGTATTACAACAAGTGTAAACTGGAGAGAAATAACATCACCCACATAACTCCACTACACATGCAACAGTTGCATCGTATACAAACTGCATGTGCTGTGGAAGACATCCAAGCTCGGGACCCGTCTTTCGTACCACTGAGGCAGTGGCAGCTATCTGTCTATCTTAATTATGAAAATAATAGACCTTCTAAGAAAACAAACATAAAAGATGATTGGATGTTGTCCTCCCTAAAACTGGGGTCTACTTGGCATGTGGCGACCCCCTCGTGCAGCAACCATCAATCTATTTTACATACCATTTTTTTATGATGAATATATGACATGATATTTTAATTATTCTAATAACCTAAATAATTCTAGATTTTTTTATTATTAAATATTTGCCCAATTATTTTTTCTTTGCCTATTTTATAGATATTGAATGTATTCTATATCTTATAAAACTTTTTTTGTGAAAACATCTTATAAAATCCATACATAATTCTAAATTTTGTTGAAAAAAAATTTTAAAGTTGTTATTTACATCAAACTATTTTACTACGTTAAATTTGTATCATTTTCAGATAAGATCCATACACATATCGAATTGGGATAAAAATTGGTAGAGTAATAGAATACATAATTCTAAATGTAATTGGCAAAGTAGATTATAATTTTATTATCATGCGGGGCCTATTTTGAAGTAACTACACCATAGTTGTAGTGCTATGAAGCTGCAACTGAATATTTCTTATATATATATAAGATGTATTCGTGTTCATTTGGTCTACACTGAAGTAAGCGTGCAAATGCCCAATCCAGCCGTTGTTGGAGGCGAGTGAAATCTCAATCGTTGATTATGAGATGTATGTAAATAGAGGCCAGAATACATAACCAACGACTAAATACACGCAGATACACGCATGCCCCACCTCTCCATCTCTTGCTCGAATTCCAAAACCCCTTGGATTCCCGCCCCCCTCAGCATCTCACCCAATTGAAGCAGAAAAATTCCAACCATAAAAAACTCTGTCAGCACTGAAGAAAACTGCTCTTTGATTTCACTTATTTCAGTCGGTCCAAGCAGCTCTAAAAATCACTGGAAGAAGGGAACACAATTTAGCACAAAGAAGAAGAGAACAGTTGCCCCGCTTGCAACAAAGAAGATCATCGCCTACAAAGAAGAGAGTCGTCCTGCTTCTGAATCGAAAATCAGCATGTGTATTCTAACTTATACAGGTCAAATGCACCTCCGCCTTCTCAGTCTCGAAAATCAGCATGCGGATTATGGAATCCGCATGCATATTCTAACTTAGAAGGCCAAATGTACCTCTGCTTTCTCTCTCTCAAAAATCAACATGCGGATTATATAATCCGCATGTGTATTCTAACTTACACAGGCCAAATGTACTAGTGGAATCTCTTCGATTCACAAAATAATATGCGGATTATAGAATCTGTGTGTGTATTATAATATAGACAGGACAAATGTACCTCCAATTCGAAAATTAGCATGCGGATTATATCTTAGACAAAACAAAGGTAACACCGAATTTTTCCAAATAGAAAATCAGCATGTGGATTATGGAATCAGCATTTCCTAAAGCCATTGCTTGCTAACAGATGATCACCACCAAACATGCGGCAAAATTTTTATCTGAAAGTTTTGAAATTGCATCCCCAAATCAGCTGCTCATCTTCACTTTCGCTAGTATGATTGACGATCTTTATAGCTAGTAGCATAAGTGTGCTTTCCAACAGCAACAGCTGGATTGGGCGTCTGCACACTACTTCAGTGCAGACCGAATATACATGAATATATCCCTGTATATATCCAACACAAGTATCGTTGAATCCTTTAGATCGGGATAATGTGTTTATGATGTAATTCAAACTGCCGAGTGTATTAAAACTGATCGAACCCAGTTATGTAAGCAATGACTCTTTTATTTATTTTTTTTTACAGGAAATTCAATCCTCCACTCCCTTAAATTTAATGGATTATAAGTGGAAAATATTCAAATGTATTGTAGCTGCACCATAATTAGGTTGTAGCCTAGCTGTAAATGGGCCCAATTCATTATTAAAACATTCAACCCCCAATTGTATTTAACGTTATTTAGCCATAAACCAATTTTTATCCATCTGAAAATGGATATGTCATGGCCCCATCTAAAAATGAGACAAAATAAACATAATAAAATATCTGATATAAATATGAATTTTAGAGTTGTTTTTTCAACACCGAAATCATCTAAAAAATAATTTATACATTGATAAATAATTACAAGTTTAATTATAATTTAATATATTAGAGACTTTTTTGTAGTTGATCACATGATAATTACAGTCCAGTTTGACTGCATGATGATTCCTTTGCAGTCTGACTGCATTTAAATATAGGTCCCATATATATTCAGATACTTAATTAGGATTTTATGAGTCCTTATAACAATCGAGTATTTTTATTGAATTTAAAGTCATTTATTGAATTTAAAGTCACTTTTAAATGATTGTTAATTTTGAGAATAATATAAATTATAGATTATTATTAGTTCTAAATGCAATGTATGAATCATATTTGACAAAATCATTAAGATAAAATTTAAACTCAATAAAAGTATGAAAGTGAATTAGTACGTCTGATTATATAGAAGATGGAATTATATATAAGAAATATTTATGGAATTATATATAAGAAATATTTCAATGCAATTACTGGTAAACAACCATTTATTTTTAAAATTTTTCAACATCCAATCTATTCATTGTGTTTAAATTATTTATTTAGCCTATATAAAAATAAGTGAATTAAAATTTTTTTACAATCGATAGTCTTAAAAAACAATTATTTAATAATCCCATGCATTTACACTTGTTGTGGATTATATACAAATCAAAATAATATGATTTTTCATGTTATACAAATATAAATGGTGTAATATATGATGGATGACTTGGGTTTAAAATAAAATATCAAAAATCAAAAAAGTTCAACTGAATGTATATTACAAATGGATGTATTGAAGAAATTTATAAATAAAAATTCAAAAAAATTTATTTGGATAAATCTACTATATATTTTTTAAATTAAAGCATCCTGAAACGACGCTGTTTTGCCTGATAAGGTGCCCGACAATGATTCGAATCACAGTAGTTGGCAGCCGACAGCATTGTCTCTCTATTTATTGGAAGATCTCCACCGGTGGATCTTCTAAGAAAAATATGAATATTGTTACATATTTGTTAGAATAATGTACTGAAAAATTATAAAAATGTCTTAAGAGTCTGATTTAAATTCTCAACCAGTGATGTCCTAAGAAAAATATGAATATTGTTAAGTATTTGGTAGAATCTTTTATGGAAAAATTATAAAAATGTCTTAAAAGTCTGATTATAATACGAATTGAGATAATGGTGAAAAATACGTACTCATTAAAAAAAAGTATCTTAAGACCTACAAATTACGCAGAATAATACGCATATAAGTAATTGATTTGCAATTGCGTTTTCATTTAAACCCATCTTTCCGTGAAATACACGATGGATGGAAGGGAATAACCCCCTTGTAAGCCTGTCAAAATATGTAACTAGACACATCAAATTTAAGGCATCTTTTGTAACACAAAATATTTTTCAATATAATACTTTTCACTCTTCACAACTATTATATTTTTAAATTATTTCTACGTATTTTTTATATAATTGTCATATTTTTCAATTATTTCTATACAACTAATCTGTCTATTTTAATTTTATTCTCTTTACTCATCATTATTATTCTCATCATATCTCATCATTTTCTCTTATGTCAAAAACTTTTACACCATAAACGTTTTTAGTTTGAAAAGTTTTATATCTAAATAAACACTTCCTAATAATAAAAAGAATAATTAGACTAAAAATGCTTCTATAAAACCCTAGTTTTATTTAACTCCTTTTATTTTAATATCTTGATTAATTAAAAATCTATTCCTTTTATTATTTTAATATTATTTACATAAAAATTTACGTCCTTTATTATATTTATCATATCATGGGAGTTCTTTTATTGTCTAGTATTATTATGTATGACTCAATCTACAAATGTGTAAAATCAATGTAATGAAATAATTTAATACTAAGTATTGATTTCAAAATAGTGTTTTCAACATTTAAATCATCTAAGATATCATTATAAATGATTCTAAAAATATCATTATATTCTAATATATGTGAATAAATTTAAGAAATTTTCCTAATTTAAACATAAATATATCTATCTTTAAGTAAATGTGGCCTATGTACATATTTAATTTGGATGAACTTAGTTTCCTAGATAAAAATGATATCAAATACGAAGAATGAATGAGAATATTAAATACAATAAATAAATTAAATTTTGCTTAATTATTGTTATAATAAAAATGGATAGAGTTATATGGAACCATATCTATATAATTAATTAACCTAATTATATCCAAATGGAGCTCTAATTGGACTTTCACTTTTTGAAATATAACTATATATACATATGAGTTTGAATATAATGCACTTAATTGTACTTAGCTTTAGTGCATTTAGTTGAAAATTTTATTTTTTTAAATTTTTTTATACAATTGTTAATCTAGGTGTATTTAACATGAGTATCAAGTTTTACTATTTTTAGATCATTTTTTATTCTTTAAAATCAATTATCGATTTTAAAAAATCAAAAAATATTTACAAATCTCTGAAACAGTGAAACTTAATACACATATTAAATACATTTAGAATAACAATTTTATAAAAAATTTTAAAAAATAAAAAATATGTTAAATACACATTGAAAACTAAGAGAAGACTTATACAGTTGACCAGATAACCTTAGTAATATAGAATTTTTCAAGATCGGATTTTAGCCAAATTCAAAATAAACAAGAGTCTTTTAAACTAATATTTTTTGGGTGGGTAGAAAAATAATATATCGTTAAGTTTATATATTATTTGAATATAAATTTTTAGCTTTAAGCATTGATCTTAACTTATATTAGAACTTAGATATATTCGTCATTTCACAGAGAGGATAACAACTCTTTTAGTAGATCCTTAGACGTATGAATATGAATAAAATTTTGGGCAAAATATGTCAGTATATTTGAAAATTTTAAAAGATTGTGAGTATATTACAAATTATTTATCAAAAAGGAATTAAATGCAACTATATATTTAGAATTTGCCCAAATTTTATTTAAAATATCAGTCGTATAAATTGCAAATCTAACTTTGCAAAGCATATTATATAATTTTTATAATTTTTGAAAATATATTTAAACGTTTAGGGGATATTTGTTTTAGTATGTGTTTGAGAAGTTATAAAACTTTTCAAACTAAAACTTTTTTATTCTTTACAATTACCTTACGTAATTATTCATACAATTGAACTATCAATTTTAACTTTATTTTTTCGTTTTTCATTATTATCCTTATTATATAACATCATTTTTTTCTATTTTAAAAAATTTTCACCTGAAAGTTTTGTTACTCACAACACACCCTTAAATTTGTTTAAATTAATTGGTTACAAAGGAGTTCAATAACATTCAATGGACTTGTGAACTTGGCCTTGGCCAGTTGTGTCCACGCCCAGGCACATATGCCCAACATCAGGGCTCGATCCCTGGCATCAGATAGGAGCGCTGTCTCCTGAAAATTCATGTGATAAAAAAAAACATTCAGTAGACTTTGACATCATTTGACTTTTTGAGCTGGCGATTTTGGGTCGGTGTCGGCGGCAATTTTGACACGCGATGGACGTGTTGGGTCAAAGCTGGCGGCCATTTGCTTTTCTCCTTGGGGTCCTGCACTGAATTATGATATGTTTGAGGTTAAAATATAATATTAATTTATGTTCATAATTAATTATATTTTTATTTTTTCATAAATATATTTTTCTAAGTATATTCAATCTAGCTACCAAGTTTTGCCATTTTATAGTACTCTAATATATATATTTTTATTTTTAAAAAATCAACAACATCAGGGGCATTTAAGTCATTTTTCCTTTCTGAAAATTTTGATTTTTAAAAGTCCTCCAGATAAAAAAATAAAAACTCATTTAAGTAACAGCGATAAAGATATCGTTTATATGGATGAAAATGCATATCAAAATCTATACTTACACAGCATAAGATACCCATCTAGATCTGGTTTGGATACCATTTCATGGAAAAATTACAAAAAAATTATTTGTTGCATATATAGTAAGAAAATACTTACATATATCATATATGGAAAAAGTACAAAAAAATATATTTGTTGCATATATAGTAAGAAAGTACTTACATATATCATATATGTAAACGCTAGTAGGCTGCTACATATGCCTGGAGGATGATATCGAATTGCAACAAAAATTTTAAAAAAATCCTTCTACTTAACAAAATAATGCCGCTTATGATATTATATATGGCAAATAAGATTTTATTTTGTAAGAATTGTTCCATAAAATAATTTTTTTATTTTTTTGTGTGTGATTGGAGATATGAGTACTTTTTTATGCTCGATTTTATTTTATGATTTGTTTTTTTTTTTAAATAAACCTATCAAAGCAGGTCAATTTAGCAAGTGTCCCCCGTGCATCCTATTCGTATTGGACCCCTAAGCTTGCATAATTCTCCGATCTCTTATTGGATGGAGTGTGATGTGATTTGGATGATGAGAGCTTATCGTGGATTAGGAAGAAGAAAAAGCAGAATTGAAAATAGAAAAAGTAGAATTCTTATATATTTATAAATGAAAATGTATATTAAAAATAAAAAAATTTTCTAATGAAAAATCTGTTTCTGATGCCGTCCGGAGGCATATTCTTGAACAGCTGCTCATTAGATTAAGAAGGGAGAAAAAGAAAATTTTTTTTTTTTATTAATTATCAAAGGAAAAATGTCAACCGAGTGTATCTCGATTGGTACAAACGCTTAACATAGGATTTGATCCTAGGACCAACAATACCTTATCAAGCGCTGCTACCAACCGAGCTACGCCCGGTTGGCTAGCTGAACTTTTTCATAATACAACGTATTCTAAGATTAAATGAAAGTGGTTGTTAGCGGGAAAATCTCACGTGCCCAGCTGGGTGTGGTGGGCCATTACATAGCAGATGAAATGAATCCGAGCTGGAGAACATACAGAAGGCAGACGGTGACCCCCCTCATCCACCCACCCTTAGCCCTTAGCTTAAAACGCACCAAACATGCAATGCATGAGCAATGCCTATGCTTTTGCGTGCTTAATAACAGTACAATAGCCAATTAATAGCGCACTGATCATGCTCCATCCACATGAGCCCAAAAAATCGAACAGACAAAATAGTTGGACAGTCCAAAGACTCCACCCCAAAAAATTGTCCATCAAAGATCACACTTCAAGAAATTTTCTCCAACGCAGTAATTAGTTGGGCAAATGATCATTTGGACCGGCCATTTTAGACTGTACAAAAAATATATTATTTTTAAATATTTTTGTCAAATCGTTAATTTATATAAATAAAACTAAGTTTTCATATATTTATTTAGAATTTTTAAATATGAAGATTTTTTAGTTGAGAAGTGATCTTATTAGCCAGTCTAGCCCACCTAAAAAAACTCATTTAAAATTTTTTTTTTTTACTTTTTCTAATAAACTTGTTAATATAAATGTATTTGGCATATAAATCAAGCTTTATCAATTTTGGATATACGTATATATTTTTAAAAAAATTTAAATATAGGGATTTTTTAGCTATTTTTAATCATTGAAAATGACTAAAAATGCCCACGTGTTTAAAAATCTTTAAAAAATATATACACATATCTGAAAATGATAAAATTTGGTTTCTATATTAAATACATTTAAATAAACAAGTATATAAAGAAAAAATAAAAACAAATTTAAGAGGTTTTTTGAGGTTACCTGAGTAAACTTAACTAGTACTAATAAGATCATTTCTCATTCTAGTAATGTTTCAACCATTTAAAATGACTAAAATTAGACTAAATTTAAAAATCCAAAATAAATATATACACATCTCTAAAAATGACAAATTTTGATTTTTAGATTAAATGTATCCAAATTGATGTTTTATAAAAAATTTTAAAAATAAAAATATTTTTTCTAATGGCTAGACTTGTCTAAAATGATCATGCGCCGATTAATTGATATCATTTGGCTGTAGACAAGTAGTAAGCGAAATAACTTAATCCACTACAAGATATTGCACTTAATATAGCTAACTTTTTTATTACATATAATATAGATTTAGATGCATCAAAAATATTTTAGCTATAATTAATTATTTAGCTAATTGATTACTTTTAAGTGTTGACATTTGGTTAATTATAGCCATTTTCACATCAAACGTAGCCAAAAGTATATTTAAAAGTGTCACGTAGGTGTTAGTGGACATGTCCTTTTAAGCAAGTGATCAGGTTTAAACCTTGGTATGAGAGCTCTGTTTCTTCTTTAATATTTGGGAGCATGCAGTTTTCTTTCTTAATATTTGGAAGCTTGTGGTCTCTTTGTTAATATTTGTAAGAATTTCTTAAAGCTTGATTGTAAGACGAACTAAGATATAATATATAAATACCCAATAAAAAATTTGTCACTAAAATTTAGTTGCAAATAATAGGATTTGCCTGCGTTTGATCAAGCACACACAAATCTAAATTTTGGCTGTGAAAAATGGTCGCTTATATTATATTTTTCTTGTGCTCAAGGTATATTCGACTATATATGAGTCATTACAGTTATTTTTCAATAAATTGTAATGCATTATGCTTCATATAACAGGGACAACAACGGTTTCTATTCCACTATAAATATAATTACGTAGCGGCCACAAAATGCTCTAAAGTGTTCATAACTAGAATGGGATGACCTTGGAATGGAATTTCCTGTTTCCCAAAAATAAAATTTTCATTTCCAATACATCATTTCTCCTTCGCAACGCACTTTCATTTCAAATCCTCATCTCATCAAGTTTTAAGTTTTCTAATCATTTTGTACAAAATAAACGCAATACACGAGTCTGATGTAAGTATCAATTTTAGAATAACATTTTCAGCTTCTAAACCATCTTAAATAAAAAAAATACAATGGATAAATTGCATTTGAAAAAATTATCAAAAATGAGGCTCAAATTAGATGAGAATACTTAGTGAGTTGGAACATCTGATTGCACAAAAGTCAATTATATACAGGGTATGTTTAATAATGTTAAAAAAAGTCAAACTAAAACTTTTCACTCTAAAATTTTTAACTCTCTATAACTACTATATTTTTAATTATTTATCCACATTTTTCTATAAAATTATTCTACTTTTCAATCATTTTACATAATTACCCATAACACTAACTTATCTATTTTAATTTTATTTTCTTTACTTCTCATTATTACTCTTATCATATCATACTATATCATTTCTTTCAATTTAATAATTTTTATAATAAAAAACTTTTCATTCAAAAGTTCTATCACTTTCTAAACACATCGATAATAAATATTTTAATGTAATTAATTGTAAATCGTAACTTATTTTTTTATTTTTTCAACATCTAATTCATTATATTTAGAACTATTGATTTAGCCTATATATGAAAAAATGTGAATTGAAAACTTTTATAATCATTCATAAAAATATAAAAAACCTCACGCATTGATACTTGTTGTGGATACAAATCTAAATAACAAAATTTTCATGTCATGCAAATATAAATGGAGTAATATGTGAGATGGCCTGGATTGAAATGGTATATCAAAAAGTCAAAAAAATCAACGAATCGTATATTACAAATGATTGTATTGAAGAAATTTATAATTAAATTAGAGGAAACTTTATCTGGGTAAATCAACTGCGTAATTTTGTAATTAAAGTATCTCAAGACCTTTAAATTAAATAGAATAATGCATCATGAAATATTTAAATTTCTTTTTGATTCAAAATGTTTTAGTTTAAAGTATGGACATAAGTGTTTGACTTGCGATTCGTTTTCATTTAACCGATCTTTCCATTTAATACTAGGGGTGCAACTTGGTACCCGGGTCGGTCCGAACCCGCCCGACCCGACCCGGTTTCAAAACCAAAAATGGGTTTTATTTTTAAGATTTTTTCAAAATAGACCCGGTTTCAACCCGACCTGTAGAAACCCGAAACCAAAACCGGGTTCGCACCAACCCGGTACCAAAACCCGACCCGGTCCGAACCCCGGTGTAATTTATATAATTTTTTCATCAATTATACATTTTTTTGTAATATTAATATATATATATACATGTTTTAGGCATTACTAACTCTAATTCAGACAAATCATCTCTTTCTTCATTACCAAAGCATACTTGAGGTAACTTAATTTCTATTATGATTTTTTATGATTATTATTTTCTTATTGTTAATAGTTGCATACATTTTTTTCGTCTAGGTTGATGCATATTATTTTCAAATATGTAAATTGAGGAGGAAGAACTTAACATTAGAAATGCAGATGAAAATCAAGAGAGAAATTACTTGGAAGTCTTCGAATAGTTTTTTAGTTTTTTTTTTTTAAATTTTGGAGACATGAACTCATTTGAAATTTGAATTTGTTTAAGAGTAGATGTAAACTTATTTAAACTTGAGATTTGTTTATATTGTCATTTTAAATTTGGATTCCACTTAAATTAGATTGGAATGTTGAACCATTATGCTTAATGTATTTAGATTTAGTTATTTTGAATAACTGTTATGTTGATTATGTTTGAATTTGAATCGGCATGATAAATCTATTTTATATTATGCTTTCTATTAGTATGAGAAATCTGTTAGTTTGAATTTCAGATTTTAGTATAAATTTGATTCATATTTTAAGTTTATTGGTATGACAAGTGGTCAATTTTTACTTTAGCAATTTGTATGATAAATATTTAGTTTGAATTCAATTTCAAAAATTTGTACTATAATGTTTAGTTTCAACTACAAAGTTGGTATGATATGTTCATTTTCTATTTGGTATACTTGAGTCATTTCCATTAGCTAATAAATAGAAATGACCAACTAGTCATAAAACTAACTAATTTGTCATTTATTTGTGTCTATAGGGTGCTGAAAATTTAATTGCAGAGTTCATTCAAAGAATATCGCAGAATTCAGCCATTCAAAGAATATCGTAGAATTCAGCATCATGTTGCAAAATTCTTTAAAAGTATGTTGCAAAATTCAGCGTGAGGCTTAACTTCATAAACACATGCATGTATATGTTAATAATTTTCTTTTAGATTACAACTGAATTTGGAAAAAAAAATAGTTTATTGGTAACCTGAATTCTAACCCGAAACCAAACCGAAACCAATGCGAACCCGGTCCGAACCCGAATTACATTCTTAGGGTTTGGGTTTGGATTTACTCCAACCCGGTTGGTTTAGGGTTTGGGTTCACTCCAACCCGGTATAACCCGACCCGAGTTGCACCCCTATTTAATACACGATAAAAGGGAAGGGATCACCCACTTGTAAGCCCGTCATAGTTTGTAACTAAACACATCAAATCTAGTCAAATAATATCAAATTCTATTAAAACGTTATAAAACTCCTTTATTACCATTGAATTTCAATAAATCTAAACATTTAAATATATTTTCAAAAATTATAAAATTGATGTAATATACTTTACAAAACTAGATTTGCAATTTATACCTTAGGGATCTTAAATTAACATTTGGGAAAATTTCAAATATATCCACACAAAAATTTGTGAAACCCTAAATTTTATGATCATATATGAAACCTTAAGGTCATAAACCCTAGGTAATATAGTGACTTTTATATAAAATAAATATATAATTTCCATAATATATGGAATTGAAGGATCAAATAATTAATTATGAAATATAATTTTAAATGAATAGTAATGTGAATAGTGGAACGTGAATATTGACCCTGTGGTTAAGATAAAGTGATAAGTTAATCACTTTGGATTAACTTAATCACGAAAAGACTAAATTACAATTTTACAAAAGTGAGATTAAATTGTAAATTTAAAAAAATGATTGATTGGTAATGGAAACAACAAGGGGACTTAGTAGGAATTTACAAAGGTTATATTTGGAATTTATAAGAAAATGGAGAGTAATTTATGATCTCATAAAGATTGAATATGAAAATGAATTTTTACAAATTTTTCGAGAAGAAATTTCAAAATTCTGAGTCATACCAGGTGAAATTGTTTAAATTTACGGGCCTTGTGGAAAAATAAAAATAAATGAAATTTTTTTTGGCCAATTAGGGTCCTAACTAACAGCCTATGTTCATTCATATTATTTTCATTAAATCTAAGCATGTATAACTCATATGGACAAGAAAATTTACTAGGAAATACTAAACTATGTGCTCTTTAATCTAGATGGATCAGATTATAAGAAGTAGTTGACTAAATTACCTAACTTGAGTGCATCAGAAAACATGCCCAAAAGTAATTCAGGCACAGCATGCACGTACACGTTGATATTTTAATTTTTTTATAAATCATTTAGTTAATTAATATCTTAATATATATAAGGCTGTTTGAGATGAAACTTTTGGGGCAAGTCTATTTTAATATACCCTACATAATGAATGGATTAAATTTTGAAAAACATATCTATAAATTTTTAAAATGAAATTTTATTACAAAATATGATTTTAATTAAGTCAAAATACGTACTTCGCTCTAATTGAGGTGAATTTTATGGGTAAGCCTATTTTAATATTCCCAATTTAATGAAGAAATGAAAATTTGGAAAATATGTTTCCAAAATTTTAAAATGAGATTTTTTATCCAAATATGAATTAGTTAATTAAAATAAAATAGAAAATTTTTTCAAAATTCCAAAAGGTACATTTTGTTAGCAATTGTATATATATTAATAAGAAAAATTTTCATAATATATAAGTATGTATGTTGGCAGTTATGATTTAATTTGTTAATGGTGAAATTTATTATTTAAAAAAAAGAAAAAAGAAAAAGAGAAAAGTCGCTGTCAGCAAGAAGTGAACGATGAATGTAACATATAATTGCTGAATTTTTAAAATTCAACACCTGTAATGTATTAAGCGGTGAGCTGGGTTAAATGAAATTTAACCATGGTAAACCGATGTATGTAAAGTATAAAAAGGGCATGGCATCGGTAGAAAATAGGTTTAGAGCAGCAGCGGCACTCAGATGTATCGCATTCATTCAGGTACATTTTTTTCATTTCATTTTCTCATTCTGGAAATGCTGCTCGTTTAAAGCATTTAAAATTTATTTTATATAAAATACATTGACGATCAAAAAGGTGCAAATGAGATGCTGCTGGACATTAATGCATATACAGATTTTGTATTTTTGAAATTCATAAATTTCAGTATTTATATCCTTGTTGAACATAAATTTCCAAACAGATTTTTATAATCATGTTTAAAATATGATTTATAAATAATGAAAAGATGGGTAAGGATTAATGTTATTAAACTAATTCAACGTTAAACTAATTTAGAGATATTTTCAAGATTAATTTGATAAGTATGAGTTAATCTTGTTTTATTGCTTCAAATCTGGAGTTTATGTAATATTAGAAACAAAAATATGAACGAAATAGTAAACGAACGATTTTTGCCATGGACATTTTTGTATAAGTTCATTATATGATCATTAAGGAATGACCAAATTTTTAGCTTAAACTATTAAGCAGGTTACAAATTAAAAATCCAAAAATATTAACGTAAATGGGATAAAACGGGTGACAGGATCAGCTATAGTAAATAATTTTTAATAATTTTTGTAGACAGATTTTTATCTGAAATTTTGATATGATGTACAAGATATTATGATTATCATACGGAAAAAATCAAATATGATTTTTGAATGACATAAGTATGGTTTAAAAATAACGTGATCAGGAATAGCACAGTGAAAATGTCAAAATAAATATATAATATTAATATTTCTTACTAAAATTTTTATGAGTGTTAATTAATGTAGTTATGGATGTATGATAGAAATTTCAGAGTTAAATACCTTTATTTGATTATAAATCAAGATTTAGAGAAATTAGTACACTTGATTTTAGCAAATGAGGACAGTTTGAGAAATAATCAAAAATAAATATGAAAACTAAGTGAAAGTGATCCAAATTAATATATATGTTAGACAAGAGTGTAATAAATGATTAGGAATAGAAAATTAATGCTATTATATGTATATAGAATTAATAGATAAATAAGAAGATGGAACTTAGTGAAAAGAGAAGGGTTGTTTTGGAATCTAATAATAAGTTTCAGAAATTTAAAATGAGAATTATGATTATGTTGATCATGGTATGTTATGGAAATATTATAGGATTTAAAAAAATTTTGTTTAGTCAAATTTATGCTTAAAACATGAATTATCTCATGATGTACTAAACAAGATAATCATGATTAAGTCAAATTTATACACATATGTGTATAAGTGACTAAAATGATTTATTTAGCCCAGATAATCATGATTAATTCAAAATGCATGAATTATCTCATGATGTACTAAACAAGAGTTATGTCATGATATTTTTTATTTAAAAAAATGCCAAAATTTGAAACCGATGAACAGTGTCAAACACGTTGTGAACAATAACCCGCGTGAACAGTAATTAGGAACAGTGATCATGAACAATAATCATAACTAGTAAACAGAGTGATTTGAGTAGAAATAAGATTGATATTTATAAGGATGTATGAATGGAATTTTTAAAGATTTTTGGGATAAAAATCCATATGTGAAAATAAAGACCAAATTAACCTCTATGAGAATTCAAATTTAATAATAGAAATGCGCGAGCATGGAATATTATGTCTATATAAGAAAAATAATTTTTTTCATTTGTATAAAAAAAGAAATAGGTACAAGTGAAAGATACAAGTCGACTACGCAAGTAAGCAAGCAAACCTTTTGAAAATATAATTTTATACGACCTTATTCTGCAATCTTAAATTATCTTAGAAATTGCTTTGGTAAAAGAAAATCCTTTTAATGTTAAAAAATATTGAAATGCAAATGTTGAAAATGTTATGTTGAAAGGAAAATGAGATTTTAAAATGATATTTGAAATAAATGTATTAGAATAGTTTTATTTCAAGATTTTGAAGTATTTTAAGGATATGTTTCAAAGGTTCTCTTAATATTGGATTATTTTAGCATTTCTAAAATCCATTGTTTTGAGCAGGATCTAAGGAAGGCCAACATGATAAATTAATTTGAAAAACGATTTGTGTAATGTTCAAAGGATTATACAAGTCTATCACATATAGAAATGAACAATAAGATAGGTAGACAAAGGTACATGATATTAGATGAAAGCATGTACTTGCATGTCCTTTGATCATAAAAAAAATCATAAATGAGAAAAGCATTTATGAGAAAAATCTTTTAGTTTCAAATATTTTTAAAGACGTCTTATCGTTCAGAAATTATTTACAAAACGGTTAGAAAATATTGTTATTTTAAATGTTTTCCTTGAATACTTCAAATGAGTTATGAAATATAAATGTTTTAAGGTTAGCCATCCTTACAAAACATTTTGAGTATAGAACTCGTTAACATGGGTTAAGCCCGATTTTCAAGATTTGAAAAAGAAAATACAGACCGAGGTTTGTACTGTTTTGAAATGACATACTGATATCAAGTTTTCAGAAAAAGACACAGATTTGGGTTTGTGGTGTTTTATAAATGCATGTCAGCATGTAAATGTGAAGGAAAAGTGTGCACAAGGATTATGTACTAGGTCTACTATAAAGGATATGCAACCGAATGCGGTTGCAAATTGGGCCCCCTTTGCATAGGCCGAGTCGCTTGAATAAGGCTAAATGCCGGCGGCGCCCTCCCTGAAATGGGAGATGAACACGGATAGTCGCCTGGCTCGCGGGCTATCACCTAGAAGGGTTTCTCTCCTACGGAAAGATGATCACTTGTATGAAACCCCGATCTTAGACATGTGTATGAAACCCTAGGGTTGTAAACCCTAGGTAATATATTAATAAAATATATATTCATTAGTATGGAAAATATGTGGGAATAAATGTTAAAATAATTAATTATGAAATTCGGATGAATATGAAAACATGAATAGTAAATATGAGATTAAAGAATATGTTAAGTTAATCACTTTGGATTAACTTAATCATAAAAGACGAAAAAAGAAGCTTCCCACTAAAGGACAAAATTGCTTTTTGGATTAAAATAATAATTTTCGGATTTTTATGGATTTTTGTGAAGAAAATGAAGAAAAATTCATATCTTGCAATCCGGATGTCGGATTGAGATGAAATTTTTTATGGATGGCCAAAATATAATGATGAACATGATGAGTGGTCCAAGATTGATCAAAAATCATAAATTAAGGGTCAAGATTAAACGTCATTTGAAGATCAAAAAGTAGCTTTACTTTTTCATTAATTATCATTTGACTTTGGATTAATTTTAATTAATTAAATGGATAAATAATTAATGAAAAGCTGCTATGGCTGCTGGAGCTTGGACTTTTGGAACCAAATCCAATGGCCCAAAATCAATCTTATCAAAAATCAATGGCTAGGATTTAATTAGCTTAAATTAATTAATTTTAAAAATTAAAAAAAAAAAGAAAAAATAGGGCTGCCACAGGGGGGCTGGAGCTGCTGTAGGGTGGCTGCACATAGCTCCATGCACCTTTTGAAAATTAGAAAAAAATATATTTACAATTTAATACCTCAAGCAAGGGGGGTAAATTCCAATTTCATGAAAAATCAAAAAGTATAAATAGAGGGCATGGGGTGAAAGACCAAGCACTCAAACTCAGCTCCATTTGAGCATTTTTTTCACCCCTACCATGTTTTAGCCTTGAGGAGAAAGAAGAGGAGGAAGTTCGAGAGAGAAAGTGCGAGAAAAAGTGGGATATCTCCACTTCGGGTAAGTGATTTCTTTCCAAATTTTTTTTAGATGTTAAGTAGGATAAAATCATGCTTAGATAATGCCTAAGCATGAGAAAATAAGTCAAGTTATAATGCTTAATTAGAATTATGCCGAAACATCAAAAATTTAGTGCAAAGATGGAGCATTCGAGAAGACAGCGTATGATATGTGGAAATAATGCTCTAAATTTGATAAATGATAATTTGGAATATATGATTATGATAAATATGATGTTGGAATGATAATATATTAATTTCATGATTTTTGGAATTAAGGATTATGCTTAAATGAATTTATGTTGATTTTTAGTATGTGGAGAAAATGATTTATTTAGCCAAGTTAATGATGATAAATTAATAATTCATGAATTTTCCATGATATACTAAGCATAAGCTATGTCATGGTATTTTTTATTTTTGGAAAAAATATCAATTTTTGGAACCCATGAACAGTAACCCACGTTGCTGTGAACAGTAACCTCGAGACATGAACAGTACTTATGAACAGTAAACAGCGTATTTTGGGAAAAAATGAGATTTATTTTTATATATTTATGAGGATATATTGATGAAATTTTTAAAGGATTTATGGATAAAAATCTATATAAATGGATAATGACCAAGTATGTTTATAAGATTAACCTCTATGTGAATGAGGTAATGAATGGTTATAAAGCAAGTATGGAAAGCAACATAAGACATGGAATGGATGAATAAAATATCTATTTTCCTTGTATAGGGAAAAAGGAAGGAGAAGGTTGAGGACACTGACTGAGGAGGTAAGCAAGCTATATGCTTTTTAAAATATTTCTAAATGATTGCAAATTGTTTGCTTACGTGTTTTATAAAATGTGTTTAAGGGTGGCCATTCCTATAATGTTTTGATATTATAAATGTTTATAAGTTTTTATGAAAAGTCATGCCGGCATATTGATATCATGTGATGTTCATGGACATGTGCAAATGTATGATGTATAAGGAAGAGGCTTTGGTGGAGGTAGAAAGCGGATCAGAGGTCCCCCTTCACTATTGTTGAGTCGTATGGGCTGTGTGCCAATGGCGTCCTCCCCAGAGGTGGAGGCAAAGGAATGTTATGTGTGAATGAAATGCATTATATTTTCATACATGGATTGAAAAGAAAAGCATGGATTTGAAATGATGTTTTAAATAAATTGTGCAAATAATTCTCTACATGAGAATGACAAGCCACCTGGTGTAAGAGGTATATAATGCCGGGATAATCAAAAGTCATGCATGTAGGAACCATGTAGGCGTCAAGAGGAAGAGAGGTTCCCCTTGATGAGGCCAAGTCGGAGACAGCCGGCGTATTGGACCATGCTATGTGAGATGTTCCCTGGGCTAGCGTACCCACACACAAAGGTTTATGTCAGGAATGGAAATAAAGTATTTGCACACATGGATTTGAAAAGATTTTTTAAAGGGATGGCGCAAATAATCCTCTACATGAGAATGACAAGTCACCTGGTGTAAGAGGTATATAATGCCTGGAAAATCAAAAGTCATGCATGTAGGAACCATGTAGGCATCAAGAGGAAGAGAGGTTCCTCTTGATGAGGCCAAGTCGAAGACAGCCGGCGTATTGGACCATGTTATGTAAGATGTTCCCTGGGCTAGCGTACCCACACACGAAGGTTTATGTCAGGAGTGGAAAGGAAGCATTTGCACATCCAATGTTTATGAAAAGGTTTCTATTCCATTGATAGTTGATCACTTGCTAAGTGTCTCCTATCAAATGAAGAGAAATGCATTTACAAATGGTTTACATGAAAGGTTTTTATGAATGATTTATGAAAGGTTTCCAAAAATAGTTTACGAAAAGGTTTCTACTCCGTTGGTAGTTGATCACTTGATAAGTTTCTTCTATCGAATGGAGAGGAATGCATTTAAAATGAAAAATGCTTGCTTATTGAGTTTCGACTCATGTTTTGTTTTCCCAAAGTCAGACAGGTGTAGGGAAAGCCAAGAGATGAAGGGCATGAGTTGCTAAAGGAAAAGAGGAATCTACAAAGATTAGTAGATTTTTGTATGAATAGATTCCCTAATGGGATATGATGAAAAATAACATAGGTTGTATGAAATTATGAAGTTATGAATAATATGAGAAGTTGATGATTTATGATGTTATGGATAAGTCTATTATGAATAATAATGATATATGTTTATGTAATGAAAGAAAAAGAAATGAAAAAAAATTGGACAATATCCAATTAAGAACCCGCCGCGTGATCAGGGCAACTATCCTGATTCACACTTACCAATCGACGAGATCTTGGAGTAAGGTCAAATGTGACGCCTCGGTTCGGGGCGCCACAACTTGATAAGTGTCACCTACCAGATGAACAGAGACATATTGCATGTTGCATATGCTTAAAAAGGATTTTATGAAAAGTATTTTAGGGCATGAGAATGTCCTATGAGAAAAGGAGCTTCAATGAAAAATGTTTTAGAATATAAAATATGTTTATGAAAAAAGAATTTATATGTCAAATTTTACAAGTATATGTTTGTCATGAATCGGGATTATGAAATGTTTATGAAAGCTATTTGTGAAAAGGTTTCCTCCTATTGCTAGTCGAACGCTTGTTAAGCGTCTACTACTAAAAGGTGAGAAATGCATTTAAAATGAAAAATGCTTGCTTATTGAGTTTCGACTTATGTTTTGTTTTTCCCAACCGTAGGCAGGTACCGCACAGGCCATGCAGGAAAGGAAAAGAGTATGAAGAAAACTTTTCAACAAACTAGTCTGTATATGGTATGAATGATTATATGAAATCTTCAAAATATGTATGTATGAAATGTTTAGATTGAAAGAATTTGTGATGTAGATAAGTCAGTTATTATGATATGAATAATATATGTGAAATTATGGTCAAGAAGATGTTCATATATGATGATATGATGTTGTTATGAGTATCACGCATAAAGTTGATGACAAGTGTTTGTTATGTGATGAAAAACAAAAAAAAAAAGCAATGAAAAAAATTTGGACAAAATTCAATTTAAAAATCCCTCCGTGTAATTAGGACAACAATCCTGAGTCACGTTTACCAATCAATAAAGATCCCGGAGTAAAGCTTCTAGGCACTCGGGTCGAGGCACCACAAAATTTCCCCTAATTTTAAATATATATTATTTTTTAAAAATTTTAAATGTATCTACATATTTTGGCTCAAATTTTATTCATATCCATAACATTAGGGATATGTTGAAGGGGTCGTTAGCTCCTTTATGAAATGACCAATATATTCAAGCCCTAATATAACTTAGGATTGGTTTACTCAATGCTAAAAATTAACATTCTTTTTTATAGGTATTTATGCACATTACAACAACTTATATTACATTTAAGCACCTTCATAACTCTTACACAATGAAGGAAAATTTTTCAATAAAATCTCACATAAGAAAGAAAAATTGCAAATACCTTTACTTAATTGAGGAAACAGAAAAACTCTGATACACCTACATGGAGGAGGGGAGAGCAAAAACTCATGACCAGCTAATAATAGGCCAACATGAGTTACCACCAAGGTACACCCCCGGTGGCAATTCACATTCAAATAGTATATTACATTAACATTGTATCTTATTTTTAAAGTGTTATGATTCCATAAAGCCTGATGCAATATTTTTAAATGATTTTTTTATTTTTCATAAAATTGCTATTCTTAGTATATTTAATCCTTATATAGTAATCTTTACCACTTTTAAGATTTGTATATATATTTTAATGAATTTTGAATATAAATTATTTCAGTTATTTTAAATTACTAAAATATCATTCTATTTAAAATTCAAAAATACATGTAAATAAATATCAAGAAACTTTTTATATAGATTAAACATACATAGAATAATAGTTTTATGGAAAAAAAATTTAAAAATTAAGGATATATGTTTTGGGTCTATATGCGTGGTTATTCACATGCATCGTAACGTACAGAATCATCTCTTATTTTTAAAAGCTTCCATTTATTTTGAATTTAGTTAAAATTCGAATTTCTAATATTCTGTATCATTAAGGTCATCCAGTCGGCTCGTTTTCAATGATCAATCAGAGAAAAGTGTGAGAATTGAATTTTATTTTGTCCTTAGAATATGCATGTATATCATCTAGTTAACTTCATGAGTCTTTTCCTAGTCTTCAATGATTAATGAGAAAAGTGTAAAAAATGAAATTTATTTTCTATAGTATATGTACGTATACATAGTCATATTTAAACAGAAGCAGTTACACGCAACACCCTTAATTTCTGATCCATGGATTATTGATGCAAAATTCATTTTATTCATTATATTTTGTATTATTTATTTTGATAAAAAAATCAATTTCAAACACCAAATATGTGCATGGGTTGCTTAAAAATTAATATGTTTATGTGTAAGTTCGGAAAAATGCTTAAATCCATTTACATACGTATTAAAATATAATAATACTTTATTAAACCCGCTTATATATAACCAGATTACATGGAACATAGACGCGGTTCTATATAACTTCTTCAAATTTTAAGTTTTTACGTTTGATAAAAATTCAATTTATTTATTGTATTTAATATCATTTGTTTATCTAAGAAACCAAATTTTATCCAAATCAAATATACGAATGCATCGTATTTGCTCAAAAATATGTATATTCATATGTAAATTAGAAAATGCTTAGATATACTCATATGTATTAGAATGTAATAATATTTTATAAAATCATTTATCTCATAGAAATGATATTGTAGATAGTTTAGATATCGAAAATACAACTTTAAAATTGACATTTAGCATTAAATCATTTTATTGCGTTAATTTTATAATTTGTAGATGGCAGCCCTGTACAATGATGAGACAAGTGAAAGGGTTTCTAAGATACTATAAATGATACCAAATAGAATAGATAAAATGGATTTTTTTATCAACTATCAATATATTAAAAAAAATGAGTTATATAAAAGAAAAGTTCCATGAAAGCTTTCTCAATACTTTGTAGAATTATTTATCTATATAATATTGATATTTCATATAGTTAAAATATTTAAAATACTAATTAAACTTAATATTTAACATTAACTATTTTATCATATTAATTTCATACATCGGTAAGCAAGGGTCATGCACATTAATATTAAACAAATGAAAAAATTTCTATAATAATATAAATGGAGTAGATCTTCATGCATCATTAATATATTAAAAATGAAGAGGATTACATAGAAGAGATGTTTTATAAAAGCATTTTCAATATTTGAAAAAGTGAAAGTCTAACTAGGGCTGGTTAATTATTTATAAATGGTTCTATGTAGTCCTCTTTATGTTTAATATATTGATGATGGATGCAAAATCCAATTTATTCATTGTATTTGACATTATTTATTTATTCGAGAGATGAAGTTTTCATCCAAATTAAATATATACATGAGTCCAATATACTTAAAAATAAATATATTTATATGTATATTGGGAAAGCTATTTAGATCCATTCACTTATGTATTATAATCTAATAATATTTTATCGAATAGGTATCAAATGATACTTTACATGTTAAAAAAAATACTTTAAAATTAATATCTAGAATAAAGGTACTTTATTATGGTCATGCACATTAGTACAAGAAAAATAAAGGTTTTATATAAATGATACTAAATACAATCTAAGTAAATTTTTTACCAAGATATTAACGATAGAGTAACAACATCGAATGAGGATTTTAGAGAAGCGTTCCGGGTATAGTTATTATTTTCATTATTAAAATCCATTCAAGAATTCTTATTTTGAGCTGGCGATTTTAGAATTTAGATTCGTGTCGGCAGCAATTTGACACGAGATGGACGACGATCAATGCCAGTCGTCCGGGGTCAAAACCGGAGGCCATTAGCTTTTCTTTTCGGTTCTGCACTAACACGTGCGCTCTGTTTTGGTGCTCCGCATCGCTACACTGCAAAGAGTTCCAATTCAATGCTTGGCATGAGAAACGTTAAAATTCCATCGACATATCGCCTAAGACAACAAATAGGTATATTCCACTTTTGGAAATTCTTCAGATAAATGCTGATCTATTATAGGACGTTTTTTAAATAATATGGCCTCTAGCATTCTCTCAAGGTATATTCAAAATGACACCACCCTACTGACCTCAGTACCTCACTTCATCTGAACACGCAATACAGCAAGGGTGCTGAATTCATGAGCTTAATTGGGGGCCTCTGCATTTTTAAAACAGTATACAAAATTATTAAATAAGTAGACAAATAAGTTTCAAATATGATCGAAAGATTAAAAAAAAAATCAATTTCTAGATGTTATAATAGTCTAAGATGACAATATTAACAAATTTACTTTTAAAATCATGTCATAACAACATGCCAATGATAATAATTTAAGGTGAAAACATAAAATTTAATTTCTAAATTTATTTATTTTTCCAAAATAAATAAAAATTTTCAAGTAATTACAATGTGATAACACTAATCAAGGATTACAATATAATAAATAATTTTTAATTATATTATAACGTGCTAATATTTAAAAAGATAAAGCATGAGATCTTCAATGATTTTTTTGTTGACTAATACTATTTTAATGATAGACAAGTTAGGAATTTAATGCTTGAAATGTGTTGCTTGTATTTAATTCGTGATGAATGGTTATAACAAGTTAGTATTGAATTGTGTTGTGAATTTATCGACAACTTGTTGAGATTTGGCCGTAAAACTTCAGCAGTTTTGGTTTGCAACTTCAACTAATTTAGTTTTCAACTTCAACTGTTTTAGTTTGAAACTTCAACGGTTTGTGGGTTGAAACTTTGACAATTTGTTTAGCAAGACCAATGGATAGGTAGATTGAATGACGACGTGACTAGTTTAAGGAGCTGTCCTAAGTTATTACAGGTTGTTGAGAAAAATCCAATTGATTGCGGATTTGGTGGAAAAAATCTCTTTTGGTGGTTTCAGTTTGTTAAGTTGTTTTAGGTGATTGAGAAAAATCTGATTGGTTGCGGATTTGGTGAAGAAAATCTCTCTTGGAGGTTTCAGTTTATTAAGTTATTACAAGTGATTGAGAAAAATTCAATTAGTTGCGATTTGGTGGAGAAAATTTCTCTTGACGCTTGGAAGTTAAAAGCTATAAATAAACAATGAATTTCAACTGAAAAATCAATTCAGAGTGAATATTTTCAAAAATGCAGATCTATCTCAAGACGTTCTCTGTGATCTATCCATTTGTCAGAAGCACCATATTGAAGATCATCGTGACCATCCTACTAAAAGCTCCATCTCTGTGCTTCTATGCTAATAAATTAGTTGTAAGTTTTATTTTATTTTTATTTATTTTACCTTGAATTAAAAGTTATCTAATTCAAGAGGAAAGTTTTCATTGTGATTTGTGGAAAGCTTCACGTGCCACCTGGAGCCATTTATGTAATCCAAAAAATGATTGAGATTGTACCACTATAACTTAAATTCTAAGTTGAATAGTAAAAACCCGAGTCAAGGTGTTGACTTGGAGAGTAGAGTAAGTGTGTTAATCGAACCACTATAATTTATGGTGTCTTCTTTAAATTATTTTTGTAGAGTGTAAAATTTATTCTGTTCCTTCTTAGTTCACTCTTTATGATATTATTCTTTTCTTTTATCAGTTTCGCATCGGCCTAACACTTTTTAATCTTATCAAATACTACAAATGTTTTTACACTAAAAATCCACTTCAACAATGTCAATACTTTCTCTTGCTTTTGAGAATCATTACTTTGAAACAAGTGGATGTGCAACTTATGTTGGATATCTATTGTCTATCCATCATATTCTAAAAAAGAGAGAATAAATTTCTATTTACTTATCATAAGGGAAGGTATTTCCTAAGTAAAAAAAATATATTATTCAATTAGGATAGGATATCCAAAAATAGGTGGAATAGGTTCATATGTTTTTACGCACAGGGTAAAGTATGTTCTAAATAAATAAAAAAATTATTTAATTCGAGTAGAGTAAGGTCCAAGGTCTAGATAGTGGTAATTGACCCAATATTCAATATATATCTTTTAACCATATAAAAATTTATTAATTTATCTATTATTTAATATATTTAACAAGTGTATTTTAATATTATATTATTATAATATTGATTATAAGTTGTTAAGTAAAATTTTATGATAAAATTATAATTTCCAAATATAATATAAAGACCATTTTAAATAATCGATTTAGAATTGAAATCAGAGTCGACCTAACCTGATGAAAATAGTTAAGATAAGCTTCAAATCGACAAGCCCTCGAATAAACTAGAGTAAGAATTTTCGAAAATAAAATAAGAGCAAAATCTGCCTTCAACCGAACCAATCCAAGATTACTATGTACTTTATAAATGAAGGGTGCCATCCTCCTACACCATATTGTAGGTGCAATTCTAGAATTATAAAAAAATAGCTACCATAATTTTACATGGCGGAAGCTTACTTTTGTCGAAGGTGTCAAAAATTCTTGTTTTAGAAATTTATACCGATTTGTCGCAATTTCCATGCTTTAGGGAAAAAAAGTTCCCAATTCAATTGCAAATCATCCAACAATCAATAATAATCAATAATTAATTAAAGACAAATTTTGAACTTATAAACGTAACAGTAAAAAGGTAAGAATATTGTGGAGTTAATGATGACTTGAAAAGGTACACCACACAAAAATAAGAGCAAACAAGAGGATTTGTTGGCCTTAATTAATCTCCAAAATGATGGTAAAGAGGGGAGGAAGATTTATTAATAAAAGAATGGAAATATAAGAAAAGCTTGCATTGTAGCGTCTTTCACTTGCTCATTAGGCCCATTGTTTCTTAGTTTGTAGCCACTTATCGCTCACCGGTCACCGGTAGTAGCTACGGTGGCGAAAAATTAGGGGTGGGAATTAAGATAAGTCGACTAATAACCCAGCTTTGACCCGACCCGTTTTTGGTCGGTTCAAATCAATATATTTTTCACATAGTATAGGGATGGATCAAAATTTTAACCCGTTATCTTAAAACCGGTTCGTTACCAATCCAAAGTTTATCTCGGAACCTATTAAAAAATAGTGATGATCAAACCCATCTTGTCCCAACTAGATATAAAAAGAGGATCAAACTTAATTTTTAAAAAATAGAATTAGGAGAAGACAACTTTTCACCCGGTAAGACATGCCCTGTTCCCACCCCCGCAAAAAACCATATTCGCGTGGCAACCAGCGAGCCGATGACATCTCAGCCCAGCCTTTTTTTTTGTGAGGACTTCCGCTCCTGTCATCTTATATTGCAAGAAATGTATGTTGCTACCAGGCTACTGCATATACCTTGACGCATATATCTCATTGCAACAAAAAATTTTCAAAAATCCTGCTGCTTGACAAATTACCGTTGCTTATGATGTTATATAGCGAATATGAGAATTGTAGTATAAAATAAATTTTTTTTGGGTGTGATTGAAAACATGAGTAATTATTTATGAGCTATTTTATTTTATGGAAAATTTTTCAAAAACCTATCTAATACAGAAGCAGGTCGATTTGCCAAGTATCCCTGTGTACCCTATTCGTATTGCACACCTAATATTGCATAGATTCCCTAATCTTATTCAAGATCAGCCAATTGGATACAATGTGATGTAATTTAGATGATGAGAGGCTATTATGGATTATGAAGAAGAAAAACAGTATTGAAAATCAGAAAGGAAAATAGTTATATATTTATAAACGAAAAATTATATTACAAATAAAAAAAAAATTTCTAATGAAAATTCTGTGTCTCATTCCATCCAGAGGGATTATCCTCAAAAGCCGCTTGCTAGATAAAAGACACGCACGAAGATAGAAACTTTCCATTGTGAGATTCGAACCCGGACCAATAATGCCACCGTGAGATGCTACTACCAACCGTGCTAAGATAACAAATTTTACAATTTAATGAAAAGTGGTTGTGTGCAGCAAAATCGTACGTGCGCAGCTGGCTCTGGTGGGCCATTACACAACAGATGAAATGAATCCCAGCTGGGCAAAGATACAGAAGGCAGATGATGACCCTCCTCATCCACCCACCTTTGGTTCTTAGCTTAAAACCCACCAAACATTCAATGAATGTGCAATGCCTACGCTTTGCGTGCTGAATAACAGTACAATAGCCAATAATAGTGCACTGATTATGCTCCATACACATGAGCCCAACGTTCTTGGACGCGGCATATTATATAGTTTGCAAAATCGCAACCGCCCAAACAGTTGGACTGTCCAAAAACTCGACCCCAGAAAATTTTGTCCATCAAAGATCAGATTTCAACAAATTTTCTTCAGTGCAGTAATTAGTTGGGCAAATTCTCATTTCAGACCGGCCATTTTAGATTGGTCCAAGAAATATATAATTTTTTTTAAATGTTTGTTATAAAACTGTTAATTTAGATATTTTTAATATATAAATTAAGTTTTAAAGATGTAAATATATTTATTTTAAAATTTTAAACATAGTGGTATTTTATTTATGTTTCAACATTTTAAAATGACTAAAATTAAAAACTCAAAAATAAATATATATACATCTACAAAAATGGTAAAACTTATTTTACAGATTAATTATACCTATGTTAATAGTTTTATTAAAAAATTAAAAAATATATATATTTCGATCGGCCAGACCTATTTACAAAAGGATCGTGCTCCAACTAATTAATATTAGTTAGCTGCAAACAAGTATATAAGTAAAATGACCTAATTCATTACGACAGATTTCACTTAATGCAACTAATTTTTGTTACATATAATATAGATTTGGATGTGTAGTCCATAATTAATTATTTAGCTAATTAATTGCATTTAAGTGGTAAGATTTGGTTAAATGTAGTCATTTTTACATGAAATGCAACCAAAAATACATTTAAAGTTCCCACTAAAATTCCTTTAAAGAAAGTTCTCAGTGAAATTTAATTATAAATAATAATAAAATTTTTAGCCGCCATTAACATAAGATTTGCCTGCATTTGATCAAACATAGTGAAATTGAACTTTTGGCAACAAAAAATTGGTCATATATATTATATTTTCTTGTAGTTGTTGTATATTTGTCTGAATATGAGTCATTGCAGTTATTTTTTAAAAATTGGAATGCATTATGGTACATATAAAGTTATGGACAACAACGATTTCTATTCGACTTAAGCACTATTAAGTGGTGGCTGCAAATGCTTTTAAGCTTTAAGTTTGCTAGTACTTCTGTACAGTCAAATTTATATTTTGCGATAAGACTGTTGAAAAAAACATCTTACAGTTTCAGTTACAAATTCGACTGAGGTGCATATATCTGATCAGTCAGCAGAATCGTCGAGAGTAGGAATGTCTTTTCTGCGCTGAGCACGCACCAGATATGTAGCAATAGCTATAGCTAGCTGTACGTCTGTAAAATATAAATATTATTATTATTTATTATTATATCCGAAGGAAAAAACCAACCTTGAGATTGAGCTTGAGCCCCAAATGATGATGTAGATGCATTCATACTCCCTATATAAAGCCCTTTTCCTCTCCCTTTCTCTTCACTGGGCCGCAGTCTTCTTCCTCTCCCCTTTCCTGTTGTGCGTGTGTGTGTGAGAGAGAGAGTATGGCTTCGTTTCTCCTTCTCCTGTGTGTATCTTCCTTCTTTTTCCCTTCTGTCATCATGGGTGCTCAGCCAAGGAAGCCTATCGACGTGCCCTTCCAAAGGAACTACATGCCCACATGGGCCTTTGATCACATCAAATACTTCAATGGTGGCAATGAAGTCCATCTCACTTTGGATAAATACACAGGTAAGAAAGGACGTACATATATCCAAACATCAAACACCTTCGTTTTGATTCACAAAAACCGATTTATGAACCATTTTGAACTTTTTTGTGCAACAGATAGTCCCAACGTTAAGCTGTCCGACTGGACTAGCTAGTAGCTAACAAATGTTTGGCCTTTTAATAAATTTCTGGTTTTGTCGTTTTTAATTAATAGGGACTGGATTTCAATCCAAGGGCTCTTACTTATTCGGCCACTTCAGCATGAGGATAAAGATGGTGCCAGGGGATTCAGCTGGAACAGTGACTGCATTCTATGTAAGCTAGTGGGCATTATATATTTCACATTGTTATGTATAAAATCCTGAGCTAGTTAATTGATTGATTAATGTGGGTCATCTTAATTAATTTTATGTGGACGTATGCAGCTTTCTTCCCAAAACTCGGAGCACGATGAGATAGACTTCGAGTTCCTGGGCAACAGGTCTGGCCAGCCATACATTCTTCAGACCAATGTGTTCACAGGAGGGAAGGGAAATCGAGAACAGAGGATTTATCTCTGGTTTGATCCATCCAAGGGATACCACAACTATGCAATCCTCTGGAACATGTTTCAGATTGTGTAAGTTCTCTTCTTCTTTTGTGTCTAATCGTCTCATTCATTGTTGCAAGGCTTTCAAAATGACGGGATTAAGAAAGGCTAATAGTCACGAAAAGAAAAGAAAAAAAAAAAAACATTTATAGGCCACCCACATGGCCGTAAGATTTTCTGCTCTTAAGACATTTGTACAAAATTTTAGGAAAACTCCCATGAGCCATATTATTTATGGGAAGGTACTTTTATTCCAAGTGCCAGGGTTCAAGACTCACCCATGCCCATGCGGGGAGTCGAACCAAAGATGGGAGGCAGTTGCGCCCATGCCTTCACCATGGGCGTGGCGACCGGTTGGAGATTGAGCGTATGCATGCATGCCCATGTAAATAAAGAAATGCACACGCACACATTTAAAAATGGTGGGAAGCAATAAAATTTGATATCGAATCCGTCCAAAATGATTATTTGCATTCTAATTGCAGGTTCATGGTGGATGACGTGCCAATCCGCGTGTTCAAGAACTGCAAGGACTTGGGGCTGAGGTTCCCGTTCAACCAGCCAATGAAGCTGTACTCGAGCCTGTGGAACGCGGACGACTGGGCGACGAGAGGCGGGCTGGAGAAGACGGACTGGAGCAAGGCGCCGTTCGTCGCGGCTTACCAAGGGTTCCACATCGACGGCTGCGAGGCGTCGGTGCAGGCGACGTACTGCGCGACGCAGGGGAAGAGGTGGTGGGACCAGAAGGAGTTCCAAGACCTGGACGGCTTGCAGTACAGACGGCTGCAGTGGGTCCGCCAGAAATACACCATCTACAACTATTGTACCGATAGGTCTAGGTACCCAACCATGCCTCCTGAGTGCAAGAGGGACAGGGATGTCTAAAGACTCATAATGCATTCATGCCAATGCCATTGTCTGCGAATATATATAATATGTGTGTACCTTATTTATAAAGTTGTCTGGTCTAGCTGAATATTGTCACTGGGTTATTCTATTTATTTATTTCTATTTTATCTTTATCTTGCTTTTGTTTGTATTTTATCAGTTTGCTTTTGTTGGCATTGTAATTCTAAAAAATGTCCTTTGGATGAGTGCTATACATATGGAATGGAGGGAAATATACATTTATTTGTACACGCCTTTTTATGAAAAAAAAAATGGTACTAGCGGCAGCGTGCTACTTGATACTCTGGTATTAATAATATTATTGATGATTTTGATGCACAGCCAGTGTGAATTTCACCAACGGGTGTGTTTGTTTGGAGCTAAAAATTGTCAATTAAAATTTTTTAACTCAAAATTTTTCATTCTTCATAACTACTTTATTTTTTAATTATTTTTTCATATTTTTCTATACAAACTACTATACTTTTCAATCATTTCTATACAACTACCCATACAACTAACCTATCTATTTTAACTTTATTCTCTTTACTCCTCATCATTACCCCTATTATATTACATCATTTTCTATCAATTTGACAACTTCTACCTCTAAAACTTTTCATCAAAAGTTTTACCTCCAACCAAACACACCCTACATATATTATATTATCTGCAGGGCAACAATGGGCCAATAGTGAATTGCCTCTCAGTACTTGTTCTTTTTACTCTGTGTGATTAGGAATAGCAGGCTTTAAATTGACTGATAATCATATGGGTCTTTTCGCCCTTTTTATATATTTTAATTTTCTTATTTTTTATGTAGGCCCTCATTGAATTAGCTCATATACTAAAATTACCATTTTTTGGATTTTTGGATATATCTTTACTAAATTTCAAAATAAAAAATTATTTACTTATTTCACTCTTTTTATTTTTGAAATTTTATAAAAAAGATAAATAAAAATCTAGAAGTTGTAAATTTTGATGTATTATGGCATGGGAGCTCGCATAAAATTAAGAAAAAATTTATAAAAATGAAAAACGCTAAAATTACCTATATATTTTGGCTTGATACATTTATATCGAAACATTATCCTAAATTGAAATTGGGATATTCCAACCCAAAATAATTAGCAAAATTAGGACGTCTGTTATGCATATGTAAATCTTAGCTGCCCAAGGTAGGACTTTAGACGTAATCTCGGCTTATTGTAATTTTTTTTATGGGTATTCATATATTACATCATTTCAACTGATATTATATTCAAACTTTCTAAGACATTATTATTATTATTATTATTATTTACTAATAATCTTTTAAAACATCTTAATCATTTTCCTATTTTTTCACCTTTTTTTTCCTATCCCAAATTGGTGGACACTCCCATAGAAAATGGGGAAAATAATACCACCATTGTACATATAAATTGCTGCTGCCAAAAAACCTGTTAGAATGCTGCACCTAAGATTCAAAACAACATCCCTTAGCTGGGGAGAAGAGTCATTACCACGACGACTTTAGGATTGTTGAAGGCGAAGCATGTTAATTTTTAACTGCATTTAGTTAAATTATTAATAGCAAGCCGCAAAACTATTTGTAGATTACTTGTATCAAACTTGTCTAGTCAGCTTTTATATTATTTTTCAATATAAAAAGGATTTTTCATACATTCTTTTTAGGTAATTTTTCTTAGTTCTTGCATTTACAACTTCATCCAAGTACATATTTTAATCTTTTTTTGCTAGGGTACTTTACAATCATCTCAACTAGCATTACAATTAAGCTATGAGATATTTTTACAAATTTCATAAACTATGCTAACAAAAATTTGACAATATCACTAAATTTGTTACACGGTGGACACTCCTACAATAATAAAGGAAAGATTGCTACCACCACTTGGAGACAAATGCTCCAAATAGCAAGCATCAAACACGCGTTGGGTGCAATGAGAGATAATGCCCTTGGTACATATATTAATCTTAACGTACAAGAAAGATTGATTAATAAGTTTTCAATATTGAAATTCAAATACAAAATGTAAACAAAAATCTTTAGAATGCATCAAATCCTAGCTCCAAAGTGGAAGATAAACCCTCTGAACTCGAAGCCTAAATATCTCGTACCTAGGTAGGATTCTTTACTTGCCGCGCTGGTCACATATTCTGCTCTTTGGGTATGGAGGTAAAACTTTGAGAACTGAAAGTGGGCAATAATGGTTCCTTCGAATAGGATGCATACTGGGACACCAGCATCTAAAGCTAGTGTGTGTATATATATATGAGAACTGATCGTGTGCAGTCCGCTGTAAAATGGACCCCACACATATTAGATTGTAATGAAACTTTATACACTCATTTATCCATATATAAATCATACTTTAGACGGTTTAGATGTTGAAAAAACCACTTTAAACTTGATATTTACATTAAACTATTTTATTACTTTGATTTTGCACCATTTTAAGACGGAGACTACACACATGTTGGATTTGGATGAAAATTGGTATGATAATAAAGTGAACAATTCTAAATACAATGGGTGGGGTGGATTTTCTATTTATGATCAGGTGGGGCCCACAGTGCATGGACTGCACGGTGCAGTCGCATGCACTGGATCATTTCCCTATATATATATATATATATATATATATATTTGGATGAAAAAAATTGGAACCAATTTAGATAGCAAAGAATATGATACAAAGCCCACTTTATTTCTGTAATTTTTTTGGGAACAGTAATGGATGTATTTTTTGGGTGATATTTACTCCAACAATTGCTAGGAAAATATTTTCAAATGTCGATTTTCCTGTTGAACAGATATATTCCTTTGCTCTTTGATGATGACACGTGGAACCATTCAACTAAAATAAGGAAAGTACATTGGTATCCTGGGGAAGGATTCAACACAATCGGTTGGTTTTTGTACCTTCTTCTTAGAAGAAACATTTCTAATACTTATTAATACAATGCAGTCCGGCTGCAAGGTGCAGTCCGCTGTAATGTAGGTATTCATTTCCTCCGAGAGATAATTACATATGTCCCTCTTGAGAATGAGGGTAGTTATAGAAAAATTTCACCATGATGCGAGAGTTGTGGAGATCCATGATTGGAATATGAGTTGTCAAAGTGCATAAATTAAGCGTATATGAGATTATTTATTTTAGTGATATATGAATGTCCATCCAAATTGATTAAGTATATAAGTCCTATATTAAAATAATACAAAATTAACATAATAAAATAATAGGGCTCGCTTCTATGTAAACTTCTCAAATTTTGATATTTTGATGTTTTATAGAGAATTCAATCCATTCATTAAATTTAATATCATTTTTTTAGTTATAAAACCAATTTCATCTAAATCTAATATGTGCATAGGCCACATTTGCTCAAAAAAATACATTTATGTGTAAATTAGGGAAAATAGTTAGATTCATTCACATGCATATTTGAATGTGGTAACACTATATAAAATCATTTATTCATGTAGTAATGATATTTTAGATGGTTTACATATTGAAAAAACTTCTTAAAAATTGATATCTAGCATTAAATTATTTTCTTATGTTGATTTTTCTTGTTTGTAGATGGAGCTCATATTCAGTGAGATTAGATAAATAAAAGGATTTTCATAATAATATAAGTGATGTTAAACACAATAGATTGATTAAATCTTTCATCAACTATCTAGATGTTAAAAATGAAAAGGAATTTCATAGAAGCATCCTCAGAAAATAATTTGATTTGAATAATGATTTTAAAGTTGCATCTATTGTTATTCTTTATTATGAGAATTACTTAGATAATATTTGTCGCAACTTATTTTGCCCGCCAATTTTTGGACCCACGGTCTGCTCTAATAAATGGGTATAAACGGATTTGGGTTGAATCTTTTCGCATTGAAATTTTTTTATGGATTAGGTGGCTGAGGCTTCATTTGACCCTACAGCTTGGGCTTATAAGCACCACTTAATTTCAAAAGCACTTCAAAATGCCTATTTGGAGTAGCAAATATCTTGTACAGTACTTCATAAGCAAGATAGTTTTCAAAAGTGCTAATATGAAAGCAAATGAAAAATACTTTCCCTTATAAGTGCTGGTCTTACGTGCATACCACATAGCAAAATGATGCCTTAAGCTCCTTTTGGCCGCTTTAAGTAGAGGATATGTGTAACTGTCTTACATAGCAAATCGTGCGGAGTGGAGAGGAGCGGATAATCTACACAGAATGCTTACTTGCACGAGATGACTAAGACAAGACACGACAATGCACGTTAATGATTCAAGTCTTGGTGGACATGAGACATGAGCGAGGATGGGTTGTGGAGCGAGACTAAGGCGCGATCATGAGGGATCATGTGTGCATGATAGTGGATGTGAGATGGACGTGGTACTGGTCGTGGATACGGATCATATCAGTAATGCACATTCTACGTAAGCAGTAGTGTATTGAGGATCTTGCTGAGTAGGAACAGTGAAGTTCATACCAAGTGGGCTAAGCATGTGGCAGGCGAGGACTACTAGCTGGTGGTGATGTGGCGATGACGTGGACTGCTACTATACATGTGACGCTTAAGCAATGCATGTGTGGAAGAGCTTGGAATAAGTCCTTGATAACTAAGCCAATTCCTTAGAAAGTGAAAGACTTAGTCATAACTAACTTCTTGATGCAAGGATGAGTGAGACGTGTGTTCTAGGAGGACACATGGGCTTCTTGGATGTAGAACATGTGTGGGACATTTGTCTTCACAAGAGAGAACGGAGGACAAGTGGCTTGAGCAGAGCTTAACATGTGTCTAGTTAGTTAGCTTGTGTATACTGTATATATACATTAGGCATTCATTTGTAAAGGCTCTTAAGGAGAGAGACTTAAGTGACACTTGAGAACTTGCATATGAGAGCATAAGGGCAAAGAGAGAGGCACGTGTAGAAGAGAGTTGGTGAGGAGTCAAGACGGCTATGGGGTGCTAAGCTGTGGGCTTGTTATATACTATGCATAAAGCATTACTTTCCTTAATGAAAGGTTAGGATGTGTGGCTTTCCTATAAGTTGTTTGTGTGGCTTTTATATTGCGTTACTTTCGTTCCTATCTCTTGAATTTGTTTGGTTGCGTTTGTTTGATTTCATAAGTGCGGGGGTTAAGTTGCTAAGACCAAGAATCTTAGGTCAGCGCATGGTGTGGAATCATATAGAAGATCTGGACCCGTGACACAAGTCTGTTTACAAATTTTAGAAAGTGTAAATAAAGAAAAAAAAATAGACGGGGTAATTGTATAGAAAAATAGATAAAATAATTAAAAATATATAAAAAAATAATTGAAACGTAAAGGTAAAAATTAAAAAAAGTAGGGTAGTTGAATATTAACTTTTGCACTCCTATTTTTTCTTTTTATTCTCTTCTAAATAAATACACCTCAAGTGCCCTCAAACCCAACTCTTAGGTCCCTAATCTATTTACGCATTTTAAATTATAAACACACCTTTTTGAACAATCAGAGTCTTGCTTATTAATTATTTTTCTCCCTAATGAACGCATGACTATGAAAAAGCAAAAGATTTTGGGTCACACATTGCTAGACATGCTTTCCGCATGCACGTACCTGCTCTTGCCGGTGGTTCCAAACAGTGAAAAATGTGGGTCACATCAACAAGATCATATGACATCAAAATTTTGTTGACCCAATCTTCTAGTGGACAACTACGATTGAAAAAATGGGTTTTATCTTTCTTATATGATCCGTTTGACAGCTGGGTTATTAACTTATTATGTCCTTTTTCTTTCTGTGGGGGGCCATATATCTTCATCAGGTCCACCCAACTCTTGCCAACGACAAATGCTCTTCACATGTCTTATGCATGTTGGCTAAGAAAGGAGATGGTTTGGGCTGAGGAACATGTATATGCGCATGTATAAGCATGCTCACTTTTTTATGGAAGTTCTTATGTCATCTATTCTTTCCGGAAAACAAACAAATAGAAAAAAATTAAGTGCACAAAAATTCATTCTGAAAATTGTGGGCTAAGTTCATTATGTTATAGATATAACTTTCTAATGCTCTGCAAAAAAAAAAAAAAAAAAAAAAAAAAAAAAAAAAAAAAATCCTATGAGCTTAATTGAATTTCGAGAATCGCGATCAAGTTAATAGCAAATATGTGAGATTTTTGACATATAT
Source organism: Annona cherimola (assembly GCA_030490835.1). Classification (NCBI taxonomy): domain Eukaryota; kingdom Viridiplantae; phylum Streptophyta; class Magnoliopsida; order Magnoliales; family Annonaceae; genus Annona; species Annona cherimola. Next base: position 87,635,088 of record CM059975.1, on the reverse strand, counting down.
GAAAACTAATGTAATATAGATATATTTGATATGTAGAACGCATGCTCACAATGTTATTTTTGCACAACATTAAAAGTCAGAGAATTATATATTCGAATATTGAAACTATAAGTTAAAATCATAAATAGATAGATTCACAGGGTTATTTTTGTAAATAATTGTACTAAATTAATGTGCATTTGTGGCACATACGGACGAGCATGGACAGTCACTTTCGGCTAGTGTAGCAAACAAGACCCTCGGGCAGAGAAAGGCACGTGCAAATTTGCTTTTCCTCCGACACGGAAATGTTCTTCCCTCGGCTCTTGCCTCGCCAATCTCTCCGATTCGTGGATTTGCTTGTCGGAATTTTCATTTGTTACTCTTCTCGAACATAGTACTTCATACACCTCCACAACAAAAAAAAAAAATAGAAACAACAACAACAACAACTTCATACACCTCCACCTACATAGCTACACCATGCATGCAGCAAGTGCTATTTCATCTATAATAATGTGTATGTTCCATTTCTAAATCAAAGCTCTCGATTGGCTTGTTTTGCATTTTTTTTTTCTTTCTATATTGCCTGATTGTGCAGGGAAGACTATTGCCCTTTAAGTCTTAACCTGTAATTATAATCTGTATAGGATGTCCAATAATTATATTCATGATAACAGTCTAGAAGAATATATGACATTTATAATTCATAACAGGTTCCAACAGGTCACGGGGAGTTTAATTAAAGTGGGAGGCATGCATATCAACTAACAGATGCTGCCAGTGCCAGTGTACTAATTTGGATGATCTTGCTTTTTAGTCGGTGGAGGACTGGAATCTGCCGACCGTGGAATCGAAGTCACATGCAGTCATTTGCATGATCCTGTTGAATTTTTCAATTGAAAGGTATGTCTAAAAAGTGTTAAATTTTTTATATAAAATTTTTTTAGTACAAAGATCTTTTCATTTGTAAAAAATATTACGATGTCACATGGGTAATAACGAGGAGTAAATGGAATAAAATTAAAATTAATTAATTAATTTTATGAGTATTCATATAAAAATAAATGAAAAGTAAGGTTGTATGGGAAGATGTAAAAAATAATTAAAAAATAAACTAATTATAGAGAGTAAAAAATTTTAATTGTAAATAAAAATATCCTATGTATCAAAATCCCTAGTGAAAGATTTCTTAAAAAAAAGAAAACAACAACAATGAATCATTACGTGGTCACTCATTTGAATTGTGCACTAATAAAATCAAGCTTATATAAATGAATAGGAAAATTTTGAAGATCCTGTGCACTGCAACAAATTTCATTAGAAGTAGTTTTTTTTTTCCATGCAATGCTTGTTTGGCCACATATAGATTGCTATTTAAGAGTGGTGACGCTCGCTCAAATATGGCCATTTTCTAACTTATATGCAGCTAAAATTAATATTTAATGTAACTATTCAAATTTTGTTGTAAATAATAATAGTAATTTTAGATGAAAAATATGTAGTTAACCATATTAAATACTAGATGTAGCCAAATCTAAATTTGACTATTAAAGGTTAGCCACATAATATATTTTAATTATAATGAAGGATTAGATTTCATAAATCATCACTTCAATAAATATTTTTGTTGCAGGCTACATAAAGAAATGACGAACGTACAGTTAAGATGCTAATTTTTTAATTTTCAAAAAAAAAATTGTTACTTTTCTGGTGATCTGGACTTTTCAGGGCCTTCCGAAACTTCTATTCCTGTGATAATTACAGTTCTAGTTATAGAAACTATTTTAATCACAATTAATGGATTGGATTTCATATTTTGAAATCATTTGGGCATTAAACCAAAGGATTCCTTTCTATTTCCAAAGGAACCGATTCTGGCTGCCTACAAAGAAATCAGATACAAGCTAGGCTCCGATTATGCACGTGCGGTAGTTGCATTTGTCCCTGAATATTCGATCCTCAGAAAATTGTGCAGACATGCTGATTTATATGCACCCGAGAAATTAATAAGAAGGAAGATTGATGGGCGTGTAACAAGGAAATCCTCACATGGACATGGCAGACCTTGTCTGATCAGGCTTCAACCTCCATTTTATTTTCTTCCAGGCCTTGTCTGGAACCAGATTGCTTATGGGATCCATAAGGCTGGCCGCATGTTCCAAATTCCAAAATCATCCCATTTTGTGGGCTCCAACTCCATCACAACCTGTCTTATTTTTTTCATCTGCTAATTGAAAGACCAACTTCAGCTGTAAAAATTTAAAATTTAGTGACCAAAATTTTCTTTCAAAAAGTTAATTGTTTTGATGTATACGAAAAATCAGTTACAAAAAAGTAGAAATTTAGTTGCCAAAGAAAATTTCAGTTGCCAGTAGTTGATGGTATGTGCCATACAACAGCCACAAAAAAGAAATGTTATTGCAAATAATTTATAGTTTCATACTTAGGCAACAAATTTTGTTTTGTCTTTCAAAGCATTATCTATCATAAGCAAAGAAATTTTTTCTTGCTTATGAGAGTATCATAATAAGGAAATTTTTTGTTTTGTTTTCAAAGCATTATCTATCATAAGCAAAGAAAATTTTTTCTTGCCTATATGAGTATCATAATAAGGAAAAAATTTTCTTGCTGGTAAAATCATTATTACAAAAGGGGAGTTTTTTCTTAGCTGTACATACATTTTCCTCACGAACAAGTACTTTTTGGTTGCTAATAAGGAATGCTAGCAACCAGCCTTCTTGCAAGTGTTTCTCGATTCCCATTGGACATATTTGCCTGCCTACAGATGGATGGCTTAGATGATTTGATCATGGGTCAAGTGGGAACTGGGCCCCACTAAAAATCAATGTGGTAGAAGTTATCTTGTCCTGTCCTTTCATTTATTCAGTTTTTCACTGTCTTTGTCAAGAGGACTATAATTGGTTTTGACTGATCAAACAGGTTAACTACACCCCACTGGTTGGTGGGAGCAGCATATGTACAAATTTTAACAGCTAGCTAGTGAGACAAATGACCATCAACAACTGGTGGCAGTAGTATCATAAATCTATGAATATGGACAATTGGACATCTTGGGCATCAAAAAGGTGGGCCCCAAATGGAGATTAACTGATGTAGAAAACGTCTCTATATTTTCTATCCCCAGCAAGATGAGAGGGGACCCCAGCATGTAAAAACAACCGACAGCCGACAGTGGAATTAAGCTTGGTAGCCTGGCCACTTTAATGAATGGATGTGGATGAGGCTGTTTTCTTGTGCCAGGTGAAGTTCATATAACTGATGTTTTGGGGGGGTGGGGTGGGCGCGGTGGGGGGACCGTGGAAGTGGTCTAATATATGTACATATGTTTGGTGTCACCAATGTCAGCAATTAGCAAGTGCGATTAATTAATAATGTTAATTGTCCATCTTGATGTCAGTTCAAGGTCTTATATGTACATTATTATACGAAAGCCTTCAGCGTAACCTAGTTACAAGAAGCCTAACCCTATATGTAATATTAATAGAGAGTACCAGCAAGCTAGCTGGTAGCATATTAAGGAAGTATTATATATAGAAAAGACAAAATGATAAGATAAAATTTATGATAAAGTGTATACAATATGTAGAAGGATAAGGTAAGACAGAGTGGCATGATTATGTTATATCATATATAGTGGTTAGAAATTATAGAATAATTATTGGTTAATGGGCTTTCATGGAGAATATATAAGGTCAGTTTGATAAAAGCGTGAATGTGGAAATAGAGAACAAGTTTAAAAAAGTGAGGGAGTGATATACATGATATAGTGTATAGGTAATAATTAAGAGTAAAAAGAATAAACTAAAATGATAGAGTACTTGTGCTAAAAGATGTAAAAAATAATTTAAATGTAAAGTTATTCAGGTCCCATTTGATAAGTTGAGATTTAGGGTGGAGAATTTGGAATGCAAAAAAATAAACATAATTAATTATCTAATTATTTTATTTTTTTCTAATATTTTTTTATTAGTTTATTTTATATTAGCTTCCAAATATCAATGAGGAGATAACTAGCTTCCAAGAATAAATTGAGGACCACACAAGCTTTCAAATTAAAATTGGGCCAAAAATTATGACAGTATTATTCGAATCCAACTACACCACTTGGATAGTCACCAACTGAGCTGTTTTTCTATTTTTACTTCTATGTTCTAATCATTTTTTTATATCTTTCCATATAACTATCCCATTTTTTTTAATTTTATTTCCACTTGAGTAGACATCATCAGTGGCAATTTTAGTTGAAACAAGTTATACAGCAGAAGTGGGATTTTAGTTGTGTAAATTCACTTCACTGCAACAAATTTGATTTTTGTAACGTGGGGATTGTTTGCTACCAAAATTTTAGGCAATTCAACCTTCGTCGTTGCTTTTGTTGTTTGGCATCATCAGCAATTTTTCTTTCCAAATCAATTAATCTTTTGAAAAGGCGATCTGGTTTGAGACATTATTGAAATACCGACGCCACGTCGTTGACTTGGGATTAGAGACAAAACGAAAGGTAGCCATCATTGGGATACTGTCAATAAGGATAATATATGGGAGACGTGATCTTTAGATCACCGGGGTTAAGTAATGGTTTACGTAGCTCATACAAAAAAATTTATTTTTAATTTTTTTTCCATAAACTTATTAATCTAGATATATTTAATATATAAATCAAGTTTTACTATTTTTGAAGATATCTATATATTTTTTGGATTTTTAAATATAAGGATATTCTAGTCTCAAAAATCTAAAAAATATATACACATCTCTAATAAAAATAGTAAAACTTTGTTTGTATATTTTTGCATATATTTTTTATGTAAAAATTTGGATTGCACGTTAAGTACACGTATATTAACAAGTTTATAAAGAAAATAAGAAAAATGTTATTAAATAATTTTTTGACCCGAGCTGACGAGATAATGTCCCAACATGTCCTTTTCGACCGTGATTTCCGACCGGTTAAAAACATATTTTTTTGTTTTTTTAAAAAGTATTTTTATAAACATGTTAATCTAGTTATATTTAATCTATAAATCAAGTTTTACGATTTTTGGATATGTATATATATTTATTTTGAATTTTTAAATACAGAAGTATTTAAGTCATTTTAAAATATTTTTCAAATATATATATATATATATTTTTGACCGGTCGGAAATCCGGTCGGTAATGATCATTCGGCAATTTTTTAATGTGGGGAGAAATGTACAACCTTCCTTGGATGACGAGGTGGGAAAGCGATATTCCACTGTTCACGAGCTGGTCGAGGGGTCAGTATTTCAGTCCAAAAACATGGGAGGCAGCTTTTAGCCCATGGGCTATATAGCATTAATTCGAGCCCATGGATACGAGTCAATGTAATTGAAATAAATGGAAAAAAGGGAGGGTTTAGATTTTTTTTTTTTAAAAAAAGACTTGGTTTCCACTAAACCTCTAAATTTGGGGTTATGATTTTGTTATGCCGTGCTAAAAAGATGTATTTTTTATTCTTTTTATGTGTTTCAAGAACATACTTTCTAGGTACATTTAATTCATGTACCAAATTTTATAATTTTAAATATCTCTATATATTTTAGTTTTCGAAAATCAACAATTTGAGAGCTATTGAAGTCATTTTCACCCATTGAAAAATGTTAATTTTTTAATAATAAAAAATATAATACTTATCTAAATGTTGGTATACAAATTCAATGCACCTAGAAAAATATTTTCAGGGAAAAAGTAAGATATATACAAATTATCTCATGCTAATACAAGCTTCTATTAGCCCGGGCTGATAAGAGTATGACCCCTAATTTTTGTCTTTCGAAAAAAAATTTCTTAATTTTTTTTCGTTTTTTAAAAGTGGTTGTCTAGATCGTTCCTCTATATATATTACATGAATGCTTAACATACTCATCTGAAATTAAAATTTGCAATAAGCTAATATTATCGAGGCGGAATTTTTTTTGATTGGGTGTATGATATTACGTCTTATCTCATATGTATTACAATTAAGCTCAAAGATTCACGTGGAAAATAATAAGTTTTTGCCTATATATATAAGAGAGACAATATACTCCCATTTATGTGTACTAAAAACTAAACTCCCAACCACAAGTCCCGGAGGTCAGTGGCATCCTTGTCATAGTCCATGGCCAACGGTGATGAAGCCCGATTGGCTATGATGGCGAAATTTTGGAACCGGTAATTTCTAGAATTAGAGTAAATGAAATCTTCACAGGCAGCAAGTGTGAGCTACATGTACATTGAACATGCATGATTTTAGGTTTTTTTTTTTTTTAAATATACTTATCATATTTGGCCTTAATTCCAAATATATCTATAACATTTTTAAGATCTCAAATACCTACTATATTTTTGTCAGTAATTCCAAAATATCTATTCATTAAAAAACTGTTAGTTAAATTTTTATAAATACTCAAAATACCTCAATTATAAAATAATAAACAATGAAATGAAATAGAAGAAAAATGAAATTATGACTATCTAACTGTAGAGTTCATTTGTAATTAAGACAACAGTAAGTTATGATATTCAGTTTCTTAATCTTGCCCTAAATTTAAGGGCTCATATTAATAATTTCACACATTAATTAACAATGTTAACTTACAGAATAAGCGTTTTTGTAATTAAATGCAAACATCATAAGTATATTTGAAAATTTTGAAATATTACAATTATATTTGGGTTTAAGGTTCGTAGTGGATATATTTGGAGAAAAAAAACATAATTTTATTCCTAAAACGATATATTGTATGGATGCAAATTACTCTTATCATACGAAAGAAATAAACGGTACAAAGCAAGAAGACGTCAGTCATCTTAATATTAGCATTATGAAAGATGTATGCATTTTTTCCTCCCCAGAAATTTGATTTTTGGACCGCTTGCATCCTAGTATAAAAGCCCAAGGATGTATATCTTGGGACCTAGCCTGCAGTTGTTTATATGGTCCAAACTCTGGGTACTATTCCTTTTCGACCCACCCAACACTTCGACCCTCTTTAACTTATCCTGAGGACTTTGCATGGAAAAGAAAATGTAAAACTCGCACCTCAAAATAGAATAATTTCAAAATTTTCCCATTTATTTTCCAATTCATGTACTGGTTAAGTCCTCGTTATAATGGTTATTTACCTGTTCACAATCATCATTATTTATAGACTTATGATACGCAGAAATGGGCATTATATTCTTCTCAAAAATATTGTAGGACATAAAGAAATATTTTCATTACATATTTAATATAATTCACAAAAATGCTGAAGTTTTTAAAACTTTTGGTTCTTCATAACCATTCTACTTTTTTCAACTATTTTACTTTTTAATTATTTATACATAATTACGCATACAACCGATCCATTTATTTTAATATTATTCTCCTTATTTCTTATTAATACTCCTATCATATTACCTCATTTTTTCTCGTTTTAAAACCTTTTTCAGTTAAAAATTTTATTACTTTGCAAACATACTGTTTTTATATTTAAACTAAACAAATAATTTTAAATATAATGCATGACTTATATCCAAATAAAAAAAATCTTAAGAAAAGCAAAACTGGTAAGGGTGCCATTGTGTACATGGGAAAAAAGCCATGCACAAATAACCTTTTAAAATAGAAAAAAAATGATCACATGCAATTGAGGTTAAGCTAATGCAGGGTTAGGTTAATTTTTTTAATGGTATCATAGGGTCAACAACATTGACCTTGCTCTCACAGAGCTCCGAACTTTGGATTTCCAAAAGTTATGTCCGAATATGACACTATTAAGCAGAAGTCGTGACCACAGGACTAGGGTAAGTTTTGAAATAAGGAATCATGAGTAGTTCCTACCAAATAATATTGACCCAAAACCTATGGATAACCAGTGATTAATTCTGTAGCATCACTAATTAATGGCACTAGAGCACGTTAATGTGCACGCTACCATGGGCCATCAGGTGGACCTTCAATTTTTTATGTAAGTACCCCTGAAAGCAGAAAATCATGTAAAAGTATTTGCAATTCTTTGGCCCTTGTTTGAGATGAATTTCCATAAAGAAAACACCATGCTTTTCTAAAAATGATGATTGTTCTTGAGATCTTCAATAAAGGCTGCAAGAAATGACTAGATTATATATCACCCAAATACCATTCCTTGATATATGAAATTATGACATAGACTAATTTCGTTTATAGATATAATCCATGATCGATCCGTTTCAATAGTAAAATATTAATGATAATGCAATCAGAGTGACATAAATTAACCGTGGTGATATTTTTGCATTTATTTTGTGGAATGCAAACATGAAGTATATTGTGGTGATAAAAATGTTGACTTCCGTCAATAATAAAGATAATAAAATGCTAATTAAAAATATAAGAACAATGCAACAAAAGATGGTAAAAAACTATAATATCTTTATTTTTCGATTGATAGACTTTAAAAAAATAAAATAAAATTTACAAAAGCTTAGAAGACCATTTCATGACTCATGTGCAAGGATTTGAACATGATAGAAGAATCTGCAATAGATAACCATTTCATCGGTGGAAGAAATTTTTTTTAAATGGAAAAATAGTGTTATATGATAGGAACTATGGTAAGAAGTACGAGAATAAAACTAAAATAGATATGACAATTATAAATGTAGTTTCGAAGAAATGATTAAAACATGAGATATTGGTATAGGAATATACGAAGATGTAATAGTTGTTGAGAATAAAAAATTTTAAATTGAAAAATTTTAAGTTAACAAATTTTCATAATTGCCGGATACGGCCGTTCCAAAAAGTAAAAAATTATGACACTGACCGTTTACCACAAACTGCAATACGACAGCATGTGGACTGCCTCTTCCTGCAATGGCAATGCGTATCCCCTGCCTTGTGAATGCTCCCTTCCTTTTTACAGCTGATTTTGAAATTTATTTTTTTTATTTAATTGATTTTTTTAGGTCCCTATAACTGTATGTTTGGCAGGGTGCTTTTTGCAGTTTGGTCCCTTGGGTTGTGGCCTTGAGTCTTGTGTAGTTGCAGACAAAATCACCGACGGCATTAGAAAACCAGCAGTTTCCAGCCCACGATTTTTTCAGGCGAGATTTTCCATTTGGCAGCGATTGATGTGAGGTTCGCAATCTTGATGGCGTGATCAGACCCCTCCTCTGATGGCCCACGCAATGTACGCCTTCCTCGTCAAAGTTTTCCTGTCATTGATGTGTGAGTACTGATACAATGCACCTGAGTGCACGCAACCTCCTCGGTGCACCTAGCACTTTAAGTCATTTTTTATCTTTTTAAATTTTTTTTTATACAGGTGCTAATATGTATTCAACGTGTTTCAACTTTTACCAGTTTTTATTTTCAAAAATCAAAATAATATCTAAAAAAACTAAAAATGATAAAATTTGATACACATATTAAATACACTTAAATTAACAATTGCATAAAAAAAATTTAAAAAATAAAAAAAAGTTAAATGCACCATGGGGCACAAAGTCTAAACATTACTGGAGGTGACCGAATTCACCTAAGTGCATTCAATTTCAGTGCACCTGGGTGTATTTCACCTATTTATTTTATTTTTTTGAAAATTTTTATATAATTGTTAATCTTAGTGTATTTACACATGTATATCAATTTTTAACATTTTTGAATATTTTTAGACATTTATTTTTTATTTTGTAAAATCAGTGGCATTTTCATAATTCATAAATCACAAAAATGCCACTAATTTTAAAAAATTTTAAAAATATATCTAAAGTATCTAAAAATGGTAAAACATGGTTGTATATGTTAAATAAACCTAGATTAATAGTAATATAAAAAATTTTCAAAAAAAATTTAAAAAAGAGGTTTTTGCATCCAAGTGCACTATATCACATCCAAATATTATATCTATCTATCCATGATCATGGAAGACTTTGCATAATCTTAATCTTCCATTAGACAACGATTGCAGCATAGTATGATATCTATTTTCCTGACTGTTATGATGTTCATTTTGGCCAAATTTTGTTGCGTTTTTTGTTGTTGTTGTTGTTGTTGTTGTGTGTGTGTGCGCGTGCAATCGTTCATTTCGAAATCATCCTTAGTTGACAGGGTTCTACGGACTACAGGCGTATATAACTAATGTAGAGTATTTCGAAATTTAAAAGTGTTTTTGCATACATATTTTTTTTATTTGAATATATTTACATACATCTCAACACATATTACACGGAAGGTCTGAGACATTTTTACAAATCTGGAGATATTGCTCCACCAAATAATCAGGAAGACACAGCTTCCAACAACCAAACGGGAGACCACTGCTCTTACAAACAACCGGACAGAAGATCATAGCTCTCACTAATAATTTTTCCTTATTTCTAGCCGAAATTCCAAATGCTGAATTCAAACCCACGACCCAGCGCTGCCTAGATTCTATCATGCCCGCGCAGATTTCTTAAGTTTACAAAGTTTGCGCTTTTGCCCCTTGGGCTTTCGTATGTAGAGGCACTATTGTAGATAGAAAAACTTCAATCTTCTTAAATTTCAGCAATCTGTCGTAAGTAATTCAAGGTTTTGAATATTGACAAATATCAGTACAATATGGCCGTATTGTACAGGTTGATCATGTTCGATAATTGGATGCTGTCTTAAAAATGTGCAGTTTCCATTTCGTTTATATTTATATATCAGATATTTTATACAAAAATACAATTATTGAACATTATTTGTAGACATTCAAGATATAATAATAATAATAATTATTATTATTATTAATGGCTTTTTGTACAATTGGGAAACCAAGACATGGTGGGGCGGTCCCCCAATAGTATTTCTAGTTTAATTTGAAAAGATTTTCTTTCTTGTAGGGCCGGCTGAGGTGTCCTCTCTCTATCCCCTCTTTGGTTGAGGTGTCCACTTTTCGCCTGCCCTTTTTATTTTTTTGTCATAACTTGGTGGGGGTGGCTCGGAGGACACTCACGGGTTTACCTTTTTTTTTTTAAAAAAAAAAAAAGATAAAATAATAATACACAATTGTATTTTACTTTTATTTCGATATTTTGAATATATTATTTAGCCTAGAAAACAGTCTAATACAGACCAGTACAGTGTAATGTTGATACAGAACATTTCTGCGTTCCAATCCACTTTGAATTTGAGAAATGCGTTCCTTGTGAAGTATGTATTCATGCATGTCTGATTGGGGAGTTGATTAAGTGTACCCTGGTACACTTAACTTTGTGCACCTAAGTGCAAATACTTATTTTTTTGAAAATTTTTTCGTACAACTTTTAATCTAAATATATTTAGCATGCGTATCAACTTTTAAAAATTTTAAAAAAAATTAAAATTTTTTAAAATTAGTAAAAGTTGATATACATGTTAAATATACTTAGATGAACAATTCTATCAAAAAAGTTTAAAAAATAAAAATAAGTTAAATACACCCAGATGCATTTGAAAATAACCTATCTTGTGGATTTCTCTATTATTGATTGGAGATTGGAAATAGAAATTAGAAACAAACAACTACTTAATTATAGTATTGATTTTAGAATCTGTATATTTTGTATAACTGCTTCGAGTATTGTCCAAACCCATTTCACGAAGAAAATGTGATCAATTGACTAGCTAACAAAACTACTTGTTAAAGATAATCTCTTGTTCTTACATTGAAATTTGGAAACATTGACTAATTTGGGTAACGCCGAATTGTTAAAAGAAATTAATTAACAAATTGAAAAATGAGATTATTCGAAAATACACATGAACGTTAAAATTCTGCATTGAACTATAACAAAAGAAACAAAAAATATGGTAGAACTAGGATAGTTATTACATGATAATAAATAAATATGAATATCATGAGGTTCTTGCTACAGGTTTTAAGGAGAACCGATCCACCTTCTATTGTATCTTTATTCAAAACTATCTTAAATGGTTATTGGGGTGGAACAAAGCGCTTTTGTCCCGAGCCGTCTTATAACTGATAACATGTTAGTGGCATATAAGGCTATCCATTCTCGGGCCGTCTTATAACTGATAACATGTTAGTGGCATATGAGGCTATCCATTCTCTTAGAAGGCGGAAGGGGGGCAAAAGACGTGAGATGGCTATCAAGCTCGACATGTCCAAAGCATATGACCGGGTATAGTGGATATTCTTAGAACAGATAATGGGGGCTATGAACTTCTGTCCTCTGTGGGTCAAATGGATTATGAGTTGTGTTACGACTATCAGCTATCGTGTTAAGGTTAATGGCTTCAAATCTAGGACTTTCCAACCTCAGAAGGGGTTACGGCAGGGGGATCCGCTATCTCCTTAGCTTTTCCTTCTATGTGCGGAGGGATTATCAGCGCTTATATCTTCTGCGATAGCCACTGGATCATTGCACGGAATGAGAATTAACCCATGGGGACCTCTGCTCACTCATTTATTATTTGCAGATGATGCTCTTATATTCCTTAGAGCGGAAGACGACGATATCAGTAAATTTTTGGACATAATCAGAATTTACTCGGTTTCTTCCGGCCAGATGATCAATGTGGATAAAACTTCTTTGTTCTTCAGCTCCAATATGGATGAGCGCGAAAGGGAGGCACTTGCTTATCGTCTAGGGTCATTGGGGCAGATAGTTGATCGTTATCTGGGCCTTCCGGCGTGGCTTGGGAGATCAAAGGGGGGACTCTTCAAGGGCATTAAAGAGCGGATTTGGCGTAAAATACAAGGGTGGAAGGGGCGTCTATTGTCATGGGGAGGAAAAGAGGTGCTAATCAAGGCTGTAGCACAGGCGATCCCGTCCTATGCCATGAGTATTTTTCTGCTGCCTCAGTCTTTTTATCAGGGTATCAATAGGATGTTGAGCAAATTCTGGTGGGGGGAAAGAGGGGATAAGCGCAAGATGAGCTGGGTGGCCTGGAAAGACATGTGTAAGACTAAGTGTGCGGGAGAATGGGATTCCGTGACCTCAATACATTCAATTATGCCCTTCTTGCTAAACAGGTATGGAGATTGTCTATTTGCACCTCATCCTTTTGCTACAGAGTTCTAAAGGCCAAATACTTTTCCAATACCGATATTTGGAGCTGTAAGTCGAGATCGTCTGATTCGTACACATGGAGGAGTATTCTTAAGGCGCGGGACGTTATCCAATCGGGGTGTCAATGGAGGATTGGTGACGGTAAGAGGGTCCGTTTCTTCTCAGACTCTTGGCTTGATTTGAAGGTTGACATGGTGGGTCCTCTTCCTCTGTCTATCCCGGACGATGTGTTGGTTAGCCACTTCATTGATGAAGAGTCCAATGGATGGAACAAGGATAGGGTTATGGCAGCCGTGGGGGAGGGGGGTGGCAAATTGTTAGCCAAGTCCCTCTCCCCTGTCACCTTGAATCGGATTCTCTTTTTTGGAAGCACGAGGCAAATGGACTGTTCTCTGTTAAGTCTGCTCACAGATGGCTTAGGAAAGATACTGCAGACCCCTTTCTCTCTAGATGTTGTCGAGCCATTTGGAGGACAAAACTGCCGAGCAAGGTCTTGATCTTTGGGTGGCGTCTTTTCATGAATGCTCTTCCCACCTATTGTAATTTGTCTCGCAGGGGCATTGGTGTGGATCAACTTGCGGGTTTTGCTCTCGGGAAATTGAGGACGCTGATCATCTATTCTTGGAATGTGCTTATGTCGCTCGGTTAGCGCGGAAAGTGGTGCCTAATTGGCCTTTGCCGGCCTCAGTGCAGGGAATTGTCTCCTTCCTTGCGCTCAACGACAATAGTGAATTGCTGAGCCTTTTTATTGTGTACTGTTGGAGATTATGGTTTTTGCGGAACAAATATAGAGCCGAAGGGATTCAGCCAGTGTTTATGGATCTGCTGCAGTGGTGCAGGGATTATATCGAGAGTGCGAGATGGATCATACTCCTTGATAAGGTGAGTGCTTTGGATAGGGGGGTCTCGGGGTATGCGGCCGTTATAAGGGATTCTCGCGGTTACTTCATTGCAGCTTGTGGTTAGCGATGAATGGGGGTGGGGGAGCCCCTTATTTTGGAAGCGGAAGCGTTTCGATTGGGCATTCTGTGGGCTCTCCAGTTAGCGTTCAGCCATGTACAAATTGAGACCGACTCTCTGCTCCTGTGCACATACCTGACCAACGACAGTCAGATTCTCTCTCCGGTTGGTCATCCCATCTCATTGCTCAGAACAATCCTCTCTGCTAACTCCCATGTCTCCGTCCACCACGTTCTTAGGAATGGGAATATGGTCGCCCATGCTTTAGCTGATTTGGCATATCTGTCTGATTGGGAACATATGTCTTGGTGGGGAAATCCTCCACAAGCTATTAGTGAGAAAATCTGTATAGACAATTTCTTAGCTATGAATTATGCGGGTTTCTCTATTCCGAACCCTTCTCAGGAGGTGAGGGGATTGGCCTAGAGTAATCTTTTATCAAAAAAAAAAAAAAAAGAACTTGAGGATATAAAAGGTAAACATATTGCAAACTTGAGGGACAAAAAACCACATAGCTTATAGGCATGCGTCCCTGGGGAAGCTTAGGATCCGGATTGGCTCAATTTTTATTTTTTTTTAAAAAAAATAATTTCTATGACTCGGGTCTAGCCATTATATTCGGTCCCAGAACCAAGACAGCTGCCAATCTCCCCACCTAATAAACAATGGCCACCCATTCATATAATGCAACTTAGTACATGCATGAAGTGCCTGGCAAGTGGCCACCACCAAGGCTGCTGCAGATCAGATGATGGGGTCCACTTTCCCTTTTTTCTCCCCACAAAATTTCCCTTCCTCCACTTTGGTGTCAAAAAGTTAAGAGTTCATTTCAGAAAAAAAAAAAGTTCAATGAGTTGATGAGGTGGTCCACTTCAATTCCTCCGTATATGATGGGGCAAATGGAGAAAATATTTTCCCCCAAATCAAATTCTGGGTGGGAAAAATCATAGCATTAAATTGGCATTAGGTACCTTTCCCGGCACTCTAGAAACAGATGTCCATTGTCCACAGACAAAAATATGAATTAAGAATTTAAGATAGGCTCTTGGAATCGTTTTTCAGGGATGAGATTGAGAGCTAGGGAGCCTTTTGCTTTGTGGCACTTTCAGTACTGTGTTTTGTGCGCTGTGGCGTAGTACCCTTTTTTTATTTTTTTTTTGTTCAAAGGTGTACTAATTGCAGAAGAGAATCTATGACATGCATGACAAACTGCCTAGTTTTGGATCCTAACATATGTTTGCCTCTAACCAGAATATATAGAAGCAATTCTATGTCGTAGACTTTAGTCAGTTGGAGAAGAGGTTTTCATTCTAGTTTTGTACCTTGTTCTAATTTTAGACAATTATTAGAGACCCACCTCGAATTTGGAAGAACCTCATGTTTGCCCCTATCATTTCTCCACTTTTTAGCACCTAAGTTTTCATATGAGATATGTAGCCTAATTATATTCATTTAGCCGTATTTTAAGCTAAAATACATTTTTCATTTTTTACAATTAGTCGTACTTTTTGACTTTTTTTCTTCAAAACCATGTTTTACTAAGTGAATTTAAATTATATTCGAAGTTTTTTCATTTTATAATATTTTTATATGTTTATTTTTATTTTTAAAAATCGGGATTTTTAAGAGGTGAAAAATGACTTAAATGCCTTTAAAATTGATATTTTAAAAAAAATAAAATATAAATATGTAAAGTTATTGTAAAATGGAAAAACTTGGTATATGAATTAAATACACTTAGAAAAATAAAAATGAGCAACGTATTTTAGTTTAAAATACAGCTAAATGTGTATGATTGGCCTCCATAAAATATAATACGTTCATTAAATATTGAGCTGTGATCTGCCATCTTTGGCCGACAACGACATATATATTTTTTGTTTATGTGTTTTTTTATAAAACCATTAGATTTAAATCACTAAAGTATTTTTATATTTAAAAATTTTAAAAATATATACTCATCTCAAAAATAGTAATTTGATTCATGCATTAAATATATCCAAATTATTCATAAAAAATACACCAGAATTAATAATCTTATAAAAACAAAAAATAAAAATATATATTTTATAACCAGCCAACTTCTGCCGACAGCATATGATTATTAGGCTTAATTATTTTTAACTAACAACAACAATAATGTAACTAGTATCGGTTAGCTTGAACGAATTATCTTAAATGAGGGACTGTCCATATGTATCCATTTGTTTTTGTTACACTTGGAATCTGTTGAGGATGATATTTATCCTTTCTAACAGTTTATGGCTGACATCAGGACTACGCAATTTTTTTTGAAAATGGGAGGAAACAAGAAAGCTAGTCTAGTTGGCCAAAAACTAGCTCTAGTTTGGTTCAGCCTTTAGTAATTTTTACAAAATAGACTCTATAAGTATTCATAATGGCAAGCTACATGTTTTAGAATGTTGCAAAATTAGCCCTAAGTTTTAAAATGCTGCTAGATGATGTAAAAACAACTTTAATAAGTTTTCTATCCCTTTTTCATTTATTTTAAAATTGTAGTTAGTACATAAGATTGAAGACACCTTAAACTCTAAAGAAATTTAAAAAGGACTTTTTCTTACCCATTTAGTTCAAAATTACGAGCACATCAAATTTGTTTAATAAGTTCCACTTTTATGAATCTCGTTTTGTTGAGACCTTACCTATTTTTCCTCACCCTGATGATTAATAACGCTTTAATTAAATTTAGTATGATCAGCCAGGGAAACTTCATCATTTGTCTAGCATTGTCATTCATAGACCTTATTTAAAAACGTTAAAAAGAACAAAACAAAATGGTTTAGTGCTAAAATGAAAGAAACTGTAATCTTGCAAGATAAACATTATAAATATGCATAATTGCATTTTTAGAATTGTGCTCTACATTTTATAAAATAACTATAAATTTCAAATATTTGTAAGCTTAATAAAATCTTGCTTTTATGCAATTGGCTTCTATGTAATATGGTTGCATTAAAGTAGTTTGGTGAAACCTTGTATATTTAGCCGACCTTGGAGATTAATAGAAAGTCCGTTTAATCCGGTTGTATTTAACAATATTTTTTTTGTTTACAATATCAAGTTTCATTCAAATCAAAACTCAACATAGGATATATTTGTGAAAAAGCTTAAATCCATTGACATGAATTAGAATATATAACATTTTATATAATCATTTAGCGACTTAGAAATGATAATTTTAGACAATTTAAATATTAAAAATACAAATTTAGAATTAACATTTAATATTAAATTATTCCATTATGTTTATTTTACAATTTGTAGGTGGGGACCATGCTCAATAATGCTAGACAAATGGAGTTTTCTTAGCTAAATAAATCATGCTAATACAATGGATAAAACGAATTTCTTATCAATCATCAAGTTGATCAAAATAGAAAGAAAGGGGTAGTATTTAATTTTTCTATATTATAATAATAAATAAATGTTAAATCAAAGACGGCAAGCTTTACAAACTTTTCCTAATAATAGAGGGTGCAATTGATATAGTCACGGGACAGGCGTGTGCTTGTGCTCAATGGATCAGGTCCTTGAAAGAAGTGGGTCCAAAAGCAGTGGTAGTGGGGTGTGACTTATCAAGAGATGCCTTTCCCCCTCGGTTTTCACCACATCGTTGAAATGACCATCCATCAAAGAAAGAAAAAAACCATCTTTCCCACCCAAGATCACATGAAAGTCTGGTTGGATTTTTCCTATCATAAAAATCATGACATGCCCTTTTGATGAAAGTGATGGAAGGTGTTTTGAATCTAAATCAGCATTGCTATTTTCAAAAGGAAGAAATGGAAACAAAAGCAAAAGGTGGAAATCAAAAAAGGGGATGATGAGCCATTAGAATCATTTAGAAGAAAAAGATGAACCACGGTAGGCAAAGATCATATGATTCCATGGCCCTTTTTTCAAAGTGGGGGAGGAGAATCCCACAAATATCAATTTCAAATTCGGCTGTCTACCATCATTTGTGGCGGTTGTGCTAGATCAGGCCCATTATTTTGGGTCTGATAAATGCTTGTGTTTGATGAGTGGGGCATGATTGCAAATTGGAAGAGATTATGTGTGTTCGCAATGCGGGGCCTTTTGAAATTTATGTGATAGCTGCTTGCTTTCTTCTAAAAGAGGAATTTAAATTATCAAATGCACAATCCACTGATTTTCTATATTTTGGGTCATTGTTTTATTGTATTACACATTTGATAAGTGGATTTCTATTATTATTGCTATAAATTCTGCTTATTATTATTATAATAAAAATGGTACGCCAAAACATCCATCATTAGTAAAACTGGCCAAGCCCATATATAATGGGCTTTCAGAAGTGCCTTGCAACGGGCGTACCCAGGTTTAGTTGTTGAAGGCCAACCACAACCTTTACCCTTACCCATTTGAAAAAAAATAAACCCTATTCAATTTACAAGTCATTTGTAAAAAATATTAATCTTAACTCTAATCCTAATCTATTTAACGTAAATGGAACAAGTTGCGGGTTTCTAATGGGTTAAAACGAGTTAAATAATAAAAGATGAAAAGGTAAATTATATAAAATGTAATCCTTAATAATTAACAAAGTTTTCTAATGCCAATAATTTGCTTAGATTTAAAAGATTAATTGATATATGTAATTTACACCCCATTGTTCAAGAGAGTCGGGATGCACAATCTGCTGCAACTAGGGCCCAATCAATCATTAAATTAACATTTAACCCACTAATTGTTTTTTATTTAATAAGCGTATCATTTTTTTTTCCAGATGAGACATGTGTGGACTCTGTTTGAAAATAGTGCAAAATCAATCTAACAAAATTGTTTGATATAAATATTAATTTAAAATTTGTATTTTTAGTATCTAAACTATCTAAAAAATAATTTTTTTTTGGATAAATGGTGGTACAGGACCCATTTTATAGTGTGTTATACCATAATAACGATGCAATCCATTAAAAAAAGGGCATCACATATATTCAAATGTAAATATATTTTATATAATCATTTATTCATGTATAAATCATGATTTGAATGGTTTAGATATAGAAAAAATAACTTCAAAATTAATTAAATTATTATATTATATTAATTATGTACCTTTTTAAATGTGAACCATATATAAATTTAGATAAAAATTGATACGTCATTGAGCTAAATAATTTTAAATACAATGGATGGAATAGATGTTAATTTTGACGATAGATTGTGGCCATTTGCGACATACTACACTTAACTATGGTAAAGTATCATATACTCGAATAACTTTCATAGATATTCTTAGTTGGAAGGTTGATTCCGCTGTAATAAGTGTGCATAACTTGTAGAATTAGCATAAAAAGTTTATTCTTTTCCCAAAACGGTTTGTAAGTAGGTTGATGAATTTTCTCATGGATGTTCATATCTTTACATTATCTCAACTAGTGTTACATTCAAATTTCCTGAGATATTCTTACAACTTACTAACAATACTCTATCAACATTCTTATAATTTTTCTAATAATATTTTCTTATCCCAACAACTGATGGACGCTCCCACCTAGATAGAAAAATTCCGAGCAGAGAACAACCTCAGGCCACGACAGCAAAGCCGCCGTGAAACGAGTTGAATTATTATATTGACGAGTTGGACAAGATTAATCCATGACAAAATTATTTCTTTAAACAATTTATATGATTTTTATAGGCAAGTTGATGGGTAATCCACCACAAATTGGATTGGGTTCGTCGGGTCACGAGTTAAACCTCAGCGAGCAGCCTTCCACTCCACCACATGAGATAGCTTAGTCTAGGAAATAATCTCAGTCAAATTACTTAATCATACTCGAAACATATAAAAATTACTTCAATTGACTCACAAAATTTCTAAATTATTTTAAGATGTTACAGAACTATTTATATATATATATATATATATAAGAAAAAAAATTTTGGTAGAGATATTAGATCATATATTTTTTTTATGCTCAGATAATATGTTCATGTCCCATAACTTCTTATTTTTTGAGCTAGGTTAATACACCATTCAGTTATAATTCCTTCAAAATGTAAATTTAATTACATTATTATTGAAGTGCAAGTAGTAGGTTTTTAACTTAAAAATTAATATATTTTTGTACGAATTGCTAGTACATCAGCTCAATTTGGTTTTCAAAAATAGTCGAATTGGTTTATAAAGTTTATTGGTTTTTTGTTCTTTTATTTATAACTTAATTCAAATACATATTCCAATCTTAATTTTAGAAATGTAATTCTAACAAAGTTGTTTATAAAGTAACTACGAATGTATTGCTCTAAAAAATAGAGTCTAATTGTTGCTCTGAAAAATAGAATCTAATTCTCCAGTTTCAAAGTCAGGTTCTTCTGCACTCTAGAAGGGACTCTTTTAAAAAGACAGTTAACACTGTAAGTTACCATTCCACAGATTTTCTATGGCATTATGGCCGGCAAAACATGTCATGTTCCACGTTTTACTAAACTTTGCGTGTAGCTATACTTTCTATGCTAATAAAGATTTTTCACAGAGACTTTCTATGGCAAAAGAAAAAATTAAGATTCATGAAAGGCAAATCCCCCAAAGCATGAACCTAGCTCATATCTGGATATATAATAAAGCAAGGCAATCACTTCTTGGGGGGCACACGTTGCACATTTTCATGGCTTGCTGAAGTTGTCGTGTTGTCCACTCATTCAACGTGCCGCATGCTTGTTTAGGCTAGCTAATGATACTTTCCTAGACCACGTAAAATCAAAAAGCCTATTCAAATCCCTAATCTAGCTACTAATAGAATCATTGTCCACCAATGACACAAACATAAATGTATACAATTGAATTAATGGTGTGACACAACTAGGGAGACAAGATCACAAAGTTTGGTATTAGTCGACGTCATGGCCCCCCATGCATTTCATTTGCTAGCTCCATTATATATCTATGGTTGAATTATGGACCATATCACCTCAATTTCATCTAGACATATGAGATATGGAGTACTTGTATGGAAATGACAAGTTGGGGGCAGCCTCATATGTCTGGTGGACCACATCACACGTTGCATGTGCAATGGAATGTGGACCATATCAATGCACTATTGTCCATAATCAATACAAGATGGTGATGGAATATGGATATATAGGGAAAATGAGTAGATGGGACAATGCAATTGATAATTGGGTGACCATTCATTCCTCACTTGAAGCCAAGATTAGATATAGAAGGAGGAAATTGCAGAAATATCGGCTTTCAAACTTCAAATCAGCTTAATATAATTAACGGGAAAGGGGAAGATGTGAAATGGGAATGAGACAAGAAGATTGTCATTTAACGTTTCAAAAAGTTGACACCTAATCACCTTTTTCTATGGATTCAGTAGCCTGTCTAAAATAAAACATCTCCTCAACTCAATCTAAGTTGGATGCTCCTTAATTAAGCAGTAATGAAGACAGGATTTCGTTTCAATGCAACCAGATGCATTGAAAGGCTAGAATTTCTATTTTTAATATTTTTTGAAATTTTATTTTACAAAAATCTTAATTTAGGTTTATTGAACTTACGTTTCAAGTTTTATCATTTTTAAAAAAATTTATATATATATATATATATTTTTTTTGAAAATACGAGTATTTTAGTCATTTAAAAAGTGCTAAAACTCCCAATTTTTAAAAATAAAAAATATATAAAATTTTCAAAAATGATAAATTTTAATTTATAGATTAAGTACACCTAGATTAATAGTTTTATTTAAAAAAATTTTAAAAATTTAAAAATAAAAATTCTAGCTTGATGTATTGAAACATTCTTCGTCAAGATATATGACAATGACAAAGTAAAGGAGAATGTTTCAATACATCTAGCTAGAATTTCTATTTGTTAATTTGTTTTGAAAATTTTTATAAGCTTCTTAATCTATGTGTATTTAATATGTAAACTAAGTTTTACCAATTTTAAAATAGTGTATTTGTTTTTTATTTTTAAAAATGGGGGTTTTAGTATTTTTTAAATGATTAAAACACCCTTATTTCAAAAATAAAAAAGATATATATACGAATTCGTAGAAATGATAAAACTTAATATATAAGTTAAATACATTAAGAGTTTTATAAAAAAGAATTAAATATTAAAAAAATGAAATTTCTAGCCGGACTTGCATTAAAAGAAAACCCGAAGCAAATACCTACCTCGAAGCTCACTTGCGGAAAGCATCTTATTATGACTTCAAGTAGATTGTTTTATGTAGTTGGCAATAGTAAACTAGCGGTTTTTATATTCGATCAAATATTTTCATTTGTAAGGCCTGCCAGTTTGATAGTAAAAAAATCAGTCAGAACAATTTTACGTCACAGCAAATTTCGTTTTATGTAGCTAATCTTTTAGTTGCGTGTAGCATACATTTTGGTGCATATTTTAACTAGAGTTGATTATTTAACTGCGAATACTTTCTTGCTTTTGAGAAGTGGCATTTGATTACATGTAATTAAATTTTTACATCAAATGGAGCCAAAATCTAATGCTTAATATAGCTACTAAAATTTGGCTACAAATAACAATAAATTTTAGTTACCATTAATATAGTACTTTTAATTGGTTGCATAGATTACATTTCATTTTATTGCATATTACAATCAAGCTAAGGGAGACAACAACCTCTCATCTATCTACATACAAACTCCAAACTCTCACCTAGTCACTAGAAAGACAATAGACTTCCCACCTATTTACAAGGGAGACCAAGCTTCCATCACAAATCGAATGCCTACATGCAATTAATATAGTAGTCAGCCATACATTAGGGGGGCGTTTGGGAAGGTGAAAGTTATGGAAAATATGGTATTTGGTGAGAGTATAAAATGGAATGTTTTGAAAATTGTGTGATTAATATAAAATAATAAGGGTAAAGTTGGAATAAATAGACTTGTTGGAAGGTAGTTAATAGGAAAAATGATTAGAATATAGGGGTAAAAGTGTAAATACGATGATTGATTGATTAATGAAGTGCTTTGAAATCCGTGCCCTCATCATTTCCATCCCACGTTTCCCACAACCTATTAACAAATGTCCCCTAGGTATAAAATCTACCCAAGTTAAATTTTAACTGCAAAAAAGTCGTCATATATAATAGACTTTGTTGTAATATTAACCACATCACTAAATAGACCTTAAACGTGCCCATGCATTGACACTTATCTTATTTGTCAAATTAGCAAGTGGGTGAATCACTGAATCATGAGTAAAGTTAATACATTTCAAACAAGTACATTGCCAATTATCTTCCGTGAAAAGCTCAATGGGACATATTAACCAATCTGCCGACATTGTTTAGCTGGCAACAAGATGACACAATTATCATATTCAGCTCGCTCAATCAGTAATATTTAATTTATTGTGCTACATCGACCGAGAACACATGTAACTCGTTTGATTTATTGATTCAATCTGAATCTTTTCGAAAAGATTGATGCAGATGTAGAAAGAATTAATTACCAATATTATCTTATGTGATCCTCTTTGTATGTTTTAAATTTTGTATTCGTATTATATACACTATAACAACTGATATTACAAATCAAGCTCATTTACAACTCTAACCATACCATGAAAGAACATCTTGTAATACTGCACACTCAGGGGGACAACTATAACACCCCAATACCAATGCTCTTTCTATGCTTTTTGGTAGAAGCCCTTTTATATATACACTCTAAGAAAAAAAAACTTATAGTATAAAAAAACTACACTGTCACTATACCTACTTCAAGATATGTGCAGTGAAACTTAAGTGTACCTAGGTATAAAATTTTTATTTGAAATTTTTTGTGAATTCTTTGACGAAACTGTTAATCTAAATATATTTAATTTATAGCTCAATTTTCCATTTTTAGAGGCGTATATATATTCAGATTTTTAAAAAACAAAGGTCTTTTAGTCATTTTCTAAAAAATTAAAAAACATATATACATCTTCAAAAATTATAAAATTTAATACATAAACTAAATACACCTCAATTAATAATTTTATAAAAGAGTTTTTAAAAAATAGATTTTGCATCCAAGTACACTTAAGTTTCATTGCACTCAGGTGCATGAATCACTTTCCAACTTAGTCAACTATAAGTCCCGAGGAATGTTTCAATGCATCCTTATGCATTGAAATTTTAATACATTATAATGCAAAATTTTTTATTTTTTGAAAGTAGTTTTGTAAGATTGTTAATTTATATGTATTTAATTTATAAACATTGTTTTACCATTTTTGAGATGTGTATATTTTTAAATTATTTAAAAATAGAGGTATTTTATTCATTTAAAAATAGCTAAAACTTCCTATTTTAAAATTTTAAAAATATATGTGAACATTTTCAAAAAAGGTAAAACTCATGTATTAAGCTAAATACACAAAGATTAACAGTTTTATAAAAGATTTTTAAAAAAAATTTTAAAAATGGATTTTGCACACTGATACATTAAAACATTCCTCATAAACCCTTCACAAAAGAGTTTATAGGGATTTTTTAAAATTTGTCTACTTTTATTTGTACATTTTCCCAACATTTATTCTGATCATTGTACACATAGTGATGAAGCTGTGCTTTTTAAAAAAAAAAAAGAAATTTTTTTTTAGTATGTTCCTACCCTTGGTTACATTAAAAGGACCTAATGACCTAGGTTTAGCTAATCAGGTGTTAGAGTAATTTATGACTATATATAACAATTTTAAAATTATTTTTTGAATATATAAACTATCTAAGATATAGTTTATAGATGGATAAATAGTTGTATAAAATATTAATATATTTATGTGCATGTGAGGCTTATTTTGAGTTAAATGTATCATAAGTTATGGTATAAAGTCTCATTAGGTCTTCTCTCTGTGTGTGCATGAAAATGATCTAGTGCATGCGACTATATCATGCAGTTCACGCATTGTGGGACCCCTTGATCATGAATATGAAATTTGTCGTACTCGATGAATTTAAAATTATTCATTTTATTACTACACTAATTTTCATCCAAATCAAACATGTGCATGAGTCCTATTTTAAAAGGGTACAAAATTAATATAATAAAATAGTTTAATGTAAATATGAAGTTTAAACTGATTTTTTCAACATCTATACTATCTAAAGTATTTTTATATGGATGAATTATTACATAATATATTGTTACATTTTAATATACATGGGTCTCACTTTACAACAGACTACACCGTAATTATGATGCAGTTTGTCGATACAAGATGATATCCTTATATATGTAGGAAAATATTCAAGTGCAATTAACTGTACCATAATTGGAAAAAAAATAGGCCCCACATAATCATAAAATGATAATCTACTCCCCTCATTATATTTAGATTTATTTATTTTATTAGCATATCAATTTTTATCCAAATTAGATATGTGTATTAGCCCATCTGAAATAGTATAAATTCAATATAATAAAATAGTTTAATATAAATAACAATTTTAAATTTATGTTTTAGGATGTAAACTATATAAGACAAAGTTTATACATAGATAAATGATTGTATAAAATACTAATATATTTAAGTGCATGCAAGATTCATTTTTAAGCCAACTACACCATAATTTATGGTACAATTAATTGGACCAGATACACTCTTGTGTGTGTGTGCGTGTATGACATAGTGTAGACGAACTGCATTATAATTACAGTTCGGTCGGCTACAAAATGGGTCTCACGCATATTAAAATTTAATAATACATTATATAATTATTTGTCCATGTAAAAATCCTTTGGATGGTTTAAATGTTAAAAATA
The DNA here is from genome assembly GCA_030490835.1 of Annona cherimola. Classification (NCBI taxonomy): domain Eukaryota; kingdom Viridiplantae; phylum Streptophyta; class Magnoliopsida; order Magnoliales; family Annonaceae; genus Annona; species Annona cherimola. The sequence goes on along the minus strand of CM059975.1, from coordinate 87,609,336 downwards.
CTACTTTAAACTTGATATTTACGTTAAATTATTTTATTACATTGATTTTACACTATTTTAATAAGGCCTACATATGTCTAATTTGGATAAAAATTGGTATACTGATAAAGTAAATAATTCTAAACACAATGGATGGGATACATTTCTTATTTATGATCAAGTAGGCCCCATAGTACATAATTCGCACAGTGTAGTCATACACATTGAATCAAAATCTCTCTATATATAAAAATATTCAAGTACGGATAACTATACCATAAGTTACTATATAGTTGGCTCAAATTGTCTCTGCGTAATTATAAAATGATAATCTACTCTATTCATTATATTTTAAATGATTATTTTTATTAATATACCAATTTTCAACCAAATTGGATATGTGCATGGGCCTTATCTAAAAAAGTACAAATTCAATATAATAAAATAATTTGATGCAAATAATAATTTTAAAATTTTTTTAGCATGTAAACTATCTACGACATAGTTCATATATGAATAAATAATTGTATAAAGTATTATTATATTTAAGTGCACATGGACCCATTTTTAAGCTAATTGTACCATAAATTACTGCCCATTTAAGTGCACTGCAAGTTACATTGTGTTTGGCTTAAAACAGGTCACATATGATCATAGAATGTATATCTATTCCACCTATTGTATTTAAAATTATTTCCTTTATTAGCACATTAATTTTTATCCAAACTAGATGTGTATGGGTTCTATCTAAAAACAGTACAAAATCAACGTTAGAAAGTAGCTTGATATAAATATCAATTTTAAAGTTGTTTGTTCAACATATAAACTATCTAAGATATAATTTATATATAAATAAATAATTGTATAAAGTACTAATACATTTAAATATATGTCAGGCCTATTTCGAGCCAAATATACATAACTTGTAGTGCATGTAAATGTACTAGATCATATCTCATATATATATAGTCATGATACTATATAATATATTGTATATTAGCTTACCGTAAAATATTCAATTTTTAAATTTAATTTTATTTTGATTTTTCTTCATAAACATGTTTTTTTAAGTGTATTTGATTCGTATACTAAGTTTTACCATTTTATAATACTTTTACATATTTATTTTTTACTTTTAAAAATCAAGGGCATATAAGTCATTTCTACTCCTTAAACCAAGTGATTTTTAAAAATTAAAAATAAATATATAAAAGTATAATAAAATTGCAAAACTTAATACGTGAATCAAATACACTTTTTTTTATGAAAATGAATCAAATCGCTTAAGAAAACATGTTTATGAAGAAAAAATTAAATTAAATTAAATTAAAAAATTGAATATTTTAAGGTAAGCTAATGTACAATATATTGTATAATATTATGACTCATACATATAGAACCTATCGGGTGCAAGACTACACCATAATTACTGTGCAGCTCGTTGCAAAATAAGTCATACATGTATTAAAAATAAAAATATTTTATAAATCGTTTATCTATATAAAAACATGATTTTGACAATTTAGATGTTGAAATACAACTTTAAAATTAATATTTATATTAAAGTATTCAATTACGGTGATTTTGTAACATTTTAAAATGGGGCCCATACACATGTTTGATTTTGATGAAAATTGGTATGCTCAGTTCTATGTAATCTGGATATATAGAAGCAATCTCATGTAACTCTCTTAATTTTTAAAACATTAATATATATATATATATGTGAAATTTTTGCAAATACGCCTATAAGGTGAAACCAATATTGCATTTGTGTCCCTAAGTTTGCTGAATTTACAAATATGCCCACAAAGTTTGCATAAAATTACATCTGTGTTCCTTCTGCTAGGATGTCATTAGATTTTATGTAAAACGACAATAATGTCCTTTAACCTATAATGTCCTTTAACCTAAGTGATAAACTTGCAATTTTTTCAAATATTGTAAATATATTTGCTATTTTATTATTTTATATATTTTTGTGTGTATTATTATTTTAGATTTGTTTGCAAAAATGCTCATATTTTCAAAAATTGAAAGTATATAATTTAGCTTAAGGGCATTATCGTCATTTTACATAAAAATCTAATGACATCATAACTAAAGAGACACTGTTGCAATTTTATACAAACTTTGTGGACATATTTGTAAATTCGGCAAACTTAGGGATACGGATGCAATATTGGTGAAATCTTGTCGGCATATTTGCAAAAAATCCATATATATGTATAGGGTTTTGTTTTAATGGAACTTGATGCATTGAAATTCCTGCAAGAAATTCCATTTTTATTATTTTTTTGAAAATTTTCGATAAAATTTTTTGAAAATTTATATATATATATATATTTTTTTTTTTTTTGAAAATAAAAGTATTTTAGTCATTTAAAAAAACTAGAACTTCTCTACTTTTAAAATCAAATATAATATATACGGAGAGGGAGAGAAATTATATCTATCTCCGGTTGCAGAGTGCAGACCTGCCTAGTTATCAGTATACATGGCTTCACCCTACAATCTGAACCGTCGGTTTTCGTGCTGATGAATAGAGCAGATGAAAGACCCATAATTGCAGCAGTGCAAGGTGGGCATGATGAGGAGTGAGAGCTTTGGCATCTGGCACGCGAGTCAAGATTAAAACAAGAAGGAAAAGGCACACGTCTTTTTTTTGGATGGAACGAAAAAGTAAGAAGAAAAGCAAAGAAAACAGAACAGATCAGATCAGACAGAGCAGCCCGTGGAAGCAGCCGACCCATTTCCTGCAACTGCAGAAACACTCATCTGATCTTCCCTTGTTTCTTGCCCATTCACCTACTGCATGCATGCAGTAGTGCAGTGTAGCATGTATGCATATGTACTGCCTGCCAATGCCATCTCTGTCTGCATAATTAATCTCATTTGTTTTCTTCACCCTAACGTTTGATATAAAACCTACACTATCCACTGGATTTTGCGTTATTTTATTTATACGGATTCTCCCTCCTCCCGAATTTGTCTGGTGTCATTGTGCATAATTTACAAATGGGTAAATTAATATAGGAAAATGATTTAACGTTAATCTAAATTCTAAACTAGCTAAAACATTATTATTAATAATAATATATTGATAAATGAATCAATCAAATATTGTTAACTTTTAATGTGAACAAATCTAAGCATTTTTCATACTTTACAAATAAATATATACTTTTAAGTAAACTTCATCGTGCATATCTTTCATTTAAATGAAACTCAATTTCTAAGCTAAATAAGTTACGTTAAATGTAATAGATACAGAAAATTTCATCTTAATTGTCAAAAATAAATAAATAAGATTACATTATGAGAAAGGGAGCTAAAACGAAAAACCATGCACAGAACTACAGCCGGCCTTCTTCATCACAGTTCTCAGTTCTCACAGCAAGCATGCATTGCATACCCATCTCATGAAACCCATCTACATGCATGAATGCATTCATGACGGCCTTAATTATCGCACACTAGCGACAAGGCAAGATAAAGGTCTTTCATCTTTCCCGCCCTCGATCAATGACTCCCGTATGTACACATGCACGAAGTTAGGTGGCCTGGGTAATGTGATTAGATGCAATGTTTTAAAATCCAAACCGGGACATGAATAAGTTTCATGACCAATTTCTAATTTTTTCCCAGTTTTTCCTGTTTAACTAGTGGTCAAACCATAGTTAAATAGAAAAAACTAGTGAACGGTGGTATGAATGGTTCACAGTTCGACCGGTTCAACCACCAGTTTGGTTTGGTTCTTAAAACAGTAATCTTTTTATATACATCTAGACAACTGATATTACAATAAAGTACAGACACAACTTCACACAATGAAAAAAAAATTTCTATAAACACTCACACACAAATATAGAAACTATAAAATACCCCCCACTCAATGAGGGGGATTCATATGGTAAATGAGAAAAAGTGCAAAAATGAGGAATAAAATATGTCGAGAAGTGCATGTGAATGACGTAATATGATATGATGTGAGTAAAGTTTAAATAAATAGATTAATGAGAAAAAATAATTAAAATATAGGAAGAAAGTTAAAAACAAAGTAGGGTTGTGAATTGGTGAAGATGAAAAGTCATTCACATGAGAATTTACAGGACCATAGAAAACAGTGGAAACTTGTTACCAAACGTATCCTCAGTGTTGGTAGATAAATCATATGCATGGGAGGGTGTGCCACATATAATTTTAATTGGCTATCATGTGATCAACTAAAAGGATTAGTTGGAGAGTCATATAAACATAAACATCCCCTAAATAATTCTTGGAATTTTCTGTGGTAAATAATTGCCTAGCTAATGAATGACCACCGACCTAATTATAGCAGCAATGCAGCATTATCTATCAATTGGCTTTTTCTGGTTGCCACTAGAATGAGAAACGGGATTCCTTCTTTTTACCTTTGATACCGGCCTCGACTTCACGTACTTCTCGTGCCAACTTCGACTTCATCAAAAAGTTCTCAAACTATTTGATTTTGGATTATAGCTAAAGATATAGATGAATATTAATTAATTGTATGTTTTAGATATTAATGGGAAGTAATTCGAAGCAAATGTTTGGATGGTCCAAATGTTTGCTTTGAGCATCTACCCTAATATTGCCCATGAATTGGTATATTTTTAAAAATCTTTTTATGCATTTGAACTATTCATCTAAAGTTAAAGATGGATGTCACCAAGGCTTTAGCTGAGGGGTATTACATCCGGGCATGGGTTCGAAGTCCTGTAACAGCTAGGTTTAGAGCTGTAGATTTTATGACAGCCATAAAAAAAAAAAAAAAAAAAGGAAAATTAAAGATAGATGATGCATTTCTTTTTTGTAAAGAGAAGAAAGTTTCTTCTCTATCAAGACTTTTAGTTTTAGTTGTACGAGGTGTTCAATAACAAGGCAATAAGTACTTTTCTACAAAAAAAAAAAAAAAAAAGTAGTGTTTACTTAGAATTGATTTGCATTTAAGTAAATGTTGAACTGGTTCAAGTGCACTCTATCTGAACCATTTTATGGGATGCACTTCATCCATTTTCTTTGTTTTCATTTATTTATTATTATTGAAATCATTTTCATCCATAATTTATATGAGAGATACATAAGATTAAGTTTTAACGTGTCTGTATTCTTTCTAAATTAACTATGCTTTGCTTCAGAAAAAAAAACAAACTATGCTTATTTTATGGCCACCTGTATCTAGTTTTAAATGAAATTTTGTATTCTTAATCAAATGTAATATTTTTAAATTCAATAAACGGATAGAACCATAAAAATAGAATAAATGGGCCCACTTGAACTGATAAAACATTTGCTTAAATATGAACCAATTTTAAGTAAACATTACCCTTAAAAAATTTTACGTGTGTAATATTCAATTATTCTGTTTTGTTCCATTGAAGATTCGTATTTAAGCGTTACTCATCTTCTCTCATTGAGAAAAGTTTAAAAGCAATTTTCGTTCGGTAATAAATGGATATATTCAGTCATAAAAAAAAATGGCGAACTTAGATAATTATCTCAATATATGAAGATTCTCTATTCTAGCTTTACTTGTACGTATTGTCTTATATAAATATTATATATTTTTAAAAGAATTAAATTTTCAAACGTACGTTTGAGAGTTCGTGAAACTAAAGCTTGACAACTTAGCTTGATCCGTTAAAATTACGATAGCATAAATATCTCAAATTACATTGTTTCCATTATCTCTATTTCATCATGATTATCATAACTAACAATATAGAAGCAAGGATACAACCAATAGTGGAACTAATATATATTTACAAACTATAAATATAATAATAAGGCTCCAATAGTCCATAAATTCATAACTTACATTCCTTTTTTGATTTTTTCCAGAGCCACTGCTCGACGGCATTACATGCTGAACACGGGAGTCGAATCCCGGTGGACGGGGCATCAAGCCACCCTGCGAAACCAACTGCCACACGGCAAGAAAGCCATAACTTACATTCCTAATATACAAATAAATCTCATTGCTTCACATCAATACATGCATACACATATACATTCTTCAATTACCACTGTTTAATTAAAGCAATCCACAACTATTACGGTCTTATACTTGTCATGATACATCTCATCTAGAATCAATATGATTTAGTTCACAAGTAGGTACTTTTGACATCAGTCCTGTTAAAAATGTCGATAATAAAACATGTGAGTTGAGACAAACTCAATAAGCAAGTGCACTCAATATAAATAACAAAAATATATCTCAAATTTATCATGAATTTCATGCCACTGCATGTAATACAAACATGAGGTTTTACTTGCCCGAACAACTTTGTCATGTCAATGAATGGCATTGTCATGTCGATAAAGGATCATAAATAACCACATGCAAATAACACATGCATTACTCATGTTGATTAATAACACATGCATTACTCATGTCGTATACATTATATTGAAGGTGTGTTCGGTAATGAATAAAACTTTTGGCGGAAAGTTCTGAAAAGTAAAAGTTGTCAAATGATGTGATATGATAAGGGTAATGATGAGTAGCAAAGAGGATAAAGTTAAAATAGATAGGTTAGTTGTATGGATAGTTGTGTAGAAATGATTGAAAATTATGATAGTTGTATAGGAAAATGTGAAAAAATGATTAAAAAATATGATATTTGTGGAGAATGAAAAGTTTTAGATTAAAAAATTTTAACTTGACATGTTTTATTAATTGCCAAACACACCCTGAAGCTAAAATTATGCATCATGTTGTGAGGCCAAAAATGTCCAATCCAAGTCTTGGCTAGACCAGCGCCAAGATTCTAAACATCTAAAAATCTTTCTCCACTTATGGCACCAAGATGGGACGTGCATCTGTCCCAAGGTTGAGATAATTCACTGTTGTTCAAATTTCTAGCCTCTTCCAAGGCTTTGAAGTCCTCTTCTTAGAGGCCTAAGAGTACCCTCAAAAGTCCCTAGTACCGTTAGTCAGAAACCCTCTATCAAACTTGCATGATTGGATTCATCCACTTCATCCTCTCCCCCAAGAGCCCCTTTCCTAGTGGATTGATGCTTCTTTTATACATTTCTGTGTTGGTCACGACACATGCTTAGAATAGAGATGGGATCTGTAATAGTTCCATCAAGTCTCATTTAAGCTGATATCTCCATTTTTGATACATCAAATGGCGTCCAAGGCCTATCTTTAGTGGTCAGTAATGTCTTGAACCGACTTGGCCTGTCAAGACTATCACTAATGCTAGGCAATGTTGTACCACTTGAGGGGCAGTGGTGTAATGCTCTTCCTTGGGCAAGAAGTAATTTGACATCATTGCGCCTTTCTGATCCTGTTTCATCAAGGAGGGCTCGACCTGCTGCTGCAAGGTGTCAGCCCTCAAGAGCTGCCAAGCCTAAGGGACTTTGTCTTTCAAGAGTCTGCCACTCCTTGAGGCGTCGTCAACTATCTCTTTGAGCTTAAGAGTTAGCGATTCAACTAACCCTTACCCATATGGTTTTACAAAATCATATTAGAACACATCCCCAAATCACTACTAAAGGGCCCAATCCCAAATTATAAAATCAACATGTGATATGAAAATTTCAAATTCAAATGATTCCGAAATCCATCCAAATATACAAACCTCACGAATGGATAACCCACACATTAGCCCTATAATCATTCATCCAAACCAAGCTTCTATTCCTATATTAACACAAGAATTACACAATTCTAACATCCATCCAATCATATCCTCAAGTACCTAGTTCAAACCTCAATTTCAAATCAGGCATCTCATACACATCAAGCTATGACAAATCTCGTTTTATATGATACACCTCCCGCATGTCTCAAAGTATGTGCAATACATCATTCACATCAGCAAGATTATATCTATATATTTATACAAGGTTTTAACGTATTAAGCCTTACTTAGGTATTTTATCAAATGCCTCATAGGCATCTCATAGAAATCATAATGAACTCGCATAAAATCGACGAGGTTCCATGTAAATACATGTTGATTTAATAAAAGTGCAATTCAAATCACTTCTAATTCATCATTGACTTGCTTTCCATGCAAACTCTCAATCTCCAGCAACCTTAAAATCTCTATACAAGCTAGGGGTGGGAATCGGGGCGGGTCGGGACGGATCAAGGTGTGCCCAAACATGACCCTACTTTTTAAAAATCTTGTTTGACCCTTATTTTTATACCGGGTCGGGACAATGTCGGTTTGACCCTTACTTTTTTATACTAAGTCTCAGGACAAATTTCAGGTCAGTATCGGGTCAACGAGTCGAGTAAAAACTACAGGTCGAGTAAGAAGTTTTTAAAAATTTATGAATATATCAAGTATAAAGACAAATTTATATTAAATTTAACTACTATATGCTTCAATCTATTACTAATCAGTCAAAGTAAAATATAAATACTTAAATAAAATATGGATATTAGCATTGAATAAGGGTTTTTTTTAATGTGAGAGATAAGAAAATAGAGCAGCAGGTAGGTCCGCCCTGACCCGACCCACTATTCTTACAAAATATCAAATATTCTACCCGCCCCATCCCGACCCGCAATTCTTTAAAAATATCAAATATCCAACCCACCCTGGTATTAAATACAGTTAGGGTAGGGCGGGTCACGAATCGACTTGCCCTAATTCCCACCCCTAATACAAGCCTCACACTCCCGAAATCATCATAAACAAGAAATCAAATATTGCGCCTGTAAACAATAATAAAATACTCTATTTACAACTCAAATGCATAATTTGTTTCAAAAGAAAATAATCTACTTACTTTCTACGAAAAAGTCCAGATTTTATCTTGAATCTATACAATCCTTAATCCTTGGTCTTGATTGAATTATCCAAAGTTGTTTGATGGCGGTTTTGGAAGGAATTTCATAAGCAAAAATATGGAAAACTGCAAAGACCTGTGTTATTCCTTGCGTTGGCTGCTCCTTTAGAATAACATGTCCAGTTGTTATTCTACGGAACTCTACTATTTTGTTCGTAACTTTCTCCACAGAACTCTAATTGAGACAATACTTTTTATTAATAGATTCCTAATTCCAAATATTGTCCTTCAATAAATTTTCAGCTTAAAATTTCAATATAATTTTTATCATGCGTTTTACTACATATCATTTACCAAAAATTTACCCATTCGCAATTTATGTAGCTATATCATATAAAAATGTTCTCGATGCCCATTCAATCATTTTCATATCTCACTTATCATCATAACATGATATTTTAGTTATTTATTTGATTAAAATATTTCTCATACGGTGGATCAAAAAAAAATCTCTGAAACAAAATTTGACTTTTCTTTAATCATTTTGCTTCTACCTCATTGGCCCTAAACCTTACCCATGATCTCAAATGCTTCTTAAATCACCTTTCACATGTTATGTATGCATGTAGCATCCCATTTATACTTAGGGGTGCAACTTGGGCCGGGTTCAGCCCGAACCCGGCCCGCCGAACCCGAAAATATGCAGTGTTGAAACTCTAAGCTTTTCAACCCGAACCCGATTTTTGAGCCCGAACCCGATTTCAAATAGGGCTCGGTTTCGGGTTCATGCAAGCCCGAACCCGAATTTGCATTTATATAAAATATATAATTTATATTATAATAATAATATATTGTAATAATAATATATTATAATAATAATATATATATTATAATAATAATATATTGTAATAATATATATATTATAATAATAATATATTGTAATAATAATATATTATAATAATAATATATATATTATAATAATAATATATTGTAATAATAATATATATATTATAATAATAATATATTGTAATAATAATATATTACTCATGGATGGATGATGGACAACAGGAGTACGGCATGGCAGGCATGGACAGCTCATCGCCGAGACAATCTAACATCTTAAGTGATTTCAACAAAATACTTATTCCCAATTTACATTACGATATAGGTCCAATAGTTTTTTTTAAAAAAATTACTCTTCACGCCTTTTCTACTGAAGCCTTTTGACCAACGAAATCCTATGATACTAGATATTAAATTTTTTTGAGATCTTTTTTTCCAACAGGAAAATTTATGAGAACTTTAAAATTATAGTTGTAAAATAAGCTTAAAACAATAGAGGAGTAAAAAAATACAATTAATGATTAATAATACAATTTTATTGATAACGTTTACACATAATCCATATTCTACTTGATACAAAGAGAATGCTCAAAACAAGTTTCTTTCTTTTTACTCTTAAGCGGTATTTGAATTTTTCTTAATCTCATACAATAAATTGTTTTTAAAACTTTTTTATATAATAGATTTGTGATAAAAAATTATATATAAGATGAATAACAAAGACATATTAATAGAAGATGTCAACCCGAAACTCAACCCGAAACTCAACCCGAGCCCGAATTTCAAAAATAGGGTTAGGGTTGAGGTTTACAAATAGGGTTAGGGTTAGGGTTAGGGTTGAAGTTTTACAAATAGGGTTAGGGTTAGGGTTGAGGTGAACCCGAGTTTCATGAGCCCGAGTTGCACCCCTATTTATACTATAAGTCATCAAGTTTCACATTATTTCTATAGTTTCACACATTAAGTTAATATTTTACCAAATTTCAACAATTGGCGCGAAGACTCCATTCTCAAAATTATCATCTTTAATTCAATCCAAATCTCCATAAGTACAATCCAATCATGATGAGAATCACTCTCATATAAATTATGAGTTTTATATGTGATCCTTGATCATTTCTACTATTTGTTCTTTCATGCTTAAGCCTATTTTTATTAATCTATAAAATCTATTACTTAGATCTTACCCATAATTATCTATATCTATTCCAAATATACTAAGCATCTGATCCATCTTTAAACACATTTCAAATTGAGTCAACTTTATGTTATGTCCTTTCGTAGTTCACAACCGACACGTAAGATTCTAATCTCAAATATTCATCATTTACTCAAATTAAAGTTCCTAAATATCCAAAATCATGCAAGAAACATATAGGAATCCATTCGAGCCTCTACCAATTCATTATAAAAATTATATTTTTAGATCTTATTATTTGAAATTTTCACATTTGCCATAATTTACACAACTTTGTACATATATAACTCTTAATTTTAAAAATGCTATCATCATGTGACCTCCTAAACTTCATTATTCACGTCACTGTTTATTTCTATCATTGCCAATATTCAAAATATTTTATATTAGCCCCTACTAATATAAGCTCGGGTTAGTTTGGTCTAAAGGGGCGTGCTTTTTAATTCTTTTATGAAAATATTTCAATGTATTTAACTTATTAATCAAATTTTATAATTTTGGATATGTGTATATTTTTATTTTTTAGAGATCAACATTTTTAAGAAGTGTGGGGTAAAAATAACTTAAATACATTGATAGTATTGATTTTTAAAAATCATGGGTTTTTTCCAAATACACCTACTACGTTTGACCTTGATTCTAAATATACCCACTAAATTTCAGAAATCCAAAACATACCAATTATATTTGCATATATTTGCATCTAATCTCAACAATACACATTTCGTTAATACCATTAAATAAGTTGATGGTCATATGTTTAAATGTTGGTTATATTTTCATAAATGTCCGGAATACACCTAGTATAAAATAATAAAAGATGAAATGAAATAAAACGGAAATGAAATTAGAGCTCTCTAAATTTAAAATTCTTGTACAATTAGAATAGTGATGAGTTGTGATATTTAAAATTTTTAATCCAACCCCTAAATTTGATATGCATATTGGCATGCAAATGAGCTAACGGCTTTTATTAACATTTGTAATGAAATGAACATTTTTAAAATTAGATGCAAACGTAGTACATATATTTAAGATTTTTAAGATATAACGGGTATATTTGGAATTAAGATTAAACGTAATTGGTATATTTGGAAAAAGTTCAAAAATCAAATATATACATATACATATCAAAAAATTATAAAACTTGACACATAGTTAAATGCGCTTGAAAAAATATCTCGATGGAAAATTTTTAAAACTTCGAAAAAATACACCTTTTAGCTAAACTAAAATAAGCTCATATTCACAATAGCATAATCCAATTTTGTAAACCAAGTCTTTTTCTTAAATTTACCAAGCATAAAATTCAATATTAGCAGTGATATGCTAATACCACATCATATACACCAAATTCATCTGAGAAGGTGGACCTACCTGATCCTCTGCAACGAGTGCACTTATGCTCGGTGTACCCAAGTATATTTAACTCGTTTTTATATATACTTTTAAGAAAAATTTGTAGAATTGTTTATATAAGTGTATTTAACATGTATATCAATTTTTACCATTTTGAAATATTTTTAAGTATTTTTTCAGATTTTTTTAAATCAGGGTATTTTCGTAATTTAAAATTACTAAAATATCACTACTTTTAAAAATTCCAGAAAAAATATCTAAATCTCTAAAAAAAGGTAAAAGTTGATGCACACACGTTAAATGTACTTAGACTAACAGTTGAGTACAAAAAATTCAAAAAAAATTAAAAATAAATATTTACAACGGTTGAACGACATCACATTCCCGCCTGCCAACCCTACAACTAAGCTCGTCCTTGCATCGACCAAATTCCGTATCTACTGATTACCTGCAGAAATCGTCGGTGCCCTTTATTTGAAAAATCCAATATTTCAATGACGATGGTAAACCACGGAGCTGCCCACCTAACCAAAAATAATAAGTGATTCGATCGAAGTCGATGTCATGGGTACAAAATTGTTTGTAATGCCACGCGAGGAAAGTAGATTAAAAGATGTCTGATTCTCTGCGTCGGATGTGATAGATGATACTCAGACGAAATTTTACAGCCTAGTCCACCCCTTCGCTGGAATGCAAGTGATTCCAGACGAGGGAGGACCCATGCATGATTGGACGCATCATTAACTGCATTCCCTGGTGGGTGGACAGATTGTTGTTTGTTTGTTTGATTTTTATTTTCTTTTACTTTTTCACGTCACATGTGTGTCATTTTTTCATATCTAAACCTTTTCTAATATCCATCCATAATATTTACTTATAATGCAAAAAATTAAACAGCTTAAAATTTCTAGATATCACGGGTGTGCTTTGTATTTGATAAATTTTTTAAATGAACAGTTTATAATGTAAAAATTTTTTAAATGAAAAAAGTGATGTGATACGATAAATAATGACGGGTAAGGATGATAAAATTAACAATAAATAAGGTCATTATATGAATAGTTATGGAAAAATAATTGAAAAGTAGAGTATTTGTAACAAAAAGTATAAATAAATGGTTGAAGAATAGAATAGTTATAAAAAGTAAAAAGTTTTAGAATAGCAAGTTTTATAAAATGTTAAAATACCCCTCAAAGGTTTAATAGTTTCATGCCAATCCTCACATGATATTAAATTTTCGAGAGGTAGTAATTAAGCATGGAGGCTGAATGTTTATTCTCGGCTTTTTTTATTTTAAGAAATTTTCTTTAAAATCTAAATCATTTAGTATGTTTACCAAATCTTACTTTATCATACTACTAAAAAAACATTTCACTAGAAATTATATATGGTAACAATAAAATTTTTAAAAGTAAATATATAACTATTAAAATTTTATTATGAATAAAACTACTTGTAGATTTTAAAATGATAAATAATTCTTGTCAGAAAATAGATAACTGTACATGTGTAAATATGATAAATAGTTTAGATTTTAAAAAATTAAAAAACCTAGCCTTCATGGTTATGGTAAGTATTGAATCATTGTCTATTTTACAATATATAAGTTTCAGTCAAAACGAATTTGCCAGCTTAATTTAGTCGTTTAGATGCATTAAAAACTTCAAAAAAAAAAAAAATTAGAACCATTTGCGTAGAGCATTCTATGTAAACGTTTGTAAGGAATTACTCTCCATTTAATTACATTACAATATCATCTTAATTTTAACGTGTACCTGTAGTAACAATATTATTTCTTTCAAATGATTGACACACATATAGAAGTGGTACTTAAAGCTTGTACATGGTAAGGGGGACCTAAACCTGCCTAGATACAGGGGGTCATTATCATGGAATATGATGATGGGTCTCACAAGCATGCAGGTGGCCATTGCTGATTGTGAGAGACAGGAATTAATTAATATTGAATGCTAATTCAATTCAAATGAATGAATTGGTTGCAACCAGAGCTGAAGTTGGCTAGCTTTGATTTGTCACTTCATGCAGGGTGAAAATTTTGTGTTACTTGTCTTGCATGCGCTCTACACGAAATATGGACACTAGTCCTTTATCATCATCATCATCTACTGTACTACATGCACACAATTAATGTGGTCCACAGCAATTTATTGAAAATAGTCAGGCAACAACATTTATTATTTACTGCATTTCCCTCCCTTTTGGACGTTGTTGGTGCATTCACATTAATTAATTCTTCCAGCAAAACCGCCAAACTTTTCACTGTTTTTCATGTATTAATGTAAGGGCTCTTTTTATGTGACTAGATTACGTAGCAGCGGTTCTATATAACTTTTTATAGTTTTTATTTTTTTAAGCTTCATAGAAAATCTAATCTATTTATTGCACTTAACATAATTTATTTGACTAAGACTGTCTTATGTTTCGTTCAAATTAAATACATGTATAGGTCATATTTGCTCAAAATAAGTATATTTATATATAAATTAGGAAAAATGTTTATATCCATTCACATATTTATCGTAATGTAATAACACTTTATAAAATCATTTATCCACGTAGAAATGATATTTTAGAGAGTTTAGATGTTAAAAAATATAATTTTAAAATTGATATTTAATATCAAATTATTTTATTATGTTAATTTTTCACATTTGTAGATGAGACCCATGTATAGTGATAGTAGACAAGTGAATAGATTTTCGATATATTATAAATAATATTAAATACAATAGATGGAATAGATTTTCCGTAAACCGTCAAAATATTTAAAATGGAAGGAGTTGAATAAAAGAAGGGTTTCATAAAAGCACTCTCATTGATTGTAAAACTTATATATATTCATAAAAGTATTAAAATTAATGTTGTAATCATTAATAGAATCAATATTCATTTATGAAGTGGGCCACACAACGATAGTGACTTACCCTTAATTTTTCAATTTTAAAATATGAATTATTTACTGTGTGTGTCCATGTGAATTTATTTTCAATGTCAAAAATTATATAAATTGTAAACTTATGTATCCGCTATGTTTATAAAAAATGTAACAGATTTTTAAAATTTTGATAGTTATATATTCATTTTTGAAACATATTTTTTACTCGATACATTTTCAATGAAAATTATTTTTGTAGCATAGTAAAATAAGATGTTTGAAATATGATAGATAAATTCAATTATAAAATATTTTAAAATTAAAAACTAAGAATAAGTCTAGAACCTTCATACTTACTACAATTATTGAATCAAAAACTAAAAGTAAGTATAGAACCTCCATACTTACTACAATTGCTGAATTAAAAACTAAGAATAAGTCTAGAACCTTCATACTTACTACAATTATTGAATCAAAAACTAAAAGTAAGTATAGAACCTCCATACTTACTACAATTGCTGAATTAAAAACTAAGAATAAGTCTAGAACCTTCGTACTTACTGAAATTGTTGAATTAAAAGATAAGAGTAAGTCTAAAACCTCCGTACTTACTGCAATTGTTGAATCATTAATGCACAAGTAATTAGAGATTTTGAAATGGCCACTAAGGGTGTAGCCGAGCTTAATGTCACTTTGGCTCTTGTGCCTGTTGACATAGTTTCGATCTGGAGTAGAGCGTTTGTCTCTTATTTATCAAGGTATCTTCGGTCGCCTATTTGTATTAGGAGTGTAATCTCCTAAGATTTGGTATAAAATTGAGATAGAATTACATCCCTATCATGGTAGAGCCCACTTCATGGGACACTATAATAAAACTCAAATAAAAAAGTAACCCCTTTTTTTTGTTGTTTCAATTGAAGTCTTTACTTACATTGCTATATTTTCTTATATATTATATATTAAGCTCACGAAAGCTTATAAATTCACTTACATCATTAAAATCAGACTATAAAACTCTTCCCTTGAGAAAGCTGCAGCTCCAACACACTCATGGAGACAAAACACCCATGAGGGGTGAAGTGGAGATCGAACCCTCAAATAAAAGAGCAGCCCCTTTTCAAAATTAAAAGAGGTGTGTATCGAATTAATTTTGAAGATTATAAAAAATAATTTGCCCATTGAAGAAGGTAGCTAATAAAGTTAAAATAAATCAGCCACCGAATTGGACCCAAATTAAAAATCCGAGTAATAAGATGAAATGGTGGATAGCGACACATCACATCAGAGGGAATCAACATGCGCATTTGTTTACACTTGGCAGACAAAGCCAATCAATGTTTTGGCTTACGAATCCGTACGGTCGAAGCAGATGTTCAGTTTCTTTGTCTGGTTCCACTTTGACCTGGATTCGAATTATCGGTCACACACAATGCGCTAAAATTTTCTGTGGACTAGTAAACCATGGGCAGGCATGACAATATATCCAATTCATAAATTCCATGGCAAATTTAAAAATCTCCATCCACGCCTCAAGGGTGTGCTACATAACTATTTTTTTTATGGGATATCAACTTAGGGGGGTTGATGGTCATGGTCAACCCGTCAACCCGCTCGTCTAACCCGTTTATAAATGAATTTGAGTTGAAATTTTTAAATAAATGGGTTATGATCCGCCAACCCGTTTAACTATTTAATTAAATAAATGGATTAGGGTTGAGATTTTATAACTCGTTAACCCATTTAGTTACTCATTTAACCCATATAACATGTTCAACCCGTTTAATTCGTTTAACCCATTTAACTTGCTTAACTCATTAAATTTATATATATATATATATGTAAATGCCTTGTTATTTTCCCTCTCTAAGTCTTCCTTCAGTCACTTAATTTTTATTTTTTCTACTGCTATCATAATTTCATTTTCCCGTAACTGCCCTATTTTCATTTCTCCTACACCGAAAACACCCTCTCGTCTCTCCTTACGAAATCATTATGTACTAGAGTCTAGACTTTTAGGTTATTTGCTATACAACTCGTTAACAATCCATCAACGCTTTTATTAAATAAGTTGTAAATGGGTTAGGGTTGAAGTTTTTTAAATAGGTTAATAAACAAATTAGGATTGATATATTTTAAATGGGTTGGGATTAGGATTAGGATACAACTCGTCCAACCCGATCCGTTAACACCCCTATCCATACACTGTTTAAAAACGTATTTTTTATTTTTAAAATTTTCCTGCATATATATATATATAATGAGCCCGATCTAAATCTACTTTCTTGTCCAATTTAATTAGCAATTTTTATTTAATATTCATTTTTTTAAAATAAAAAATAGGGGATAGATACGTGCTCCTCATGAAAAGTTGGCTTTTGCATGAAACAGATTATACAATTAGTTACATATGGATACAAGTTGGGGGACATTTGGATACCCTTTTGCTTCGTATACATTGCGATGTGCTCTTAAATGCAACAATTAAAAAAAAAAAAAAACTGTACTAATTTGCTGCATACATGAAGCTTAGACAAAACTAGAAGCCGTGGGCGGCATAAAATTTCATGGTGCTACATTTTTAAGACAACCAAATTTTTAAGTTAAAATTTTTTATTCTTCGAAACTATTCTATTTTTAATCATTTCTTTACATTTTTGTTTACAATTATTCTACTCTTTAGTTAATTCTACACAATTCTTCATACAACTAACTTATGTGTTTTAACCTTACTCTATTTACTCATCGCGATTACTCATATCATATCATATTATTTTCTTATATTCCAAAATCTTTTACACCGAAAGTTTTTCATCCTAAAATTTTATCATTTCTCAAGCACACCCTTTATCAAAAATATTTTTTCAAAATTTAAACCACTTACTTGTTTACCCTAGCGTATTTATTTATGATTTCAAAAATTATAAACTTTTATATACTGCATTTATAATCCATTGATGGGAGTCGAATTCCGAGCACACGGACGAGCTCATGATTTCTAATGCCCTCAATAGGAGCAGGCATATAAACCTCTGTCGATACTCGATCGGTGCGGAACCTCGTGGGATTTCTCAACGTCTCGTTTGGGCCTATTGAATTTATAATAGCTATGAGGCAGTGATTGACCTTTGACAATGGTTGCTAAAGCAAACCTCAAAGAGGTCCATAAGTTGCTCAAAGCTGAGTATAAATCCGGGGGCCAATGAGATAATCCGCATTTTGCCTTACTCATCAGGAGCAGCGATAATGACTCTACTCTTGAGGCCTTTTTTATTAGTATATATTTACATTCGTCTCAAATTTCTACTATAATCAAATCCTTGAGACATTCTTACAACTTACAAGAAAAAGACCACATGCTTTCACCTAATATATTGGGGGATAAATGCCCCTACCAACATTTGAGCACTCGTCTTCCTTTTTGGAGACAAAAGGTGTTGTCACTGAGGCAAAGGGCGTTACCACCTATGCTTGAGGCCTTTAGATGTAATGTGAAGGTCCATATGGATATTATGAGTATCACATTACTGGCAGGTGCAAGTCAGGACTAAAAGTGAGCATCTTCAAAACTAAAAGCAATTCCAGATGGGATGAAATTACAAGTGATAGAAGAAGGGATTATTGGTGTTTAGAGCATGCACAATGGAAGAGAAATGTAACAACTACAGAGTAGGCTATGAAGCAGAAGGATAGATGAGGTCTGCGATAGACATTGTGTGAGAAGAAAGGATGATAAGGAAAGGAGAGGATTATGTGCTTCGGCTAAAACCTAAAATCTTCCAACTTCGTAGCAGCTCCGACGAATTCAAACTAGTTAATTTCGGAGATGTTGAGTAGCATATTTTGCTTGTCATGAGCATGGGTCAATAGCAGTTGCATCATTGAAAAATGGTTTGGAAATTCCGAAGGGTGTGTTTGGCAAAAAATTAAAGTTTTTCACTATTCATAACTACTTTTTTTTTTTAATCATTTTTCTATTTTTTCTCATACAATTATCCTACTTTTCATTGATTTCTATACAACTGCCTATATAACTAACATATATATTTTAACTTTATTCTTTTTACACTTCATTATTAACACTACTATATAACATCATTTTATATTAAGGGAATGTTTGTTTACCTAAAAAATTTTTAATCTAAAATTTTTTACTCTCCATAACTATTTTCTCCCAATTCAAAAACTATCCATACGACTAACCTAATTATTTTAACTTAAATTTCCTTACTCCTCATCATTACCCTATCACATCACTTTATTTTCTTCTAATTCAAAAACTTTTATGCGAAAATATTTTTATCCAAAAATCTTATCACTTCCCAGACACATCTCAATTTGAATTTTGAATACTAAAAAATTTTTTATTCAGAAGTTTTATCACTTCCCAAATATTCCTCAAATCTAAAGGATGAAAAGCGAAAAGAAGCTGTTGCTGGATTTCCGTTCCCAACTCAAAAGAGGGAAGAATTTTGGGGAAAAAGAGCAGAAATGAACGTAGGCGACAAAGAGAGGCTTCTGTATTTTGAATCCCATTCCCCAAATGAATTTCGTACCAATCCTGCATCCTACGCCTTCACAATTCGACAGTTGAAATCCATCCTCTCTCATCCAACAGCATCGAGGAGAGTTCAAATTTTTCCTTTTGGTGTGTAACCCATTTGTATAGAAGTGGGACTTAAAAATATAATACATTAAAATTTACAATATATATAAATTTTTAAATAATAAATAAATATGACAAATAGTTAAGATTTTTTAAAATCACAAAACGAATAGAAAATAATCCACCAGATCTCAGCAATGGGGATTTATGTTCCATCATCGTCTATGACTTGGAAGATCTAGAGTAAGAAAACAATATATATTTCATATTGTATATATAAGAAACCAAATCAAACTTTGATATCATGCAATATATACATGTCTTCCAAAGGTTTGTGCCATCATTTTCATAGATAGGCCCCACTCGGATGCTAATGAATGTGTGAAGTGGGATTGATGGGCATGGCCCCCACCCATCTGCAGTCTCATGAGCCACTTTTTGATATCATTCCAACCATCGCACCTAATGCTTGCGAAGGTCTTTTTTCTCTCCTAATGTGTCACATGGCACTTGCACAAAATGACGAGGTGTGTGGTCCAAAGACAGGTGTATATATTATCTCTGTGTTTGCATCCCACACACGTTGCTGTTTGTGCTGGATTGTCTACTTGGTGGTGCATGTGTACTTAGTCAAATTCTAGGTGGATGGAGATGTGGAATGGAAGATGGAATATAATCGACTGGATAGACAATCATGCATCTATTTTTAAACTTGGGTTCCACTTGTATAGAACCTCTTTGTTTGGACCTTCCCTTATGATCTTTAACATAAATTGAATAGTTGTTTTAGTGAGAATTGTTTTAATTAAAGTCTTATGCGCTCTTAAAAGCATATGAATTCATGTGCAAATGTGAAACTAACTTGGGATCCATTCATGTGTATTAGAACAATATTTAAGACACACATGACAAGTGCAAGAAATATTCATACGTTTATAATAACCATTAAATCTTACTAATCTATGTAAATTCAAATTTATATAAATTGTAAATTATTAGCTAAATAAAATAGCTAAATCAGATTTTGATTTGATCATCATTGTGAGCTAAAATCAAGATGTTTCTTGAATTCACTTTGATAGAAATGGCTATATATAGAAATGGAAATCTTTTCACAAGCTTTCATAAAATAAAATAAAAAGGAAATATTGTTTAGGAACTCATGAAAGGATAAAATAGGTTGTCACTATTTGGACTACTAAATGAATAACTAGGGCTAGTCATGGGTGTTTAGGATGGGATGTTAGGGTTTGAAATTGGGTAGAAATATTTATTTCATTACTCCTTCCAAGAAGTTGTCCTCTATCAGTTACCGATCATCTAAGGTGAGTACTGGGATCAAAAAAAAAAAAAAAATTCACTTCTTATTTCATTACCCCTATTTTCTTTATTATCTCTACATTTATTCCTAACTTTCACCCATTTACTTTTATTACATCTCACCAAACAAGCCTGCAAGGATGCACATCCCATTCAATTCGGGAGATGCGGGCCCCGCATGGGTGACATGGAATCCATTAATTTTAGGATCCCCAAAGATGGTGCCTGTTATAGAATATGATTAAGCATGCTTAATTAGCTGGAGTTGTGTTGGAAGAGTAAGCTGGTGGGAACTCTCCTGCATGTGTCTGATCCGTGATGGGGCCCACCAAAATTTGCCATCCAAATTGGACGGTCTACATGTATGAGATATCTTTTCTTGAACAGATGATGGATATGTCAAAGGCAATTAATCTAAAAGAAAAGATACCACTTTGTGTGATGGGATGGCCATGTTATGATTTTAATTGGAAAAGGCATTTTCTTTTGGGAATTCTTGTGTAGGCTGGTGAGAGAACAAATACCCACAAAAACCAAAGTTGAGGTGGAGGGCTTTGAGAAAGACAATGCCTCTGCAAGTGGGCGGCAGGCCAGGGCACCATTGCTCTTTCCCATAAACCCTTTTTCATGCATGTGCCCTCATTACATATATATCTATATATAGGTTAGGTTAGATTAGATTATACATATAAATATGTTATCATCATGTAGCTTGCCAAATCTAATGCATGCATGTTCCATCTAAATCTTACAAATAAAGAACCCAATCCATCTTAATTTCATCTAGACTGGTATATATACCCGATCACTGATCTGAACCGTTGTCCATCCAACCTTATCTCCAACCATTTCTTTCGGGGTTACAAGTTGTAACTACAATCTTGATTTTTGGCAACCAAATTGTTGCTGGAAAAAATTAAAATTGGTTCCTTTGGCAGTCGAACCTGTATTTGGTTGGCTGCAAAATCTCTGGCCATTGGTTGCATTTGCATATCCATAAAAGTATATATTGTAGAAAAAATGTAGGACTAGGACCCCCCCCCCCCCCCCCTTTAACATTTTTTTATTGGTCGCCTTTAACATTTTTAATTTTTCATGATATGTATGCTCTACTTAGATTAATTTAGCATGCTACACTTCACATTTTTATAAAAAAATTTATGTTCGAAAATAAAAAAGACATGGACAAAATGATACGCGCATGCGTATTTTTTATTTTCAAAAGTTTAAAATATATAAAAATAAATTAATGTAAATTCTTGGCTTGTTAACTGATCAAGGCAAGTCCTGCATATACATAAAAATAAAAATAAAACTAAAAGGATTTTTTTTTGGGTCTTATACGATTGGTGTGCTGTTTGTCTTACTAATAATGGTGGAAAAAAATGAATTTCCTATTAATGGTATCATGATAATCAATTGTTTGGATGTAAATATATTTTTTGAGTTAATTTGATGGAGACATTTACTAGGTGGTTGTTAAACGAAAGCATTGGCAATTTTCCAATAGGGCCAAATGGATGTGGATCCCACCTTGAATTTTCAGCGGACAAATCTAAAATGAATACAAGGATTCATAGATAATCAAAGTCAAGAAAAGCACATCATTCCTATTAAAAAATTTTAAATTTTTTTAATGGAGACAATTACATCGATTTTAGACTGGTCTAGATGGCACAATCAACCGACCGTGATTTTTATTTCCGAGCTACCAATATTTCTCTATCATGGTGATGATACAAAGTGAATACTTGAATGTATGAGTTGTCGATATCAATCGTAGGTGCAACAGCTGTATCTGCTTGATTGAATTAATCAAAACTTGCCTTCAGGAGACAAAATTACGATATAAATCACAAAATAATAACAAATATATATTATGTATAAAGTTATTATGATATATGGGTTTTTGTAAAAGACACCTTATAAGTATGCATAATTGCATTTTTGCATGTCTTTTTGCAGAGTGCATCATAAACTGTATGAGATTATAATAGCAAAATTCTTATCTAAGGGAAATACTTCCATGGTTCTAAGTAGGGGTGCAACTTGGTACCGGGTCGGTCCGAACCCGCCCGATCCGACCCGGTACCAAAACCAAAAATGGGTTTTATTTTTTAGATTTTTTCCAAAATAGACCCGGTTTCAACCCAACCCGTAGAAATCCGAAACCAAAGCTGGGTTCACATCAACCCGGTACCAAAACCCGACCCGGTCCGAACCCGGTGTAATTTATATAATTTTTTCATAAATTATACATGTTTTTTTGTAATATTAATATATATACATGTTTCAGGCATTACCAATTCTAGTTCAGACAAATCACCTCTTCCTCCATTACCAAAGTATGCTTGAGGTAACTAAATTTCTAGGATTATTTTTTATGATTATTATCTTCTTATTGTTACCAGTTGCATGCATTTTTTTTTTGTCTAGGTTGATGCATATTATTTTCAAAGATGTAAATTGAGGATGAAGAACTTGATATTAAAAATGCAGATGGAAATCAAGAGAGAAATTACTTGGAAGTCTTTGAATAGTTTTTTAGTTTTTTTTGGAAACTCTGGAGACATGAATTCATTTGAATTTTGAATTTGTTTAAAAGTGGATGTAAACTTATTTAAACTTGAGATTTGTTTATATTGTCATTTTAAATTTGGATTGCACTTAAATTAGATTGGAATGTTGAACCATTATGCTTAGTGTATTTAGATTTAGTTGCTTTGAATAACTGTTATGTGGATTATGTTTGAATTTGAGTTGGCATGATAAATCTATTTCATATTATACTTTCTGTTAGTATGAGAAATTTGTTAGTTTGAATTTCAGATTGTAGTATAAATTCGATTCATATTTTAAGTTTATTAGTATGACAAGTGGTCAATTTCTATTTTAGCAATTTGTATGATAAATATTCAGTTTGAATTTAATTTTAGCAATTTGTATGATAATGTTTAGTTTCAATTACAAAGTTGGTATGATATGTTCATTTTCTATTTGCTACGCTTGAGTCATTTCCATTAGTTATTAAATAGAAATGACCAACTAGTCATAAAACTAACTAATTTGTCATTTATTTGTGTTTATAGGGTGCCGAAAAATTACTTGCAGAGTTCATTCAAAGAATATCGCAGAATTCAGCGTGATATTGAAGAATTCTTTGAAAGGATGTTGTAGAATTCAGCGTGAGGCTTGACTTCATAAACACAGGTATGTATATTCTAATAATTTTCTTTTAGATTACAATTAAATTTGGAAAAAAACAGTTTATTGGTAACTCGAATTCTAACCCGAAACCAAACCAAAACCAATGCGAACCCGGTCCGAACCCGAATTAAATTCTTAGGGTTTGGGTTTGGGTTCACTCCAACCCGGTATAACCCGACCCGAGTTGCACCCCTAGTTCTAAGGGAAGTCTTCTACGGTCAAGTCTTTATTTTTCTTTCCACCTTAATAATTTAATAAAATCCAACGAAAATACATTTTTTGCAGCTTTTATTAGTAACCAAACACTCTTTATTGGCAAAGAAATTTACATGCAAGGAAAATTTTCTTTTCTTATGGTGATACTTTTATAAATATAATAAAATAAATATACTTTTTAGCCCAAACTAACATGAGCTCCAAGTAGTTCGGGCTAACACAATCATAGTTCATTATGTATTTAGCTATAATACAAGAAATTATTTTGATTAAGATCTCACACAAACTAGGATATCAAATGAGCCACATCTTTTAAAATGACTATAAAATTTTTTTTATAAATTTTCAAATTCACTTGAATCCATTTATAAAGCATACTACAATATAATAAAATTTTCCATAACTTCTACTAAATATAGCAAAATGGGTTATTTTTCCTTAATTACAAATATACCTACTAAGTTTGAAAACTTTCATATATACCCACTAAATATGGATGAAATTTCATTCATATCTATTAGTCATGCACAATTTAAAATCACAGTTACTAATCATAGGAAATGTCTAAATGCCCCTCATTATTTTATAACAATAGCCTTTCAGTTATGGTACAAGTTGAACGTTGTGATGAAAACTCATCAAATTTAAAATAGAAGCTAGGTAGAATGAGTTTTAATTATCTGGATATGACACCAATGACAATAAATGTTAGATCAGTTAGGAGTATTGAGATTTTAAAATTATTAAACATTCCTAATTGTCATATTGGGTATATTCGAAATTAATGAAGTACTTTGTGAGTATATGCGAAAGTTTTCAAACTTAATAAGTATATTTGTAATTAAGAATAAACGAAGTAGGTACATTTGAAATTAACCCTAACAAAAATTTTAAAAGATTCAGATTCTTAAATAAAACCACAAAAGTCATTTTCTTAATTAAAAATATTTAATGGTCTGGTATTCTCGCTTAAATGATATCACAATTCATTATGATTACGATGATATTTTTATCTTAGCTAAATAGATAATATTATTATTATTATTATTAAAAATATTAATATTAATTAAAGGTTTGGATTTTATGGAATCGTCAAGGTGAACCAAACATGACTTGGCTATAAAAGTGTTCTTTGATGGAGTGACCATAGAGGCACTTCTCCTTACATAATAAGTTAAAAATCACACAAGATTTCATTTTACTGAGATTTAAGAACTCAAGTCTCTTTTGTAAAATGTCATGACACGTGTTAAAATGCAATTACGCATGCTTACAAGGCACATTTTGCAAAAACTCCAGATGACATGAAAATTAGCGGAGGAAAGGTTGGAAAAAATAAATTTCAGAAAAAGGATAGTGATGTAAGCTATAAACAAAGCTAACTATAAAATGAATTTCAAACTGCTGCTTTTCTATTTTTCGCATTTACTCTGAGATGGCTTTTGCCCTTTCATTTACATAAAATATAGGCAACCATTAAATTAAAGTATATGAAATGAACAAAAATATGGGGTTCAAAAAAAGTATTTCATTTAATTATAAGTGGACCATGTATTGAATTAAAGAATTCAAAATTAGGTTTCACGAAAGGTGGATGCTTTGGGATGGAATGGGACATGAAACAGTCATGTTGATAGCTAGATAGCTACCCATGATTGACTAGGCTTTTTCCACCATTTTTTTTTTTTAATTTGTGGCCTTTATTTCAACCATAGAATCCCATGCTAATTGAAATGCGCCACTAATAGCCTTAATCAATCCTCCATTTTTTTTCCTTTGCAGTCAAGTCACACGTGTATCCAAATAATACAGATCTCTAGAACTTTGAAATAAAAAGATGACAATGGCTTCCAACCACGGCATATGCCATGAGATGATGACCACTGATCGGAAATCGTGACGTAGCGTGCGGTTCGTGCCGGCCATACCAAAATTAAATTAATTAATTAATTAAATTAGAAATAATAAATTTAAAAGTAGTCACACATGAAAGGAAGTACACATCAAGGTGCTTCGTAGTCGCCTCCAAATCCACATGATTAGTGACCTAATCACTTCGACAATCATGCGTTTGTTTATTGCAACGGTGGCAGTTAGATATTCCAATGCAAGCTAAGAAAATGATTTCACTAGTTCCTTTTCTTAGAAACCCACTTTTAATATATTTTTCTCGTTTTGATAATTGATGCAGAATCTACTTCATCCATTATATTTATCGTCATTTGTATTGTCATAAAATTTCATAATTTATTAAGTATTAATGCGTATGGTCCAATCTATAAATGTGTAAAATTAACTCAATAAAAATTAATTTAATGCTGAATATCAATTTTACAATGGTAATTTTAACATCTAAATCACCTAAAATATTATTATTATTATTATTATAAAGATAAATTATTTTATAAATTATTATCAAATTATAATGTATATGTGAATAGACTTAGTATTTTTCATAATTCACTGATAAATATATATATATATATTCAAGTAAATATGGCTTATAAATATTTTGGAGGAAAATACAATGAATGGATTGGATTCGTTAATCAATCATCAAAGCAGGAAAAATAAATAAGGCTATATGAAACCGTTTCCCTATTACCTAGTTAATGGAAATATGACTCTTCAACGTCCAAATAACAATGCTCCACATCATGGAATCCCATGTATTGTTAAGACCAAGCAATGACTTAAATACATACCTTGTTGTGTAGGGGGTGCTACGGGGCCACTGAAAAGGACATGTGATGGCGTTTTAATTGCCATAGAATCGGATTTGGTGGTTTCCACACATGGAAGAACCTAAACCATTTCTCCTCCTTTGAAATCCAAGTAATAGGGCTCCAATAAAAATAAAAATAAAATAATTAGATAAGCATTCAAGCTATTCCCATAGATCTAGATGGCTGCACCTATGATGGTGACAAAAAGGCCCTAGTGCCCACACACGCCAGCTGACCTTGGAACATCACTTACCCAAGTTTGGAGGGGGTGGTTAAATAATAGAAAAATGGGGGTGGTAAGAAAACCTGCCATTTGAGCCATCATCACCCAAATTTGGAACTTTTGAGCAAGTTGGAATACGCAAAAAACCTTCCTCACTGATTCCACCTGTATATCCACCCATACTTTTTGTTTTATCAATGACCAAGTGCAATAATTCATCCCCACCAATGCTCGATCCTAGCATGGTGGAAGCATCAATGTGGATGATTCTCATTGTTTAACTTTTCCAGCATCTTCTAGCCCAGCCATTTTATTTTGAGAGTCTTTAATTTCCCTAGATTTGCAAATCCCCACACACCGTGCAATAAAATTTCTTGCACGTGGCTACTTTTTTGCAACCAAAATTTAAAATATAACTAAGTCCTATATAGCAACCAAAGTTTTATTACGTATAAGATACTTTACATATACATATATATGTATGTATGTATGTATGTATGTAACTTACATTAAAAAATACGTATATTGTAAGTAGCCAAAATTTTCATTACGTTTAACCGAATTTTGATGTAGGGATAGAATTAGATTAAAAAAATAATACTCCAGTTGCAAATTGCAATTATCTAATTTAAAAGTTTTCGGTTAATTAGCCCGATAGTTCACTTTCAAAAACTCTATTTCAGCCACCAATTATTTATAACAAAGCATTACTGTTAGTAACAAAAACGGCCCCTGCCCATTGTACTGCATCACTTTTAAAATTTCTTCGGTTTCATGTGTCGGCCCAAGCACGACGTTTTCCAATATTTAATTTTTCACGTTTTTTATACTTTTAAATATTTTATTTGAAATTTTAAAAAGAAAATAAAGCATTTCTCATTTAACATATTATTGTATGTAATGTAATGAATATAGCGTGTACATGTTGCACCATAATTAAATGGGTCCTATTTTTATGCTGTAATCAACATTCACTTCATCCAATGAATTTAGTATCATTTTATTTAATTAGGATAACAATTTTTCATCAAAATCACATACATTTATAGGTCCATCCAAAAAAGCTTTAAATTAACTAATATAATTTTTTGATTTATATTAATTTTAAAGGTTTAATACCATATTTAAATTGTTTAAAATATTATTTCTATGTGCATATTCTATAAAGTATTATAATATTATTATTATGAATCCATAAATGAAACTGAATGTTTTTATAATTTACACATAAATATGTATTTTTAGGAAACTAGAACCTACTCCAGATTACGAATGAGAAAGTTTTTGATATTATAAAGACAAATAATAGTAAATCAGGTGATTAGTTGGATTTTAATTTTTTTTTATCATTGAACTCCATTTCATCAATCTCACATCCTACACCTAGGATAACCTTGCGTCAAAAAAAAAAAAAAGTATATCCTTGCATTAAATAGTCCTTTCTTTCACTACTGAATTACATGAGCCACAAAATATTTAATACCATGTAAACGTAAAAATAATTCACTTTTTCTTACATGATTGGATATCTTAATTACCTAGCTATATGGATAAGCTTCATTCTAATAATAGACTAAGAAATCAACTATTGATATCATTTAGCATTGAAGCATAGTGAGACACATTTGCTTCAAAGTATGTATGTTTATAGATGAATTATGAAAAATGCTTAGATTCATTTCAAAATATATTAAAATGTAATAATACTTTATGAAATATTTATCCACATATGAATAATGGTTTAAACATTAAAATATATTTTTAAAATTAATAGATAAATCAAATCATTTTATTATATTCGTTGTACATATTTTTTAAATAAGAGTGATGCACAACATTTTTTGATTTCTTAGTCCTGCACGACTTTAATTTGAAGGAAAATTGGCTCTCAGGCAGAACAAATTTTTCTAACTTTTGTTTCAATAATAAAGTAGTATAATTACAGAGTTGAGATGCAAAAACTGTCATACATATACTTTTAAGTATCCTCAGGTAGTTGGATCAAAAAAAAAAAAAAGTTTCCTCTGGTAGTTTCTAATTTACACTATATTGTAACTATAATCATTACATTATAAGTTTGTCATAAAAAGGCTTTTGTGATGCTTTTTCGAAATTCTCACTGGAATATAACTTTTAGTGACAATTTTTATAACTAAAAGATTACTTTTTACAACATCCATGCTAAAAGGTAGTTTTTAGGATAAATAGTTATTTATGTCACTAAATAAATCTTTTTATAACAAAATTGTTAATCATGGTTAAGAGTTTGTAACAAAATATTAGTTCTCTTGTAGTGACGTTATCAAATTATATCCTGTAGTGGAGGTTATTAAATTATTGGGAGTACTTGCGAAACATTTCAAAGAATTACAAATATGGTCATTCTTGGCTATACTGAATTGTTGTTTATTTTAATTTTAATTAATATTGATGCTTCCCCAGCATTATTTTAATAAATAGATTTTAATTATTTAATATACTTAATTGGCCAACTTAATCTCGTTATTCACTGCGTGAAAATTAGTTTCCGATAACCTTTGTAATTAGCAACCAAAAGTCTAATTCAAAATTTGGTTGCCTTAGTAAAAATATGAATTATTGACAGCTAGATTTTTTTTATTAATGACAGATATATATCACATATCACCAACAATTAATAACGTAATTTTTCTTTAGCAATCAAATCTTTTGCTACAAAATTTTGGTTGGCAAAAATTAAAATTTTTGCTCACAACATTTATTAAATAGCTCTCTCTTAATAAATCGACTATAACATATATATATATGTGTGTGTGGTGATCAGCGTACATCTATAGTTTTTTTTGGCTTTTCATAAGTTCATCACCTCATTTCTTACGCTATGGATTAGGTGATTTGTAATATGAAACTGATTTCAGTAGCACTGAATGGATGTTTGAAGACAAAGCCGGTACCTAATTTTCTTTTTCATTTCATGCCAAGACAATATTGTCGCCTGTGCCGAATTGTTTATCTTTTTCATGTCTACTCTCATAACCTTATGTCTCATGCTAGCCACGTATCTACTTATCAGATAGATTAGGCCACTAAGAGTTTGGAAATTTCAGATGACTCGGAAGTTTATTTCTATTGGACCTGAAAATTATTAACGGGCACTGCGGAAATAAAGGTTGATAGCTTAGTACCAACTACCTAGCTATGTAATGACATTAATGAGATTGTGTGTTTTCGTTTATGATTTCTTTCTGCAGTATTTGTTCTTTTAAGTTTTAACCATTCATATCTGATTCACCTTATACCTTTTATCTTGCATTTTTTTCTGAATTGATAATGACCAACATACATCAGCAAGAAATGAGACTAATCTCCTTAAATAGAAGACACAAAGATCTTTTAGTAAGTCTCCACCACTTAGATATAAGGCTAAGAATTTACCAACTAAACTGTACCTGTTTGGTGGATTATGTGTTAGGTATTTGATAAAACACTTTTAAAAAGTTTTTAATAAAAAAAATTTTGAAATGAAAGGAAGTGATATAATATAATAAGAGTAATAGTAAGAAAAAACGATAATGTTTAAATAAATATTGTAGTTGTATAAAAATATAGAGAAATAATTAAAAATTAGACTAGTTGTTTAGAAAAATATAAATAAATGATTGGAAATAAGGAATTGCGGAGGGGAAAAAATTTTGAATAGAAAAGTTTTAATTTTCTTGAAAATCAATGACTTCGCAGTTCATATCATCTGATAAGCATGGCGTCGGTGCTAAAGGATATGATCTGTAATGCTTCACTCGATGAGTTTTCAGCATTAGCAACGAACCAAATTTTGTTGCTAATGACTCGCTGATACAGTCTTAACAACCCGCGGCGATGCCTAAGCGTTGACACCTAACACAGCGAGATCGCCCTAGCTCCACATTGATAAGTTTTAAGTATGATATATGCCTAAGGATTAGGGGTGCAACTTGGTACCGGGTCGGTCCGAACCCACCCGACCCGACCTTGTACCAAAATCAAAAATGGGTTTTATTTTTAAGATTTTTCCCAAAATAGACCCGGTTTCAACCCGACCCGTAGAAACTCCGAAACCAAACCTGGGTTCGCACCAACCCGGTACCAAAATCCGACCCGGTCCGAACCCGGTGTAATTTATATAATTTTTTCATAAATTATACATGTTTTTTAGTTTTTTGGAGACATGAATTTATTTGAATTTTGAATTTGTTTAAAAGTAGATGTAAACTCATTTAAACTTGAGATTTGTTTATATTGTTATTTTAAATTTGAATTGCACTTAAATTAGATTGGAATGTTGAACCATTATTGTTAGTGCATTTAAATTTAGTTACTTTGAATAATTGCTATGTGGATTATGTTTGAATTTGAGTTGGCATGATAAATCTATTTCATATTATACTTTCTGTTAATATGAGAAATCTGTTAGTTTGAATTTCAGATTATAGTATAAATTTTATTCATATTTTAAGTTTATTAGTATGACAAGTGGTCAATTTTTATTTTAGCAATTTGTATGATAAATATTCAGTTTGAATTCAATTTCAGCAATTTATAGATAGTGTTTAGTTTCAAGTACAATAGTTGATATGATTTGTTCATTTTCTATTTGCTATACTTGAGTCATTTCCATTAGCTATTAAATAAAAATGACCAACTAGTCATAAAACTAACTAATTTGTCATTTATTTGTATCTATAGGGTGTTGAAAAATTGCTTGCAGAGTTCATTCAAAGAATATTGCAAAATTCAGCATGATGTTGCAAAATTATTTGAAATGATGTTACGAAATTCAGCGTGATGCTTGATTTCATAAACACAGGTATATATATTCCAATAATTTTCTTTTAGATTACAATTAAATTTGGAAAAAAACAGTTTATTGGTAACCCGAATTTTAACCCGAAACCAAACCAAAACCAATGCGAACTCGGTCCGAAATCCGGATTAAATTATTAGGATTTGGGTTTACTCCAACCCGATTGGTTTAGGGTTTGGGTTCACTCCAACCCGGTATAACCCAACCCGAGTTGCACCCCTACTAAGGATATGCCACGCCTGTATCTATGATTTTCAGCACATTAAAAGTACTCTTTCATCAAAAAAAAAGAAAAAATCTCTTTCTCGAAGTTTTTAGAAAGGCCTTAGACCTATCAAA
Organism: Annona cherimola; assembly: GCA_030490835.1. Classification (NCBI taxonomy): domain Eukaryota; kingdom Viridiplantae; phylum Streptophyta; class Magnoliopsida; order Magnoliales; family Annonaceae; genus Annona; species Annona cherimola. The sequence continues at coordinate 87,576,830 of CM059975.1, read as the reverse complement.
ACTTCCTTCTCGTCGTCAAAAATCAGTGTGTCCTTTGTGCATCACGTTGCACAACTCTTGTCGAAAATAGCATCTAACCACTTAGTGCTCCATCACTCGTACTTCTAATAATATTTTTATAGCTTTACTCAAAGCTTAATTTTTCATTACTAAGAGTTCCTATCTATCAGTGAAGTATATATTCAATCACTAAATTTTTTAGAATGGACCATTTGTTAGGATACGTGGTACGATTTGATACCACTTGTTTTTAAAGCATCTATCACCGATCAAGATCAAATAAACATACATAGGATCATAGATAGAAAATACATAAATTGTGAAGAAAATTTTTCATCTAACACAAGTTTTATTTGAATAATTTTATTATTTTCTCTATTAAAATTTACAACTTTATCTGTAAATTTATTTTTTATCGATATATAAACAATGTTTCTATTTTTATCTTTTTCTACTTACCATAATTTTAATTCATTAGCCTCTTAAATCTTATCTTCATTCCATATAGTCTTTTGAAAATACACTATATTAATTCTTCATTTTCTTCTCGTATCATCTGCTACCTACCTGTGAAAGAGCTCTAATATTCCATAATTTTAAATTGATTTTACTACTACTTTCTTCGCCAAACCACGTATACAAAAAAGTAAAGTCTTTGTTCATTTTTTACTGCAATTGAATATTATTATGACATGTCACTTCTGTTGGAAACAATGTTCAAAATAATTTAAATTGACCAAAGCCTGAGTTTTGATGATTAACAAGGACTTATTTGAGTATATAAGGAGTACTAACATGTTTGACAAATGTTTAAGGAAAGCAAAGAAGTCAAGTCGATCTCCAAGTCGACTTGGACTTCGACTTGGGTGAAGTCGATCCCAAAGTCGACTCAAATATCGACTTGAGAATGAATCCCAAAAGGCAACAGGTGAAGTCGCAGGTCAAGTCGACTCCACTTGCGACTTGGGAAGTCAAGTCGCAGACGAAGTCGACTCCAGCATCGACTTGGAGTATCCAGAGCTGAAAAGTGGAAACGAACATAACGAAGTCGCAAACGAAGTCGACTCCAGGTGCGACTTGGGTGAAGTCGCAGGCCAGGTCGACTCCATCCACGACTTGAGATGTTCAAACTTTCAAAGATACAGTTTTAAAGATATTCAAGAGGATTTATCATTCAAGTCCAAGGAATCAAGATGAAAAACAAATGAGTCAATTTCAAAGTTAAGAATCATGTTCTACATTCAAATCAAGTCTATCAAGCTCAAAGTAAATCTTCAAGCTAGCTTCCAAATGGAGTAAAATTTAAGTCATGATGACCAAGTAAGTCCAAAAGCAAAGCAAGGAAAATACATATATTGTGCAAGAACTCAAAGCTTTCAAAAGATTTACAAGATTCAAGACATTTCAAGAAGATCAAGGCGTTTCTGCAATAGACCAAGCCAAGTCGCAACCCAAGTCGACTTCAGGATCGACTTGAGTTGAAGTCTGAAAGCCAAGTCGACCCAAGTCTCAGACTTGAGTTTCTGAAGAACCCAAGTCGCAGGCCAAGTCGACTCCATGTGCGACTTGGAAGCCAAGTCGCAGGCCAAGTCGACTTCATCTTAGACTTGGAAAATAACGGTCAAATTTTTGAACGTTGGAGTTCATTTATTGCACGCCAACCACTTCTACAACGTTCATATTTTCCTCTATCTATAAAAGGACATTCAAATGAACGTGAGAAAATACAAGAGACACTACTCTAAAGATCAAAGAGAGAAAAGAAGTGCAAGAAAGATTTTCAAATACCTTTTCTTCATACTTGAGTGTTTCAAAGGAAGAAAGAGCTTCAAACTGCAAGTTGCTTCAACAATCATCATTCAAGCCACTTTTGATTTCTTCCACGAGCTCAAAACTGCCTACACAAATCTGTAAAGTGTAGTTTTTATTCATTTCTTTATTTGGTTGTATAAACCTTGATTTAGCTTGGGTAGCTAAGATCAAGTGTATGCAAAGTAGGGTGTGATTGGAGTGAGACTCATCACCTACTTGTGCAAGAAGTTGTATATGCCCTCTAGAGCTTTGAATCTAGAAGAGAGCAAGTGGCTCTAGTTGTATATGCCCCCTAGAGCTTTGAATCTAGAAGAGAGCAAGTGGCTCTAAGTTGTGTATGCCCCCTAGAGCTTTGAATCTAGAAGAGAGCAAGTGGCTCTAAGTGTATTCGTGGAATACATAGTGGAACCCAAGTCACAACGGAGTGTGAGCTTGGAAGAGTGGAGTAGGGAAGGTTTGCCCGAACCACTATAAATCTTGTGTTCTACTTATTATTACTGCTTTATCTTATTTGCTCTCCAGTCGCTTGAAAAAGGGGATTAATTTTTTCAAGGGGTTAAGATCTTTGCGTTTACCAAAGAAATTTTAAAGAACCCAATTCACCCCTCCCCTCTTGGGTTTAGCCATCAACTCGGGACCAACAAGTGGTATCAGAGCAGGTCTTTGAGTTTATCAAAGAGATCTTATTGAAATGGCATCCCAATCTACTTCCGTTCCCGCATTTGCTGAAGGCCAATCTTTTACAAGGCCACCGTTGTTTGATGGGAACAATTTTGGATATTGGAAGCTTCGTATGAAGCAACTCATCATGGCTACCGACATGGACTCTTGGATTGCTATCCAAGATGGTGTAACCTTGCCTACCGATGAAAGAGCTTCCAAATGGACCGATGAGGAAGTAAGAACTGTTAAGAGCAACGCCAAAGCTATGAACTCTTTATTTTGTGCTCTTAATGCTTCTGAATATGATAGAGTATCCTCTTGCTTGACCGCCAAAGAAATATGGGATACGCTAACCTCTATCTATGAAGGAACTTCTCAAGTCCAAGGGACGAGAAGGAATATTTTGATTGGAGAACTAGAGAACTTTAGAATGTTAGAAACAGAAAATATTTCTGAAATGTTTGCTAGATTCTCTAAGATTACTAATGCTTTAAAAGGTCTTGGAAAAGCAATATCTGAATCTGAGCAGGTCATGAAGATTTTAAGAGCTCTACCCGAATCATGGACTCCAAAGATCACTGCAATTGAAGAAGCCAAAGACCTCAACACGCTGAAGCTTAAAGACTTAATTAGCTCACTTATGTCACATGAGCTAATTAAGAAAAGGAATGAAGATCAACACAGGGGAAAAAGAGCAATTGCCTTAAAAGCCGCACAAGACACCGATGACACATCTTCTTCTCAAAATGACGACGAGATTGCTCTACTCACAAAACGATTCAGAAAATTTGTGAGGAAAGGCAAAAATTTCAGAAGCTTCAAAGAAAGAACTCCCCGAGAGAAGAAGAAAGAATCAACCAAGTGCTACCGATGCGGCGGTTCAGGACATATGCAAGCCCAATGTCCAACTCCCGAAGAAATTAAGGCAAAAGAACAAAGAAAGGATCGAGGGGACAATAGAAGATTTCAGAAATATAAAGGAAGAGGCATGTACGTGAATGACGAGGAATCTACAACGAGTAGCTCCTCAACCGACGAAATCGAAGCGGAAGAATGTGCGAGAATTTGCTGTATGGCACAAATCGAGCAAGAAGAACAAACTACCTCAACAAAATGCACAAGCAATGAAGAGGTAAGTTCCAAATTCTCTCTTCCTAATTCAAGTTATTCTTCCTCTCATGAATGCCTCAAATGTGCTGAATTAGATGAGCTACAAATGGCATATGATTCTTTATATGAAGAAATGAAGAAATTAGGAAGCAAGTTTACAATTAAGAAAAAACAATGTGATGCAGTAATAATTATAAATGGTAAACTTGCAAAAGAAAATGATTTGCTAAAAAAGGAGAACAAATCATTAAACGAATCATTAGCCAAGTTCTCTAATCCAGGAGAAAGCGTCAAAATGTTTTTGAATATGACCTCCCAAACACATAAAAAAGGTCTTGGGTATCATACATTTGAGCAAGGAGAAAGTAGCAAATCAAATGTGAAATTACTTGAGAAATATCAAACTAAATCTGCATCTATATACAAGCCACAAAAGAAAAATTTTAAGTGGACTAGAAGACCAATGATTGAACCTTTGTATGCTTGGAGACCTACTCCAAGATTACCTTTGGCTTGTAATTTCTGCAATAAGATGGGTCATAAAACTTACAAATGTAATTTTAAGAAACTATATGACCATGGTGCTAAATTAGTTTGGGTTCCAAGAAACACAAGATTTGGGCTTTCAAAGTTAGATCAACTTAGATTAGATTCTATTACTAACCCAAATGGACCCATAAAATGGGTACCAAAAAGATAAGATTTATTTCCTTATTTTTTCAGACATGTTTTAAGGCAAAGGCAAACAATGAATGGTTCATGGATAGCGGATGTTCAAGGCATATGACCGGTGAAAGAAGTTTGTTTCACAAACTTAAGCCTTGTAATGATGGAATAGTTGCCTTTGGCAATAATGAAAAAGGTAAAATTAAAGGTAAAGGAAATATACATAATATTTCAAATGCATGCATGGAAGATGTTTTGCTTGTTGAAGGACTCAAACACAATTTAATGAGCATTAGCCAATTATGTGATAAAGGATACAAAGTTGTGTTTGAATCATCTATATGTAATGTATTTGATGGAGAGCATATCATGTTTAGTGGTAAAAGACATGGAAATGTATATTTGGTTTCACTTGATGAATTGAATGGTCAATGTCTAATGGCCATTGATAATGATCCATGGGTTTGGCATAAAAGGCTTGGACATATAAACATGGGAAACATAAAAACCCTATGGAAAAAGAGTTTGGTAGAAGGATTACCAAGATTGAAATATGACAAAGACAAGATTTGCAAGGCATGTCAATTATCAAAACAACCCAAGATGCCTTTCTCTACCAAAAAGGAAATTTCCACCAATAAGCCACTTGAATTGCTACACATGGATCTATACGGGCCATCCGACATTCTAACCATTGGTGGAAAGAAATATGTATTTGTCATAGTTGATGATTTTTCAAGATTCACATGGATAATTCTCTTAGCTAGTAAAGATGAAGCCTTCTCTATGTTTGCAACTTTTGTGAATTTGGTGCAAAATGAAAAACAAAGTACTATTGTGACCATAAGAAGTGATCATGGTGGCGAATTCGAAAACAAACGATTCATGGAACTTTGTAATGAGAAAGGAATTCACCACACATTTTCTGCACCAAGAACTCCACAACAAAATGGAGTAGTTGAAAGGAAAAATAGAACTATACAAGAGATGGCTAGAACTATGCTAAATGAGAGCAATCTATCCAAGAAATTTTGGGGTGAAGCTGTGAGTACAGCTTGTCATGTTTTGAACCGAGTTACCATTCGAGCAATCTTGAAAAAGACCCCATATGAACTATGGAAAGGAAGGAAACCAAATATCTCATATTTTCATGCTTTTGGATGTACATGCTATGTTTTAAACAATGGAAAAACCAATTTGGGCAAATTAGATGCCAAAAGCGATGAGGCTATATTCCTTGGTTATTCATCAAATAGCAAAGCATATAGAGTATTCAACAAACGAAACCAAGTTGTAGAAGAATCCATACATGTTGTATTTGATGAAATTAACCAAAGTCCGAGAAAGGAGGATAAACTAAGTGATGCAGATGAGACAAAAAGCAAAGAACAACCAAAGGAACTCGAGCTCAAGCCAGAAAATCCAGAGGAGGAAGAGGTAAGTGAAGGTAATGACTCTTACAAACCTCCAACTGATTTAAAGTTCAAAAATGCCCATCCAATTGAACAAGTTATTGGAAACATATATGAAGGAGTAAAAACTAGAAGATCAAAACAAAACGTTTATGGCCAATATGCGTTTGTATCGAAAATTGAACCAAATACCATTGAACAAGCTCTTAATGATGAAAATTGGGTTATTTCAATGCAAGAAGAGCTAAATCAATTCGAAAGAAACAATGTATGGCATTTAGTTCCTAGACCAAACAATCATGCAGTCATTGGTACAAAATGGGTATTTAGAAACAAATTAGACGAAAGCGGTCTTGTAATTAGAAACAAGGCAAGATTAGTAGCCAAAGGGTATTCCCAAGAAGAAGGAATTGATTTTGAAGAATCATATGCACCCGTGGCTAGATTAGAAGCCATACGCATACTACTAGCATTTGCTTCTCATATGAACTTCAAATTGTTTCAAATGGATGTAAAAAGCGCATTTTTAAATGGTTATTTGAATGAAGAAGTATATGTTGAACAACCCCCTGGTTTTGAAGAAAAGAATCAATCAAAGTTTGTTTATAAATTAACCAAAGCATTATATGGACTAAAACAAGCACCAAGAGCTTGGTATGAAAGATTAAATAGATTCTTGATTGATCATGAGTTTCAAAGAGGGAAAGTAGACACTACCTTATTCATCAAGTACAAAAATAAAAATATTTTGATTGTACAGATTTATGTGGATGACATAATATTCGGTGCTACTGATGAAAATCTTTGTCAAGAATTTTCTAAGATAATGCAGAGCGAGTTCGAAATGAGCATGATGGGAGAATTAAATTTCTTCCTTGGACTACAAATCAAGCAACAAAGTGAAGGAATATTTCTGAACCAGTCCAAGTATGTAAAAGAGATGCTCAAGAAATTTGGAATGCAGAATAGCAAAGGAGCAAACACTCCAATGAGCTCAACAATCAAAATCGACACGGATGAAAACGGTAAAAGTATCGATCAAAAGCTTTATAGAAGCATGATAGGATCTTTGCTTTATTTAACTGCTTCTAGACCCGATATCTTATTTAGTGTTTGTATGTGCTCTAGATTTCAAGCATGTCCCAAAGAATCACATCTACTTGCTGTAAAAAGAATTTTTAAATATTTGATAAAAACTACAAACCTTGGACTATGGTATCCAAAGGGGTCAACCTTTGATCTAATCGGCTATTCGGATGCAGACTTTGCCGGATATAAAGTAGATAGAAAAAGTACCAGTGGAACTTGTCAATTTCTTGGACATATGCTAGTTTCATGGCATTCAAGAAAACAAACAAGTGTTGCACTATCTACTGCGGAAGCCGAATACATAGCCGCCGGTAGTTGTTGTGCCCAATTACTTTGGATGAAACAGCAATTAAAGGATTATGGTATTGATTATATTGATATACCTATTAGATGTGATAATACAAGTGCAATTTGTTTGACTAAAAATCCTGTATTACATTCTAGAACCAAATATATTGATGTGAGACATCATTTTATTAGAGAACATGTTGAAAATCATGATGTGTGCTTAGAATATGTGAAAACAGAAGACCAAATTGCTGATATCTTTACCAAACCTCTAGCCAAAGATTCATTTTGTAAGATTAGGAATGATATGGGGATGATAGAGCTTAACTAAGGAAAAATACATAAGAAAATTAAATTGGAAAATGTCAAGTCGATGAGTCAAGTCGACTCCAGGGACGCCAGGTCGACTCCGCTTCAGAAGCGAAGTCGACTCCGCTAGGGTCGAAGTCGACTCCGCCCCCAGGCAAAGTCGACTCCAGAAGGACCGAAGTCGACTTCGCCTAGGGCAAGTCGACTCCGCGCGCGCGACCGTCCGACTTCCGAGTCTTTTTCTTCTCTCCTCTCTTCTTTCTTCTTCATTTTTTCCGGCCTCTCTGTTTTTCTTTCCTCCGGCGATTTCCCTTTTTCTCTCCGGGAATCCTCTCCCTCTCCGGCGACTCCTACTCTCTCACTGCCTCTCTCCTTGATATCTTCTCCCAACTCTCTCAATCTGTTTCCTCCATCTCAGTTCTATCTCTCTCCCTCAACTACTCTCTCATTTCTCCTCCCACTCTCAAAAATCTCTCAAGTTCTTTCTAGTCTTCATTTTCCTATTTCAAAACTCCTATCTCAATGGCCCCGAAGAAAGCCGTCTCCAAACCATCAAAGAAGCCTGTGCCTAGACCTCCCACATCTCACACTGAGGAAGAAGTCCCTAGGAAAGCTAGGACACCTGCAAAACGGGTTCGAGAAGAACCCTCAACTTCTACGGGTAGAAGGGTTCGGTTCCAAGCTTCTACTCACACATCGGAACAAGCTACAAGGTCGGAAAGCCAACCTCATGCCCAAGCTTCACAGAGCACACAATCCGGGACAAGCAAAAGAGGCACTGCGGCTGGGAAAGCCCAAGTTTTGAAGATGCCCACTACCTACTTCAAAACCGAGCTCCAACATAGCCGATTCTACAAAAAGTTCTACGAACGGAAGGTATTCATACCCAAGATTATAGATTTTAATTTCCTGAAAGAATATGGATCCGACATAGAAGATCTATTGGATTTTCAAGGATGGACTAATTTGCTAAAGGAAGACGAAAGGGTCTATCCAGATCTTACTCGGATGTTTTATTATCTTTGGGATGAAGAATACTTTGGAACATTCGTCAAAGGAGTCGAAATGGATATTGGAATCGGGATAGTTGCAGGACCAACTGAAGTAATGAGTCATTTAGGACACATACTTGGAGTCCCATATGAGGATGAGCCTATCCCAGAAGACCTCACCTTGGATCAAATGTATAATCAGCTCACCCGGAGCAACAAGTACCATCCGGGAATCAAATTCCTTCGGTACATGGATTTGTCACCTAGGCTACGGGTACTAAGGCTTCTCATTGCCCACTGCATCTACCCAAAGGGCGGTGGAAGAAATCAATTGAATCCACAGGAAGCTGGGATACTATGGAAAGTGGCCAACAGGGTCAAAGTAAGCATACCCAAATTATTTCTAGAAGCCTTGGCAAATAGAAAGGACAACCCACGAGGAGTCCTTCCCTATGGCACATGGATCACAAAGATCCTTGAATTCTTCAAAGTGGATATTGAAGGCGAGCCTTTCGAAGTGCTCAAATCCACAAATGCCATAAATAAAGCTCTCATACAAAGAATGAAGATCAATTTGCTTGAACTAAGGCATGACGCTTCAGAAGAAGAGCATCAAGAGGACCAAGCACAAGCTGAGGGGGAGCAACCTCCCGAGGCACCGGCTGCTCCAGAAGAGCCACCATCGCCTCAATCCCACGGCTCCTACTCCCCACAAGGATCCGCTGCAAGAGAACGGGTGCCTCCAACCTCTTCTGAGGAGGTCACCCTAAAGGATTTGAAAGATGAAATCATAGCCATGAGGGCTGAAATGGGACAACAAGAAAACCGGATGACAAGTCTTGTCACCGGTGTCCTTAATGCGCTTGAAGATATGCATTCCCGACAAGATAGAATCGAGCGGGAAATGCGACATATCCGCTATCATCTTGCTTCCGGCCATCATAAAAAGAGACCCATGCCTGAACTCGATCCCTACGAGTCGGGTTCAGTTCATAGAGAGGCAACCCCCGATCACGCTTCTCTTGTTTACTCCTCGGCCCATCATTGTCCCATCAAACCTATTCCATATCCTATCTCTCAATTTCAATTTACCAAGTCTTTGGTACTTTTTGAATGATTGACAAAAAGGGGGAGGAAGATAGGTTAGATTTGAGTGTTTTTATTTTTGGGTTGGGTAGTTTGTATCTAGGATAGTTTCATTTATGCTTCATTGTATTCTGTAATGAAACTTCATATATATGAAATGATGTTTGATATGATATGATAACTGGTTTATGATTGATATATGTTTGATATGATATGATAACTGGTTTATGATTGATATATGTTTGATATGATATGATAACTGGTTTATGATTGATATATGTTTGATATAGAGTTTGAATGAATGATATATTTGATCAATGATTACAATACGAAGTACTCTTAATGATTAATAAAGTATTCAACATGATTTACTTGAAACGTATTCAAAAAGCTCTGACCTATAAGACAAATGCTCTGTTTTTCAAAAGACATATGAGCATGATTAATGCTTGAAAGGTATCAACTCAAATGAAGTTTTGTCAATCATCAAAAAGGGGGAGATTGTTGGAAACAATGTTCAAAATAATTTAAATTGACCAAAGCCTGAGTTTTGATGATTAACAAGGACTTATTTGAGTATATAAGGAGTACTAACATGTTTGACAAATGTTTAAGGAAAGCAAAGAAGTCAAGTCGATCTCCAAGTCGACTTGGACTTCGACTTGGGTGAAGTCGATCCCAAAGTCGACTCAAATATCGACTTGAGAATGAATCCCAAAAGGCAACAGGTGAAGTCGCAGGTCAAGTCGACTCCACTTGCGACTTGGGAAGTCAAGTCGCAGACGAAGTCGACTCCAGCATCGACTTGGAGTATCCAGAGCTGAAAAGTGGAAACGAACATAACGAAGTCGCAAACGAAGTCGACTCCAGGTGCGACTTGGGTGAAGTCGCAGGCCAGGTCGACTCCATCCACGACTTGAGATGTTCAAACTTTCAAAGATACAGTTTTAAAGATATTCAAGAGGATTTATCATTCAAGTCCAAGGAATCAAGATGAAAAACAAATGAGTCAATTTCAAAGTTAAGAATCATGTTCTACATTCAAATCAAGTCTATCAAGCTCAAAGTAAATCTTCAAGCTAGCTTCCAAATGGAGTAAAATTTAAGTCATGATGACCAAGTAAGTCCAAAAGCAAAGCAAGGAAAATACATATATTGTGCAAGAACTCAAAGCTTTCAAAAGATTTACAAGATTCAAGACATTTCAAGAAGATCAAGGCGTTTCTGCAATAGACCAAGCCAAGTCGCAACCCAAGTCGACTTCAGGATCGACTTGAGTTGAAGTCTGAAAGCCAAGTCGACCCAAGTCTCAGACTTGAGTTTCTGAAGAACCCAAGTCGCAGGCCAAGTCGACTCCATGTGCGACTTGGAAGCCAAGTCGCAGGCCAAGTCGACTTCATCTTAGACTTGGAAAATAACGGTCAAATTTTTGAACGTTGGAGTTCATTTATTGCACGCCAACCACTTCTACAACGTTCATATTTTCCTCTATCTATAAAAGGACATTCAAATGAACGTGAGAAAATACAAGAGACACTACTCTAAAGATCAAAGAGAGAAAAGAAGTGCAAGAAAGATTTTCAAATACCTTTTCTTCATACTTGAGTGTTTCAAAGGAAGAAAGAGCTTCAAACTGCAAGTTGCTTCAACAATCATCATTCAAGCCACTTTTGATTTCTTCCACGAGCTCAAAACTGCCTACACAAATCTGTAAAGTGTAGTTTTTATTCATTTCTTTATTTGGTTGTATAAACCTTGATTTAGCTTGGGTAGCTAAGATCAAGTGTATGCAAAGTAGGGTGTGATTGGAGTGAGACTCATCACCTACTTGTGCAAGAAGTTGTATATGCCCCCTAGAGCTTTGAATCTAGAAGAGAGCAAGTGGCTCTAGTTGTATATGCCCCCTAGAGCTTTGAATCTAGAAGAGAGCAAGTGGCTCTAAGTTGTGTATGCCCCCTAGAGCTTTGAATCTAGAAGAGAGCAAGTGGCTCTAAGTGTATTCGTGGAATACATAGTGGAACCCAAGTCACAACGGAGTGTGAGCTTGGAAGAGTGGAGTAGGGAAGGTTTGCCCGAACCACTATAAATCTTGTGTTCTACTTATTATTACTGCTTTATCTTATTTGCTCTCCAGTCGCTTGAAAAAGGGGATTAATTTTTTCAAGGGGTTAAGATCTTTGCGTTTACCAAAGAAATTTTAAAGAACCCAATTCACCCCTCCCCTCTTGGGTTTAGCCATCAACTCGGGACCAACAACTTCTAGAGAGACTCTCTAATAGCCCTTATATATTTCTCACTGCACTTAAGCACTTATATGGTGTATCACTTCTAGAAAAATGTACTGGCAACTTTTACTTATTTCTCATTGCAGTTAGGCTTCATTGAAATACATAGTTTACAAGGATAGCTCTAGCACAAAAAGCTTATAATATAATCTTAGAATCTATGAAAAAAGATATTGCTAAAAGTTTTGTTATATCGATCACCAACCTAACATGTTAATCTTTGCTTTTTATTCGCACTTGGGACAAATAATAAAATAAAAACTCTGATTAACATGGTCAAACCAACTATTCCATTTGCTAGTACTCGAAAAAATGACAAACTACCACTATCAGAGATCAATAAGATTGTGACTCAATACTCAACTTTTTGTCAAATAAATCTCTACTCCAAAAGCTTTTAACAAACCTTTTTGTAACTCTCTACTTGGTCATCATCTCCATGCCACTTATGCTATCATCCCTCATAGTTTTACATTGATCAAGTCTAAAAATTTTCTTATTGCTACCCTATGCATCATAATAATTTTTTTACTCAAATGTTGCGTAAGTACAAAAGTCTCATCTATTATTTTATTCATAGTTTCTACACATGTATGTTAAACTACATACATTTCAATTGACACACTCTAATTTACGAGTCAGTTTATCAAACTAGGGGTAAGAATCAGGACAAGTCATACCAATGCAAGGTTTGCGTAATCCTAATTCTGCTTTTAAAAATTTTATTGGACCCCGTTTTTATACTAGGCAACAAGAAAAAAAGTTAAAAAAAGTTTACCTCTCACCTTTTTTTGTTAAGTTTTTGGACAAACTTTAGATTAGTTTCACTGCAAGTCAAGTAAAAGTAACAAGTCAAATAAGATATTTAAAGAATTTATGCACTTTTCAAATAAAAAGACACATCTATGCTAAACCTAAAATGTTGTATATTTCAATATTTTACCAATTAATAAAAGTAAACATCGTTACTAAAATAAAATATCAGTAATATCGTGTAACTTTATTAAAATAGGTTAATAAAACATATAATTAAATAGAATATGATTTTATAAAATAAGTTAATAAAATATACTTCATTTTGTAAAATAATAATACTTTTTCCGACAGTCTCCAAAATGCATAAAAATTCCAATTGTGCATAAAATTTATATGTATGTGAGTATATGCAAAATATCTATTGATTTTTATATTATTGATAGAGTTGTCTATAAATAATGTAAGGATTTTAAAAGAAAATAAAATAAGGTTTAAAAATACACATAATTTTAACAAATGATTATATATGGGATGGGTTGGGACATAACTCATCTTGATATAATTTTTCAATTTAGATCAAAATTTCTTACTCATTTCTATACTAGGTCAAAGAAATATTCATTTTACCTAATCAACATTGAGTGGGGTTGACTTGCTCTAATTTTCGGCCCTATGTCAAAACATGGACTCTATCATCCACTTCTCATGCACCAACTACCAAAATATGAACTATTTTCTATTTTCGATACTATTATATTCATTGAACTCCTAGGTTCTCAACAAGGCCTAACCTGATTACATTCTTAGTACTTAGAGTCACTGTTCAATGTAAAACTCGAGAAAAATAATCCACCTTATGCACTCTGTGTGCAACCTCAGTATTACTAAAACAATGGACAACTAAATAATAGAGAATATTCGTTACTCATCTATAAAGTTCACTACCTTACCTCATTTTATAACATTCGTATGTAACATCAATCATGTAATCACACTAGATCTACTTATGAATTAAAGCTTTAAACTAGATAGAACTTGACTTATCTTAACTAACATTAATCTTTGTGACTAAACCTAATCACCCCTAATTATGTAGTATACTCAGACAACCAAAATAAGATTTACCTATAAAGTGTTGTAACTAATTATGTATAATTAGTTCCTCATTAAAAAAAATTATGTTTAATTAGTTAGGTAAAAATAGTGACTTCATTATCCTCTTCTGTTGTACGATTCTGTCAGGTGCATGTTATCCAATATGGGTGACGTAGTAAATACAATTATTATGGATTATCTATAATGGAATGAATGATGCAAAATGATTCAATACGGTGACAGAACCCTTTCTTATTTTAAATTTTTTTCAAATATAAACCATTTTTTTATTTAAAAATATTTATTTAATAGTGTTATTACTAAAAATACCAATAAATACTTTTTTAGAGTGAATATATCATTATTAATTTTAAAAGAGTTACCGGTAAACTTATTTTCAAATTTTTTTTATCCATATACAAGTCTCATCTATACTTTTCTTCCTATGAAATTTGATTATTTTGGAATTTATTTAATATTTTATCGTAAATTTTGAAAATAAATGAAATGGGCATAGAAACACGTGCGGGCCAATATATACACGACTATTTTATCCATTTTCAAAATTTAGAATAAAATACTAAATAAATTTTCAAAAATTCCAAACTTCACGAGAGTACAGGTGGAGCATGCCTGTTGATAAAAAAAAAAATTAAATAACAAAAGATTTGCGGGCCAGATGCAAATGATGTCAGAAATTATCAAATTTGTTTAAAATACAAGTACATAGTATATAGAAGTTTTCAATACAAATAAATTTTGTAATTATAAATAAACATATAGAGATAAACATGATAAATGATTTTGATATAGAAAAATATTTCCCTAAGTAAAAATAAGTGTCAACCAACCGAGCCCACAACATTTGCCAAATAGGAGCAATTGTCTCCCTCCCCCTTAAGGATGGGTGAAACTTGTTCTATCCCGTGTGAATTGATTTGATTTGTAGTACCAAATACATTGTACAACACTAATTAAAAAAAAGTTAAAAACAAGATAATAATAATAATTAATCTGTTGGTGAACAGCGAATATCACTATCTGACCTGCCTGTTTTACTGTGCTCTGTGTTTGCTTGCACTATTATGAAGATTTGTTTAATCAAATCCTCGGGCTAGAATATGGGTATATATTTTAATGGTCCAAAAAAAGTTTTCCATTTCAAAACTTGGCAGGATCAAGACGATTAGAACTTACCAAAAATGACGGTCCACAATCCCGTATTCACGTGTTTATATATATTTTTCTCTTCCATCGACGAGGGCCGTTGAATCAAACAAATAGGTATTTTAAGGGTCATTGTCTGGTAGCTTAAGATTAGGTGCTAGTTAGTCGGAGCCATTTCCTAATGTTTTTTTCTTCAAAAAATAAAAAAAGGCCAAAATACATTCGCATGCATGAGGGCAAGATTAAAAAATAATATAATTAACAATGGCTTGATTTTCCATGGATAAGAAATTCAATGCATGAGGACATGGGGCCAGCAGAGCAGATGCAAGATCATCAGACACAAGAAACTGAAACATCAGGGAAATGAATTTTTAAGAAGACCCAATTAATAAAGAAAAAAGATCTAGATACCCATTGGAAAGTATTAGCTCCCGCCCATTTATTTATTATTGTTGTGGTCGACCAATAAGTTGTCTTCTTCATTCTTACGTAATTAGCAAATTGATTAGTGCTAAGCAAACAATTAAATTGGTGATAGAATAGCAAGTTGATTCGAATTCTTGAAGTATGGGCACGTAATCAACTAAAAACTAAGCAACTTAAATTGAAGGAGACTAGTCTCATCGATAACCAAAGAGATTTAGTTGTGATTTGCATGTTGTATTAGGTTGGCCATGTGCAATCTTAAGAAGTTATCATATGTCAACTCCAACTGCTATATTTCCTTGACTGAGTTCAAACACAATCGGGGACGGAGATTCCAGAAAATGGAATACTTCTTTTTTTCGATGAAAAGTCTGTCTATATATAAAAAAACAGAACTAAGCATCCAAAAGATGCACATATACTGGATTTACAAGAAAGCTGGGTGGACTTCCCCACCACACTAATTGAGACTCATTTGTCTTTCCTGTAGCATCAGTAATCAAATGGGCAAACTGATTAGAACTCACATACAATCTAATACAGGCACAAACTCATATACAATCTAGATTAGATGTTAAATATTTTTTCATGCTTAGAAAGAAACAACTTATGTTTCACATTTCTAGTGTAATTTTTTCAATTCTCATATAATGTTTTCTATTCCCAACACAGCTATTCTTTCTTCCATCCAACAATTCATCCTTATTTAATCAAATAAATATGTTATACCTCATTCATTGATCTACTAAGTAATAGTTTCCCTAAAAAATTGTTCATGAATGAAATGAAAAAAGGGTGAGATAAAAAAATTTTCATTTTAAAAAATATCTTTTCTTATTTTTGAAAAATAAAATTACAATAGAATGAGGATGGTATGATAATGGGATCAGAATTGCTAGCAGATGTTGGTCTGCTAGTCTCAAACATTGCCTTTTTACTATTATGCCTGTGTTCGAGTCTTCCACTTTGCTAGGTGTTTAGTAAAATTTCTCCCGTTAGTTGGGAGTTTAGAAGAAATTTCTCCCCTTAGTGGGGAGTTCAGAAAAAAAAACCCCCTTTCTATGGGGCCCACAAATCAGTCCCTAGTATGGCAGTTCAATTAATGAGACGATTGTAAAAAAACACACTTCAATCTATTTTGTCTCATGCAATGTTGGGACTCTTTTAGAGAAAAGCATGGAAGCAGTAAATGTTATGAGAATGAGAAGAATTAATGTTGTGTGCATTTAACAGACTAAGTGAAAATGAGAGAAGGCTAAAGAGATTAATTGATTAAAATTATGGTATATAGAAAAGAATGGTAATAGAAATGGTGTAGGGATAATAGTGAAAAATAAATTTATAAATAAAGTTGTAGTTGTCAATAGAGTAAATGATAAAATTATTCAAATAAAACTTATATTAGGTGTAGAGGTCATAAATGCGATTAGTGCTTATGCACCACAAGTAGGATTAGATGATATAATCAAAAAATAATTTTGTGATGACTTACATAGTATAATGCAAAGGATATCTAACCAATAAAAGGTTGTGATATGTGGAGATTTAAATAGACATGTAGGAAAAGGGAATGTAGCATACGAGAGAAGTCACGAAAGTTTCGGTTTTGGAATAAGGAATGAAATGAGGAATATCATTCTGAATTTTGTTATAGCATATGATTTGGTTATAGCAAATACCTTATGTCAAAAACGAGATGAACACTTGATAATTTTCAAAAGTTGCAACAATTCTAGTCAAATAGATTTTTTTCCTTATAAGAAAATTGGATAAATTTCTTTCTATTAATTGTAAGGCTATCTCAGGTAAGATATTAGCTATGCAACATAAATTATTTGCGATGGATATATACACATAAAAGAATCAACAAAAACTAAAGGTAATATAATTTCAAAAATTAAATGGCAAAATTTAAAGAGAAACAACTTGAAACTTTTTAGGAAAAGAATTATAGAAGAAGGAAAATGGGACATACAAGAAGATAAAGTAGAATTAATGTCAGATAAAATGGCAACTAACATTAAAAAAAAAGTAAATCAAAGTATTGTAGGGATATATAAAAATTGTAAATCCTCACATACGGAAACTTGGTGGTGGAATGAGAATGTTCAAAAAGTTACAAATAATAAACAAGAAAAGTTTTAAACATGGCAGAGAAATAAAAATGATACAAACTTACAACAATACCAACTCTCAAAAAAAACTACTAAAAAGTTTATTAGCGATGCTAAACACAAAACTTATGACAATTTATATGACAAATTAGGGACTAGATAAGGTGAAAAGAATATTTTTAAGCTGGCTAAATTAAAAAAAAATAAAGAAAATGATTTAGCATGTGTTAGACGTATTAAAAGTGAAGACCAAAAAGTTCTAGTCAAAGATGATGAAATTAAATATTCGAATATCTCAAGTAAAGGAAGCTCTAAAGAAAATAAAAACAGGAAAAGCCTTAAACTCAGATAAAATACCAATTGAGGCATGAAAGTGCATAAGAGATGTAGGTGTAACATGGTTAACAAATTTCTTTAATAAAATTATAAAAATAAAGTTAATGCCAAATGAATAGAGAAAAAGCACTATAGTCCCAATCTATAAAAATAAGAAAGATATTCAAAATTGTGCAAATTATCATGGAATAAAACCAATGAGCCATACTGTGAAATTATGAGAATAAGTCATTGAACATAAACTAAGACGGCAAACTAATGTATTTAAAAATCAATTTAGTTTTATGCTAGGAAGAGCAACTAGTAAAGTTATTTTCTTACTTAGACAAGTATTTGAAAAGTATAGAGAAAAAAAAAACTTGTACATAATTTTATTAATTTAGAAAAAACATATGATCGAGTACCAAGAAAGTTAATATGGCAAATGATGAAAAATAAAGGAATTAATAATAGATATATTGATATTGTTAAAAATATATACAAGGAGGCTGTTACAAATGCGAGAACCGTAAGTGGAGATACTAATATTTTTTTAGTTAAAATAAGTTTACATCAAGGCTTAGCCTTGAGTCCTTATGTTTTTACCTTAGTAATAGATGAAATTACTAGATATCTCCAAAAAGAAGTACCTTAGTGTATATTATTTGCAGATAATATTATTTTCATAGATAAAACTAAAGAAAGACTAAACTTAAAATTGAATAGGTGAGTAAATGTTTTAGAATCTAATGGTTTTAGAATTAGTTGCATAAAAACTGAATATATGAAATGCAATTTTAGAATTAGTCACACAAAAATTGAATATGTGAAATGCAATTTTAATAATAGCGAGAACCCGTACGAGAAATCGATTAAGATTTTAGATCAGGTAGTAACAAGAACGGAATAAAAACTAATCACTTCTGGTACCTAGGATCAATAGTTCAAGAGAATGAGAAAATTAAGAAAGATACACAAAATTCAAGCAAGATGAAAGAAATAGTGAAGTGCATCAGGAATTTTATGTGACTCTCAAGTTCCAATCAAATTAAAAGGAAAATTTTATAAGACTGTAATTAGACCTAATATGCTTTATAGGGTGGAATGTTGGGTAGTTAAAGAACAACATATATATATATAATGAACGTAGCGTAAATGAGAATGTTAAGGTGGATGAGTGGTAAACCAAGAAAAGATAAAATTAGGAATGAAATAATTTGAGAAGATCTAAAAGTGAGACCAATTTGTGATAAAATGAGAGAAAAGATATTAATATAGTTTGATCATGTTAAAAGAGGGCCTGAAATGTCATCGATTAGGAGGACAGAGTTTATCCAAGTAGAAGGTAATAAAAGAATTAGATGAAGACCGAAAAAAATAGATGGAAATAATTAAACAAGATTTAAAAATATTACAAATTACTGAAAATTTAGTCTAAATCGTCAACAATTGTGCAATAAAATTCATGCAGCCGACCCTACCTAAGTGGGAAATGACTTATGATAATTGAATCAAAAAAAAAATGGGATGAAAATTTCGAATGAAAATACATTAAGAATAAGTAAATGTGTATTCAAAATGAAAAAAATTCTTATTTTTTTAAAAATGTAAAAGTTTTTTAAAAAAATGAGAAATTTTATTTCGGGTGTGTTTGTTTGGGATATAAACATGTCAACCAAAACTTTTCAATCTAAAACTTTTCACTCTCCATAACTACTCTGTTTTTTAATTATTTTTTCACATTTTCCTATACAAACTACCCTATTTTTCAATCATTTTTACACAACTATCTATACAACTAACCTATCTATTTTAACTTTATTCTCTTTACTTCTCATCATTACTCCTATTATATCACATCATTTTCTATCAATGTGACAATTTTTATTTCAAAAACTTTTCATCAAAAGTTTTACTCCCAATCAGACATAGCTTTCATATGATGTTTATCCTAGTTGTGCACTGTAGCACTCTTTTTATTCACAGCACACGACAACACTTCTTTTCATCCGCTTCGACTTCCCCCTTCCTATCCGATCCATCCGAAAAATCGTTTGGATAAGAAAAACATTCAAAAAGCAAAAGTTAATACAAGGGATGAGTGGGGAGATTTCTTGGAAACACACAAGTGCTGCGATTTGACTGACCGGCCTGGGCCTGACTCACCTACCAGCCGTAATTCCTGGGATTTTACTTGGACATCAGCCTCAGCACATCAGACCATGCTTCTGCAGCTGCTGCAACTGCAGCTGCAGTTGCAGTTACAGAAGGGCCTGCAGTCCTATATATGCTCTTCCAATTGCTATAATTGGGGAAGAAAAGACCCTTTTTTTTTCCTGGCTGCTCCAGTTCAACCCATTTCTGTGCTGGAATTCCTATTCCACTTTTTTCTCTCTAGGAAAGGAAAGGTACTACACATGACACACGCATACATTTGCAGCTTCCAAGAAATCATGGATGCTCTGTGCTGCTATATGTGATGATATCAACGGCTGAGATCGACTATTGCCAGCGAAATAACATGAATTTCATGGAAATGCCATCTTACATATATAAATGTATATCAACGGATGTCCGTTGTATTCTCGCCCGACAAATCGATGTCGAATCAAGAAAAATGGAAAATCTGCTTCTATTAGAAAAAGATTTCTGATTCGAGTGGAGCTATCTCGCCATCTCACCGACTTGTCTTTTCCCTTGCGATTTATCTCTTCACGTTCGTAGCAGCAGCCGTAGCGACGTATAAAACAGAAGAAGTTATGGCCAGAGGTACAGGGTTCGACCGGATCGGTTTGCGCAAGGGTCGACTTTCGAGTGACAGCCTGAACATAATCTCAACGTATTTATACGATTTTAATCTTAATATTATCAGACTGCTAGAAATAAGTATAGAAATAAGTCTTGCATAAACTAAGCCTTCAAAATTGATAAATAAGTTGTTGCTAGGTTTTGAGTGAAATTTGGAAATGATAAAACTTTTAAATAAAAATTTTTTGGCCAAAAAATTTTAAAATTGAAAGAAATAATATAATATAATAATTGATAGTAACGATGAGTAAAGAAAATAAAGATAAAATAAAGATAGTTGTGTAGTAAAGACAATAATTGATAAATATATTAGTTATATAGGTAGTTGTGTAAAAATCATTAAAAAGTCAGGTAATTATATATGAAAATGTAAAAAATAAGGTAATTATTGAGAGAGAAAAGTTTTAAATTAGGAGTGTCTCGCGAACAAAAAAAATTTCAATCAAAACTTTTCAATCTCTACAACTACTTTATTTTTTAATTTTTTTTACATATTCATATAAAACTACCATATTTTTCAATTATGTCTACACAATTACTTGTACAACTAATATATATATTGTAACTTTATTATCTTTACTCCTTATCAATATCCTTATAATATCATGTTTTCTACCACTTCAAAAAAAAATTCATCAAAAGTTTTACAACTTTCCAATCACACACTAAAAAGTTATAATTGAAAAGTTTTTGTTGTAGCTAAACACACTCTCAAAGAAAATCTACATAATTTAATGTACATTCAAATAGCAATAGTGGCCATAAATTTATAAAGAAAACAAAACAGACCTTACACTAACTATTCTTATCTTACACTAATTGTCCCATGCACATAAAATACTAACCGTCTATCTTGTATATTTTATCAAAAATAGTAAAACATGCAACTGACTATAAATAGTAAATAAAACCGCATAAAAACTTCAATAGTCCAAATTTATGTGAAAATAGTGAATTTTAACATTCAAAATGTGCTCAACCAAGAATCACTCCAGTTGTCATGTTGATAAGCTTGAAAAATACTTTATATTGATACGGTGTGAGCCTTGTTATTTCTTTAGGATAAAAAATAATCCTTATTTGAAAAAGACCTTTTTCGTTTTGCATGTTATTTCGGGTGTATTTGTGAATGGATAAAATTTTTGATGAAAACTGTCAAATGATGTGATATGATAAGGGTAATGATAAGGAGTAAAGATTTAAAATAGATAGGTTAATTGTATGGGTAGTTGTGTAGAAATGATTGAAAAGTAGGATAGTTATATGGGAAAATGTGAAAAAATGATTATAAAATATGATAATTATAAAAAGTGAAAAGTTTTAAGTTAACATTTTTTTCTCATTGCCAAACACACCCTAAGTCAATAGTTTCACGGTGTATTTAAGTATTGTTGGTTTTTTCATTAAAAAAAGTATTGTTGGTATTTAAATTTTGAAAAAAATAAATATCCATGTCCAAAAATTATAAAAATTAAATTAAACACATTTTGGCCTTGGTTTCATGAAAAAAATTATACAATAACGAGGAGAGAAATCAAATCACGGTTTCACGGGGTCCGTGAATCTCCATGTCGGCAGCAGAGACCGTCCCGTCCCGTGAAGGCCAAGGCACGAAGACATTAGGAGGAGCGGCAGCAACGTCGCCCGCTCGTACTTCCGACGGCTCTGCGATTTCCAAGGTGGACGCAGCTCATTCGTCCATTTGATTCTTGGGCTTTGCTTGCTGTTTTTATCTTTTCTGGAGCTTTTTTACACTAATGTACCCTTAGAGTGAGGTCCAGAATCAAATCAACGGACTGGATGAGTGGATCCTAACTCGTAAGTGGGGATAACAAATCAACGGACAGGATGATTCGATCCTAGGCTCGATAAGTTGGGACTTGGGAGCCGAGTTTCCCGCCAAAATCCGGAAACGACGGTCGGCAAAGTGAAGAGGAGGGGTTCTGCAAAATTGCATTTTCGTGTACATGTTTTGCCCTTTTGCATGACAAATCCCACAAATTTCAAATATTTGCAAAAATAAACCATATTGTTGATGTAAAGGGTTTTTCTTATCGTACAATTGAAAATACAGACATTACCGTTGAGAACACTGTAAAACAACTTAAAGGGTCATTTTCTTGACCATTTATTAGTTGAAAACTGTGGGTGAATTAAAAATTATTTTATTTTATATTATAGATAATTATAAGGCCGGTTTTAAAAACGCCGAGAAAAGGCGTTGAGCTCGACTTTCGGGCGGGTTTTTTCTTTTCTCCGTTTTGGGGCGACGTGGACGTGGACCGGAGTGACAAGTGAGTGGGAGGAAAAGAAAAGTTAAAATTAATAAGAAGATGCGCACGCACGAAGAAAAGCAGAGGTAGACACTTTTCTTTTATCTCACACGTTTCCCATGGCAGCGGTTTGACTGTGCCAGCAGCCGCCCTGCGGATAGCTGCCCTCTCTCGCTCCTTGGGCCGTGCCGCACCGTCTCTCCTGTTCATCGATGAAATGCGTTCTTTTTTTTTTTTTCTTTGTTTTTTGGGTTCTTGGCTCCGCTGTTTTAATAGAATAGGCTTGATTGGATTGATAAGAAAATAATTTTTTTCGATATATACGAGGAGGAATAATCCTGGACTAAGTCAATGTCATTTCAAAAATTCTATTTAAAACAATTTTTTTATTTTTTTTCTTTATACACTTATTTATCTAAGTGTATTTAGGGTGTGTTTGGGAAGTTGTAAAACTTTTGATGAAAAGTTTTATGTGTAAAACTTGTCAAATTAGTAGAAAATGATGTGATGTTGTAGGGGTAATGATGAGGAGTAAAGAGAATAAATTTAAAATAAATAGGTTAGTTGTATTGGTAGTTGTGTAGAAATGATTGAAAAGTTGGGTTGTTGTATAGAAAAATGTGTAAAAAATAATTTAAAAAATAATAATTATGAAAAGTGACAAGTTTTAGATTGAAAAGTTTTAACTTGACTATTTTTCTAAGGGTGTGTTTGGCAATTTGAAAAAAATGTCAAGTTAAAACTTTTCAATCTAAAACTTTTCAATCTAAAACTTTTCAATCTCCATAATTACTCTTTTTTAAATATGTCTCTATATTTTTTAAATATTCAAGTTTTACCATTTTTAGATATGTCTCTATATTTTTTTAGATTTTTAAAAATAAGGGTATTTTAAATACATATATAGACATAGATGTTTAAAAATCTCGAAAAAATAGATAAACATATTCAAAATTGGTAAAACTTTGTCTATATGTTAAATACACTGAGATAAACTAGTACACGAAGAAAAAAGTAAAAAAAAAAGTCGTTGTAAATAGATTTTTTAAGGTGAGCTAAGTAAAACATTTACTTAGCCCGGGCTAACAGGATCACTCCTCTATAAGGAAATATTTTCCCTCTCTCACTTAGAGAATGCCACTAGGGTGGAGGAGGAGGAAAACCTTCCTTACGATCCATACACATAGCATTTGAAATGCAAACTGGAGACTAGTCCACCCAAGAAATTGTGGACATCTCCAAAAACAGGACAAACTTTGCTATGACATAAGTAACACGGTTTCCTCTCCTCGGGACATGAGAGAATTGACAATTTGGAAAGTTGGAGACGCGAGCGTTGATTCTATGAATGAAATACCCAATGGGTGAAAGGATGGGTAGCTCTCAGTGAGGAAGTGATGAGGGTGAGGGAACCCATTTCGAAAATGACATTGATGGCATTCCGCCACCCATGTGATGACATAGAGTAAACACTTGATTTCCATCCAGAGGGGGTCCTCCCAGCCCATCCAAGCTCAAGCTTTAGCGGTCACAACGAAGCCTATAGCGGCCACATTGACCCTTCCCATGTTTCTATCGAAGGCAACATCAATATTTACCTTGACTTGTCCAGAGGATGATGGTGTCCATTTAATCTGATCCTCAATGATGTTTGCAGAGAAAGTTGAGAAGACGTTGGCCTCTTGTAGTTAGCGTAGCAACAAATCACATCTATTTGGAATTTCAGAGAAAGGTGGGGTTTCACCTGAAGTTAATGGAGGTTGTGAAAGTACCAGTTCATCCAGCGGGATACAACAAAACTCCTCAGAATGGGTATATTCGGCGAGGAGGACATGCACTACAACAAGTCTAATAAAGTGGCGTCAGGAATGAGGGAAAGACAACTCTGAGGCCTAGGGTCATGAGCTAGGGAGGTGATAAGACATTTCCAGAATAGGTGAGTGTTATCTTCTGTTCCAGTTCGACATAAGGAACATAGAGGCTCAAGAGGGATGTTTCGGCGAAGCAAGTTGACCTTTGTGGGAAGTGCATTGAAGGCCAATCTCCATCCGAAAATGAGTATCTTTGACGGCAATTGGAGTTTCCATAAGAAGCGAGTGGTTGTCATACTGATTTCATCAGTAGTATAATGTCTACAGTTGTCTCTTTGAATGACCCTATAGGCGGATTTGACAGTAAACCTCCCATCCGATTCTAATGGCCAAAACGTACTAGTTGGAGTTGCTTGATGGGGAGGGGTATATTTCTGATGATGTGCCAACCATTGTCACCAACAACTGCCTTGATCTCGTTCTCCTTCCCTGCGTTGGAAACCGTGTCAATTAAGTGAGCCACCAATATGTCTTCGTTGACATCACAGGGAAGGGGGCCAGCTTTAACTAACTATGCGGGGGTCCATTCGTCGTTGAAGAAATGAATTGTTGAACCATCTCCCACCCTTCAAAAGCACTCCTTGATTTGATCCCTGGCCGATACAACACTCTTCCATATGTAAGAGGAAGAAGAAGTGCAAAACTTGCCAAAAATCACCGTTTGGGAATTATTTAGCCTTTAAGATCTTGTGACACAATAGATCAAGGGATGAGGCAATTCGCTAAGCCTATTTCGCCAAAAGAGCAAGGTTAAAGGATGAAAAGTCGCAAAAACCCAGTCCTTCGACGGCCTTGGAGTAAAACATCTTGTGCCAAGAAATCCAACTGATTTTCTTGCAGCCTTGGGCATCAACCCACCAGAATTCACTCACCATAAAGCTGATCGTCTCACATAGTTTCTGCGGGAGCTTCAAAATGTGCATAGCATAATTTGGAATAGATTGCGCCACAACCTTAATAAGAATAATCTCTTTACTCTTAGCAGATAGGAGTTTGTTTTGCTAACATTGAATCTTCCTCCGAATACGTTCCTTCAAGCTTTGAAAGGTTTGAACCTTGGACTTACCAATCCACGCCGGAAAGCTGAGGTAATTTTATAAGGTCTTGTCCGCACACCAATAAGCTGCGCCACTTCTGAGTTAGTTATCTTGTTGATGTTTTTGCTAAATAGGAGAGCTGTCTTGTGGACGTTCACTTTCTGACCAATGCACTCGTCATAGATGTGAGGATTAAGAGTAGTTGAGCCATTTGGTCTCCACTGGCCTTAAGAAAGAGAAGTGCATCATCAACAAATAGCAAATGGGTGAGAGGAGGATAGCCAGCTTGATTCAAATACCTATAATTTGTTGAATATGTTGAGCATTTGATAAAAGGATAGATAAACCTTCAGCGTAGATTAGGAAGAGATAGGGTGAGAATGGGTTGCCTTGCCTCAACCTGTGGGAAGGAGGAAAAGGGTCAGATTTAACACCATTTATAATAACCTTATAGGTAACTGTAGAAATGCAGTGGTATATCCACCCAATCCATTTGTTCTCAAATCCCATCTTCCTCATCATCTGACATAAGAAATCTCATTCCATCCTGTCATAAGTTTTGACATGTCAAGCTTGATTGCCACTTCTTCCTTTTTCCTCTTTTGTGATTTTGTAATGAGTGCAAGAGTTCATATACAATGATCATGTTATTAGAGATCAGCCGTCCCGAGATAAAAGCACTCTGATTGCCTAAGATGACTTCCACCAAACAACTTTTCAGTCTAATAGCCAGAACTTTCGCCACAATTTTGTATATCACATTACATAAGCTAATAAGTCTAACGTTCGCCAGATTTATAGCGCCTTTCAGCTTTGGGATGAGGACAATATCAGTGGAATTGATACCATTCATCATTCATTGCTGATAGGACACAGAGGTTGAGTTAAGTAAGTCTTTATAGGTCTTGAAAACATCGTCGCCCGCAATAGACCAATGGTGTTGGAAGATGCCTACTGAAAAGCCATTTGGTCTAGGGGCCTTTCCCGGATCCATTTGTCTCAATGCCTTCTTAATGTCCTCTTTTGATAGTGGAGCAAGAAGAAGCCTATTTTGAGCCGGCGAGATCCTCCTATGAATTATTCTGTCCATATGATTAGTGTCTTCCATTCCGAACAGGAAGGAGAAGTAATTTGTTGCCAGTGATAATTTGTCTCTCTGATTTGAAACAACTTGACCCACTTCATCTCTTAAAATTTGGATAAAATTTTTCCATCGTTGCTCCGAAGCAACTTCACGAAAAAGCTTGGTGTTTCAATCCCCATGCTTTAGCTAATGGAGTCTAGAATGTTGTAGCCAAAGAATTTCCTCATCCTCAAGGAGGCTATTAAGTCTGTCCTCATTCTCTCTGATTTGGACATTCTTGGAGTCTGATGAAGGAAGGTTCTTGATCTGGTTTAGAAGGTCATACCACCTATAGATTGCTCTCTGCAAGTTGCCTCTAGTGCCCATATTCTATTTTGAGAGGTTAACAGAACATTTGGAGAGATTCTCTTTTAGAAGATGAAGAGACGAATGAGGATGTCAATGGGCCCATGAATCTTTGATGACATTTCGTGCTTTTGTATCTTTGCCCCAAAATAGCTCATAACGGAAGTACCTTAGAGGTTTTAATTTGGATGCTGAGTCATTTAGCTGGAGGAGTAAAGGACGATGATTGGAGACTGCAGCTACCAAGTGGTGAATCTTTGCGAGAGGGAATAGGTCTAGCTAGTCCATCGAGGCCAAAGCTCTATCTAGGCGAGCTTCTACTCTCTCGCGACCCCTTCTATTGTCGGTCCATGTGAAAGGGTAACCAATAAACCCTAGGTCACAAAGGTTACAGTCATCCACCACTTTCCTGAATTGATACATCTGATGGTCAGCACGGGGATTGGCACTGGAAGGCCCCACAACTTCATTAAAGTCACCCATCAGAATCTACGGTGAAATGCTAGAGGACTATTCTAGGGTGTGTTTGGGAAGTGATAAATTTTTGAGTGAAAAGTTTTTAGAATAGAAGTTTTTGAAATTAGAGGAAATGATACGATACATTGAGTTAACGATGAAGAATAAAGAGAATAAGGTTAAAATAAATAAGTTGATTATATGGGAAATTGTGTAGAAATAATTGAAAAATAAGGTAGTTTGTATAAGAAGATATGGAAAATTAATTAAAAAATAGGATAATTATAGAAAGTGAAAAGTCTTAGATTGAAAATTTTCGATTAAAAAAATTTATTAAAAAGAAAATTTTACCCTATTTTAAAATTATTTGTTCATATTTTCTAATAATTTCTATACGACTAGTCAAACAACTAACATATCTATTTTAATATTATTCTCTTTACACATTATTATTACTCATATCGTATCACGTCATGTTCTATTATTTTAACAACTTTTACACAAAAAACTTTCATTCAAAAGTTTTATCACTTCCCAAATACATTCTTAGTTATAAAAATATATATAATAGAATCATTAAAATATATAAGTAAAAAATGAAAATAGGATAGTTCGAGGTAGTTGGGTGTTGACTTTAAAACTTAGTTTCCTTTTGCTTCATCTCCCTCATCCCAAATGCTATAGTAAAATGTGAAAAAAAAGATGAAAATATAAAGTTAGTTCAAAGATGGGATGAGACGAAGATGCAATGAGATGTCACATTTTTTAGTGAACTCTTACTCATTCCCAATACACCTCTACCCATTTCCAATACAACTTTACTATTTCTCAATATATCTTTATTCATTCACAACATTTTTATCCCAAATTCTCATCTCATTCTCATACCATCTCATCTCTGAACTACCCAAAAGTTAACCACAATTACCTTTTTTATTTTTGTTCTTATATTCTAATTATTTTGATATATTTTATCCTATAACTATCTTATCAATTTTTATCTATTTTCTATCATATTCGATTCATCTTCGTTCTCCTATAAATAAACAGACCCTAAATATTTTGCATAAAGGTCACTTGAGTTTGTGAAATTTTAGTTTTAATGCTTAAGCGTGTGTTTAGTAAATACACAAAGACAAAAAAAAATTTCCACACAACTTTTATTGTAATTGTTATATTTTCAATTATTTCTATACATCATTTAACTTTTAGTCCTAGGGTGTGTTTGGGAATGAATAAAACTTTTGGTGAAAAGTTTTGAAGAATAAAAGTTATCAAATGATGTGATATGATAGGGGTAATGATGAGGAGTAAAGAGGATAAAGTTAAAATAGATAGGTTAGTTGTATAAGTAATTGTGTAGAAATGATTGAAAAGTAGGGTGGTTTGTGTTGGAAGATGTAAAAAAATAATTAAAAAATAGAAGAGTTGTAGAGAATGAAAAGTTTTAGATTGAAAAGTTTTAGGTGAAAAGTTTTTGCCATTGCCAAACACCCCCCTAATGATTACCCCCAGCTTATGTTATTACTCAGTTGCCTTCTTTTAACTTTTTTCCACAATAATTTTGTGACATTTTCTATTTTATCAAACCCACAATAAATTTTGTATTTTTTGATTTGTATCCATACATTATAACAATTGATATTATAATCAAACACATTAACAACTCTTACACCATGAAGGGAATCAATAAATACTTCCACGCAATGGGAAATTTTATAAATATCTCCATATCAAGGGAAACTGCAATTCTTTCTCCTTACCAAGAGAAGATTGGAATAGCGGATCACTTGGCACCTCACCGCTGCCACTTACCACAAAGCAAGACCTTGGTGGCAGTAAATTTCTTATTTGCAACATCCGACTTTATGGGAAAAAATTGTAAGAAGCAGATGTAATGATTAAGAGTAAAAATAACAAAGATAGAATAGAGTAGTTATATGAAAGAACATGACAAAAATGATTGAAACATAAAGTTAATTCACTATAAGGAAAAGTTAAGAATAAAGATAACAAGGATAAAAAAAATATATTTTTTGAAAAAATAAAATAAGATAATTATATGAAAAATTAATTAGAATGTACAGGTAATTTACTATAAGAAATATCTTAATGATAACAAAATTTATACCTGATTTGTGACTACTAAGTTTTTTATTAGACTCATTATTGAGTATATGCCGTGGTTGCACGGTGAAATAGAAAAAATAGTTAAAATATTAATAGTACCAAAAATTGTATAAAAATGAGTATTTTTTTACATCTTAACAAATGGACGTTAAGTTTATAAATTTTACTACTGTTATCCCTTTATTTGAATGAAGCCCTAAACCTTAAATTTCCCAATAAAATGATTAAATGTCTTTAGTACCTTAAAAACTAAATAATTTAATTTTCAGTTTCAAATATTTTTAAGAAAATAAAATTTGGCTCTAAAGAAAGCCAACCAAATTGTGCAATTCACTTATTAATGTTTGGATAACCATTGTTAGAAAGTATTTTAGACATTTCTTTTTTTACTAGTTGTATTACAACTCATCTATATTACAATTAAGCTTAAACACTATGTGTGTGGGAGATAAAACAAGTCTTTTGTTATTCATAGTGTAGATAACAAGTTTTCACCTATCTATAGGAAAGATCACGCATTCTATTTTAGGCATTTCCCATCACGAGTTAATACTTAGAAATTCGAAGCCATTTTATGCAAATTCGATGCTTGGTGTAAATTAAAATTTGCAAACTTAAGGGGCCCATATGCAGAAAACCTAAAAATGTTTATAATTAATAAAAAAGAAAAAATCAATAGGATAATGATAATAGTATGGTAATGTTGCCAAGTTTCTGGACCACGCAAACTTCCAACTAAGTTGATTGATTGGTATTTTTTTTTATTAGTGATTGATTGGTATTCTTAATGATGTTATTAAAGTGGAATTTCTTTTTAACGAAGTAATAGGTTTTCTACTAATTCCAAATTACAGCCACTCACTTATATCCACTTCCAGTCAAAGTTCCAATCAAACTATTTTTCGCTTGATTAATAATTCACTGCTTACCTTAATTCGATAAGTATTAAAATTATTTTTTCAGCCATCCACTCTTCAACCTAACGAAATCAAAGCTGCAAACAAGTATCAATCAAACCAATGTATAAAAGTTAAAAGGGCTCCGCCAAGTAACTCCTTCAAATTTTAAGATTTTAATTTTTAATGAAAAATCAAATTAATTTATTATATTAAATATCTTTTTATTTAAGAGATCAAAATTTATCCAAATCAAGCATGTGCATAGGCCGCATTTGTTCCATTTATATATTCATGAGTCGATTATAAAAAAAACTTAGATCCATTTCCATACGCATTAAAATATAATAATAATTTATAGAATCATTTATCCACATATAAATGATATTTTAGGTGATTTAGACGTTAAAAATGTTAATTTAAAATTAATATTTTAGTATTAAATTATTTTATTATATTAATTTTATACATTTATAGATGAAACTCTCGTGCAATGATCAAAAAAATAAATGAAATTTTTTATGATGATATAAATAATACTAAATACAATAAATAAAGTAGATTTTTCATCAAATACTAAAATTTTAAATACTAAAAAGGTTACATAAAAAAGTTTCATAGAAATTACAAGTAAAAGAATTGTTTTACAGGAGCCAAAGATACAAAAACGAGGTAACAAGGCCGTTTTCAAAAGGGATGCCATGTCGCACGCCCTGTACGGGCCGCTAGGAAATTTTTTTTTTATGCTAATGGCGGCTCACTTGGATCTTCCAAAAAATTGGGCGTGAATCCATGATTTTTCAAAAATGAAACATCAAATAAATTGAAAAATATCAAAATTTCATATCTTTTTTTACTTTCAAAAATAGAATGATATATTAAATTAATTTTACAGGTAAAAGACCTAGCGAAGAGACATGGATATAAACAATTTTTTTTTAAAAGAATCTCCAATCTCCTGTAAATCGCATAAGATCGCTGGCGTTTAGAAAAAATAGAAACCTCAATTAGTAATTAGTATGATTTTAATTAGGTTGGTGGGGCCTGCATATATATAAAAAGGGCAGATTTCCAAAAAACTGAAAAATATTTTCCAGTGACCTGAAAATCGCCAGCATAAAATCGCTGGAGTTTTAAAAAATAGAAGCCTTGATTAATAATTATTGTGATTTAATCATAAAAAATAATTATTATGATCTAAATCCATAAAAGGTTGAAATTAGGTAGGTTGGGGAGGAGGATTTTCCGAGAGTAGCAATTGAGAATCGCGGGGATGGTGTGGGCCCACCGCCCCAACTTGCACGGTCGGTCGTTTCCTGAAACGGGGCCCACTTGCAATGCAATGAAAACGCAGAAAACGGGAAAACCACGGCACACGAGCCCACACCACAACGTGATTCCCTTCCTTTCCTTCCTTACTTCGTGGATTGACTTGCGGGCTACGTTTTTAACGTACTCCCTCGAACCCCGACCTTTTTTAGCCAGTAATAAATACTCCACCGCTGCCTTCCGTTCCGCCCTTGCATATAAGACCTCTCGCTCTTCCCCAGATTTTCCTCGTTCCATCCCCTCTTCCATCTCTACTTCCCTCGTACTCGCCGTGGCAGGCAAGCTAAGCTAGGGCTCAGCGATTTCTTGGATTCTTCAGTCTCCGCCTACGTACTCCCGCCGGCGATTTGTTGGACGGTGGTTGAGATTCCAATGGCCGTGCAAGCGCAGTATCATCCCTCTAATGCCTTCAGGTGACCTCCTCCTTCCTTTGATATCATCCCCCACCCCTCTCTCTCTCTGATTGTTTTTGTACGATGTGAATTTGAATCTCACTATCTCAGTGTCTGATTGCCTTTCTTGATTGTTGCAGAGCGCGGAACCTTGTTCTCGATGAGCTGCAGCAGTTCTCTCACTTGGAAAACCAGAACGCCAATCTCCTCAGGGCATGCAACAACTACGGTAGGTTGATCCATCGGATGCGGTTTAACTTCGCTTCCACTATAAAACCCCATGTTCGGGTTGTTGAGTTTGATTTTCTTTTCTTTTTTCCCTTCCGATGCAGCTCTGCAGCAGCAGATGTTGAACGGCGCGGTTTTCAGCGATCCCGGCAGCGAGCTCACCTGCAATGCTTCCGGCTCCCGCAAACGCAGCCGCGTCACTGATCAAATGCCTCTGATCAGGCAGCAGCAGATCGCGCCTCAATTCATCGGTGACAAGTCCGTTGTCGCCGCTGGTATTTCCACGGGATTGCAACTGTCCCACGAGGACAATCGTCTGATGGAGTCGGCGGCGACGTCGACTAGTGGCAGGTGCTCTGCCGCAATGCCTCTCTCTCAGGACCTATCGCCCTTCATCATCAACGAAAGTATCGAAATCGAGGCTCTGATCAGACTCCAGGTATTCATTCATTCTCATTTCGAATTTTCATCTCCTCTATCTCCGATAACAATAGACTGATATGGATTTCCGAATCGCGTTTTTGCATTGCAGAGCGAGAAGCTCATATCGGGGCTGGAAGAGACGCGTCTGAGGCACTACAGATCTCTGCTCGCTATCCTCGAGCAGAGGGCGCTGAAGAGCCTGCGGGAGAAAGAGCGAGAGCTGGACGGCGTCCGGCGGAAAAACGCTGAGCTGGAGGAGAAGGTGAAGCAGTTAGCGGCGGAGAATCAAATCTGGTGCCACGTGGCGCGCAACAACGAGGCCATGGTCTCCAACCTCCGCTCGACGCTCGAGCAGCTGCTGCTCCAGAACTCGGCTGCTGCCGGCAGGGAAGAGGGGTACGGCGACAGCGGCGACAATTGCGTCCTCAACCCTGTCACCGATGACGCCGGCTCGTGCTGCTACGAGGACGCGAACGAGAGAGCCGGCACCGGAACGGCATTAGCGCGCGAGTATCGTGAGCTAAAATATCGGAAGACGTGCAAGGCTTGCCGGGCGAATGACGTGTCCGTTCTTCTGCTGCCTTGCCGCCATCTCTGCGTCTGCAAGGACTGCGAATCATCAGTAGAATTGTGCCCGCTCTGCGGCTTGACGAAGAAGGCCAGCCTCCAGATTTTCATGTCGTAGCGCGCCGCTCACCGGCGAGAAATCGTCTTGGCCGGTTTCCGGTGAAAAACCGTACAAGGTGCTGGAATTTTCTGCCTTTTTATTTTATTATCTGTACGGCTTCTTCCGGCCTTTTGTAGTAAAAAAAAAAAAAAGACTGCGGTCGCGCCTGGAATATGATTCTGCTCTGCCCATGCAGGTTAAATTCACGCTCCGTAAAAATCCTTTCACTTGCTTGGTATTTCTTTTTAATATCTACTTTTCAAAATTCTCTCGTCGCTGCCGATTTTTCTGTCGAATGCGCTTTGTACTCCGATGCTCTATCACTTTTGCGAGTTGATGAGCAGGCCTTTAAATTGCTACGCCGTACGCCTGGAGTAAACAACCGTTGTAAGCTTGTAATCGCAATAATGCTCGGATTTCTATTTTCCTCTTTTTCCTATATATATATATATATAACACTCTGTACTCGTGGAGGAGTATCATGCATCGCCAGACTATTATACAAATTTTTTTTCCCATTTGAAGCACGAGTGTCCGAACGTAACGGCTAGGAACGTGTTCCGCAGTTTTGGCGGGAATATCGAAAAGCTTTGATGAAGAAAGTTTTGGCCTGACACGCGGCAGGACCATTGCCGATAAATTCCGACACGTGTATCAGTGTCGGTACGTGCGTGGTTAGGCCATTCCAAATTGGCTGCGACGAAAGGCTCACACGTGTCACGTGTGTGGTAGACTTGCGGAAGCTCTGGAGCACGTTGCGTTTCGGGTGGGATTTGTCGCGTGAATATCGACCGCCGTGCCATTTCCGAATTAAATTGAGATATTCGTATAATTATATTTCAATTTGAAAACGTATTCTGGGATTAGAAATCCCAAATCTCAATATCCCTAGTAATCTGCTCTACTGTGGATTTCACGATTCCAATTCTCCCCTGAAAGGTCTTTTTGGAGAACTGAAATCATATCCCAATTATGCAGTCAGTCGTCCACCGGAAAAATTGCATTTGAATTATGTTTTTATTTTTGTAAGAAAGAATGTTGGAACCAATTTTCCATTTTGATGATAGAGATGGGGTTGGATGTGGGACGGGACCGCAATTCGTGGAATTTGCCTTCACGTGATCAGTTGCCCATCTGCTTCTTCATACAAAGACACACATCTGAAACTCTAGCTAATAAATAAATATATAGTACTGGGCTATAATCCACCCACCCACCCACCCAAAAAAATCCATTCAAAAAGAAACGGCAGACTTATTGTCATGTTTTATGAAATGAGTTAAAATCCAAGACCGTGTGGAAACATTGTTGTCTGCCCATCATGTGCCTCACGTTGCCAGAGCATCAAACGAGTCCAGTCGCCACAGAAAAAAAAAAAAAAAGGGTGGGAAGGGATGAAACTGAGACATGATTTATTACTATTACTATTATTATTTTGAACTGAAAATTGAGACATGATTAGATGCGTGACGTTGAGGACGGTGGTTTAGACTGCAAAGAGAGAAGGAGAAAGAGGCACGTCGGTGGTGTGAAATGCGACTTATATGAGAGTAAAAAGATGGCCAAGTCATGCTGTGCTGTGTGTTGTGGTGTGGTCTGGCCAACCACTTTGATAATTGATATTGAAATAGTCATCTCTCCTTTGTATTCTTTGGCCTTTTTCTTTTATTTTTGTGTTGGGTTTGGGTGGAACAGGACGTTGGATGGGTGACCGGACCAGACAAAAAGAAAGGGACTCCAATATCTCTTTTATTGAAACCTCAGATCCCCTTCTTTCTCTTCCCCACTTCATTGCTTCTTTCTTTATTGGTCTTGTCATTTAAACAAATTTTTTTTTTTTGGAGCCATTGGTGGCGTATGAAAGGGTATTTTTCTTTTTAATTTTTAAAAAATGCCATGTGACAAAGACCCACAATGCATCTTGTGCCTCTTTGATTGCCTGGTATCTCGAATAAAGGAACGATTGGTGATCCATCCAAGAACATTGAAATAAAACAAAGGAGAGGACGAGAGAGAGATATATATATTTCTTTCTCTTATGTTCTCTCACATTTACTTCCAGAGCATTATTGCTAATGGGCGTGTTTTATAATGTAAAAACAGAGCTTTATAGGCCTACTGCATTATGTGTCAGACATCCACCTTATTTATTAGATGTATCATAATTTCGTGTTTGGACTAGATCTCATGCTTTAACCAAATCTAAATTTTATATTCGATTAAGATTTTGAGCGTGCCCCATCCATTTTAGGTCTACCTTATCACTAAATCAAAATATTTGATCAGTTAATTTGTGTAATATCTTTTTCTAGCACGGTACAAAGAATTATTTCAATCAACTCTTGGGTTGGCTGTACCTTCTTAAAATGTGCATAATCATGTGTAAGTTATAAAGAATATTTAAATCCATTTATAGATATAATAGAATGCCATAATAATTTGCGGATTTGTTTTTTTCGCAAGAATGATGTTTTAGGTAGGATAGATATTGAATGTAGTATTTTGAAATTGATATATAAATCAAACGGTTCTACTACATTGATTTATATATTTTTCAATGGGGCCATGAGCATTTGTGATTTGAATAAATTTTTTTTTTTTAGTAAATTCTTTTTTTTCATCGACACTAAAATCTTCAATCGAGACAAGGCCTACAATTGATATTTTGACTACCACACCCATATTTAATAAGATACCTTAACTACCTGATTCTTAACACAATTTTTTCATATTGCCTAACCAATCAACCAACCAAAATTAAAATGAAAATGGGGTGATCTGTAGCTGAAACCTTGGTATATTCCTTCACATGAAAAGCAGCACTGGCACATGAAACAACTCCGATTAGATGCATTTGGCAGACACAAAAAAAAAGAGAAGGTTCCACTTACAAAACTCAAAGAAAAAGATAACAGCAATTGTAAAAACAACAGTAACAATAGATAATGATGAAAATTGGTAGTTGAAGTGTTCATAAAATAGCATGTTTACATCAAAACTTTTGTAGAATGTTAAGAATTTTAAAATTAAAAATGGAGAGACATTCGAAATTCAGCTGTAGATAATCCTTCACCTTCAAGTTGAATCTAAAAGCCATTAGACCAAAAAGCTGTTCGTGTAGGATTCCTTATGTCAACCTGATGGAGAGGTGGCTCTCGGGTATTGGTATCTCCTGTGAGATTTTCTTGTTTGGTTTTTTTCCAGATTTTCACAAGGAAAAGGATTTTCCACATAAAAGTTGTTTGTATGATTCCTTTTTAGGGTAATTTGCAAATATAACTACATAGTTTTAAAAATTGCAAATTACCCCACACAATTTGACCATAGTTACAAAGATACTCATGCCGTTATGACGTCATTACTGCATCATCATGGCGTGAGTATATTTGCAAAGGTTTGCAAACTAAGTGAGTAAATTTGCAAAAAAACTAAATATACCCACTTAATTTTTAAAATTGCAAATATACCTACATAATTTGTAAACCTTTACAAATATACTCACGAATGAGTATATTTGCAATTATGGTCAAACTGTGTGGGGGTTATTTGTAATTTTTAAAACTATGTGAGTATATTTGCAATTATGGTCGAACTAAGTAAGTGTATTTGCAAATCACCCTTCTTTCTATAAGATTATTCATAATACATTTGCTTTATTATTATTATTATTCTCCTCTTTAGAAGAGATCTCAAACTGTTTGTAACTTTATATACATCACAAAGGATACATATCTTATCCTGCAGTAGTTAGAGGCTTAGAGATGGAAAACGATGAAGATGAGATAAGAATTTGGAATGGAAATGTATTGTGAATGGGTAAAGATATATTGTGAATCAGTAAAGTTATTTTGGAAATAAGTAAATGTGTATTAAGAATGGGTAAATGTGTATTAGAAAAATAATATTTCCTTTTATCCTCATCCCACTCTACCTCTGAACTAATTGTCTACATCCCAATAGTACCATTATTCCCCTCCAAAGTGGATTTGGTAAAATTCGGCACTTAACATTCGAATGTAAACTAGTTAACCTACATGGAGCACAAGTTAAATTGTCTAGTCAATGGTTTCCAATTTAGATGTCTTTTCGAGACCTACAACTAGGTGAAGTAATCATGAATTTAGAAGAATTCAAAATGAAAAAAAATGGAAGATGAACGAATGTACTCAGGTGCACTCCGGTGTATCTAACCTATTTTTTTATTTTTTAAAGTTTTTATAAAATTGTTAATCTAGGTGTATTTAAAATATAAAACAAGTTTTACCATTTTTGAAAATTTATAAATATTTGTAAAATTGTTTTAAAAACAGTGACATTTTAATCAATTTAAATAATTAAAATATCCCTATTTTTAAAAAATCAAAAAAAAATTGTCTCCAAAAATGGTAAAATATGAAACATCTATTAAATGAACTTATGTCAATAATTGTATAAAAATTCTAAAAATTAAAAATGAATTTTTCGCACCAGGATGCACAGAAGCTAAGTACACACAATTGCACAGTATCATGGTCTAAAAAATACAAGGTCTATTTTGCTTATATCTACCCATGCATAACTTTTTTTCGTTTTACAAATCATGCTCAAAAATTTTAATTTTTTAAATGACTACTAGTTACTCACTTTTTTCAAAGTGATGTTGCAAATAACAACTTCCATCCTACCGTATCAATATTTCCTAAAAACTCTCATTTTCTAATTATTTCTAAGCTAAAAGTGTGAAACTAATTACACAAAGCTATATGTAATATTTTCATTATAGAAGTTGGCAAAAAATTAATGAATCGGGATGAGGTAAGATGAACATGATTTTGCAAAAAAGAAGAGGCGCCAACATGGGATGTTATTGGCAAATTTTAGATTCTGGGTATAATTTGCAACATAAAACAGTTATGGGGATGAATATGCAAAAGGCCCGATACATTAAAAAACCACCCCTGCAGGCGCATTGGCCCCAAAGCAACAGACCGCTATCAACAACCTATCAACCATAGGACAGAAAGATCCGAGTGCTGATTTGCTGTATTGTGTGACCCACTGATTAAGTAGACAGCTCTGACATTTGCATTGATGCTTCCAAGTGGCACGTCGGAACGGAAGATTGTGTTTCTTGTGATGAAAATTACCCGTTAACTTGCTTATCCAATTTATTTATAAATAATTTGAGTTGGAAAAAAGTTAAATAAATGAATTATAATTTGCAAACATGTTTAACCATTTAATTAAATAAATGAAATAAAATTAAGATTTTATAATCCGTTAACTCATTTATCCTATTAAAGTCTAATATATATAAAAATATAAATCCCTTAATTATTTTCTCTCGCTAAGTCTTCATTCGCCACCTAATTTTCATTTTCCCGATGCTACCCTAATTTCATTTTCTCGTTAATGTCTTGCTTCCATTTCACCTTTACCGAAAATATCATCTTATCTCTTCCTGCAAAATTATTGTCTGTTGAAGTCTACGCTTTTAACTTTATTGCTATATAACTTGTTAATAACCTGCCAAGCTAATTATTAAATGGGACGTAAAGAGTTTTTTAAATGAGTTAATAAATAAATTAGAATTGAGATATTTTAAAATGGATTAGGACTAGGATTAAGCTCCAACCCCTCCAACCTGATTAATTCTGATAGATGAAATGAGATGTAAGTGGATAGACATTCCAATCTAAAAAAAATTTCTTATTTCCTGTGCAGTTTCCCACTTTTCCTTACATAATAACTTTATTTTTATTTCTAAAACTAATTTTGTCATTTTTAATTTAATTTTTAGAATTTTTGCAAATAGGTCTACAAAGTTTGACTAATATGGCTTTTGTGTCCTTATGCTTGCCGAAATTGCAAATATGCCCACAAAGTTTGCATAAATTTGTAAGTGTCCCTTCCATTATGAAGCCGTTAGAATTTCTGTAAAATGACAAAAATACCCTTTAAACCAAGTATTACACTTACTTTTTTTTACAAATATTATAAGAATGTTTGTAAAATAATCTAAAATAATAATATAGGTAAAAATATATGATATAACAAATATGTCTACAATATTTGCAAAAAACACAAGTGTAATAATTATCTTAAAGGGTATTTTCGTTATTTTATAGAAAAACTAATGACTACATAATGGAAAAGACACACTTGCAATTTTATGCAAACTTTGTAGGCATATTTGGAATTTCAGCAAACGTCGGGACATAGATGCAATATTGGTCAAACTTTGTTGGCATATTTGTAAAAATTTCTTAATTTTTTAATTTGCCGGACAGTGCAAGCGTGTTTGGCATTGAGTAAAAATTTTTGATGTAAAATTTTTGTAGATTTGAAAAGTAACGTGACATGACAAGATAATAATGAGAAATAAAAATAATAAAGTTAAATAGATAGGATAGCTGAGTATAATTATGGAGAAATGATTAAAAAGTTGAATAGATGTATAAAAAAAATATGAATAAATAATTAAAAAATAAAACAATTATAGAGAAGAAAAAGTTCTAGGCTGATCAATTTTCATAATTGCCGAACACACCCTACAGCTCCTTCTCATCTAATTTCTTTGTTTCATTCACATCTCACCCAATTCCTCGTGTGCTTCCGAACAACAAATTAAATTTTTACTTGCCCACAGCCATAATTTGCTGGACCTAAATATCTTTTTCAAAAAAAGCACACACACCATAAATACATAAAATGAAGACAGGCTAGAAAATGGTCACTCACAGCGACCTACCTAGCTAAGATAGACAAGTCAACCAATAATAGCTTGCCCAAAACAAACCGTTGCTTGCTTCTACATTTAGCTATTTGCTAGCTAACTTGTGGGGTCTACTCCAACCATTGAAATTTAAAACTGATTGAGGGACAGATAATGTGGGGGCTTCTGAAAAAGGTCTTTGCCCCACTTAAGCATGATCATGTTGCAAGTGGATGTAGGTCTCCATTTCCATTTCCATCAGAGCTTTTGTCTTGTTGTTTTTGCAAGTTTTCTTGTTTGGTAATGTAAAAGTTGTGAAAAACATGAGATGGGGTGGAAAGTGCCAAATGAAATATTTTGAGAATTTTGTGATTAATAAAAAATAATATGTATAAAGATGGAATAAATATGGTAGGTGAAGTATAGGAGGAAAAAGAAATGATTGGAAATAATTAAAATATATGGATAAAAGGGTAAGAATATGGTTATTAATTGAATCTGTAATTCCATGAATTCCTATCCTACATTTCGCGTTTTTGTGACAAACACAGAGAAAACAAAAACAAAAAAAAACTTGTGAGAGTGGTTATAAGTATACAAAGACATTAAATGAGATGTAAAAGAAAGAGTAAACTGTATTTGTTGTATAATAAGAGATTGAACGAATGAGATGTGAATAAATGGGGAAACTGCACGAAGAGGAATTGTTTTGTATTGAAAAATAAGAAATTAAATTTAAATGAAAAATAGCATGAAATATTTGCAAATTATTCTTTTTGTCCGAACTTGAAAATGGGCCATTTTTATATCAATGTATTCTCTCTGTGCGTGTATATATTGTTTGGATTTGCTTCTCACTAATTTTAAAAAATAAAAAATAAAAAAAACGGCCTGGGGTAATTTCCTTGTAGTTATTAGTTATTAATTACAAGCCGCGTAGGTCCAGGACCATAAATATGAGGTGGGCAAATTTCTATGTGATTGTTCTTTTTCTATCTTCTCCTGGTCAAGTCACGCTTTTCAATCAATGCCTTGCTCCACAACAACCAAACCAAGAAATGGAATGAAAGTGATTAAGGGAAGAGAGTCAGTGATTGCATGTGAAGCTCTCTCCTCGTTTGCTGTGGGCTTTTAAACTTCACCACACCATTTAGTTACCGAATTAGAAAAATGAAGAAATAAATAAAAAGGCAGACATCTATAAATGCATAGAGCTAGCCAAACTGTAGGACCAGAAATTACTGCATCTTGCCTGTTCTTATAATGGAATTTTTTTTTACTTGTATTAGACTTTTTACCCCTGTAATCACTTGCTTTACTAATATATATTGGTCGGTCAGAGTCTACTTTTCTTTAACAGATGTGCAGCCTTAAAATAATTAAGTAGGTGAAAACAGTGGAAGTAGGCCCCAATTTTTTTTTTTTTCTTTTTTTTTTCTTTTGATGGAATCCAATTTTCCTTCTTAGCCCCGCTTTTAACTGAACTTGGCCACTGGCCAGGCTTTATAAAGGAGAATACTTTTATGGGGTCAAGTGGTGAAAATCTTAATGGTGTCAAACTACTCTGGTCAAATCTTAACAAGTAAATCAAAACTCAATTTCATAATTTGTTTTGTCATTGTATAAAAATTATTCCAAACAAAGTGTCGCACTTGCTTAAAAATACATAATCATATGAAAAATTACTTTTATTCATTTACATGTATTAAAATGCTATAAGAAAATTTGTAAGAATATCTTAGAACTTGATTGTGATAGATATTGAGATGAATGTAAAATATATACCAATCGAACAAAAAAGCAGTAAGAAAATTATTCGCGTGCATAGGAAGAATTGTTTTAGAAGGTATGAATGTTGTTAAAAGCCTTGAAATTCATATATGAATTAAATAATTTTATTATATTGGTTTTGAAACTTCGAAGGATGCCACATGGAAATTTAGTTCTTGGTTAAACAAATTATTCTAAATATAATGCGCAGTTAAATTTTATATTTTTTTAAATTTTAAATTTTTTAAGTTTATCTCTGATGACATGTAACAAAATGTATCAAATACAATAAATAGTTTAGATTTTTAAAAAAATAAAGGGCAAATTTCATATATACTCACAAATTTTACTTCTAATTCCATTTATACCCATGAAATTTTAAAAATATCTCTCATACCCACAAATTTTCATCTTAATTCCACTTATACCCACACCATTAGGAATCTGTTATATAAGTCATTAGCCCCTTTGTAAAATAACGAACATGCCCAAGTTCTAATGTAATTTAAGGTTATTTTTCTTAAAGTTAAAAATTTATTTCTAAATAATATATAATGTTATAGTTGTAAAATTACTAAAAATTCATTATAATATGCATTTTTAAATATAAAATCATAATTAGAGATGAACATATTTGTCGTTTTTCGAAGAGCTAATGGACTCTTTAACGGATCCCTAACGACGTGAGTATAAGGGTAATTGTGAAGAAAATTCATGGGTATAAGAGAAGTTTGTAGAAATTCATGAGTATGAATGGAATTAGGGACAAAATTCATGAATATATAAGAAACTCTCCCAAAAATAATTTTAAAATTTTAAAAATCAAAATTAAGCATGTAGCCCGAGTGATTGAATCAGTCATAGATATATTAATTGAATATGAGCCCAAAATGATGTGACGCTACTGAAAACAAAATGGTGGAGACATCAAATAAGTATTTTCCTTTAATAAAATGCTAATTTTAATTTCCATAGCATGGTGGGACCCATAATATTGACAATTGGACAGTTCAGTGTTCCAACCACAAATGCATGTGCAGCCGGGCGTGAAATGTTCCCTCTTTTCTCCATTGGTACAAATGCTATAATCAATTGAATTGGACCACCATTAGTGCCACAATTGAACAAGGTCCGCTACATGAACCTATGAATGTATCAAAGTGGGTTTTCATAACTTGTGTATGAGTAGCGTTCAATGTTAAATTACATTTGTAGGGTGTATTTGGGAAGTAACAAAATTGTTAGGTAAAAAAGTTTTGATATAAAAGTTTTTAAAGTAAGAGAAAATGATGTGATATAATAGAAATAATGATGAAGAATAAAGAAAATAAAGTTAAAATTGATAGGTTAGTTGTATGTATAGTTGTGTTGAAATAATTGAAATGTAGAAAAACGTGAAGAAATAATTAAAAAATAGGATAATTGTATAGAGTAAAATTTTTTAAAAGGTATGATTATATAGAATATATTATATACATGCTTAAGTTATAAGATTCATTTTTTATTTTATTTTTATTTCGTTTTTAATTTTTTCTTCGTAAATTTGTTTTTCTAAGTGTATTTAATTCATATATTAAGGTTTTCTATTTTGAAATATTTTTATATATTTATTTTAAAATTTTGAAACTATCAAACTTTAGTGGCATATAGGTC
The DNA here is from genome assembly GCA_030490835.1 of Annona cherimola. NCBI lineage: Eukaryota > Viridiplantae > Streptophyta > Magnoliopsida > Magnoliales > Annonaceae > Annona > Annona cherimola. The sequence goes on along the minus strand of CM059975.1, from coordinate 87,533,186 downwards.
ATTTTTCACCTCAAAAACTTTATTTGTAAAAATTCAAGATAAACATGTAAAATAACAAAACTTGGTATATAGATTAAATACAATTCGGAAAACATATTTATGAAAAAATTCAAAAAATAAAATAGAAAATGAATATTGTAACTTAAGCATATAAACAATAAATTATATGTAATCATATCTCAAATTTTAAATAGAAAAGTTCTAGATAGAAAGTTTGATTCTAAAACAAATAGGCTTAAGCAGGTAAGACCCATCAAATACTCCTGCCGCTACAATAACTTCAACTTTTGACGTCTACAAATTTTCACTGAATATATTAATTTACACTATGACATGGTTATTATTGAGTCATTACATGATAGTCGCAAAAGACCACAGTAACGTTTTTAAATTGTCGGGACAATTCGCCTTATAGTCATAAAGTTTGTTCATAATTCTTTACATACCATGATGTTTTATAAATTTTACTTGTATCCATAACATTTCACCTTACAATGCTTTGATGCTACATGTCATCAACGCAACCATTATCTTTTCTGTTAATAAGACAATTTTGCCCCCTTCAAAATTTCATAATGGAGATAATTCAACTCCAATATAACTCAATTGATAATAGTAAATTATCAAGATTTGGCATTAAATGATTTAAGAGTTGTATTAACATTAAATCATTTTAATTAGCAAATCTTTAAATCGTCTTTTTAATGAAGTAGATAATGGTTGTATTAATGGCATTGATATATTAAGAATTTAGGACAAAATATTATAAATATAAGAATAATATGTGAAATGTTACGAATATATTAGAAATTAGGTACAAATACTGTGCAGTACAAAAAAAATAGAATTCTCCTGCTTTGCCACTAAAAGTCATATTTTCCTTTCCTGACATTTTTTGTCACTAAGAGATTACTTTTTGCAGCGTCCATTGCATCATTACAGCTAGGGCTCGAGTTGCATACACCCGAGTGCCCTTGACTCGGTGCACTCGGGTGCAAATATCTATTTTTTAATTTTTAAAAAAAGTTTAAAATTACTAAAAATGCTAGTTATTTTTAAAATTTTAAAAAATATTTAAAATATCCAAAAATAATAAAAATTAACACACATATTAAATATACTTAGGTTAATAGTTTTATGAAAAATAAAAAAATTGGTTAAATGCACCCAGATTCATTCAATTGTATCCCTTACAACTAATAGTTAATTTTTAGCAATAATAATTATTTATATAGCAAAATTATATTTTTAAACAAAAATTCTGGCGTGTGCGAAATGTTAATTTTCGTATAGTGCAATAAAATTATTTTTGGAACAATGATTAACCTATCTATGTTAAACAATATTACAGGTTGGAGTTCTATTTCATCATAAGGTGGGCCTCAATTGGACCAGGTCTAGCTATCGGATCTGGACCAACGACCACCATATCATATATATTTTGTTTTCCTACCTCCAGATCTCTTTCTTTTTTCTTTTTTTTTGGGTAATTGAAGTTTTGGGGGTGGAGTGCTCAATTGTTGAGGATTTTTTTTTTTAAAGGGTAAAAAAATTCTTCAAAAAGAACTTTTGAAAGAGGGTACAGATCATGAATATGGATGTGATGCGTAGCTGGGAAATTGTATGGGTTGGCGATCCCTTTTCTGGGTGTGGACCCACCCAGTCGAGACTTTTCCAAGTCATGGTCAAAAAAAAAAAAAAAAAAAAGTGCCTAGTAATTAAAATCTAAAAATAAAAAAAGTAAAATTACTCACGTGCGTAAGCCACACTCTTAATTAATTATAGGCGTGCATGTTGAGAATGGATAATTGGATATGGATATCCGATGTAGCTAAGTACACGGTAAGCTATAATACAGTCCGCTTAAAATAGCTCCATATAAACCAATTTTTCTTTTAAAAAAAAAATCCATGTAATCATAAAATTATAATGTATTCAACATATTATATTTAAAATTATTTATTTTATTAGCATTTTAATTTCATCTATATTGAATATTTGTACGGCCTTCATCTAAAAACTGGTATAAAATCAACTTAATAAAATAATTTAATGTAAATAATAATTTTAGAATTATTTTTTCAATATGTAAAAATTGTCTATATATATAAATAAATGATTATATAAAATATTAATAGATTTAAGTGCACGTGGGGACCTGCGGTGCAGTTAGTTGGATTGGATAAGGTCTCGGATGTGTGTGTGGGGATCTATTACGTGATTTACTGTTTTTCACGGGTGGCATGCATGCATCGCCAGATATGAGATTTTGGCATCTTGCACCAAAGATAGATGGTAAGCAATTAATTATTCATGGTTATTCATAGTTAGTGAGTGAGATATCTTATGTGTAGACAGACTGTATAGTAATGTTATGATATTTTATACAAGTATTTATTTATATAAAAATCATATTTTAAATAGTTTAGATGTTGAGAATACCATTTAAGATTGATATTTATGTTAAAATATTTTATACGGTGATTTTATACTATTTTAAGATGAAACTCATACACATGTTGAATGTAGATGAATATTAATATAATGATAAAGCGAATAATTCTAACTAACTATGCTTATTTTCTTTTTAATTTATAAGTTTTGCATATTTTCTTTTTAAACTTTATACATTCATCTTGTTTGTATTTTAGACCTTACCGTCAAAACATGCAGCCAATGGCTATTATATATAAGTGAAAAATCTAAAACCCTTATGGCTTAGTTGAATTGAATAATATGAGTCAACTCATATATACAGTTAACAACAGAGTTTCAAACATGTATTAATAATAGGGTTTAAAATGCAAACAAGGCAAACTTATAGAGTTTAAAAAGTAAATATACAAAACTTGTGGATTAAAAAGCAAATACGCATAGTTAGAGAGACCAAAATGCAAATAAGATTTGATTTATGAGAAAATTAAAAATGAAGAGTGATCCTATTAGCCCGGCCTAAGCAAATGCTCCGCTTATCTCACCTTAAAAGACCCATTCACAATAATTTTTTTTACTTTTTTCTTCATACACTTTTTTATGTAAGTGTATTTAACATATAAACTAAGTTTTACTATTTTGAATGTGTTTATATATTTTTTGAGATTTTTAAACATCTATGTGTATATATATATATTTATTTAAAATACTCTTATCTTGAAAAATCTAAAAAAATATATATATACACATATCCAAAAATGGTAAAACTTCATATATATATATATATAAATATTAAATACTCTTACGTAAACAAGTATAAGAAGAAAAACAAAAAAATGTTATAAATAATTTTTTTAAAGTATGCTAAGCAGAACATTTTCTTAGCCCAAACTAATAAGATTATTTCTCGTTAAAAATATTTTTTTTAGGTTGTCCGTCCAAAGCCGGCTGGATAAATCAGTTGGATACATATTGTACAAATCGTCTCATCTGTTATTTTCAGCCATTGATAAATCAGTTGACTTAGAAATATCTACATATTGTATTGATCTCCTTCAGATCCTCAAACCCATAAAAATAGCCAACTACTTTGTTACAACCATGCCATAAATCCATTGACTCTGTCTATTTCCTTCAGATTCATTGCAACCATTTGATTTGATAAAATATATATGTATGACTTTTTCGTTTTGCTGGAACACATGTATGACTATTGGAGTTTGCAATAGACGTGCATATGTCCTACAAATCTTCCGCCTCAAACAAGACACAAATTAATCAAAAGCACATGATGATCAAGAAACTTCTTTTTTCAAAATGGGCTAAATTTACTGAGATGATACTTTACTTTTCTCATTTCTAATACCATTTTTAATATTCGTAATAAAATTTTTCTTTTTCATTTCGAAGGCACAATAATCACTGCTCATCCAATTTTTCAGTGCATATATATGGGAGAATTCAATGTCTAACCAAATTAATACAAGTGCCGTGGTGGGAGCATTAGTTATCCGTTCTCCCCTTTCTTTGTTGATAGTAAGGAAAATTATAAGGATATTTGGTCGGATTGATTTGTAATATAGAAGGATATTTAAGATGTAAAGATTGTTGATATTGATTGTAATACGAATTGGGAAGAAATGTAATTTTATAAAATCGATAAAAAAAAAAAAATACGATTGCTTCACATTTGTAATTAAGCTGAAACCGTCTGATTTCGGCACATGATAACTGGGTCCTGGGGTGGCCGAATCATCTCCTCGCATTACAAGAAATGGACGTTTAAAATGGCCATTATATGTATATTACGATGTAGTTGTAACTCAATAACAGCAGATTACCCCAGAAGAAAAAAGGGTTTTAGCGGCAATTTTTTAAAATTGTGCTATATTTCTTGACTTTGTCCCTAAAAAGCATTTTGTAATAAATACCATATTTTATGGTGGCTAAAAGCTTAAGTGATAATAATGATATTCATCGTTAAATTAATATCTTTTGCAATATGTGCAATAAAATGTCGCTAAAATCATGTTGCAAAATGTTATTCTTTTGGTAGAAATCTGCCTCGTCAACATATGCATGCCAGCCACCGAAACCTTGTTATGGCTTGTATTTGTTGGGTAGTACAGTCGCAGTGATAATGAACAAACCACCTTAATCTGCGTAAGGGAAGGTAGATTAAAGTGGTTTGGTTATGTTAAATAGAGATTTAAAATGGTTAGAAAATTTGAGTTTATTTAAATAGAAGGCCATAAAAGAACAAGAAAAAAATAGAAAAAAATCATATATAGATATTAATTAAACAAGATATAAATATCTGCAAACTTAATTACCGTCATTAAAATAGCACAGTAAAATTCATGCAATCGACTCCGCTTAGGTGGAAAATGACTTACGACAATGATTCTGGCTTAATAACCCGCATGCAACGAATATAAGGAACATGTGTCATATCAGATGTCATATAATATGTACTCGTTTTCCTAATTTCTTGCTAATTAAACTGATTAAAACAGATGAGGAGTTGGGTAAAATGCAAAACAATCAGTTTCAATTCTCACTTGGATAGAATGGAATAGAGGAGAGAAGTGAAATAGGAGCAAGGCTAACTGCATTTATAATCCTGTCTGCTTGGTGCCTGTGGAAGATATTGTCAGAGGAGAGGAGAGGGCCATCCCCTTTTCGTGTATATAAATGATCCTTTGACTTACACAATGTCCCGCAACTTGTGGGGCTGATCCAACGTATTAAGAACGTTAGGAGACAGATTTATTTTCTATTTCCTTGTTTCTCTGTTGGTGGGTTGGGCAGAGAGGCCGTGAGTATATCTTGAGTAATTTCTGGGCTTGAATACAAGTTTCTGAATAGGACCCATATATATGTTTTTTTTTTTGTGTGCCTATATATGTATTTTTTTTGTTACTTGGATGTTTATTCGGTGGGGATATACACAAGCTATTTCAGGCCACAAATTGGTTAATTGTCTTGATCTTTGCATGAAAAAATTTAAGCTAGTTTCCATCAAGGTTTATTGTGATCCAAATTAAGCTTTAGCTTAATCTTCGAATTTGAAGTGACCTTGCTAATGCATACATATTCTTTTTATTTGGTATATCATATGAGATATTGTGAACGATCCAAGATAGCTTCCTAAGTCGTGATGCATACATCAACGCATACATGTCAAATTGCCAATCAACCTAGACAATCCACAAATCCTTGAATTCTCATTTTTGGACAACATTTGATCATGTATTCAGCCTGCTAATTTTGGACAGCTGAAAGTCACAGACCTCCAAAATAGCAAATATGGTTACCAGGGGATTCTCTAGCAGATGGGTAACATGATTTGATCCATATGTAAAACAGGTAGCCTGTGCAAATGATCCAACATTTGCATCATCCCACAATCAGCAATGCACATGGAAAGGTTATACATAGCAACAGCAACTGAGGAGAGGTTTAAATTCGCATTACAACTTTAACAAAAAAATAAAAATAAAAAAAAAGAAATTTAAATGGCTGAACAAAAATTTTAAAGTGCGGCTGTTCACTTCCAATATTTGGCTACAATATCAGCCAAATCTACCACACGCTGTGAGTAGCCCCACTCATTGTCATACCAGGCAATCACCTTAACCATATCATCACCCATGACCATGGTCAGTGAGGAGTCCACCGTCGATGATACATCGGAGCACCTGAAGTCGACTGAGACAAGAGGCTCATCACAAACAGAGAGGATGCCCTTCAGCTCCTTCTCAGCAGTGTCCCTGAATGCAGCATTCACTTCCTCTGCAAATGTCTTCTTGGAGACTTGGACAACTAGATCCACCACTGATACATTGGGTGTGGGGACACGTAGGGCAATGCCATTGAGTTTGCCTTTGAGGGTGGGCAGAACTAGGGCAACAGCCTTTGCGGCGCCGGTGGATGTTGGGACGATGTTGAGGGCTGCGGCACGTGCTCGTCTAAGGTCACGATGGCTTGCATCCAGTAGCCTTTGATCACCAGTGTAGGAGTGGGTTGTGGTCATGGTCCCCTTGATGATGCCTGCCATGAAGTTTTGCATGTATGTATCGATTGAGAATCTTTTGCATTCCCATAAAAATGTGGTGCAGCAGCAGAAACAAAGGGGTATTGCAGTTATATGAAAACAATTGCAAATTGGCAACGCATGTAATTCTTATGCATATTTGTGCAAGAACAACTTCCATGAGGCAACATGCTATTCTGCAACAGAGTCGTCCTATGCATGATTATCTTCAGATGATCCGAAACTCGATTCAAACCAAAGATTCAGCCCAACTTGGCCGGAGAGTCAACCCCAGCTTGTCAAGATGTATAAAATTACAAACCAAGAGATGAGTAGTTGTAGTTGATGACTACAGAATAACCTCTCGAAGTTGGTCTCCAAGATTAACAAGCTGTAAGAATCCTTTTATTTACTGTTTGATTTCTATGGCGGCTCTTTTTCAGCTAATGCAAAAAAAGTTGAATAAACAACAGTTTGACAAGGTTAAGGATTTGACAAGTATTTAATCTTTATGACTCAGGACTGTTATCAATCTCAGAACAGAGTTCCCAATTGAATCAGCCTGTAATTTCCTCCCCAAGCCAACTAGGGTAAAATCTATATAGCATTTTTAAGCCATGGATACCACCTGTCCTAATGACTCCAGTAAAACTTCACTGAGCCATGGACAGTGTTGAGAGAGGTATATTAGATTCTTTAAACTGCCCTGCATCTCACATACCCAGGTCTACAACTTGTAGTTGCAAGGTCAAAATTGATTAAATCATAGATGTAAAGTTGTCTACTCTACATCCCCAAAGCTTGTATGCTCTAATTTTTCCCATCCTACAGAAAAAAACAAAAAGCTGAAATAGATCCCTTCATCAGAGTACATGCCTGAATTAAGCCCACCTCACCAGTCACTCTCGTTCAAAAGCTCAGGCTCACAAACATCTAATTCACTCCTACGATAGATTCTAAAAATAAAGTTCTACTCGTAGGTCATTCAATTGTTGCAGGCAAGAACTTAGAAATGGTATTTAGTCCATAGTAATAGAATTCTATGGAATTACTCAAAACCATGTTATGATTTCACCACAACTCCTAAGATACTTCCCGTCAACTTAGTAATCCTTCTAGCACTTAAGTTTGGTTAGCTACACTGTAAAAGTACACCATTCCCATGCCATAACTATCAAATGAAGAAGACCCATTGAGAGAAAGTTAATGAAAGTGCACATCTTCCCTCTGAGAGTAATTGGGGAGATCCATCTTCAAAAATTAAATCTACACAGTACATTACTTAATTGTGTATCCAACTTCCCTCATGGTCCTATCATCATTCTTCTTCGCTATGCAAGTAAATTAGCCATTAAAATAAGTTTACTGAAATGGCTTTACAAAAATTGAAATCGCTTTACAAAATGTCCTTGAAAGTATAGACGCATGGATGTTCTTTCCAGGAATTAGATAGATGAGATTAAGTGAAACAGCAGTTTTCCCTTGCATGGTGCTGGTAAGCTGTTGCATCAAGCTCAAGATAACCTCACTGAATGGCAAGCATGACAACTTCACAACAGACTGCAAATAACTTTAACCGACCCCACTTCTTCTCTTACTCAATTCCCACCTTACCACAACTCTTCTAAGTTTTTCTACAAATGGCAATTGCATTACTTCCAAGCCAGAATTGGAAGTAATGGCAACTGAGACTTGAGATCTCCTTATTAATTGACAGACATGCATCTAGAGAGCTGAAAATTTCCCTTCTTTAAGCAGATCCATTCGTCCACTAAGCTGACTGTAGATTCAAAAGTCAAAATTTCAATTTCGTCAAGATTTATGTTCCCCCTGTTGCCCACGCCATAATACTTGAGAGCATTTTGGTAAGACCTAGATCAAGCATGGGTTAAAAAGTATTTATGAGCCTTGAATGAACAACTACTAAATACGAACATCTTGAGTTGTTCATTGAAGACTGATGAATCCCTTTTAACCTTTCCTTAATTCAAGTCATATTAATACACCTCTACTTGCAGCAGTCATTTTTGCGATGCTGGAGGGAAGCACCAATTAGCAATTTCAATCTAACCCTTAAGGACCACAGGGATACTGGTTCAACATGCTCATCAATATTTAAAGATGAAGTTGCCTTTGAATTTTTCCAATATTCACATCCAAATTCCTTTTCAATTTTTGCATTCTTAATTTTAGCACATAATCTAACAAATTCCATTTTGCAAAGAACAACCATCTGATGAGGCTAAACCATCTTGATGTGAGATAGCAAAATCTCGCACATTCCAATAGTAAGAGCTTGAGCCCTTTTGCTGCTTGCTATTCAACTGCATGTAGATTTTCAACGAGTTCCTACTTGGTAGGCAAAGTAAAGGAATGTCAAAGACAATCAAAATCAATGAAGTAACAAGCTCATCTAGCAGTGTACAATCCAATGACATAAAGGATGAAATGATCATTAGCAGAACATGTCGAGTGTGAATTTTGTGATGATACTTATTCAGGAGGAACCTGCACAAACAACGATCCTGTTCTACTCGTGCCTAACACAGTGATGGCTTCTCATGTAATAAAACAGATCCATAGACATGGTTGATTGAAACCAAGTTGGCATAATTATACAATTTGAGATTACTAGTGCTTACCAAACTTCTGATCAAGAACTTTGACAAATGGGGCGAGGCAGTTGGTGGTGCAAGATGCATTGCTGATAATGGGCTCATCAGGGCTGTAAGCGTCGGCATTGACACCAACAACATAGGTGGGGATGTCGCCCTTGCCGGGGGCTGTGATGAGCACCTTCTTGGCCCCAGCTTGGATGTGCTTCCCTGCACCCTCCCTATCAACGAACACTCCTGTCCCTTCAATGACTAGATCGATTCCCATCTTCCTGAGTTCGTCAACAGATAAAAGAAATTTTCCATATTACATAAACAAGAAGAAGAAGATATTCAAAATGCATGGCAATTGGCATGAACATATATATGAACTTACTTCCATGGAAGGTTTGCTGGGTTCCTGTCAGAGACAACTTCAATGATCTTCCCATCCACGGAGATTGCCCTGTCCCCAGCAGGCTTAACATCAGCTTCAAAGATGCCAAGAATAGAATCGTATTTGAGAAGGTGAGAGGCCTGCTTGACACCTCCGGTGTCATTGATGGCAATGACATCGAGGGGAGAATCCTTCCTTCCATGCCAGCACCTCAAGAAGTTTCGGCCAATCCGTCCAAATCCGTTGATGGCCACCTTCAGTTTGGCCTGTGCCACTACTCTGTTGGCGCCACTGCCTCCCACCTTTACCCCAATCAAACCAAAATCATATCAAGGTTCAAGACGTGGTGCAGTGGAATTAGGGGTGGGAATCGGGGCGGGTCAGGGTGTACCCAACCCTGACCCTCCTTTTCAAAAATCTTGTTTGACCCTTATTTTATATCGGGTCGGGACAAGGTCGGTTTGACCCTTACTTTTTTCTACAAGGTCTCGGGACAAAATTCGGGTCAGTATCGGATCAACGGGTCGGGTAAAAAACTACGGGTCGAGTAAGAAATTTTTAAAAATTTATAAAATTATCAAGTATAAAGACAAATTTATATTAAATTTAACTACTATATGCTTGAATCTATTATTAATCAGTCAAAGTAAATATAAATAATTAAATAAAACATAAAAATTAGCATTGAACGAGGTTTTATTTTTAATGTAAAATATCAGAAAACGGGTCAGCATGTAGGTCCGCCCCGCCACCCTGTAAAAAAACCTGGATTTTGCCCCGCCCCGCATTTCTTTAAAACCGTCAAAATCCCGACCCGCCCCGCCCCGCCTGGGTACACAATCCCGACCCGCCCCGGTATTAAACAGGGTCGGGGGCGGGGCGGGTCACAGGTCGACCCGCCCCGATTCCCACCCCTAAGTGGAATGCATATTCATGCAAGTGTTTTCGTACTGAGAACACTAGAAACAGCTATGAAATTTCCCATGCTTGGTTCGATCACATGCAGAGATGTACATGGCGTGAAAATGCTTGACTTGGGTCTTGTTGATTAAGAAGCATTTTTAGAGTTCTGTTTTAACAAAGATTGGATGATGAGTCTCCAAACCACACCCAATTTTATGACATGAGTTATTTCTTGAATCTTGCTTTAGTCAATAATAGGATGCTTGGAAACTTTAATTCAATAATGAATTTCTCCACTTTTATCCTTCAAATTTTTTTTTAATGGTATTATCCTTCAAAAAATTTAGCTATTTAAAAATTCAATTTTTTTCTTTAGTATTACTTGTATTTTCCCTCATGGTCTTTTATCTTTTCGCCTAAAAAGTTTAAAGATTCAATCTTTATTAATTTTCACTCATTAGTTATTCTTGTCTCCTCTGTTTCATTTTCAGCCCCATTTTCATCAATGCATTGCTACAGCTTCCAAATTCGCAACAGCAAAACAATTGTTTCAAGTGGGCCTGAAAGTTAACTAGGCCTCCAGTTGGCAAAGAGGGCCAATCGAAGATCTTTTCTGAAGGCTTTCATGGGCCTTTACATCGATGCAATGCTGCCGAACGGATAGCGATTTGATTGGAGAACCAAGTCGAGAGGGTGCCGATTCCTTTGCGGCTATTTTTTATAAATATCTTTTAGATAAATATGTGGGTCTTCACTTTATCTTTTTCTTATAAATTTTTAAAAATTATTTTAAAATAAAAAATAAACAAATTTAAAATTTTATTAAATTTCACTCATTGGAAGATATAAGACCTCCATATTTAAAAAAAAAAAAAAATTTAAGAATTAAAAAAAATTCGTCCTAAGAAGAAATGTGGTATGTAAAAGATGAATCCAACACAAAACCGGCAACCAAATTAGATCGTGCTTTATCACTTTCATAACCCAATTCATTAATCATTCACACAGACATGGAGGGAAAGGAAAAAAATAATTACAAAGCCTATAATAAAATTGGGTAGCTATGGAGAGAAATTTTAATAAAATTAATGCCGATCATATTATCATGTTATCATAAAAGAATTATTAATCTGCACCTACTTTGACATTTAATGGCACTGAATCAGGTATAGATTCATGAAGATAAAGTCCATCCGATGGTCTTGATCATCGATTCAAGGTTGGCCCAGCGAGATAAAGCAAATGGTTCAGATTTTTCAGACCACACGTGCAGGAAACGGATGGTCAAGGTACGTTACACGTGCGGGGATGATAGCATAGATAAGCAGGTGGAATTGGTTAGAGAAAGGGAGGGAGAAAGAGAGAGCGAACTGAGGGGCTTACCGCGGAGGTCTGGAAGGCGACCAAGGAGACGAAATCTTCGGGAGCAGCAGCCTTCCTGGCGAAAGGCAGGGATGCTGCCCCCGCGCTGCTTCTCAGACCCGAGAATTCTCCGAATCCCTTGGCATTTGCCTGCAATCAACACTCGAATTAAAGGGAGAAAGGAAAATGGAAGGGACGCCAGGTGTTCGTAGAAATGGACGAAAGAAAGAGAGGAGGACCTGAAGAGCTGCGTTGGCTGCAGAGAGAGCAGCCGAGGAAGCCATTTGTCAGAGCAGAAGAAGCAGGGGAAAGTGATGGAGGATAAATAAAGCAGAGAGAGAAAGAGAAAATGAGGCTGGTTTTGCATGGAATGGAGATAGAGTCATAGAGAGTGAGAATGAGAGCGAGAGAGAGAGCGAGAGAGAGGATGAGATTTTGGATAGCCTCTCGATGAATGTATGGCTGTGAATTCATCGCTTCGCTCCTATCACACTATTCATTGCTGCTGATGTACTGCAGAGTGCAGGCATCAGCAGCAACTCATGCAGGGGTGAACTCGGGCTGAGTCGAACCCCGTTCCGAAAAATCAATGTTAGGACTTGGGACTTGCCTGTGTAAAATCTCAACCCGGTTTATACTATATAAGCGAGGTTAGAGTTTAAGTTTTATAAATAATAACTTTGAGTTTAAATTTTACAAATAGTGCTAATACTCAATTGTTGTGCAGCTGATCGTTTGCTGAAGGGAGGATTAGATAGACCACAAGCTCTCTCCCACAGGCACAACACTTTAAAAAAGAATATTATATATACTTTGTTTCGCCTGCTTTTATGTAAGCAGATTGTATATAAGCGGTTTTATGTAATTTCTTCAAAATTTAAAATTTTGATGTTTGATAAAAAAAAAAATCTACTTTATTCGTTGTATTTAATATTATTTATTTAATTAGGAGACTAAGTTTCATCTAAATTAAATATGTGTATGGGCTACATTTGCTAAAAATTATATATATTCATATGTAAATTATGAAAAATGTTTAAATCCTTTCACACTATCTTAAAATGTAATAATATTTTATAGAATCATTTATTCATATAGAAATAATAATGTAAATGGTTTAGATATTAAAAATATAATTTCAAAATTAATATTTAATATTAAACTATTTTATTATATTGATTTTATATATTTATAGATTGAGCCTATAGAAATAAAAGTATTTTCAAGATACTATAAACCATGTTAAATATAATAAATTGAATAGATTTTTCATTAACCATTAGGATATTGAAAATAAATTGGGTTACATAGAACAGGGGCTTTATAGAAATATTAGTGTTAATATTTAAACTATTTATTACATTATAATTAAAATTTAATATCATAAGATTAGATCTTAATTATTTCAAGTTTTTAAGAATTAAATTTATAAAAATATTTATTTTTGAATTGATATTAGTTGGACGAATATTATATTATTGTAATTTTTTAAAACAAGTATATTTTATTATATTGAACATAATGTATGGATTTGATTTGAAGAATAAGTAAATAATATATGGATTTGATTTGAAGAGTTACTGATATTATAAAAAGAATGTTCATGCGTCTAACGGTTTAAAAAATTTCATTCCTGGATGATAATTATAACCAACGATACAAATATCGAGTATATTTAATTTTTCATATAGTCATTTTAATATGAAAACAACGTCAAATAAACGGTTCGGATGTTTTATTAGTCATTGGCAAGAGTCAGTTTTTAACAGTGCTCCATTCGCGCGCGCGCGCGCGCTCGAGAGAGAGAGAGAGAGAGAGAGGACGTTGCTCTTTAAAATTGGTGGGTCTGGCCGTGGAGCTGGGCAGGGCATGGGCTGTTATGTGTTTGGAACGTGTGGCCGAAGGAATGCGAGGATTGGAGAGAGAATTGAGGCCGCTGGTTTCGGCTGGTATGATAGCGAGTTGACGAGCATCTTATGAGGGAATATGAAAACGTCTTCTTTTCATTTTTTTTATTTTTATAAATTAATTAAATAAACAAAATAAAAACAAGAGGCCTGGTTGAATGGCAGGACTTATGGTTCCCCAAATAAAAATGGCCGACTGAGATGGGATTCACTTATTTATTATAGTATAGAAAATCATCTCCATCATTTAAAAAAATTCAATTCCATCAAAGTTTTGGATGGATCATGTTGCTTACAAAAATTTTTAACCACAGGCAAAATATTAAAAATCGCTTAGATCCATTCAAGGATGGATTAGAATATTATAATCATGTATAAAATTATTTATCTATATAAAAAAAAGTTTTGGATGATGGGTTTGATTCAATGCTTACGTATAAGCTTACCTATTTTTTAATTTTTTAAATTTTTTCTTAGATATGCAGGTCCGAGATCTTTTTCACTTGATCGCCCAATCTTTGAAATTAAAAAAAAAAAACGAAATTAAAATTTTAAAATTTCACATATAAAAATATCTTGCTTGGACTCAATATGTAAATTTTTTTTAAAAAATAAAAATTAATGGGTAAACTTGTGCAAGCATAGAATCATAACCCTTAGATGGTAGGAATACTTCATTAGTAAATTTTAAAAAGATGTATATTAAATATTTTATTACATTAATTTTGTATTTTCATCAATGGGTCTCATATCAACATTTGATTTTTGTAATGCCCAAATCCAAAAAAATCATTCTAAACTTATGAGCTTCTAGGTCTAACAATGTAATATTGTCTACTTTAGCCCTGTAGTTCGGCCTTATGGTTGTAAAATGTGTTACATTGTGGTTAAGCAGTGAATGTACGTAGTAAATATTGTTATGTATTGGTGATAAGAAAAGTTATATAGAAATTAGAAAAAATTTACGAGAAATTAAAAATATATTATTATTTTTGGAAATGTAAAAAAGTATTTTTGAGGAATGAGATAAAAGTATACATAAATGTGTGATCGAATCTAAAATAAAAGTAAAATTCGTGGTAATATTTGGAATTAACTCTTTAATAAATATTAATTTAGCGCAAGATCGGGGAGAAATCTATGGTCCAATCTTGACCTTTTAAAAAGAAGAACATTAACGATCTCGCTTCAAATGAAAATTCAGTTTGGGAGGGCAAAACACTACCCTTTTGTTCAATTGCTTATTACAATCAATGGCTGGAAAACCGGTCCAAGCCAGTTCATAGCCGGTTTTCATTTCCAGTTCAACTATTGTGAACCGGCGGGCGGACAAAATACGGTTCACCGTGACATAAGCAGTTCACAATTTGATCACCCTGTTCGGTTCGGTTCGGTTCGGTTCGGTTCGGTTCGGTTCTTAAAACTGTGATTACAATTTGGGTTCGGTCCTTAAAAATGTAATTACAATGTCAGACCCAGCTATCAATAACCTCGCTCGAGTGTAAATTGGGCTGGGTTGACCCAAAACTCGACCAGCGTACCCAAATTGGGCTCAGTTGGATCCATCCATACATAAATGCATTTTTTATTCATTTTCAACTTTCCCTAAGTTTGTTACATTATTTATGATAATAATCTTTAATCAGGGACGCTTCTATAAAACTCCCTCTATTTTTAAAAATTCACTTCATCTATTATATTTAGCATTATTTATAGTATTTTATAAACTCTTTTATTTTTTTAATTTCACTGTACGTGAGTCCTATCTATAAATATGTAAAATCAACATAATAAAATAGTTCAATATTAAAATACCAACTTTAAAGTAATTTTTTTAACATTTAAACTATCAAAAATATCAATAATATGTAAATAAATGATCGTATAAAGTATTATCATATTGTAATACAAGTGTAAATAGATCTAAGTGTTTTTCATAATTTACACATAAATGCATCTATTTTTTAGCAATTGTGCTCTATCCATATATTGGATTGGGATGAAACTTAATCTCCTAGCTAATCAAATGGTGTTAAATATAATTAATGAATTAAATTTTCCATCAATGATCAACATTTCAAAAATAAAAAAGGTTTCATGAAATCACTTCTATGAAACCCAGTTTCATAGAAATATTCCCAATCTTTAATTATTGTAACATTCTAGTAATTGACTTATATAAGTTTGATATGCATGAGGGTCCGAACAAAATAGGTGTAAATGTATTAAAATTTCACATTTGATATAAAATTCGAACTTGAATTGGTAGGCCCAAAATTAACCTAATTTGTTATGTATGGTTAGAGTTGGGTAAACTAGGTATAATAAGAAGAGTTGAGCAAAATTTTTTCAAATGAGGTCAGGGTTGAATCGACCACAACCATTTCATATGCTTCTAAAATAAGTCATTTTAGAAATATAAGTAGAATTAGAATTTCATAGATTAGTGGATGCGAAATATAAATTTTGTTCCTAGGTGCTTCATAACACAAATCATATTGACACGTGTTTGTGACTTTTATGGATTTGACAGGACTTAACGGCCTGTTTGGCTGTACGCTTTTGTGTGCTACGGTCATTTTTACAAGTTTTGTAAGCGTTTAGTCTTATCTAAAAGTGCTACCATTTTTAGAAAATTATTTAATTTTAGGGTGTGTTTGTGAATGGATAAAACTTTTGATGAAAAGTTACGGAGAGTAAAAGTTGTCTAATGATGTAATATGATAAGGGTAATGATGAGAAGTAAAAATGATAAAGTTAAAATAGATAAGTTAATTGTATGAGTAGTTGTGTAGAAATGATTGAAAAAGTAGGGTAGTTGTATGGAAAAATGTGAAAAAATTATTAAAAAATATGATAATTATAGAGAGTGAAAAGTTTTAGATTGAAAAGTTTTAAGTTGACATTTTTTTCTCATTGCCTGTTTGTTATTAAGGAAAAGTTGTCAAGTTAAAACTTTTCAATCTAAAATTTTTCACTCTCCACAACTATCATATTTTTTAATCATTTTTTCACATTTTTCTAAACAACTACCATACTTTTCAATCATTTTTACACAACTACTAATATAACTAACCTATCTATTTCAACTTTATCTTATTTATTCCTCATCATTACCCCTATCATATCACACCATTTGACAATTTCTACTCTCTACAACTTTTCATACAAAATTTTACTCATTTCCAAACACACCCTTAGTAAAAATTAGTACAGTTTCGGAAAGCTAATAATTGATGCTTCTGTTAAAAGTACTTGCGATAGAATTTGCTGCAAAAGGGTACTTTGCCGAATAGACCTTAACTCGATTTCATCTAGGCTGGGTGGATTACAAATCCATTTGAAAAGCTATTGATAAATATGAAATAATATTTGTTGCTACTTGAGAGGATTTACCTGAATAGAAACATTTAAGGTTATTTTATATATCTTTTACATACAAGAGGATAATAAATATTATGATGAAGTACATTCCAAATTCTCACAACATAGAGAAAATTATTACAAACTCCCATCACTAGAGGGAAATTAAAATCCCCACAATAACGGAGGGAACTACGGATGGGGAGGTTTGAACCCTCCATCATGGGCAAATATACTTACCATGCATACTAGTGTGCCAAGGTGCTGGTTGCATAAACATTTAAGGTTATTGATAGGACTTGAAAAGGCTATTAAATCCAATTTTATGGGCTTTAGTAGACATACAAGGTTATTGAATCCAATATGAGATTATGAGATGTGTATCAGATTTATCACACCTAATGGGCTTAAGGAGGCTTTATGGACTTAAACAAGCTCGACGTCTCACTAGCGTCCTGTAATGGAAATTACAAGTAGTCACAACCCGACGCTATGAGGCCTCTGGCGAATGGGCAGACGTAGTTTCGAGTCCTTATGTGGTGTTTATTTATGATATCCCTCCAGCTTGGCTGGACTTTACAGAATTTTTCTCGAACAGGAGTATTTACTGAAACATTCCTCCATTATGTGAGAAAGTTGTGAATGTACTTAATTATAATATCAATTGTTACAATGTATAAAATACTAATAAAAAAAGTAGTCACAACTTGGCACCATCCCAGTTGGTCCATATGTTGGTAGATTTCTCAGCCACTGTCTCACACTCTCCCGTACATGAAAATTAGTAAAATTATACATATAATATATAAAATTTTACAAAGATAAAATTTGATATATTAACAGAATAAATGTCAGCCTCAATTAAGAAAATTTTAAAATTTTAAAATAAATGAGTTTACTATTTAGCTAAGTGTTGACACCCCACCTTTGGGCCCAAAAATGGGTAAAATGGAAAAAGTCTCAAACCCAAACAAATTCAAGGCAAAAGGAGGTTCAAGCAAACTAAGTAGGCTCTTCCGAACTCAACCCACTGGAGCGAAGCTCCACCAAGCCTCGAAGCAGGCTTTTTCAACAAAACAGGTCCGGCCCACAAAGAGCGAAGCTCCTACAGGCCACCTCAACGGGCTCCACAATGCAGCCCACCAAGCCTCAGAAGCAGGCTTCTCTACAACTTTGGGCCTCTACGACGGCCCACCCCAAAACAACGGGCTTAGCCAAGCTCTAGCCCACCAAGTTCTAGCCCACTATGGAAGGAGCCCGCCAAGCTCAAGCTCATGGACCAAGTCCAACCACTCAAGAGGGCCAAGGCCCATACTCTCACTCCAAGCTCAAGTCCAACCACTCAAGAGGCCCAAAGCCCATAATCTCAACCCAAGCTCAAGTCCAACCACTCAAGAGGCCCAAGACTCATGATCCTAACTCAAGTCCAAGCCTATGGACCAAGTCCATGACCCCAAGTGGCCCAAAAGCCTACTCCTACATCTATAAAAGGAGGAGCCCCCCTCTCATTCAAGACACTTGAGGAGAGGCATCCTAGAGGGGAGGACGGAAGTCTGCAGCAATGCCCCGGCGTCCCGGCTTTTCCTGCTCTACGTGCTCCACGCTCTCTCTTCCACACGCCCCCTTTCCATCTCTCTCATTCTCTTAAATTTTTCATGTTCCCCCTTTTACGCCATATAAACCGCCTCGGGTTGACAGATTTCTCCATATTTGCTTCAACCCGAAGGCCGGAACCCGAGCTCTGTACATCTAGTACCTTATTTCACTAAACAGGGGCTGATTTTCCTTTAAAGATCAGTGGCGACTCCGTTTTTCTTTATTTTTGTGTGTGCGTGTTTGAGTTAACGCCCCGGCAAGGCGGGTGCACGCGGGTCCGCGGATCCCAGCATAATACGCTATCGTTATGCTGCCGGATTTGTGGCTCGACCCGTGTACGGAAAGCCTCGTCTTAGCCGTTATGCTGTCAAACCCGCAAGAAAATACCCATACGCCAACTTTCCTAAAAGATATGAAGCCTAACGCGTTTTACCCCATGTGAATGCAGGAAATCTAAGCCCACGTTGCTTTTCAACACGATCCACATTTTCAAGGCCCGGGAAACCATTCCGAGCCCATCGTAGCGCTCCCGGCGGGTGCTACACTAAGTAATAACCTATCCTACCAAATCATGTCCATATTTATACAAGGAAATACTCCATGAATTGCATTATAATTACTATGCAGTCTATAGCAAATGGGACCCAATAACTTGTGAAGTTAAAATCTAATTTATCAATTGTATTTAAAATTATTTATTTCATCTTCAAAAAATTTATTTATTTCAATAACAATACTAATTTTCATTTAAATCAAAAATGTGTATAAATGATACAAATCAATAGGGGTTTGACAATTGTGTCCTATTTTGGGAGTTAAATATTTGTCCTCCAGTTTGGGTATTATAATTTGTTACCTCGTATGTGGAGGTACATATGGAATGTCCCTTTAAAGGTGAGGGTCATAAATGTGAATGTGCTTGATTTATAGTATAGGATGTCACAATATACATAATACCAATAAAAAACTTGTTTAATTAATATTAATGTTAAAATTATATTTTCAACATATAAATTGCCTGACACATAATTTCTATTAGATAAATGATTATATAATGGATTATTACATTCTAATATATATACACATTATTCTCCAGCGAACCGCACCATAATTATAATACAACGAAACTTTCTATGAAGTCTTCCACATGCTACAACGAAACTTTCTATGGAGTCTTCCACATGCTATGCACACTGCACTGAAGCATTTCCCAGTAAAGAGAGAAGCGACTGAAATTGAAATTGGCCTTCCTTAATTTAGCACAAGCTATACATATGTACCTATGTGTGCCGACATTCGACGATTTGCACGTGTGGGGCTTGTGGCTCAAAGGCCAAGCATGCAATTCCAGCATATCGAACCGTATCTCGAGCATTTGCATTGGTGGTTATATACCAGCCTCATGTGCGTGTGTGAGGCTTATTGAAACCCAAGAGCTGCATAAACAGACAGATAGATAGGAATAAAGAGGGAGAGAGAGATACTCTCTCCCATTCAAAGCTTCGCTTCAACGGGAGAGAAAAGCCAGCAGCTATGCTCAGCAAATGGAACCGAATTACCCAAAAAGATGAACCAGATCATGCAAAGCTTACTTGATTTTTGGTACTCTTAATGGTAACCCTTCTTTTGAATCTCTCCACGTATACGGTTCTCGGAGCATTTGCAATCACCAAGATTGGGATTATTATTCCAACGTAGTACTGCTTTCCAATAAACAAATAATTATTAATTAGTGGTGTTTATTATGCAGGCATGATTTGAAGGCCTTTATATAATTTTATGGTTGCAGGAATGAATATGGAATCAATTGGGTGCCATTTCGAGGCCCGTCGGAAAAAAATAATAAGGACAAAGATCGAGTTGAATGGGATTAGAAAATTAATTAAGAAAATTTGAATCTTTTGGGGGTGGAAGGCCAGGCCAACGCATAACTAGAAGAGATTCTTGCACGGGAATAGTGCAATTTATGCGGCGACTGGTCTTGCATACCTACCCCTGAATTTTGGTAGAGCTGTACTCATCATAAAAAAGGGTAATGCCTCCGTTCGGAAAAAAAAAGAAAAGAAAAAAGAGTGCAATGCTTCATTGCGCCAATACGATTGAAATTCCAATGTGTATTAGTAAAAGTTAATAATAATAATAATAATAATAATAATAATAATAATAATAATAATAAAGTTATGATCTTGTTAGCCCTTGTTAAATAATAGCTTACTTAGCTCATGCCAAAAAACAAATTTTCAATTATTTTTTATTTTTCCATAAACTTGTTACTTTAGATGTATTCAATGTAAAAATCAAGTTTTTACCATCTTTGAAGCTATGTATATATTTTTATTTTAAACATAAGAGTACTTCAATCATTTTTAATGGTTAAAAGTATTAAAACTATCCTATATTTAAAAATCTAAAAAATACTTAGACATATCTAAAAATGGTAAAATTAGGGTTATAAAATAAATACATTTAGATTAACCAGTTTAGGAAGAAAATGCAAAATAATAATAATATTTTTGGTATAGGCTAAGTCATTATTTAACGGGGCTAATAAGGTAATGCTTCTAATAAATTTGAAAACTGATTCAATGGTGCATAGAAACTGTAACTTTTTCAAAAATTCTTTCGAAAGGTTGATCTAGATCTACACAAATACATTGTTAATATAAGATATCTTTACAATCCCCTAGGGTTTTACAATACACAGTCAATCAAAAAATCCATTTTAAAAGTATTTTTTACTTTTTTGCCGTAAACTTGTTAATATAAATGTATTTAACATACAACCTAAATTTTACCATTTTTAAATATATATTTTTTAGATTTTTAAATATATGGGTATTTTAGCCATTTTCAATTATTGAGCTTAGCTAAATTACTCCTATGTTTAAAATTTTTAAAAATATATAAATATCCAAAAATGATAAAATTTTATTTATATATTAAATACATTTAGATAAACAAGTCTATGGATAAAAGAATCATTCTTCTTGTAATTATACTTCTATAGTCAATCTTTCATCTACGTCAAAGCCATCGTAATCTAATATTTTTTACTTTTAACAATTTTCTTTGTTTATTTTATTTCGAAGGATTAAATTTTCTCCTGAAAGATAATATACATTACTATGTTCTTTAATTAGTTAGATTATGTCTTATTATTTTTGCTTACATACTTTATTATTATTATTATTATTATTATTATTATTATTATTATATATTCATATGAAAATTTAAATTTACCACTCTTAACTTAAATAAAAATTTGTCAATCTTATTTTCAATTCAAACAAAATTTACATCAATATAATTAGGGTTTAGATTTTACAAATAAAGCTACTCTTATCTTTGTGTAAGAGAGCTTATTCGATACAGTTAATTGTACCATAATTCATAATTTATAGTACAGTTAACTTAAAAATGCGCCTTCACGTGCATTTAAATGTATTAAACTTAATACAACCATTTATCCATGTATAAACTATGTCTTAGATAGTTTATATGCTGGAAAACAATTTTACAATTATTATTTATATTAAATTATTTTATTACATTAAATTTCTATAATTTTCGAATGGAGTTAATACACATATCCAATTTGAATGAAAATGGGTATGTTAATAAAATAAAAAATTCTAAATACAATGAATAGAATATATTATCATTCTATGATCATCGAAGGCTCATTTTGAGCCAATTTGTACCGTAATTTACGATACAATTAATTGCACTTAAATATTTTTCGTATATGAATCCATAAAATATATTGGCACTTGCTCGAGTGCACTTAGGTGCACTTAGCTTCAGTATATCATGTGCAAAAATCTATTTTTATTTTTAAATTTTTTTAATAAAATTATTAATCTAAGTATATTTAGTATATGTATTAAGAGTGTGTTTGGTTGGAGGTAAAACTTTTGATGAAAAGTTTTTGGAGTAGAAGTTGTCAAATCAATAAAAAGTGATGTGATATAATAGGAGTAATGATGAGAAGTAAAGAGAATAAAGTTAAAATAGATAGGTTAGTTGTATAGGTAGTTGTGTATAAATGATTGAAAAGTAGGGTAGTTTATATAGAAAAATGTGAAAAAATAATTAAAAAATAGAATAATTATGGAGAGTGAAAAGTTTTAAATTGAAAAGTTTTAGTTGACACTTTTTTATCCTAAACAAACACACCCTAAGTTTACATTGTTAAAAATTTGTACATATATTTTATTTTCAAAAATAAGAGTATTTTAGTCATTTCTTAAAATTTATAAAACTTATCTTATATCTTAAATACACTTTGATGAATAATTTTATGAAAAAATAAAAAAAATAATAAATGACCAAAGTTAAATGCACCCGAGTGCAAGGGATGAGGTTATATGTCAGTCCCACTTCTATGAAACTTCTTTTCTATATAATCCTCTACATATTTAAAATATTGATAGTCAATAAAAAAAATCTACTCTATCAGTTATATTAATACTATTTATAGGATCTTGAAAATCTTTTTATTTGTCTAATGTTACTGTGCATGGGTCACATTGAAAATTAACATAATAAAATAATTTAGCGTCAAATATCAATTTTAAAGATATGTTTTCAACTTCTAAACCCCTATAATTCTCTCTCATATCCCGTCGAGAAACTTATAAAGTACATGATCGCTTCTCCTTCTCTTTGAGCTTTTTTTTGGGATTTGATGAATCTTTAACTAACATTCTTATAAATAATTATAAATAACACTCTTTGCATGTACTTTCTTATGCATTTATTAGTACACTTTCTCCTTTACAAATTATTAGGCAAATAACTCATATGCAGAATCCAAAACACAATACTAACACGTAGACATTTTACGTGGCTTACATGAAAGTTGATAGTTTCTGATGGCTAGAGCATAGATTTGTATTCCCTTTTATTCTGGACGTAGGGTGGGAATTGAAATTTTTTACAATGTTGAAAGTAACTGAGACTGATGATAAAAGGAGAGGACCGAATCAGGACCTCCTGAAAAGATTAACTAATTAAATATTAATTACTAGATTCAGACTAGAATATCAAATTCCCTTTGTAAGTCAGCAACACCTTTTGACCTCGTAGTTGCAAGAGCATCTTTTCATTTAATTTCATAGGAGTCCTGTGGAATCTGCATTGTAGTTACCCTACTCCACTGCCCATCAAGCCCAAGTGTAGATAGGATTTAACGCATGAGAAAGGTTTTGTAAAAGCATAGACAGCAATTAGAGAATTTGCATAACTATACAAATACTTATAATTAACCCTTGTTAATTGTATGTAATGTTTGGTATAGTTTATGTCACTAACTCTTATCTAGGGGTGCAACTTGGGCCAGGTTGAACCCGAGCCCGGCCGGCCGAACTCGATTTTGAACAGTGTTGAAATTTGATTTTTCATAACCCGAGCCCGAAAAATTCAAACCCGAGGAACCCGATTTGTAAATATGATATGGTTAGGGTTCAAGTGAACCCAAACCCGAGCCCGATTCCCATTTTATATTTATTATAGAATATATTATTACATACTATTTAAACAATATTTCTTTATATTCTACATATTTTATGTTATTATATCTATATTTGAATAGATATTTGGCATATTGTAATTTTATTGTAAATAAAGTATATTATTTCATTTATATTTATCTTTTATTTCTATCATTTACTTTTACACTTATTAATTTTTTTCCTTTATCTTAGTTTTGATGTTAATTTTTTTCTAGAAATATTTTTTATATTACTATTTTTAAAAAAATATGTAGTTTGATTATATATTATTATGTTTACTTACATGATTTGTTATTATTATTTATTCATATGAAATTCTAAACTTATCACTTTTAAATAAAATGTAAATTCGTCAACCTAAATTTCAACCTGAAACTCAACCCGAACCCGATTTTCAAAAATAGGGTTAAGGTTCAGGTTTTATAAATAGAGTTAGGGTTAGGGTTAGGGTTGATGTTTTACAAATAAGGTTAGGGTTAGGGTTAGGGTCGAGATGAACCCAAGTTTCATGAACCCGAGTTGCACCCTACTCTTGTCATTCTATTCAGTTTTTGTTAATTTGAATTAACTCCCATTAAATCCTGTTAATATAAAAGGGTCAACGAATAAACCCATTAAACCTTAGCCCATTGACCATAAAACCCATCAAAGCTGTTAATTAATGCGGTCATGAGGCCCGTATTTGATGATGAAATTAACACATTTGTTTTATCATGATACTAAACATCAGCTTAATCAAAATCTTGAGTAGTCCATATCTACTTAAAAATATATATACTCATTGTGAAAAAGATAGAGTCCGTTCATAATAGATACATTTTTGTTATGCTACTTTAAAATTATTTCATCCATATATGAATGATGGTTTAAAGTTTATATAAATCAAACAATTCTATTACATCAATTTTATACCTTATTTAGATAGGAACATACACATTTGATTTTGACTAGACTTCTTGTTGTAGTTAAACAAATAGTATCGAATGCGATGTGGAGAATGAACTATCAAAATAGGACCCACTTATTCACAGTATACCTTAACTAAAGTGAAACACAGTACACCTTTGCGTATCCTTGTTTAAGCAACCAATTATTTAAACCGGAGCTCAACTTCTACGTAACACTCTTTTAAGAATCGAATCGAATCGGGAGGTTGGACTGGTCAGTGCATAAATCATTTATGTTCATTTTTTTTTTTTAATTCAACTGTGATTCAACCACCAGTTCTTAATGATTGTACTGGAAAAATCAGGAACCAGTCATCAAAATGGTTCATGGCCTGATTCAGTTTTCAAAACATTGGTTCCACGTAATCCCTTTTATTTTAAAAATGTTAATGATTGATAAAAAAAAATTCACTTTATATGTTATATATAACATCATTTATTTCGCTAAGAAATTAGGTTTCATCAAAATCAAATATGTGGATATTTACTTAAAAATATTTATTTTTATGTGTAAATTATAAAAATACTTAGATTCATTTACCTACACATTATAATATAATAATATTTTTTAAAATCATTTATCTACACAAGAGTCATGTTTTAAATAGTTTAGATTTGGAAATAAAATTTCAAAATTGATATTTAGTATTAAGCTATTTTATTACATTAATTTTATACATTTACAAATGGGGCTTGCACACAAAAATAATAGATAAATGAAAGAGTTTTCGTGATAATATAAATGATGCTAAACATAATTAATGGAATGAATTTTTCATCAATCATCAATTATATAAAATAAATGTGGTTAGGTACGCAAGAGAGGCGTTTAATTCATAAGCATACCCCTTTAAACCACAAGTCTGCAAAAGTATATTACTTTACAACTGGTGTTTTTTTATATAGATGATATTTATGATTCATGATTTAAACAGTTAATACATTTGGGCACAATTAATTAAATGAATACCATATGTATAGCTAGGAAAGTCAGATGTTGGAAGCTCTTTCTCATGCGGGGACAGGCATCAGGGATGTGTGCCCAAGGGAACTATTTTTGGCCCGGTGTGTGAGTTAAGGAATTGAAGGAATGTTGATGTGAAGGGAACAGAATCCATGCATGGCCTTGGGCCATCATACATCACTCCATTATTCTATCTTTTTCACTACAACCAACTGATCTGGCCGTAGGTACACTCTAGTACTGATGAAGTGTGGCCCACCAACATTCACCGGGGAATCCCAAAAGCAGTATATATGAATTGAAAACTAAAAGAAAAGATCAATCCCCAACAACTATACGGTATTAATTAAAAAAATTCCTTTACTTTCAGTCCCTCTGGCAGCCTTCACCAGTTGTCCTTCACTATAATGTTATTATATATACAGGGTAATAAAAAAGACGGATGATCATCTGCGACTGGTACCGGTCACAAAGCCTATTTTTTCATTTTTTTTGAAAATTATTTTAACAAATGGTTAATCTAAGTGTATATTATCTATAAACTAAATTTTACTAATTTTGAAGATGTGTAAATATTTATTTATATATTTAAATACGGAGGTATTGTGGTCATTTCACTTTTGTTAAAATGACCACAATATCTCTATGTCTAGAAATATAAAATAAATATATACATACCTCCAAAATTAATAAAACTTGATTTATAAATAATATACACTTAAATTAACCATTTTTATAAAACACATTTCAAACAAATTTTTAAAAATGGGTTTTAGACCGGTCTAAGAACATTATCCCTCAATAAAATAAGTGGAAAGATGGACCTCACTTTCCTTTTTTTCCCCTCCAAGTTTAGGGTGTGTTTGGGAATGAATAAAACTTTTGATGAAAAGTTTTGGAGAGTAAAAGTTGTCAAATGATGTGATATGATAGGGATAATTATGAGCAGTAAAGATAATAAAGTTAAAATAGATAGGTTAGTTGTGTGGATTGTTGTGTAGAAATGATTGAAAAGTAGGACAGTTGTATAGGAAAATGTGAAAAAATGATTGAAAAGTATGACAGTTGTGAAAAGTGAAAAGTTTTAGATTGAAAAGTTTTAACTTGACATTTTTTATTAATTGTCAAACACACCCTTAATCAAAAAACATCCAAGTTGAAGATTAATAATCCCACTGATCTTTTAGACTAATGTAAGAAACAAAGAAATGTTGTTCTAATTCCTTATATATCTTATGCATAGCGAGTACTAAAAATTTAGGGGACGTTTGGTAATGGAGTATGAGAATTGTGGATGGGAAAACATGGGTACGCGGATTTCAAAGCACTTCATTAATCATCTAATCATTATATTTTTCCACTTTTACCTATATATTCCAATAATTTTTCTTATCAATTACCTTCCGACAAACCTATTTATTTCAATTTTACCCCCGTCATTTCATATCAATTACACAATTTTCAAAATATTCTATTTTTCACTCCCACCAAATACTGTATTTCACACAACTTTCACTTTCCTAAACGTCTCCTTAGTACTTATCATTAGCATAAGAGTTCCATATTTGCTCTTAATTTTTAAATTTAAAATATATTACTTTAAATTATCTTAGATGTTTTCCAAGATATAAGTTTTTAATGAAAATTATTTCGGTAGGACCATAAATAAGTGTTAAACATGAAAAACGATTTGGGGTGTATTTGTTTACACCCAATATATTAAAACAAAAACTTTTTAATGTAAAAATTTTTATCCTCCGTAATTATCTTATTTTTAAATTATTTTTTACATCCTTTTATACAACTATTTTACTTTTTCGATCTAAAATTTTTCGCTATCCATAACTATTTTATTTTTAAATTATTTTTCACATTTTCGTATACAATTATCCTATTTTTCAATCATTCTACATAACTGTCCATATAAGTAATCTATTTATTTTAACTCTATTCGTTTTACTACTTCATTATCTCTATTATATCATATCATTTTATTTCATTTTAAAAATTTTTACACTAAAAACTTTTCATCAAAAATTTTATTACTCCGTAAACACACTCTTAAATTAAGAAATAAATTATAAGGGCCATGCTTATTGTAATTATTATTGTAATTATTGAATCATTTTCCATGAATATGTTTAGCAATCCATCGATCACAATCGAAGGGCTCAATTTGCAGGTTGTACTGAGCTAAATCAACCGTCCGCTGAAGAGCATCAATTGGATGGTTGGGCTCGCTTGATCAATCTTGTTAATGAAACAACCGCCATTATTTGGAACAAAGAAAGATCCTTTTAATATCTGAACAAAACTTTTAGTTTTTTTCCCCTTTTTATTTTAAAAAATGATCATTTCTTCTTCTTTTATATCCCCTTTTACTACCAATGTATATTTGTATATTATAATAATGATACTGTAAGTCAAGCACAACCCATTGCCAAGAAACTAATTCGGCATATGAGAAATTTAGTTACATGCAAATCCGAGCACTAAAGGCAGCATTTAAAAAACAAAAAAAAAATTATCATTTTTGCCTTTCAGTGTGGCAAACGCATAAGACCTGCTGGTGCAAAACACCTTTGCATCTTCTTGTGGACAATAAAGAAAACAAGAGCTTTTGCTTAGCTTACACGCACCGCTGTTGCGTTGCATTATAAAGCCACGCCAATGGCCACGCATCCTTCTAACAACAAATGGGGTTCCTAACGTGGGTTGTGCTCACTTGGATTCAATGATTCTTCACTACAAGGGTTTGTTTGAAAAATGATAAAATTTTTGATAAAAAAAACTTTTGATGTAAAAATTGTTAAAATGGTAGACAATTGTGTGATATAGTAGGGGTAATAATGACGAGTAAAGAAAATAAATATATTAGTTGTTCGTGTAGAAATTGTTGAAAAATAGGATTGTTGCATATGAAGATATTAAAGAATAATTTAAAAAGGATAATTATGGAGAGTGAAAAATTTTAGTAAAAATAGTTTTTTAGTTTCCCAAACACCCCCATAATAAAGATTAAAGAGTTCATATCTCACTCAATTACTACATTTAACACACTATCAACTCCAAGGCTTGTTTAGTTTTTCATTCTTTAACAAGATCTCATGCATCTTGCTTGCAAGAAAGATCAATGTATAGTTTGTAATCAATGAGAAAATTAATTACTTTTCTAAGAAGAAAAGCATTTTTTATTGAGTTATCAACTTTGGATGACTGAGCATTTAACTGGTGTACTTCAGGAACAAGATAACAAAGTCACTGACTCTACCTAATATTTTAACTTTGAACCTCCCATTCACGCTACGTTACACACACTTATGCCAGCCACTTGAGCATCCAAATGATGATAAAAGAAAATCACTTTTATATACAAGTTGAATAACATAGTAATTCTTAAAAGGAAAGCACATTCATGTATATATCCAATAATATGAAATTTTCTAAAGTGCTATCTACCTATGAAACTACATGGCCAAATAGATTCCAAAATTCTTTTAAGGTTTGTTTGGTAACTGCAAAAAATATTTTAAAGAAGTTAGTGAAAGAGGTTTTTAAATAAATACTATAACCACGTGATATGATAAAGATAATGATTAAGAGCAAAGTAAATAAAGTCGAAATACATTTGGTAGTTGTAAGAAAAAATATAAAGAACTAATTATAAAGTAAGATAGTTGCATACAAAAGTTATATAAAAAAATTTTCTTAGTTGCCAAAGACGAGTTTGGGAAGAGAAAAAATTAGAAAAAAAAAATTGAGGGAAAAGTGAAACAGTGATTTGATATGATAGGGGTGATAATTAGGAGTAAAGGTAATAAAATTAAAATAATAGATTAGTCATATAAAAAGTTGTAAACAAATGATTAAGCAATAGGGTAGGTAATTAATTACATTGTCATATTATATAGAAAGGGTGAAAAAAGTGGAGTAAATTTATAAACTTTTGTTTTTTTAACTCTTTCCAAACACATCCTAATCATTATTCATGCCTTCAAAGGTGACATCCTAAGCAAATTTAGGATAATTTGCAAATATATCCATATAGTTTGATCATAATTGCAAATATACCGAATAATTTGAGAAATTACAAATTATTCCCATACAATTTGACTATAATTGTAAATATACCCACGCTGTTATGGCACGTTACTGCAATGTAACATTGTGGGTATATTCACAAAGGTTTACAAATTACGTTGGCGTATTTGCAAAAACTAAATATAATTACTTAATTTTTAAAATTGTAAATATACTCACACCGTGACGATGCAATAACGGCATCATAACGGCATAAATATATTTGCAGTTATAGTGAAATTATGTAAAAGTAATTTATAGTTTCTGAAACTATATTGATATATTTGCAATTATGGTTAAATTGAGTAAGTATATTTGCAAATCGCTCAGTTGAAAATTTATAAGAACTTGTATATGGGAAGGAAGGGAAACCTTTCTATGTATATTAGTGGACTGTATGGTCAACCAAACCCTGAAATTTTGTGAGACTCTAAGTGAGAATTAAGCATTGTGCATTTGTGCATGGCTAAGTGGTAATTTCACTTGGGAATTCATGAGAACTGGGGTGAAAAGGAGTGGTGAGAAGCACATGATGACATGAACAACTCAATATGCATGAAAGATGCTGTGGAGCTAGCCTGCCTTCACTGCTTGTCCAAGGTTTTTAAAAAATGAGGAATATGACATAACCCAGAGCCCACCTTGGAGCATTATATAAAACCTCAGAGAGACCCTCATATGAACTTGAGTCCCCAGACAGACTTCCTCCTCTTACCAGATTCTCTGCTCTGTTTTGTCAGCATCACAAGAAT
Organism: Annona cherimola; assembly: GCA_030490835.1. Lineage (NCBI taxonomy): Eukaryota > Viridiplantae > Streptophyta > Magnoliopsida > Magnoliales > Annonaceae > Annona > Annona cherimola. The sequence continues at coordinate 87,502,339 of CM059975.1, read as the reverse complement.
TCTCCATTGAATCAATTTCCATAGTCAAGGGAAGGAGTCATCATGGCAAAGGAAGGAGATCTAAAGGTACTAGAGCTTTCCCAATCTTCATTCAGTTTGAGGATCTCAGTCTCAGAGGAGTTGTGTTGAGCCAAGTGTAACTGGGCAGTTGAACTTTGTTTTCATGCGTCTGAGACAGAGCTATGTTGGCTTTTTAACAGAAAGTTGACTTGAAGGTGTCAGTCATTTGCTGCGACGGTTGCAAGAGGAAGGTGAAGAAGACCTTGCAAAGCATTCCTGGTAGGCAAAGACAATCTTTTGCTCCTTTCTTTCTACCTCTTCTTCTTCATTATCATCTCCCATTGCATTGATTTAGCCGTGTTATAGAGCTACCAATTTGATTAGTTGGTGAGGTCTTTTTGCTCTGGATTGTTTAGTCCCTGATTGCGTCAAGGTGTTTGTGTTTTCTTTTCATCTTCCAACATGAATTTACTTGGGGAGTAATTGGAAGACACAATTCACATGTGTGAACCTCTCTATGTTCACCTAATTGTTAGCATTTGCAGGAGTTTTGGAGACCCAAATCGATGCGGTACAGCCGAAGGTCACCGTGACAGGCAAGGTGGATGCTCAGATTCTTATAAAAAGACTGGGGAAAGTAGGGAAGCAAGCAGAGCTATGGCCAAGCGAGAATCAAAAGCCCAAAGAAGAGAAGAAAGTGGGGAGCAATGACAAGGAAGTAAGCGGAAAAGACAAGGAAAACACGAACAAGTCCAGTACCCAAAACTGCAAATGCTCTGGTCTTTGCAGTACTGACAAGAGCAAAGAAACTGACGGTGGGAACAGTGGAGGAAACAAGAAAGGAGGAGAAAAGGACCAAAAGAAAGACGACGACGGATGTAAAGATGGGTGTGCGGCGAAGAACACAAATCCTTCTTCTTCTTATTCTTCTCCTCCTCCACTTCCTCAAGAAGGCATCGTGCATGAGGGTGGCAATGTCGGAACTTATGCTGCTTCTCATTACTGTTTCATTGAGCCTTCCACGATTGCTGCTTATCCGTGCTATGCTTTGAATGCTTATTCAGCCCCACCACCTTATCATTTTCAAGATAGTCGCATCTACGAATTGCCGATGATGCCTCGAGTAGTAGTTCAGGCACCAGGACCCAGATTCACAGATTATTTCAATGATGAGAATACTGCCGGATGCTCTGTAATGTGAAAATTCATGTTCTTTTTTTCTGCACCACTTGATTTGGATTGTAGTTTTAGTGCAGGATTTAGTAGAGAATTTCTCTCTCCCCGCTTGTCTTGTTAGTGGATCCCACAAATGCATATAAGCTGTAATATCACTTGTTGTGGAAGCGTCACAGTCAATTAGGATCATATAACATATCATAAGATTATATACACTGGCATCAAAAAAAGATTATATACACTGCATTTTTTATCATTTCAGAACCGTTTGAAATCCGGTGATTTTAGACCCATCCAAAAATGAATTTTTTTGTTTTTTTTCAAACTTTTTTTTTTATGTATAAACCATTATTTAAAATGACTTAAGTACCTCTGTGTTTGAAAATACAAAATAAATATATACACGTATCCAAAAATGATAAAAATTAGTTTATAGATTTAATATAACTAGATTAGCATGTTTATAAAATAAAGTTTTTAAAAAATAAAAATATATATTTTTAGACCAATTTAAAATCATCAGATTTCAGAGCCGTTTGACAAGTTTACAGATCCATAAACATGTTACATCGATAAAAAAAAAATTTGGAGATTAAAAAAAACATTCAAAAAGATATATAAATCCATAAACATGTTACATCGATACGTATAGAACGACTTATGCTCATTTTGTAGATCTCTGGTACGCATTCCAAATTATAAATCAAACACTCTAATAACCGGCTCTTTAGGCTCTGCTCGATCGCTTCATTCAATTTCCAATGATACGTTATTATATAAGGATCCGTCCAGCACTAATGCAAAACTAATGTGAAGTCTTATGCATTCTTACGTGCGAAGTACTGCATAAAGGATTCTTGTTCAAGGCAAACTCGAGAATTGAGCTTTAATGTATATGTGTCCGTGCTTCCAAAAGTTACAAATATTAGAAACTTTTATATACTATATTTATACTATATATTTTTCAAAAATTTTAATATTATATATTCATTATTGAAATGCTATTTTTTACGAGATGTTTCTAGTTAAACGTGATAATGGTTTGGTTTTTCGAAAAAGTATATTCTAAAACTTCAAAAAAAAAAAAAAAAAAAAAAAAAAAGCAAACAACAACAACAAAGGGAAGCAATGAGTCTCCATGCTTATAGCAATATTGAATATTCACCTCATAATTCAATGTAAACATATATAACGAGCCTTAACATATCAGGTGTTTTTAAAATTTTCAAATATATAATGTATTTTATTTAAAATTTCACTTATATTCACATGGTTAGAGATCCATTAAAGGAGACATTGACCAACTTATGAAATGACGAAATGACCAATGTGCCTAAGCCGTGATATAATTTAAAGCTGATTTACTCAAAGCTAAATTCACATTCAAATAATATAAAATTTTATAGCCTTAAAAGTACTAAAAAATTCATTAAAATGTGAATTTTTAACTATAAATTCAGAAGTAGGGCATGGACGTATTCATTATTTTATAAAAAGGTTGTTAATCCCTTTAACAAATTCATTTTGATATAAGTATAAGTAAAATTTTAAGTAAAATATGTAAATATATTTAGAAATTTTAAGAGTTAGTGCACATAAGTAGAATTAAGAATAAAATTCATAAGTATCTACGAAATTTATCCTAAAATTATTTTTGATAACATAATAAAAATGTGTTAAACGTAATAAATGGTTTGGTGTTTTAAATATGTGTTTTGAAATTACAAAATCAAAAGTAACATTGTCCTCCATGTTAATGGCTTGTATTGAATCTCATCATCCATGAGTCAATATGTACATATGTACTAGTGTTTTGAGCTTTCTTCTATTTTTTATTTTTTATTTCACTTTTATGTTGGCTTATATATAGGGTGTGTTTCTTTATTCTTAAAACTTTGCAAGATAATTTTTTTTTTATTTTTCACAATTATCCTATTTTAATTATTTCTTCACATTTTCATGGGTATTTTTATGTTACAATCATCTCAACATTGTATTACAATTGAACTCTAAGACATTATGATAAATTTCTAAAAATATTATTCAAAGATCTACAATATTCTTAAATTTTCCTAACAATATTTCCTAATATTCTGCTGGGTGGACGCTCTCACAAAGCTGAGGAGAGTAACGTCGTCAACTATTGCACCTATTGCATAATGCCATAAAAATGCAGCTATTGTGTTTTGAACCAACGACACCCAGCGCGATAGAATCTCTGACCACTAAGGCAATTATTTCTATGCAACAACATATATTACTAACTTATTATTTTAATTTTATTTTCTTTATCTCTGATCACTAGTTAAATCATATTATTTTAAATCATATTATTTTTTTTATCATTCTAGAGACTTTTGTACTGAAAAGTTTTTATCAAAAATTTTTGTCCCTTTGAATGTGTTTGTAAAAGTAAAAGGGTTCTAAAAAATTTTCTCCACTTTCTTGGAGTCTCTGTCAATGCGCTCTGATCCATTAAAATTTCAGTGCACCCTGTGCCACTGCCATCCGCCTATACCGATCATGATCTGTGATGTCCATTCAAACGGTGGAAATTTTACAACTGAACTCCATCTCATTTTTACGTTTTCGCCCCTTTTACGGCTCAACCCAAAAAATCGGGGAGAGAAAGCGGAATCTGGGAGCATCAAAGAGAGTAGAAAGAGAGAGATCATGATTTGTTTGGCAGCAGAGAGAGCATAAAGTTAGAGAGACCGAGGATTTGGGAGTTCCTCTAGGCAACAAAAAAAAAAAAAAATTGCGAGGGGAGCACGGTGATGGACAGGCTTTCCCAATTGCGCGAGAGCTCGAGCTACCGTTATTCTCTTCTTCACTGTCGGTGAACACTAGCCGTCGTCTGCCATTGCCTAGCCGGTGCCCGACAATTTCTTCTTCTCTGCTGCCGATAGAAGCCGCTGCTTGCCCCTGCACCAACGTACCAACTCGCCAGATCCATACAGCGTTGCTAGTCATCTCTTCCATCACCGACGAACGCCAGATCGCCCTCACTATCACAGGATTTCGCTAGATCTGCCGCACGACCATTCTCCATCATTGTCATCGCACGCTTCGATACCGAATGGCTACCTACTCCCCACCATCCCCCTCTCCATTAGCGTCTGTTCATGCTGCCGATCTACGCTTTGGCACCGCCATCTCACCGCTGTCGGCGCACTTTCGGCCGCCATCAACCATTTCTTCTTCTTCAGATTTGTCCGGCTCCCCCTCAGGCCCCAGTCTCGTCCAATCTCTCCTTTTTTTTAATCTCATCTGATACATGTGGCGAGATTGTAAATATTTAGGGGACTTCTCTAAAAATCCATCGCATTGAGTGGACGACCAAGATGTGCTGCACGACAATTGGATGGGAGATCGGCATTTAAATTTCAATGTGCAAGGGCCTATGGAATCATTTCTCACTTTTAAGCCATCTGTTACACAGGGTGTGTTTGGTTGTACACAAAAAAAATTCAATAAATTTTTTTAAATTTAAAATTTTTAACTTTCTATAATTATTTTATTTTTTAATTATTTTTTTATATTTCAATTATTTTCACACGACTACTTATACAATTAATTTATCAATTTTAATTTTATTCTCTTTATATCTCATCATTATCCTATTATATTATATAATTTTCTATTAACTTGACAATTTTTACCATGATAATTTTTCGTCAAAATTTTTTATCTTTAACGAAACACACCCATAATAAAATATCTTAATTAACTATCTATTTTCAATCATTTTTTATATTTCTAAGAAGAATTATTTTTTATATTTTAATTTTATTCTCCTTAAGTTTAATTATTACTCTTGTTAAATCATATGAATTTTTTTTTCCAGTAGCAAGCATACTAAGGGTGTGTTTGGGAAGTTGTAAAACTTTTGATGAAATGTTTTTTATGTAAAAGTTGTCAAATTAATAGAAAATGATGTGATATTGTAGGGGTAATGATGAGAAGTAAATAGAATATATTTAAAATAAATAGGTTAGTTGTATTGGTAGTTGTGTAGAAATGATTGAAAAATAGGGTTGTTATATAGAAATATGTGTAAAAAATAATTTAAAAAAGAGTAGTTATAGAGAGTGAAAAGTTTTAGGGTGTGTTTGGCAATTGACAAGGATGTAGTTGTTGTGTTTTGAACCAAGGACACCTTGGACGTGATGGGACAAATTCCTGACTACTAAGACAATACCTCTGTGGCTATTTTTTCATATTTTTATATAATTATTTTATTTTTTAATTATTTCTATGCAACAGAATATACTACTAACTTACTATTTTAATTTTATTTTTTTTACTTAGGTTACTTTTATTACATTACATTATTTTTTCTTATTACAGATGCTTTTGTACAGAAAATATTTATCATTTTGACTGTGTTTGGAAAAGTAAAAAGGTTCTAAAAATTTTGCTCCACTCTCTTGGAGTCTCTGTCAATGCGCTCTGATCCATTAAAATTTCAGTGCAGCCTGTGCCACTGCCATCCGCCTGTACCGATCATGATCTGTGATATCCATTCAAACGCGTGGAAATATTACAACCAAACTCCCTCACATTTTTACGTTTTCGCCCCTTTTACGGCTCAACCCAAAAAATCGGGGAGAGAAAGCGGAATCTGGGAGCATCAAAGAGAGTAGAAAGAGAGAGATCATGATTTGTTTGGCAGCAGAGAGAGCATAGAGTTGAGAGAGACCGAGGATTCGGGAGATCCTCTCGGCGACAAAAAAAGAAAAAATTGAGGGGAGCTCGGTGATGGACATGCTTTCCCAATTGCGCGAGAGCTCGAGCTACCGTTATTCTCTTCTTCACTGTCGGTGAACACTAGCCGTCGTCTGCCATTGCCCAGCCGGTGCCCGACAATTTCTTCTTCTCTGCTGCCGATAGAAGCCGCCGCTTGCCCTTGCACCAACGTACCAACTCGCCAGATCCACACAGCGTTGCTAGTCATCTCTTCCATCACCGACGAACGCCAGATCGCCCTCACTATCACGGGATTTCGCTAGATCTGCCGCCCGACCATTCTCCATCATTGTCATCGCACGCTTCGATACCGAATGGCTACCTGCTCCCCACCATCCCCTCTCCATTAGCGTCTGTTCATGCTGCCGATCTACGCTTTGGCACCGCCATCTCACCGCTGTCGGCGCACTTTCGGCCGCCATCAATCATTTCTTCCTCTTCAGATTTGTCCGGCTCCCACTCAGGCCCCAGTCTCGTCCAATCTCTCCTCTTTTTTAATCTCATCTGATACATGGGGCGAGATTGTAAATATGTAGGGGACTTCTGTAAAAATCCATCGCATTGAGTGGACGACCAAGATGTGCTGCACGACAATTGGATGGGAGATCGGCATTTAAATTTCAATGCGCAAGGGCCTATGGAATCATTTGTCACTTTTAGGTCATCTGTTACACGGGGTGTGTTTGGTTAGACACAAAAAGAATTCAATAAATTTTTTTAAATTTAAAATTTTTAACTTTCTATAATTATTTTATTTTTTAATTATTTTTTATATTTCAATTATTTTTACACGACTACTTATACAATTAATCTATCTATTTTAATTTTATTCTCTTTATATCTCATCATTACCCTGTTATATTATATCATTTTCTATTAACTTGACAATTTTTACCATCATAATTTTTCATCAAATTTTTTTATCTTTAATGAAACACACCCATAATAAAATATCTTAATTAACTATCTATTTCAATCATTTTTTATATTTCTAAGAAGAATTATTTTTTATATTTTAATTTTATTCTCTTTAAGTTTAATTATTACTCTTGTCAAATCATATGAAGTTGTAAAATTTTTGATGAAAAGTTTTTTATGTAAAAGTTGTCAAATTAGTTGAAAATGATGTGATATTGTAGGGGTAATGATGAAGAGTAAAGAGAATAAATTTAAAATAAATAGGTTAGTTGTATTGGTAGTTGTGTAGAAATGATTGAAAAATAGGGTTGTTGTATAGAAAAATGTGTAAAAAATAATTTAAAAAAGAGTAGTTATGGAGAGTGAAAAGTTTTAGATTAAAAAGGTTTAACTTGACAACTTTTGTAAATTGACAAACACACCCTAAAGTGCTCAAATCGCGAAGAGTAGGACTGGCCGTGAAAATGACATCAGCAACTACTTATTTCGGCACGATTGCAAATTCAGTGATCCACGATCTCTAGCAGTCCATCAGCAGTCGGTAGTTCTACATCTAATCCTGACAAAATATTTAGGTTGTGGGTTTTGTATATGCCTTCTTATAAATTTTTGATAAATGATCCAACATTAGGCACTTTTTTACAAAATTAGAACTTAGAAGAATTCTCAAATATACCTATTTATTTTGCCCATAATTTCTTTTATAATCATGGATTTTCAAATATTCCTTTCATATCTATGAATTTTATCCTTCATTCCCCGTACCTATTTCTTTTATAATAATGTATTTTCAAATATTCCTTTCATATCTACGAATGTTACCCTTAATTCTCCGTACCTATATCATCATTGTATGTTTGTTTGCCGCATGCGAAATTTTCATTTTTAAAAATTTTTTATATTAACAAAATACCAAAACTACCATCGGCTTCCTCATTTTGCATCTTTGTCCATCTAAATAATGCATTGTTGATACTTCAATTTCGTCTTTTGATGAACAGCAACCAACGGCGATGATTTTGTGGGTTTTCAAATCTAACGATGAAACAAATCAGATTGAAGCAAATGATGGCAAATCAACACTGGAGATGATGTCGGAGATGAGGAGGAAAAGAGTGGCGTTCTAAGCAGTGTGGTGATGGGTTTGCCTATCATTAGTAATGAAGAAGATGGCTATGACGGCGGCAAAAAAAGGACTGGCTATAATCATCATTGCAAATGATGAATAGGGGAATAAGCAATGGATATTTACAGAAACATTCCTAAAATTGCAACATAATCTCCCAAATTAAACTTAAAAGATAAAAATTTTAAGGACCGGAACTCATTGACCTCGACCAGCAAAAATTTTCAAATTAAGTCCATAATAGCTTTATCCAAATCAACTAGATCGACAACACAGTCAGTCGCCTCAAAGAAGACAACGCCTGCAAGTACTCTGGTAGCTCATATGGGTCGTCCACTACTGCCACAACCACATCGTCTACCGCCGTGACCTCAAGCCCGAGAACCTCCTCCTCGACAATAATGGTAATAAGCGGTGTTGGAGATTGCAAAGCTTGGCACAGAGATCCACTTGGATTCCAGTTCCGCTTCAGAATTTAAAACGTTGTTCTCTTTCGCTTCTTTGGCTTGATTAGCATCACAAACCAAATTGTCATTTTCTTGAACAATTATGTGATTTGCTAATACAACATGTTGTTATGGTTCAACTGTCGGATTCATGAAGGTGGTTGGAGTATCAAAAAATCTACAACCAAGATCTAAGACCGAGGCTTAAGGACATCACATGGACATGGTCCGAAGAGGAGCGGCTGCTGATTCATGCTTAGGTCCCTCACTTGTTCCTACTGGCTTGCTATATTTCTCTGCTATATTTCTCCACTTAATTTAGATGCATGCCTAAGAAGAAGATGGAACGCTGTTGCAACAAACAAGATATACCAAGGCATATTTGTTATTTTTAGTGCAATTAACAAGCGTTACTCTTTGCCGTCAATTCATGGGTAGGAAAGGAATTTAAGAAAAAAATGCATAGACATGAAAGGAATATTTAAAAATCTATGGTATAAGAGGAATTAGAGGAAAAATACATAGGTATATATGGGAATTCTCCACAAAATTACTTCATGAATCAGAGTTGTTTGCTCTCGTGCTTATGGTCTTTTACGTAAATTTTTTTTATGAATATTCATATATTACACTATCTCAACCACTATTATAATCAAATATTCATATATTACACTATCTCAACCACTATTATAATCAAGTCATGATATATTCTTACAACTTTTCTAACAAATATGGCACATGCATCATAATGATAATCTGAATTTTTCTAATAATTTTTTTTAAATATACAGCTGGTGGACGCTCCCCATAGAAATATGGAGAGAATAATGCTACCACAACTGCTCCTCCATTGCTTTCATGTGAAATGCTGATGCCCAGCATCAAAACCACATCCCTAGCTCAATGTGGCGTACGCAAGAACACTGAGGTGCACCTTTTATGTAAATTATACTTATGCCAATAGATTAAATTTTAACTTGTAAATTTTGAAAATGTTTCGTATAATAATACTAATATTGTCAAATACATCCTTTCTGTTGGTCCCGAGTTTATGGCAAAACTCAAGAGGGGAGAGGTGAATTGGGTTCTTAAAAATTCTTTTTGTAATTAGAAACTTAATCCCTTGTAAGTTTAATCCCCTTGATGAAACGTGCTATGAAATAGAATGAGAGGGTGCAAATGAAGTATAAAATGCAAGCAATCGAACAAAATAAGAGGCAACAATATATAGTGGTTCGGGCAACCTTCCCTACTCCACTCTTCCAAGCATACACTCGTCGTGTCTTGGGTTCCACTATTGTATATTCAATACAATATAGAACACCCGCTTTTTCATAGATTCTAGCTCTAGGGGACATATACAATAGTCACTTGTTGGTGAGACCAACTCTAATCAACTAAATCTGATTTGTTGGTGAGACAAACTCAAACTAACTCCCTGTTTTGCTTCGTCTTGAATTCGGTCTCCAACACCGATTCAAGGTAGCAACACAAAAGGAAATAGACAAAAGAGAATTTACACTTTACGACGTGTAATTAATCAGCTCCAGAAGCTCCTTATCGTGTGAAGAAGATGATCTTGTAAGCACACTTGAAACAGTAGCACTTGAAGCTTCAATAGTTGTTCAAATGATTTCAACACTCTTGAATAATAGAAGGTGTAAGCTCGTCTCCTCTTTCTTTCCTTCTTCCCTTCTTGTTCAAGCTCATACTTTAATGATATTTATAAAGGAAAAAGATCTAACCGTTAGAGTAGAGATTAACGTGTGTCTAATGTTCCAACGTTTGAATTTTCGACCGTTATAGGTTGAAGTCGCAAGTGGAGTCGACTTGGGATGGGTGATGTCGACTTGGGTTGCGACTTCGCTTTGTTAAAACTTACTGTCTACTTGCTGTCCAGAATTTTGCCTTCAAAGTTGCAGGTGAAGTCCACTTGGGTTGAGACTTCACCCAAGTCGCAAGTGAAGTCGACTTGGGTTGAGACTTCACTTTGCTGTCTGTCTGAAGTTGCAGGCGAAATCGACTTGGGTTGAGACTTTACCTAAGTTGCAAGTGAAGTCGACTATCAATTTGTCTACCCCCTATTTAAGTAAACATTTTCATTCCAAAATTTGGCATTTCATAAATAATGCATGTGCATATTTATATTTCACATTCATGCCTTAAATCTTCATTAGATGGTACGCTAGCTAGGCGACTATCAATTCGCCGGCTTTTGGGCTTGTATTAGTGACTCAGTCACATTAGAGGGGAACTTCTTATACCTCTAAAATGGACCTGTACCTTTGTGTATTATGCATCATACACATGCTAGCATGATTTCAAGAAATAATCACTTTCATCATTCTGTTCTCTTTTCAAATTGAGAAAAATTGCACACTCATCTATAAAATGGGTTAATAAATACATTTTCCAAACCACATTATGAGGACGACCACGCTTAAATAATATTGAAAAATATCAGAATAAAATGAATTGCAAATCATTTAATCATTTTTAAAATAAATCATTTTAAGGGAATGCTTGCTTACCTTAGAATGTCAACTCGTTTCCTCAACTTTTTCTATTCCTTTTCCTAAACAAGTGAAAAGGATTACCTCACATATTTGCATTACATATTTTTAAGATTTCATAATTAATTTAGATTATATATTTCATTCAATACCCATGTTTACTGTATTAAATGAAATAGAAATTAAAAGTAACATGCGAAGATCTAGAAAAATGAGTTGTAAATTGTAATATTGTGAAAACTTTCCAAAAACTTGCACAAAGCACTTGCATTTTCCCAATCATCATCTGTGGAACAATCTTCATGCACATAATTAGGATCCATGTCAGGCAAATGTTCAAATATTTTTTGAAGCTCAAAAGCACTATTCGACATTAAATATATCGAATTCCAATGGGTAACAACATCTAATGTACATTGTAAGTTCTCATGGTACTAATACATTGAAAAGGCACTTAGACAAATATTTACAATAACCATATAATAGTAAAAGTCAACAAATGTTTTCTTCGTAAAAAATAGTGATGATAACTTTGAGTCTCTTGCTGGTTGGAAATTTGATCAAGAAGCATGTAGAAAAGCTTTAACATTGATGATCATCACGGATGAGTTCCCATTTAAGTTTGCTAAAACAAAAAGGTTTAAAAAGTTTTGTAAACTCTTACAACCTCTATTTCAACTTGTATCGAGAACAACAATTGCTAGAGATTGTATTGAAATATACAATGAAGAGCGAAAAAAATTGGAAATGGTACTCCAAAAACGAGTTTAGAGTGTATATTTTACTACATATATATGGACTTTAATTCAGAATATCAGATATTTATGTCTTACTGCACATTACATTGACAAAGACTGGAAATTGCAGAAAGAGATCCTCAACTTTTGTCTTCTTCCTGCACAACACACTAGGGAAGTAATTGCGTAGTCATTAGAACTTCATTTGAAAAGTTAGGGTATTAAAAAGATATTTACCATTATTGTTGATAATGTTACTTCTAATGATGTTGTTGTGAGAAGTTTTGGAAAAAGAATCGGTACTTTATTAGGAGATGGAGAGTTTTTATATATTCATTGTGCTGCACACATTATCATTTAATTATAGGAGAGAATTGCTGAAACAAAAGATTCTATTTATTGAATTTGAAATTCTATTAAATGAATTAAGAGCTCTCTAGTAAGGCAACAGAAGTTTCATGAAGCACTAGAACATGAGGGGCTTTCAACAAAAAACACTGTATGTTTAGATGTTGTTATTTGTTGGAATTCGATATATTTAATGTTAAATAATGCTTTAAAGTTTCAAAAAGCAGTTGAATGTCTGACATAAATTCTAATTATGTGCATGAAGATTGTCCGACAGATGATGATTGGGAAAATGCACGTGCTTTGTGCAAGTTTTTGGAAAGTTTTCATAATATTATAACTCATTTTTCTAGATCTCTATATGTTACATTTAATTTCTATTTCAATGAGATTTGTAAGATTGAAAGATTGTTAATTTGTCACATGTATCAAATGTTTGCTAGAGGGATATAAGGAGAAGAATGAAAGATAAATTTGATAAGTATTGAGATGCTATCGATAAGTTGAATATGTTATTGGTAGTTGTTGTGATTTTAGATTCTCGATATAAGATGCGATATGTTGAGTATGTTTTTAATAGATTTGGAGAAGAAAAGACTAGAAAAGGAATTGAGAAAATGAAACAAATATTATACCATCTTTTCAAGCTATATGAAGATGAATATGGTACCGATAACTTTTTTAGTGGTGAAACTCAATTAGAAAGTATAATTGAAGATCTTATTGTGTTTGGTGAAGATCCGTACTATAAACATCTGGAGGAGGAAGAACAAAAGACATACGCATAATTAGGAGTTGATCGTTATTTGGAAGAAGTGCTACCACGCGCAACGTTAGATTTCGATATTTTGGGCTATTGGTCTACTTCTAGTTATAGAGTATTATCTCATTTAGCAAGAGACACTCTTGCTATTTCAATTTTTAAAATTGCTTCTGAGTTAACCTTTAGCACTGGTGAACATGTGCTTGATTCACGTAGAAGTTTTTTTACAGTGCGCCTTGTTGAAAGGTTGATTTATGTTCAAGATTGGTTGAGGTCATCTTCAAAACCAATTATAGTTGAGGAAGACCTAATATAGCTTGAGGAAACTAAATCGAGTATTTATAGTGAATATGATAATTTTTATAGTTTGATTCTTTTTTTATTTTCTAGATGGTAGATAATGATAACATTCTAATTATTTTTGTAGCACTAGTTGAAAAAATGATGAGTTTTGGGATGTCTGCTATTCTATTGATACGATTACGTGTTGACGTAATTTAAGAAATTATGAAGGTATTTTTGTTACATTTTATATTTTTTATATCTGCATCATTTGAATTATATTCGATACTTGATATAATGTTGCATAATGCATTGTTTATTGCGTGCTGAATTTTTGTCCCAATGCTTCTAATAGAAACCTGGACACTACACTGAGGAATTTCAAATTTTAAGGGAGAAATTTCAAGATGTTGCAGAAGTAAACATGTGGAAAGTGACCAAAGCAGTTAGAAATTCTTTTACTTCTCTAGTGTAAATTTCAATTAGATCTTGTTAATGAGAATGGGCTATTCCACAATTTATTATTGCTTCCACTATTTCATTTGTTTTATCTACAAGAAACTACATAGAAAAAATAAAAATGATATAAGTCAATAGAATCATTTTTTAGTTTTAAAATGGGCCAAATATTTTTAAGCCTTGTTTTAAGTATGTAGAAAATTCAGATGTCATGTTGGGAATCCATGTTTACCATTGAATTTATAGTTTTTCTCCGTGATTTTGAGGAAACTTAATATATTAATTATCATTGAAGGTTTTACAGGTCATTGACATGATGGGCAAATATGATGAGGGGCAGAAGAGTTCAATAAGAAATTTCTAACTGAAGTTACAAAAGATTCAACTAGTGTTGGAGAATTTATACTTCCCTTATTGTAACTTTTGTTATGGTAGATTATATATTTTGTATTTGATTATAACATCTCTGTCTTGATTATCATATTCAAATTATTTAAAAGCCGATTATGGATTGTTGTGGTTCATAATGAAAATAGTCTATTGTTTCATTATTGAGGTTTTTGGCCAATATTTCTGCTTTAATGACTTATGAATCTCAAATTCAGTAAAATTTTTTGGCAATTTTATTAAAAAAGTTTTGAATTTGTTTGTAATTGGGCAAATTAGGTTGAAAAGTGTGTTTAGAGTTGGGTTGGGATGAATTAGGTAGGGTTTGAGTTGGGTTGGGTTGGAGGCTTTTAAAAATTAGGCTAGGTTGAAATGAAAATGGGTTAGAATTGGGTTGGCTTCCAATCCAACCCGCGTGCACCCTTATTAGCAAGTGATGTTGAAAAAAATTACTTGATGTGTAATTATTTTAATTATTGATTTGATAATATTCAAAAATATAAATACACTTCTAGTTATAAACAAAATTTTAAAAGCTACTATAGCGAGGCTAATGGGAACCATATCTGCCAAAATATTAGTGAAACCACAGTTTAGACCCGTGTTCCTTCAGGAAATCCACTCTACACATGACATTTATGGTCGGTTTTTTATGAAGACAAAAAAGACCTTCTCACCACTTACTACACATCCTTTGGTATAACTTGGTATCTTTATGTTCCAATCATTTCTTACATTTTTTATATCCGAAATTTTTATTTTATTTACTTTTAGTCCAGGGCCTTGTTCAGTGCTTTTATTTTTTTCCCGTTCTTCTAATGGTCTTTAGTCATTATTAAGCCGCCTCCACCCTGGGTCCACAATTCTAGACCTTTTACCCCTTGGTTTTTAAATTTTTTTTTTTTTTTAAACAAAATTTTTTAAGTCTCATACGAAGAAGACTATTAAATTCATTTGTTTGAGTTGGAAGTTGTGTAGAACGAAGATACGCATAGGTCTCATTTAATAAAAATGTAAAATTAACTTGATAAAATTATTTAATTTTCATGTTAATTTCAAAGTTATTATTTTAACATCTAAACTGACTAAAATATTATTTTTGTGTGGATGAAGATTTTGTAAATTATTAAAATATTCTAATGCATCTATTAACGAATCTAATTTTTTTTATTTTTGTATAATCTACATATTTCATATATGTTTAAGAAGCAATGGCTTATCGCAGGACTTTGATTGAAATGATTTTCTGTTACATAATAAAACCAATAATATTAGATAATTTAACTGGTTAGATTTTAACTTCGTCATTAAGGTTCGCCTTCTTGAGTACTCGTCCTTACCTGCTTCTAGAGGTAGAATTTTGAATATATTATTTCATTGAATGCTTGCAGGGGATGGCTGATCGATGCTAAATTGGTCCGGTAGCCATAATTTTGATGATGTACAGTTGTTTGAACTTGTGAAAACGCATATCCAGCAATAGTCCTAAAGTTCGATTACTTGCCTCTCCCTCCTGTCACTCAACGCCACTGGAAGAAAATGCCTGTAATTCTATCCCGTTTATCTCCAAATGGTCATCAAGAGATCATTATTTTTATGGAATTCGATGATTCAGGCCTCCGCCAGAAATGGGTCGTTTGCGAAATCTCTACATCTTTACTCATCCATGCTCAGAACTGGAGTCCATGGAGACCATTTCACTTTCCCATTCATTGCCAAAGCGTGTGCCAAACTGAATGCTTTGCGAGATGGCATTAAAGTCCATGCTCATGTGCTCCTTATGGGTTTCCAATGGGATGTCTTTGTGCAGACCGCTTTAATTGATATGTACTCTAAATGCTCCAATTTAGCGGCTTCTCGCCAGGTGTTTGATGAAATGCTGATTAAAAGCGTGGTTTCTTGGAATTCTATCATTTCTGCCTACTCCAGACAATTCCGAACTGAAGAATCGGTTTTGATTTTTAAACAGATGCAGATTCTTGATGTGATACCAAGCTCTAGCACATTTGTGAGCCTCCTATCGGGTCGTGCTGGTTCAGTTTGTATACTCCATCAAGGCTTGTCTATTCACTGTTTTGTGCTTAAATTTGGGTTTGGTTCAAGTTTGCTTGTTTCAAATGCTTTGATGAGTATGTATGTGAGGTTTGACCAAGTTGACATTGCTCATTCTGTGTTCAATTCTATGGAAGAAAGATCAAATGTTTCATGGACAACTATCATTGGTGGATATTTGAGGCTTTGTGATTTTGGTGAAGTTTTCATGCTTTTCAACAAAATGCGAGGAGAGCACATAAGTCCGGATTCCATTGCATTTGTAAATCTCCTCTCTTCTTGTGCCCAAATAGGAAGTATTCTTCTAGCTTCTTCAATTCATGCTCTCATAATAAAAAGTGGTTGTGATCATGAAGAAATGGTCGCTAGTTCCCTTGTGAGCATGTATTCAAAATGTGGTGATCTTATTTCAGCTAAAACAACATTTTCTTTAGTACATGAGAAGGGTGTATCCCTATGGACATCCATGATTGGAGGGTATGCTCTTAGCGGCAATGCAAGTGAAGCCATATCTCTATACGAGAATCTTTTGACAAAAGATGTTCAACCAAATGAAGTGACTATAGCTGTTGTACTTTCAGCTTGTGCTGACTTGGGTTCCTTGAGCATTGGAAAAAAGGTTGAACAATATGCAAAAGCTAGAGGTTTTGGATCTAACTTGCAAGTTCAGACATCATTGATCGACATGTACTACAAGTGTGGATACATAGAAGAAGCGAAACAGGTATTTGATGGGGTTCAAAATAAGGATGTGGCAGTTTGGAGTTCCATGATAACTGGCTATGCAGTTCATGGAAAGGGTGAAGAAGCTCTTGCCCTCTTTGAAGACATGCAAAGAGATGAGGGCCTTAAGCCAGATGCCATCATTTACACTAGTGTATTGTCGGCTTGTAGCCATTCAGGGCTGACAAAAGAAGGATACAAGTATTTTTATAGTATGTATAGGAATTATGGCATTGAACCTAGTGTGGAGCATTACTCCTGTTTAATTGATCTTCTTGGTCGAGCAGGTCACTTCAGTTTGGCTTTGAAACTTGTCCATGCGATTCCCCTTAAAGCATGCGCTCAAGCATGGGTCCCATTGCTGAGCGCTTGCAGAACCCACTGTCAACTTCAAATAGGAGAGTATGTTTCTAGGCATCTCTTTGAGTTGGATCCTTCTGGCATAGGGAATTACATCTTAATGGCTGGCATGTATTCTACAGTTGGGAAATGGAAGGAAGCAGAAGAAATAAGAAGATCGATGAATGACAAAGGATTGGTGAAAGAACCTGGCTGGAGCATGATTGAGGTCGATGGTCTCCGTAACATTTTTCTAGTCGGTGATAGATCTCATGGTCGATCAGTTGAGATTTATGAGAAGTTGGAAGATTTAAATAGAAAACTTGGAGAGGCTAGATATGTTGTGGAAGCCCAATGCATGATTTAG
Organism: Annona cherimola; assembly: GCA_030490835.1. Lineage (NCBI taxonomy): Eukaryota > Viridiplantae > Streptophyta > Magnoliopsida > Magnoliales > Annonaceae > Annona > Annona cherimola. The sequence continues at coordinate 87,484,954 of CM059975.1, read as the reverse complement.
AGAGGGAAGAGGAGCTTGCTTGTACAAGTGAAAGGTTGGCTGTGGCATTTGCTTTGCTGCCAACTGCATCAACCATTACCTTGAAGATTATTAAGAAGCTCCATACGTGCATGACTGCAATCCCTATTTCAGATTTGCATATAGGATCATTGGCGATTGGTGAGAATCTGATCGCAAGTGATGGTACCATTTCCAGCTTTATGATTCATTTAAATGTGGAATTTGCTCGTGGGAAGTTTTGGTGTCACTTTAGACCAGTTATGAGTTATGAACGCCTGTTTTAGATGTTATGTCTGCATATTTTGTGTTTTTCAAAGCCCGCTCGGCCTGTGTATGTGAAATTTGTATGGGACGCTTGCTAGAATTTGATTTTGTGATGCCACCATCGTTTTTGGTGTCAGGATTGGATATTTTGTATTTTACAACACACAGTGGCTTCTCACTTTTGTATATGAATTGGGCAGGATTAAATCCACTATTACAAATAATAATATTTCAAGAATTTGATAAATGTGAATAGATATAATATAACTTAGGTTCAAAGAACCAAATAATAGCATGGATAGGCATACATTGCTACTTAAACTACAGTTGTAATTGTCATATTATTTAAAATCGAATGTTTTGGCAAGTTAAAATCATTTTTTGTGATGTTAGTGGCATGTTCCAAGTCATATAAGATCTTTGAATTTGAATCATCATCCCGAAGACAGCTTTTTCAATTTCCAATATAATTTTACCTGTTCACAATACAGCTTTACTCATTTATAGTACATATCATTACATTCTCATCCTAAATATAGATTTTATCCAAGAATCTTATATGGTTTGGAACTTGATCAAACTAAAATCATCCAAGTCAAGCCTCAAGTAGACTGACTATATTTATTTTTTTACTTTTTGCTTTGTATACTTATTTATTTGAGTGTTTTAATCTATAAATTAAGTTTTATCATTTTGAATATGTGTATTTTTTTAAAGAAATTTAAATACAAGGATATTTTAGCCTTTTTCAATCGTTGAAAATCGTTATCATCATTATGAGTTTTTTTCCACCGAAGTAGGAAAGCAGCCCCATATAGAAAAAATATTTTAAACAATTTAGAGACGGAATTAATATCATTGAAAATTGAAATTGTTATATAAAGCAAACCATTGTCATCTTGGTTTGGTAAAATACAAAATATATAAATCCAAAAAGGCCAAATATATATTTATGTAAATGGAGATTATTGCTCCAACTTAGATTCAAATCTCATATCTCACGTACATACACGCATGTCAAACTATTTAGCTTTGCAAGAGTTGACAACATTCTTGTATATAAAGATTACATATATGCTAACATAAAAATGAAATGAAAAACTAAAAACAGAAAAAAGTTCCAAACACTAGTACATATGCATATATTGTATATGGACAAAAAACTTCAATACTCGACGAGATTTTTGCAAATGTATCTACAAAGTTTAACCAATATTGCATATGTGTTTCTAAGTTTGCTGAATTTGCAAATATGCCCATAAATTTTGTATAAAATTGCAACTATGTCTCTTCTATTATGATGTCATTAGATTTTTTATGTAAAATGATGATTTTTCAAAAATTGCCACCGATTTTTTAAAATTCAAAAAAAAAATCTACAAATTACTAAAAATTGTAAAATCAAATACATTTAGATTAATCATTATATTAAAAATTTTTTAAAAAATAAAGAAAATGATTTTTGCCACCCAGGTGCACCGAAGCTCAATACACTTTGGTGCACAAGATAACATCCCTATTATATAGTCCGAATTGACTATGATGCTTTCACGAGAAGTGGTATTACAACTATGTGAAATTGGCTTTTACGTGAACAAAGACCTCCAATTATCATTTTTTTAAGGTTGTGTTTAGTAATATTAAAAAAATATTAAGCTAAAATTTTTTACTTTTTCTCATTATTTTATTTTTTAATTATTTTTTAACATCTTTCTATAGAGAATATGTTGCTCTAATCCATCAGTTCTCGCCTGCAACAAACTGCAACAAAAATTTTTGTAGCATTTGATTCAAAGAAGGGGCCGGCAACACGATTTGTTACTGACGTTTTTTTTTTTCCTTTTTATATAAAAAAAGCTTCCTCCATAACCTGTTCATTTTTATCCTCTTGTTGGCTTCTTAGCTGTTGCCTTTAGTTGTCAAGGTTGGAAAGTATTTCTTGAGTGGTGAGCTTAAATTGATGATATTGAGGCCCTACACTGACTGAAGTATACTAGGGTGGCATGTTTTCATGTTGGTTGGAAAGTATTTCTTGAGTGGTGAGCTTAAATTGATGATATTGAGGCCCTACACTGACTGAAGTATACTAGGGTGGCATGTTTTCATGTTGGTTGGAAAGTATTTCTTGAGTGGTGAGCTTAAATTGATGATATTGAGGCCCTACACTGACTGAAGTATACTAGGGTGGCATGTTTTCATGTTGGTTGGAAAGTATTTCTTGAGTGGTGAGCTTAAATTGATGATATTGAGGCCCTACACTGACTGAAGTATACTAGGGTGGCATGTTTTCATGTTGGTTGGAAAGTATTTCTTGAGTGGTGAGCTTAAATTGATGATATTGAGGCCCTACACTGACTGAAGTATACTAGGGTGGCATGTTTTCATGTTGGAAATCTAGAGCGTTGCGAAAGGTGCAGTTTCTGGTTTTGTTTTGTTAAATCCATTGTTTTATGCGGCTGGAGTTTGTTCATGATATGGGCTTTTCAGTCTTTTGACAAATAATTTATAGATTGTCTGTCTATTTAATGTGAGGATTTTTTTTAAAATGAAATTTTTTTACATTTTAAAGGTAATTTCTTGCATTGTATAACTTTATTTGTGAGGGAATTTTCGTCATTAATTTTTTAAAATTAAAACTGAAAGTGAGACGTTGGCAAATTATGCAGGTACAGACGTAATTTTTTAAAACTAATGATACACTTACAATTTTGCCCAAAATATGTAGGAGATGGATGCAAAATATTCCCCAAAAAAAGAAAATAGGTTTGCAAGTCCAAATATTTCAAATCTAGGGTGTGGTGGGACGTGTTTTAATATAAAAGTTTTTTGAAATGTAAAAAAAAATGATATGATATAATTAGAGTAATGATAAGGAATATAGATTGAAAAATTTGAGTATGAAAGTTTTTTTTAGATGTTAATAAAACACCCATATGAAATCAGAAATGTAAATAAAACAACAATTTTCTTTCTCTAGGCTTCTTTCAAGTAAATTTCCATCTTCTTTGCAAAGGAAAAGACTTAAAATAATTATCATGTAACTAGTAAAAAAAATAAAATGGTCTCAATAAGAATAGATTACAAAAAAAAATTTAAGTTAAGACTTTTCGTTTTCTATAATTATTTTATTTTTTAATTATTTATTCATATCTTATATAACTAATCTACTTTTCAATCATTTTTACACAACTGTCCATTAAACTAATTTATATATTTTAATTTTATTCTCTTTAGTCATCATCATTACATCTATTATATTACATCGTTTTTTTCCTTTCACAAAGTTTTACATTTAAAACTTTTTTTGGGTATATTTAGGAATGAGTAAAACTTTTGATAAAAAGTTTTGAAAAGCAAGAATTTAAAATGATGTGATATAATCGGGGTAATAATGATGAGTAAAAAGGATAAAGTTAAAATAGATAAGTTAGTTGTGTAGAAATGACTGAACAACAGGGCAGTTGTACAAGAAAAGTGAAGAAACGATTAAAAAATAGTAACTATGCAGATGAAAAGTTTTAGATTAAAAAGTTTTAACTTGACATTTTTTTACACATTGCTAAACACACCCTTTATCAAAAAATTTATTATTTTCGAAACACACATAGATGGTAAATTTAAAAATATAAAAAAATTAAAGAATTTCTTACAGTGGACTCAAAGTCAATCATAAAAAAACTTTAAGGATCAAATTGCCACAGTTGTACCATTCAAAACATACAATGATCAACTTAAACCTATTGTCAAAGGTGCATCAAATTTAATGAAATAAATTACAATTTAGTTCAAGGGAAAATGACTGGCTTAGAAATTAGAATACTAAAATTAGAGATTTCGAAACATGAAGAAATTATCTCAACCAGCTTTGAAGGACATAATAGACTTAAAGCACCCGACTAGCTGTTGAATCCTTGATCCGAATTCATTATGCCTTTATGAAAAAATATAGCAACTAGTGAATATTATAATACAAATATTCCTTTCATATCTATGAATTTTATCCTTCATTCCCCGTACCTATTTCTTTTATAATAATGTATTTTCAAATATTCCTTTTATATCTACGAATGTTACCCTTAATTCTCCGTACCTATATCATCATTGTATGTTTGTTTGCCGCATGCGAAATTTTCATTTTTAAAATTTTTTTATATTAACAAAATACCAAAACTACCATCGGCTTCCTCATTTTGCATCTTCGTCCATCTAAATAATGCATTGTTGATACTTCAATTTCGTCTTTTGATGAACAGCAACCAACGGCGATGATTTTGTGGGTTTCCAAATCTAACGATGAAACAAATCAGATTGAAGCAAATGATGGCAAATCAACACTGGAGATGATGTCGGAGATGAGGAGGAAAAGAGTGGCGTTCTAAGCAGTGTGGTGATGGGTTTGCCTATCATTAGTAATGAAGAAGATGGCTATGACGGCGGCAAAAAAAGGACTGGCTATAATCATCATTGCAAATGATGAATAGGGGAATAAGCAATGGATATTTACAGAAACATTCCTAAAATTGCAACATAATCTCCCAAATTAAACTTAAAAGATAAAATTTTTAAGGACCGGAACTCATTGACCTCGACCAGCAAAAATTTTCAAATTAAGTCCATAATAGCTTTATCCAAATCAACTAGATCGACAACACAGTCAGTCGCCTCAAAGAAGACAACGCCTGCAAGTACTCTGGTAGCTCATATGGGTCGTCCACTACTGCCACAACCACATCGTCTACCACCGTGACCTCAAGCCCGAAAACCTCCTCCTCGACAATAATGGTAATAAGCGGTGTTGGAGATTGCAAAGCTTGGCACAGAGATCCACTTGGATTCCAGTTCCGCTTCAGAATTTAAAACATTGTTCTCTTTCGCTTCTTTGGCTTGATTAGCATCACAAACCAAATTGTCATTTTCTTGAACAATTACGTGATTTGCTAATACAACGTGCTGTTCTGGTTCAGCTGTAGGATTCATGAAGGTGGTTGGAGTATTCAAAAATCTACAACCAAGATCTAAGACCGAGGCTTAAGGACATCACATGGACACGGTCTGAAGAGGAGTAGCAGCTGCTTCATGCTTAGGTTCCTCACTTGTTCCTACTGGCTTGCTATATTTCTCCACTATATTTCTCCACTTAATTTAGATGCATGCCTAAGAAGAAGATGGAACGTTGTTGCAACGAATGGGGTATACCAAGGCATATTTGTTATTTTTAGTGGAATTAACAAGCGTTATTCTCTGCCGTCAATTCATTGGTAGGAAAAGAATTTTAGAAAAAATGCATAAGCATGAAAGGAATATTTAAAAATCTATGGTATAAGAGTAATTAGAGGAAAAATACGTGGATATGTATGGGAATTCTCCACAAAATTACTTCATGAATCAGAGTTGTTTGCTCTCGTGCTTATGGCCTTTTCCGTAATTTTTTTTATGAATATTCATATATTACACTATCTCAACCATTGTTATAATCAAGTCCTAATATATTCTTACAACTTTTCTGACAAATATGGCACATGCATCATACTGATAATCCGAATTTTTCTAATAATTTTTTAAAAATATACAGCTGGTGGACGCTCCCCATAGAAATATGAAGAGAATAATGCTACCTCCAGTGCTTTCATGTGAAATGCCGATGCCCAGCATCGACACCACGTCGCTAGCTCAATGTGGCATACGCTATACCACTGAGGCGCACCTTTTATGTAAATTATACTTATGCTAGTGGATTAAATTTTATTACAGTAGTACTTATAAATTTTGAAAATGTTTTCGTATAATAATACTAATATTTTCAAATACATCCTTTCTGTTGTAAAACACCCCTGAACTTTTAACATTTATACATTGCTCTTAAGTTGGCATGAGACGCCGACATGCGTGTAATAGCCGTAAATATCTAATAATATAATACAATTTAATTTATGAACATTAATGACGAGCGTTGGCGGGCAGGCATTAGCAAGCAGCAACACGCTTTTAAAAAGCACCGCACAGCGAGAACGCACAGAGAAAGCGATATAGAAACAGACATTGTCTAGTTGAGATTTACAAGAAATCTTGCGAGATTTTCCGATCTAATCTAGTAAATCCCTTCGTAGGTATGCCAATTAAGTAAGTGAGAATTTATATGTTTAATTGTTGAGGAATGGACGAGAATTTTAAGTTTTTATAATTCATCCACTTTTCTCCAAACTCTATAGATTCGCTAAATTTACAAAAAGAAAAGTATTAGGCAAATCTATATTAAATAAGAAACCCAAATATGTGCCTAGAGAAAAATTCCGGATTTATTTAGGCAGTTTTTACAACTACCGAATGTTGATAGAGATGGGTGAAAACAGAGGAGAGAGAAGGAAGAAGAAGAACTGTAGCAATTTTGACTTTTTGAATAAATTTTTCAAGAAAACTACCCATGAATTTATGATTTTGCAAAAAGGCACCTATTTTGAAGAAATTATAGGAAAACCCAAATCTTGTTAGAAAATTTGCAGGAGATATTTTAAAAAAGATTATTACAGAATACCCTCTTGACTTGTGAAGGAATTTCATAACAAAAGTTTTAGAAAATTACAAAAAACCCCTTTCGAATGAAATAGTTTTCGAACATGCCTTATATTAGTCAATGTTGTTAAAACCGGACCGGACCGGCCGGTCCGACAGGTCCGACCGAGAACCGGCTCCAATCCCGGTTCGAATGGGCGCGGTTCGGTTCAATTGCAATAAACCGTTCAAACCATTGAACCGGCGATCGAACCGGATGTCGCGGTTGGACCGTATTCGACCGGTTCGACGGATAAAAAAGAAATCGACGTCTTCGGCTCCTGGTCAGTCGTCCTCCCTCGCGGCCTCACCCCCAAATCGGCGACCCTGCCCTAGCTGATTCCTCATCACTCGCCATCTTCCCCTCGTCCGACCGGCGTCCGGCGACCAACAGACAGCGACCTCTATTTCCGGCGATTAGCAGGGTAGCAGCAAATACCCATTACCCACTGCTGTCCCGATGACCGATCGCCCTCCTCTTGTTTTTCCCCCTTTCGACCACGAAGAAGAAACCTACTGTGTGCTCTGTCCCCGTCGTCAGCTCGCCCGACACCTGCGCTTGCCCGTTCTTTCGTGCTTGTCCGCCCGCACGACGCCCGCTGCCCGTCGCCCACTCACACGACACCCACTGCCCAGTCAAGACATCGACGCAAAAGGGCAGAAGCAGAACTGAGAAATCTCGAATGGCAAAACGCAATGGACGAAATGGATTGATACAACCGGAGGCGGCGGGGTTCGACTTCGAGGCTACAAGATTGATACAACCGAGGCTACGGGAGTGATACAACCGATGTACGAAATGGACGAAACATGGTTTAGTACAAATAAGATATAAAAATAGAAAGTTGATGGATAGTAATGCAGTCTACTCCTTTAATTTATTTTAAAAATTTTAATACAACTATCAATCTAAGTATATTATGTGTATTAAGTTTTAGTAATTTTAAATATTTTTAATTTTTTTAGTTTTTTAACATTTTAGTAATTTAAAGTATTAAAATGCTACTAATTTTTTAAAATAAAAAATATTTAGATTTTCAAAAATAGTAAAACCTAATACATATATTAAATATACTTAGATTAATTTTTTCATGCATGTTTTGTACTTATATATATTATGGTTCTTAAAATCTAACATATATATTTAGAATTTATAAAAATATAATTTTATCAATATATTTATTTAAAATTAAAAAATATTTTAATATTTATGATATCATAAATATGTCATGCTGATGTCACTAGTTCGAACCAGACTAGTTCCTTTACCAGTTCAATCACTGGTTCGGTTCTGACAACATTGATATTAGTTAGGAATTCATGAAATAAATAGAAAAATATAATTTTGACCAAATAAAATTATGAGATATCTTGGAGAGGTCATAAATGAAAATTTAAATAATATTTATAAAAAATAATAAAGTGAAATAATGAACATGTTGTGCTGCAATTAGGAAGAGAGACTTGAGACTACTTCAAGAGATTAAAAAAAAGTTTTATAAAAAAAGAGATTAAAAAGGAGTTTAAAACCTTCTTAGAGGTAAGTAAATTTTTATTAAATCATGAATTTAAAAAAATAGTGTTGAATATTATGATTTCCTATGAAGTGTAATTATTCACTAAGTTTGTTAAATTGGTTTATTTAAACATAAGTATGACTATTTTAAAGTTTTCTTAATTATGTTAAGCAATGAATCTAAGTAGTGTTGTGATACCCAGACCCAAGTAGGTCTATAAATATGATACATGTATTATTTAAATGAATTATGAATGATTTATGATTTTTATGATTTAATGATATTTTGCAATTAGGGTTACGATTAAGAATGGTGATTAAGATTAATCGTCGTAGCCCAATATAAGTCAATATGACTAAAGTGGCTTAACGAAGATTGAGAAATGCTAATGTGTCATGAATAATTATTTTAATTATCATGATTTGATTTATGAAAATTAGAATGATAAATATGAAATTAAGTTGAAAAAATGATAGAAAATTCATAACTTGACACCTACAAGGTGGATTGAGATGAAATTTGAAAGACAAGCATATGACTTTGGGTTCAATCTTATGGATGAAATGGATTAAGAAAAATGTGATGAGATTAGGATGATATTTATTTATTTTCATCCCAAATCCAAAAGTTAATTTCAAATGGTTATAACTTGAGTTAGAAAAGTCATATTATGACGAAAATTGAAACGGATGGATAAAATTATATGCTTAACGTTATGGGAGGGTTGGATTAAGCTAATTACTATGGGAATATGCTTAATTGAAAGAAGGTGCATAGCTTTGACCTTGCACACTATAAAGTACCATAGCATTTATGTAAAAGCAAGTGGTTTAATAGTTTTGTTTAATGCCCATGAGAGGTGTCAAACGGTGGTGCTTTGAGCTAGATTTTTTAGATTAATTTAAGGGCTAAAATACTTGAAAAATTAAGGAATTAAATAAATAAGGAAAAGGCCAATGGAGCTAGCTCAAAGAGGCCACATATGTGGCATGAGGAGGGGATGTCCAAGGGGATCTCTACTTGGATTTTTGATTTTTAATTTTCTAAGTCAAAACGTAGTTAAGCCAAGGGAGAGAGGGCATGTAAATGCACATAAATGGGAGTGACTTGGTGCCCAAGAAAGCCACCCCAAGTAGCCATGTGGACATCCAACTTAAGAGAGCTAAGTAGCTCATTTAAGAGCTTGGATTTGGAATTTTGAAAATGGGATAATTGCATATTTTACTTAGATGTGAATTAGCCAACACATTAAGGGATAAGGAGGCATTGAATTACCCTCATGTGATGTGGCAAAAGTGGATCCCAGAAATAAAAAAATTATAAATATATGGGAGCATGGTACATGGGACGTCCATTTGAAGTTAGAGAGAGAAAATTCTCTCCCAAGCAAGGCAGCAAAAAACATCCCAAGGCCAGGCAAGAAAGAAAGAAGAAAAAGGAAGAAAAAGAAGAAGAAAAAAAGAGAAAAAGGAAGGAAGAAAAGAGAGAACTCAAGCTTAGAAAGTTTGGAATCAAAGTTATGCAGATCCAAGTAAGTATATCTTGAGTTTTGGATTCTTTAAACCAAGTTTTCTTCCCTCTATGTATGGGTCATGAATTTGATCTACAATGAGCACTGAAAGGATGATTTATGATGCTCTTAATTTGAGTATTGAATGAGAATTGAAGGGAAAGAATGAAATCAAAGATTCAAAAGGGCTAAATGGAAGTCTAGGGTTGATTATGGGTGAATAACCTATCTTGGACTTTCTTAAATCCATATGAGAAATTTCTGTTTTGAAGTAATATCATGATTAGATTATGAATCGTGATATAATGAATTATATATATGGATTTGGGCATAAACTATGGATTTTAAAAAGGATGGGACTTAGGGTTACGTATAATGACCTGATTTTCATATTTTATGATATATATGATGCATAAATTAGCTTAGATAATTTATAAATGGACGTTCAAAAGGGCTTGGAAAGATTTGCCATAAATCTGATTTTTGGGGCATATACATAAGAACGTCCAAATGGGCGTGAAAAAGGGTATCCTACATGCCTTGAGATGTTGCTATTTTGGAAGCAACTAATATATGAAATTTGAACATATGATATTACCATAAATTTGAGTTAAGAAAAGCATGATTAGTTACTGAAATTTATGGATTATAAATCTATTTTTATTTAAGTATCAAAAGAGGTGTTGAAAGGATGAAAAACGTGGTCCTAAACATTGCTGTTTTGGAACCGCAATGATGAATGAATTATAATTCCGTAATTAAACACCAAATTATATGCCAATTAAGGAGTTTAATCATGCTGAATTAGGATGCAAGTTGCTGTGTTGAAAAATTTTGAGAAACACATAATATATGCGTTTGTAACATGAGTATATATGAATGGTTATGTATGATTGAATGATAAATGATTTATATCAATTGCTAAAATGTAAAATTATAAGAATATGTAATGCAATACATGATTATGTTGTTGTTTTGATGATTAAAACATAACTCAAATTTTGAGATTAATGTATAAAGCTAAGACATCAACTATGTGCTTAAAAAGGAGCATTGACGTATGCAATGTGAAAAATAGATGAAAAATGATAAATGGAAGGGATGAACCCCCATATGATGATAAATGAATGTTTATCATGTGTATAATGAATACCTTACATATGAGTTTAGGGCATGATGAGAAAAAAATGCTATAATGCACAAGTATGTGCCATGTACACATACCCGACTTGGAGTTCAAGTGGGTTATATATATAATGAAGTATGGGTTGGGAAAACTAAGTGTATGCAAGCAAATGAAAATGTTATGAATACAATATCATTCTTATGTATTTAGGCAAAGGCTAAGCAAAAGCAGATATGGAAAGCTAAGGTGAAGCAGGTAAGCAAGCGGTCTTCTAAATGATTTTTGCTTTATCAAAATATGATAAATGATTACTAATGATGTTTTAAATGTTTTGAACTATTTTACAATTGATTGATGAAATTATTTCCAAGTTATTTAAGGATGATCATTCCTTTAGTTCAATGTGTTGAAATACTATTTCAATTATGATAAATGTTTCATGTTATGTTTTATCAAATATTGATAAAAAATTATGCTTTAAGAAGTTATGAATGAAAAATCATGCTAGCATGTCAAGGTTCATGATTATGAAAGGTTCATGTGCACAAGCATGAGGCCCACCTCAATGGTGTAAACAGACTGATTGTCCCCCTTTGGCCGCGGCCAAGTTGCCAAGAGAGGCCTAGGGCCGACGGCGCCTCCTTGGATTGGGGGAGACGTTGGAGACGGATGGTTGCCTAGCTAGCTTTCATCCTATGATGTCATGATACATTGCATATTTTTACGATATACCCATGACGGGTATAAGGAGCGTATTTTCATGATGTATCCTCGAGAGGGTATAAAATTGCTTTTCATGATATTTTAAATGAAAAGTGTTGCTTGCAAAATAAATTGCCCGAAAATCTATAGCTTGTTTATTGAGTTTCGACTCACATTTTATTTTCTAAACCCAAAGACAAGTAAAAGGAAGGAGGAAAGGAGCATAGGTTGAACTTTGAAGATCGATGAATTTTTAAAAATGCCTGTATATGAATCGAAAAGGAATGATTGATGAATTTTATATGACCATCTTGACGTCTTATATGAGAAATATTTTATGTCATGTGGTTATGGATGGAGAAATTTTTTTATGGACAAATACTAAGGTATGTTGTTATCATATTATGATGGCTTATTGAGTTGAGTGATATAACATGTAAATATCAGATGTTATAATGGCCAAAAAGGGCACTTGATGGAAATTGAAATATGTTAAATGATATAAATTCTTAAGGAATCAAGAATAAGTGGATAAATATTCAATAAATCCCGCCGTGTGACAGGGCAACAATCATGATCACGTTTACTAATCAATAACGGTTCCGGAGTAAGGTCAATGTTGTGACACTTGGGCTGGGGGGTGCCACAAGTGCATTTGATCATAACGCATGAGCATGATGCATATTTGGGCTTGCCGCCAAACAGAAAACAATATGGTAGTACCTGGGTAGAGACCCGAAGACTACAAAAGAACATGAATTAGCTCTCAAATGTGTAGCATGGCGACGTAAGCACAAGCAAATTGACAATGCCCACAACGGAAATGCATGAATTAGAGTGGACATACGCTTGCTCAAGCATAAAAGTATTTAACTTTTCATTGATTAGAGCTTGTTGTGAACAAAAGGACAGTATACTGTTATTTATTTTTAAAAAATGAATTTGAAAAAAAACTATTTACTTACTGAGCTTCTAGCTCACATAGTTCTTTTTTATTAGAAAAACAGAAATATAATGCTAAATTAGAGCCACCATCAATACGGCAAAAAGGTGAAACTAGCAGAGCAAAGGACAAAGAAGTTTAAAGTTATTAAAGTTTTCATATAATTCTTATTTATATTGATAATGGACACCAAATATGTATAATGAAGTCATGGGGAGTAGAGTTGAGATGTATTAATTAAGATTTATATGGTTTTAGATCTTGGTATCTATTTTCATCTTGGGAGATTTAATTTATCACGGTATTCTCAGCTTTGACATAATAGACCACGTTACAAAGTTAATAAGAAAGAGGATAACATTTCAATGGATTGATGATTATGAAGCTAGTTTTTAGGAACTTAAGCAAAGGTTAGTGAAGGCACTGATTTTTGCTACCCCTACAAGTGGTGGAGGATTTGTTATTTACAGTAATGCTTCTCAAAAGGGCATTGGATGTATATTAATGCAGAATGGAAAGGTGATTTCATATGCTTCTCGAAAGTTGAAACCTTATGAAAGGAATTATCCCATTCATGATTTGGAACCAGCCGTAGTAGTGTTTGCATTGAAAATTCGGAGACATTATCTTTATGGGGAACAATGTAATGTTCACGTAGATTACAAGAGTTTAAAATATATTTTTACTCAAAAAGAGTTAAACATGAGGCAAAGGAGATAGTTGGAATTGTTGAAAGATTATGATTTGATTATCCAGTATCACCTAAGAAAAGAAAATATCATAGTTGATACTTTAAGAAGAAAATCAAATAGCAATTTAGCTACTTTAATTACCGATCAGGAGAAATTAATTAATGACATGCACAGATTGTCATTAAAAGTTTGCCTCAAAGAGTCAGTGTATCAATTAAATCAAATGCAGGTAAAACCTTCTCTATTTGAATAGGTCAAAGAAGAACAAAGAACAGATGGACAAATTCAAAAGATAAAGCAGAAAATGGCAGAAGGGGTTATAAAAGGATTTACAATTGATGATGAGGCTTTGCATACCCAATGCAGCAAAACTGAGAAGACAAATTTTAGAAGAAGCTCATTATTCACCCTATACAATACACCTAGGGAGTATATAGATATATGAAGATCTTAAAAGAAATTTTTAGTATGAAGAGAATGATAGCAGAGTTTGTAGCCCAATACTTAACATGTCAGCAAATCAAAGCTAAACATTAAAAACCTACAGGATTATTCCAACAAATTGAAATACCATAATGGAAGCGGGATGAAGACACTATGGATTTTATTGAGGAATTACTAGGACTGTTACAGGAATAATTCTATTTGGGTGATTGTGGATAGGTTAATGAAGGTTGCACATTTTTTACTAATCAAGACCAATTATTCTACAAAAAAGTTAGCCAACCAGCATTATAAAGAGATAGTTTGATTACACGGAATTCCTAAACTAATTACTTCTGATCGAGATATTATATTCACTTCAAAGTTTTGGCGCAGTTTACATCAAACAATAGAGATGAGATTGAAATTTAGCACAACATTTCATCCACAAACAGATGAGCAAACTGAAAGAGTAAATCAAGTAGTTGAAGATATGTTAAGAATGTATATAATAGATTTTGGAGATGGTTGGGATAAATATATGGCCTTGGTGGAGTTTCTATAACAGTTATCAAGCTAGCGTTAAAATGTCTCCTTATGAAGCTTTATATGGGAAACCTTGCAAAACACCATTGAATTAAGATGAAGTTAGAGAAAGAAAGATGATTAGGCCAGATATTGTACAAGAGACTACAGATAAAGTGAAGTTAATTAAAGAAAGATTAGTTACTATCCAAAGTAGATAGAAAAGTTATGCAGATCTAAAGCAGAGAGAGTTAGAATTTTCCATAGATGATAAAGTGTTTGTAAAAGTATCAACTATGAAAATGATTATGAGATTTCCCAAAAAGGAAAAGCTCAGCCCTCGTTATCTTGGACAATATGAAGCTTTAGAGAAGTTGGAGAAGTGGCTTTTGAATAACACTACTGTATTATCTGCAATTTTTAGATTGCAACCATAAGTATGTGACATATATAAATGAAAATTTTGAGTCATGAAATTAATAAAATTAGAATTTTATTAATAGCCTAAAATTGTAAAGTAAGAAAAGAGAGGATAAATAAATAAATAATAATAAGTTAGAGTGTTAATGTTGAATAGAATAATAATAAAATGTATTATTTAATTTTAGATTAATGAATGAATTTCAGTTAAATGATTTAATTTAAGTAATTAATTGATTTAAATTATTTAAATTGATGAATGACCATGATTTAATAATTTTAAACATATATTATGAGTTCAATTCATAAGATTTAAAATAACATGATTTATGACATATAGTTAATATGGATATTTACAAAAAACATTAAAAAAATAATATGAAGGGTAGTCGCACGTGTGTACATGCGGACTACTTTAAGTGGGGCCACATAAGGCAACCCTTTTCTCTCCCATCGCACGAACAGAGAGAGGGAGAACGAGCAAGGGAGAGAGAGAGAGAGAGAGAGAGAGAGAAGGAGAAGAAGAGAATGAGAAAGAGAAGGAGAGGAGGGAGAGAGGAGGAGCCAGTCGTCGCATCCATGCCATCCATCCACTCCATCACCGACGCTAGCCATTGCCGCCGTCCAACCCATCTCCCGCCGAAAATAAGGAAGATGAGTTTTTGTTAATTTTTAAAATTTTCTTTCCAAACTTGGAAAAATCATGAGACTTTTGTTTAATATGGGTAGATCTATAAGAATGAAGGGAAAAAATATAGAAAATAGGATGAAAATTCGGATTTGTGGCTATGGGGACTTAGGGTTTTGAAATTTCTTCCTAAAATGGGTAGGAATCATGAGAGTTTTAGTAGATTCATGTAAATCTTCATGTTAGGAGCCGAATACTGTATATGGAATGTGAAAATTGAATCCTATACATGAATACAAAATTTCAAGAGTTGAAAAGCTTTAATATTTTTGCCCCAAATTACTATATAATGTATTTAAATGATGTTGGGATGTATTATTTGTAAAATTACATGTATAATCTTGGATAGGAAAGGAAATTTAAAATTTCCCATCATACCTTGAATGTGAGGAAGCCATAAAATTGTGGCCTAGGTATAGGGCTTTTATACTATTTATATATGGGGTTATTTATAAATAATTTTGAACCCATTCGAATGTTGAAATAAGTGGAAAAAATAGGAGCAGGTGGATATATATGTTACGAGTATGTGTTGTTGCTTGTAAACATTTAAGTTTTGTAATTTAATAATATATGAACATGGATTTAGATCAAAATATGTAATTCTTGAAGTAAAAATCTAAATATATTGATAAATGAAATTAGGTAGTTAGGAAATTTATATGGAGGTATGAGATTTCTTCTAACTAAGGGTGTGTTTGTTTAGGGCAAAAAAGTGTCAACTAAAATTTTTCAATCTAAAACTTTTCACTCTCCATAATTATTCTATTTTTTAATTATTTTTTCACATTTTTCTATACAAACTACCCTACTTTTCAATCATTTCTACACAACTACCCATACAACTAACCTATCTATTTTAACTTTAATTCTCTTTACTCCTCATCATTACTCCTGTTATATCACATCACTTTCTATTGATTTGACAACTTCTACTCCAAAAACTTTTCATCAAAAGTTTTACCTCCAACCAAACACTCCCTAAATGTGTTCGGGGTGAATTTATATAATTTTGGTATCTAACGAATATAAAAAAAGAATGAATGAATAAGTGACAATTGTATGACATATGTATAAATGGTTGGAGGGTTAAAAATATTAAACTTGTTATATATAAATCATGTGAAAATGAAAGGGAGTAAAATCCCTTAATTTTAAAGCTTAAAATCCTCTCATCTAATCAGCCAAAGTTGGGTAATGTATGGGTGATGAATTTAGGTTTAAAGATGGCTCATAAATGATTAATTTTGATTTTAGAAGCATGATATAAAATTTATTTGTAATAAATGGGTAGTTAAGCAAAATTGTAATTATTAAAAAAATATATATATATATATATAAGAATTTCAAGTAAGCCTAAATGAAGGTTAAATTTAGACAGGAGCATAAATGATAAATTTGACTATAGTAAATGGATTATAATTATCATTGAAAAAAAGTATAATATATATGAATGATGAATGGAATGAAAATTATAAGCTAGATAAATGAAAGAAAAGGGAAGTTGGGGAAAGGCCCAACTATTAAATTGAGATTATAAGCTTGGATATTAATTTTAGGCATTCAATTATTGTATTTATATAATTATGGATAGTTTAAATATTTAGATGATGAGATATTATATGTTAAGTTATGAGTATTGAAGATTTAAGTAAAATAACCTAGTTAATGGGTTGTTTGACAATGAAATCAATTTAATTTTATTTAGATTAACTCATATGCTTTATGTAGAAAGGAAATAAAATTAAAATGAAGCGAAATAAATGATGCACTTCGAGCACGTGAGAGAGTTAAATAAGAGTAAAATTGAATGAATTATGAAATTAAGGAGCATGTTGGGTAATTTAAAATATCAAGTTACTTAAGTTATTTTTCAATGGACAATTAAGATTTGATGGTTATATTTTGAGGTGAAGTGAAAAAAACTGTAAAGGTTATTTTAAGTTCAAATGGTTTTACAATATGAAAATGTCATTATATATCGAGTAAAAGGTCTATTATTACATATATCAAATGATCTTAGTTGTTATTAGATAGTTAAATTGAATTAAACGATTGAGATTTTAAAGAAAAAAATGTAAGTAATAAGGAACCCAATGAATGTATTAATGTGGGTGACCCTATTATGTATAAATGAGATCTAAGTTGCGATAGATGAATTTACTATTTGAAAATATAAATCTTATGGAGACAAATTGAAAATGAAATATACTAACATTTAAGTTGTACAAATAGTGGTAAAAGCTATACTAAGCTTATATGTTCATTATGTGTTATGTATAAAGTTAAAACTGGAATTACAATTTTTAGTTAAGTATTAAATGTAAAACTGATGCAATTTATAAGCTTATTCAAATGTAGGTTAAATGTGAGATGGTATAAAGGTTTAAATAGCTTGGAAAGTAAGAAATTTCTGATTCAGTTTAAGTTTGGGTGTAAATGGTATTTCAAAGGTAGTTAACTTGTAAGGTTATGGTTCATCCAATTTGAAAGTGTGGTTAAGTTAAAAAGGAGTTAGGAACTTTGGATAACGAGATTTCAAGTTCATGAATACTTGAACTTCGTGTCCAAAGGTCTCGAAAAAGTATATAGTTAGATACATAATTAATCATGGAATAAGTATGTGTGATGGGCGAAATAAATACTTAGATGTATTCTTTGTTGGCTATAATAGGAAAGGGGTAAAGGATAAATGAAGAAAAGTATAAAAGAAAGATGGAGAAAAGCTAAAGGAAAAAGGTAAGCAAGTCCTTCGAAATTATATTTCAAAAGAATTTTATGGTAAGAAAATCCATTTCTTTCCATTTTATGAAATGATATTTGTCAACGGATGATTATACTATTTTTCTTTTATGTGTTTGAATTGTGCACCTTGAAATGATAATTTCTAGTTTATGTTATGATGTCATACATATTTCCTCACAATGATCATGATTCATGGTATACTTGAATACATTAAGTAACCCTGCGGGGTGAGCCAGGAGGTGATGTTTCCGAGGAAACTGAGCCCAGTCACCTGACCTCGGGTCTTAAGGGTGGCGCCAGAGGTGTTTCAAGTACCCTCTGGAGTTAAGCAGGATGTATATGATTCATGCATTGCATTGTTAAGTATGTAAGATCAGAAAGTTATGATAGATGGATGATCACTTGGTAAGTGTCACATGCCAAACAAGGAATAAGTCATGATGTATATACGCACTCATTTCATGAAAAGAATATAAGAAGTTTATATTTCCAACTAATGCAACGAGTTTTGGGGAATTATGGGTACTTTAATTGCTTGCTTACTGAGTATTTTAAACTCATTATTTTCAAATAACCAGTAAATGTAGATGATACAGGGTTAATAGAAGAGCCTAGTGAAGATATGACATCTCATACTTTCGAAGTATTTGGAGCTTTAGAATGTAATTGTTAAAATTGTAGGTATTAAATTTGTATTATGTTAAGATTGATTAGTGTAATATATAGCCTCTTGTGTGAAGTATGATTTAAATAAGGGATATACTAGATGAATTTAAGTAGATGTGAATGATTTAGTAGAAAATGTTAGATTATATACTGATTATCAGGTTTTATATTGCTCAAACGTCTTAAACACAGATGGCATGCTGTTGAATTTTAGTTATAAAAAATGGAACCAATGTAGGTTAAAAGAAAAAAATTCAAACTAATTTTCCAACATATTAGGTAAAGCTTCCGCTCGTATAAGGATGAAGGTTTCACCACTTAAAGACCTGTGGAGTAAGGTTAGTGCCCTCCATTGGGTTGGGGCGCTACAACTACCACCCTCACTAGCTGCAGTATATAATATGTTTCACATTTTTATATATGTGTCAGATCCTTCCCATGTGCTTACAGCAGATCAGTTGTCAATTTTAGATAAGTTACTATTGAGGAAAACCCAATCAGAATACTGGATTTCAAGGAGCAACATTTATGGAACAGAGTAATAAGATATTTTAAAGTGCAATGGAGTAATCATGGAGAATTAGAGGCCACTTGGGAGCTTGAAGATGGTATCAAATAAAAATATCCAGACTTATTAGATTAAGTTTCAAGGACGAAACTTATTTTTTAGTGAATGAAGTAATAGCCGTAAATATCTAATAATATAATATAATATAATATAATTTATGAACATTAATGGCAAGCATTGCCGAGCAGCAATGTGCTTTTAAAAAGTGCGGAAGTTCCGCATGACGAAAATGCACAGAGACAGCGATATAGAAACGGACGCTGTTGAGTTGAGATTCACAAGAAATCTTGCGAGATTTTCATATCTAATCGAGTAAATCCCTCAATAAGTATGCCAATTAGGTAAGTGAAAATTTATATGTTTAATTGTTGAGAAATGAATGAAAAGTTAAAGTTTTTATAATTCATCTACCTTTTTTCAAATTCTATAGATTCGCTAGATTTACGAAAAAAAAGTATTAAACGAATCTATATTAAATAAGGAACCCAAATATATGCCTCGAGGAAAATTTTGGGTTCGTTTGGGCAGTATCCACAACTACCGAATGTTGACAAAGAGGGGTGAAAATGGAGCAGAGAGAAGGAAGAAGAAGAACCGTAGCAATTTTGACTAAAATTTTACAAAAAAACCTCATGAATTTATAATTTTGCAAAAAAGTACCTATTTTGAAGAAATTATAGAAAATCCAAATCTTGCTAGAAAATTTGCAGGAGATATTGCAAAATACCCTTTTGACTTGTGAAAGAATTTCATAATGGAAGTTTTAAAAAATTACAAAAAAGTCCCTTTCGAATAAAATAGTTTTCAAAAATGCCTTATATTAGTTAGGAATTCATGGAATAAATAAAAATATATAATTTTGACCAAATAAAATTATGAGATATTTTGGAGAGGTCATAAATGAGAATTTAAATAATATTTATAAAAAATAATAGAGTGAAATAATGAACTTGTTGTGGTGAAATTAGGAAGAGAGTCTTCAGGCTACTTTAAGAGATTGAAAAAGAGTTTAAAGGCTTCTTAGAGGTAAGTAAATTTTTACTAAATCATGACTTTAAAAAAATAGTGTTGAATATTATGATTTGCTATGAAGTATGATTATTCACTAAGTTTGAAATTTTCTTTCAAGTTGGTTTATTTAGACATGAGCATGATTATTTTAAAGTTTTCTTAATCATGTTAAGCAATGAATCTAAGTGGTGCATTGATCATAATGCATGAGCATGATGCATATTTGGGCTTGCTGCAAAGCAGTAAAGCAGTATAGTAGTACCTGGGTAGCGATCTCAGGATTACAAAAGAAAATGAATTAGCTTACAAATATGTAGCACGACTACATGTGAGCACAAGGAGATGACAATGCCTACAGCGAAAATGCATGAATCAGAGTGGACATACGCTCGCACAAGCATGAAAGTGTTTAACTTTTCATTGATTAGAGTTTGTTGTGAACAAAAGTCAGCATAGATGTTATTTATTTTTAAAAAAATGAATTTGAAAAAAAACTATTTACTTCTGAGCTTTTAGCTCACATAGTTTTGTTTTCAATGAAAAAATAGAAATATAATGTTAAATTAGAGCCACCATCAACATAACAAAAAGGTGAAACTAGGAGAGCAAAGGACAAAAAAGTTTAGAGTTGTTGAAGTTTTTATATAATTCTTACTTATATTGATAATGGACACCAAATATGTATAATGACTCTATGACGAGTAGACTTGAGATGTATTAATTAAGATTTATATGATTTTGGATCTTGGTATCTATTTTCATCTTGGGAGATTTAATTTATCACGGTATTCTCAACTTGGACATAGTGGACTATGTTTATGACACCTCGAGGGTAAGGTGTTACATTGTGCATACCAAGCTGATAAAGTTTTTGGCCTTCATGCTAAGTGTTTTAGGTTCAATTTCTCAATTAAGAGAGATTTGTCTTCCAGCAGTATTTCTTATGTATACATTGTTAAATTTACATATCTTAAGCAAGAACTATAAAAATTTATTTGTGATATTTGAATGGTAAGGTAAGAATAAAAAAGCTTGCATGGGAAGAATTAAAAGTTATTTCTTATTTGCATATGTGCCTATGGACTTGTGGATAAATTACATTTATGCTAATGACTTGAATTTTATTGCACATGTACCTTTAAATTTAAGAAAATTTTCATCTAATACTGATGTTTTATATTTTACATTCTTCAATTTTTTGCCATAAATTGTAAAGATTGTCCTCAAGTCGGCACTGAATGAATTAATTGGAGTTATCTGTGTTTATGATTGTGATCTTTTATGTAAATTATACTTAAGCTTATGTGAAACCCGTGTTATTTGAAACTTCATACAGTGCATATGTTATTTCAATAAGATTATAGAAAAATGTGTATGTTTACAAGTAGATCACATTTCAATTTTAGAAAAATGAGATTAAATTGTAAATTTAGAATAAAGAATTGATTGGTAAATTTGACAAGAGTAAAAAAAAATTTTAATTTTATAAAAGTTAAATTTGAGATTTATAAGAAAACTAAATAGGTAATTTATAATTTCATAAAGATTAGATATAAAAATAAATTTTTATAAATTTTCGGAAAGAAATTTCAAAATTCTGAATTATATAAATTAAAACTGTTTAAATTCACGGACCTTAGGGAAAAATAAAAATAAATGGAAATTTTTTTCCTAATTAGGGGCTCTAATTAAGGGCTTATATTCATCCATACTATTTTCATTAGATCTAAGCATGTATAACTCGGATGAACAGAAGAATTTAATAGAAAATACTAAATTATGTGCTCTTTAATCTAGATGAATCAGATTATGAAAAGTAGTTTACTAAATTACCTAACTTGAGTGCATCAGAAAGCGTGCCAAAAGCATAAACTCACGTCACATGCATGTACGTTGATATTTTGTTTTTTTATTTTTTTTTACATTATTACTTAGTTAATTAATATCTTAATGTATATAAGGCCATTTGAGATGAAACTTTTGGAGCAAGCCTATTTTAATATACCCTACATAATGAATGGATTAAATTTTGAAAAACATGTCTACGAGTTTTTAAAAATGAAATTTTATACCACAATATGATTTTAATTAAATTAAAATATGTACCTTGCTCCAATTGAGGTGAAATTTTATAGGTAAGCCTATTTTAATATGCCCAATTTAATGAAGGAATGAAATTTTGGAAAACATGTTTCCAAAATTTTAGAAAGAGATTTTATGTCCAAATATGAATTAATTTATTAAAAATAATAATTTTTTTTCAAAATTCCGAATGGTGCATTTTGTGAGCAATTGGATATATATTAATAAGAAATTTTTTTCATAATATATAGATACGTATATAGACAGTTATGAATTAATTTATTAATGTTAAAATCTACCGTTTAAAATATATATATTGGATATGATCATGTACATTCCGTCTGCACGGAAACTACCGTGCAGACGGCTCATCCGGCCGTTCATTTCAGCAGGTGAAATCTGCGCCGCTTGTTCCATCGTGTGTGTACGTGTAGAGGGAGACGGCGAGCCAAATGAGACTGCGCATACACGCGCTCAAAACTTCGGAGAATGCATTTTCCCGCTCATCCCTCCCATTTCGAAAACGGAGACGACGACGCTGCCGCCGCCGCCGCTCTTGAATCTTCTTCTCCGTCAATTTCTCCTTCTCCGTCGAGCTGTTGCTGCCGTTGCTGCCGTCGCTGCTCTCGAATCTCCTTCTCCATCGATTTCTCCTTCTCCGTCGAGATTTCGAAGTTCTCCGTCGATTCCAAAGTTCTGCGTCGACAGAAGGGGTCGTCTTCTCCGAAAATCCGCATGCGGATTATAACTGCGCAGCAAAAGTACTCTCATCCGCATCTCTCTGACGCAAAAATCCGCATGCGGATTCTGAATCCGCATGTGAAAAACAACACTAATGGGAGGTACGTTTGCTGCGGATTCAAAATCCGCATGCGGGTTTTCGCGTCAGAGAGATGCGGATGAGAGTACTTTTGCTGCGCGGTTATAATCCGCATGCAGATTTTCGGAGAAGACGATCCCTTCTGTCGACGCAGAACTTCGGAATTGACGGAGAACTTCAAAATCTCGACAGAGAAGGAGAAATCGACGGAGAAGGAGATTCTAGAGCAGCGACGGCAGTCGCTGGCAGCAGCAGCTCGACGGAGAAGGAGAAATTCACGGATTTTCGGAGAAGACGATCTGCGCGGATGGGAGTACGGGCTGGCGCCTGGGAAGGAGGATGGGCTGGCGCTTGGGAAGGAGGACAGGCTGGCACCTGGGAAGATGATCTCGTCCACCGCCGAAGGAGACGCGGGCAGGATTTCTTTTTTCCTTTTTTTGCTGCCGAGCGGGAAAATGCACCCAACTATCCACGTGTACGTGTAGGTTCCGCCTCCTTCGCAACACAACACGCGCATACGACCCGACGGCCTGGATTTACCCCGCCGAAATAGACGGCCGGATGAGCCGTTTGCACGGTAGTTTCCGTGCAGACGGAATGTACATGATCATATCCCTATATATATATGCATGGCAAATCACGCTGGCAACAAAGATATGACACTGGCAAATGAACGGTGGTGCATGGTAGGAGCTATCCAACATACAGATAGGCAGCAGTAACTATTTAAATAACAAAAATTTTTAAGCCAACAGCTGTACTTAATTTACAGCGGTGACACCTAAGGTAAGAAAAACCAAACCATGGTGAACAGTCAATGGAGTATATAAAAGGAACTGCCGGACATTGGTTCTGGATGGGCAGATAATATATTCTGCTAAAAAAATATTAAAAGGGCAGGTGAGAGATGGGCTAGTACCGAAGGGTGGACGATTCAAGAGCGCACATATTCTCCTCTATTGTATTTCACGTCCATCCAGGTTCTCCTTTTTAATTTATTTTTACTTCATCCTCTATTGTATTTCACGTCCATCCAGGTTCTCCTTTTTAATTTATTTTTACTTCACGTTATTTTGTTGCTGCTCATTTTTTTTTTTTTTTTTGAAAATGGAACGTAATCAAAGGGTGAATTTTGAAGGATTAATGTGAATTTCAAAATCTCAAAAATCAACTAAGACCCAACAGCTGTATATATTAATAAGCTGGATTTATGAAAATTCAGCATCTGTATTATATATATATATATATATAATTGCTGGAATTATAAAATAATGGTAGTTGTATTTGTTTAAGTTATTTAATGGATGAATATGTGATATTAGAAACAAAAATATGAACGAGATAGTAAACGAAGGAATTTTTAAATGAAATTTTTTTAAAACAATAATTACATGATTATTAAGAAACGATCAAATTTTTGTCTTAAAATATTAAGTAGGTTGAAAATTAAAAATCCTAGAAGATTAACTTAAACAGGGTAAAATGGCTGACAGAATCAGCCATAGTAAATGATTTTTAATAATTTTTGTAGATGGATTTTTGATCTAAAATTTTGATATGATGTATAATATATCGTGATTATCACTCTACCAAAATAAAATATGATTTTGGATGACATAAGTATGGTTTAAAATTAACGTGATTAAGGCTGCTCCTGATTCCACAACACTGTCCAGGACAGTGAAAATGTCAAAATAAATATAAAATGTTAATATTTATTCCTGAAATTTTTATGAGGGTTAATTCATGTAATTATAGATGTATGACAGAAATTTCAGATTTAATTACCTTGATTTGATTACGAATCAAGATTTAAAGAAAACAGTACGCCTGATTTCAGCAAATGAGGACAGTTTGAGAAATAATCAAAAATAAATATGAAAACTAAGTGAAAGTGATCCAAATTAATATATATGTTAGGAAAGAGTGTATTAAAGGATTAGGGATAGCAAATTAATGCTATTATATGTATATGGAATTAATAGATAAATAAGAAGATGGAACATAGTGAAAAGAGAAGGGCTGTTTTGGAATTTAATAATAAGTTCCAGAAATTTTAAATGAGATATTATAAGAAAAAATAGTCCTTTATGTGTATAGGAAAAGGAAAAGAAAAGGTGGAAGGTACAAGCTAATTTTACAGGTAAGCAAGTTATCTTTTGAAAATTGTTATTTTTTTTCTTGTATTACAAATGTGTTATAAATAGTTTGATTTGGATATTTTTAAATCTTGTTAAGGATGGCCATTCCTATACTCTTTCAATTGCAAAGAATATTTCTATTTATTGAAAATTGTTTGCAAATTATTTGTGCAAAATTATTTATACATGAAGTGGCATGCCAGCATTAGAATGAATGTACATGGTGCACGAGGAATAGGTCATGAGAGATGTGTAATCGGACCAATTGTCCTCCTCTAGCATGACCGAGTCGCTACTACAGGCTGAGACCGGCGGCGCCCTCCCTGAAATGGGAGTAGGATCAAGTGATGAACGTCTGGCTAGGGTTCCATCGTGAGAAATGTCATGTATGCTTGAATGCATTGCACTTTTATATTTATGAAATGCATAGAAAGGAAATGGAAAATATTTATTTACAAAATGAAAGAACTTGCTTACTGAGTATTAGTACTCATGTGATGTTTTTCAAAATTTATAGATAGACAGACACCGAAGCGAAGTACAGGGTTACATAAGTTACTGCCTTTCTTGTATAAATTTATGGAAGGTTGAATTTTGTAAAGGCAGCCGTGACTGTCTAGGAAACCTTTGTTGTAATTAAATAATTGATGAATGTGTTATGAATGTACAAAAAAAAAAAAAAGACAAGTTCTAATTACCACATGTGGAATCAAATAGAAATGGTTTGATTATCTCATCCTTTCATAGGTTATGGGTATTATGTATGAATTAAAAAAAAAAAAATCTGCCGCGTGACCAGGGCAACAATCATGTTCACATTTACCAATTAGAAAGCGATCCCGGAGTAAGGCTCTCCAGCGCCCCGGTCGGGGGCGCCAAAGCTTACAACTTGAATTTTATTTCATCCTTAACAAAATTTGAGAATATTTTTATCTGATGTCAATATTAATGTACGTATATACCCACGTAGTTTGATCGAAATTACAGATATACTTCCATAGTTTTACGAATTACATATTACCCCACATAGTTTCACAAAAATTGCAGATAACCCCCATGTTAACAATTTCCATTAAACTTAAGGCTACAAGACGTCAGTAAATTATTTGATTTTCGAAAATACCCTCCTCTTCACGCAACAGCTCCACCCTCCCCTATTTCGGTGCTTCATCTTCCTAGATGCATCTAGTAGCCGTAACTATTTTGTAACACCAACCAAAGACACAAGATTGCAGCCATCATTCGACAACTGCAGGTTCAACCATTTGGGTGAATAGTCTCCATATTCGATAACTCAAGATCATCATGGTGCGGGAGTAGCAGAAAACATGGTGCATATAACATCTGACTAGTAGGGGTAAAGCTCAATGAATTGTGCCCAACAATAACAACAAAAAAGTGCAAGCGCATATGGCATTTGACTGGTAGGGGCAAAGCTCAAAGCAGAACATGGCAAAACTCCAGGCAACATCTTCGACATGACTCTACCTTCCCAGATATGCTACAATCATTGTGACATCTGAGCAACTGGGAAGCTGAGGATCTGGGGTGCTGCGTGTATGACCATTGTGGGCCGCGTCGAAAATTAGAACAAGTATGCAAATATACGAACCGACTGCTGACACACCCTTTCCTCTTTTTTTCCCAAAAAAAGAATTCAATGCAAAGGTGTTTTGCAACTCAATCTTATCTACATCAAAGGTTTTTAAGATGTGTGAGAAAAAGAGCGTCAAAATGGAATTGACAAGTGATTCGTTCTGCATAGGCTATAAGAAAGAGTTTGGATCATCAGATGATGATGGGATTTGAATCAAGCAGTGATTCAAATCGGGGCCACAGCTGCAAGTCGGCTTCCTCTTTAGCGCATATGTGCGTGAAGGCGGGCAACCTCTGCCTCCGATTGTGTCCGTATAGGATTTGCTGTATGTAACATTTTATGGCTTCTAGTCCAAGTTCAATGCCTAACCAACCATCTCTTCAGCTTCCATCATGAAGCTAGTAATAGCAGCAGCAGCCATAGCTAGTGCAGCTGTTAAGCCCTGTTGTGGGGCCTGGTGCACTTGATCATTCGACAAAAAAAAAACCACCAGCAAACCGATAGCCATGGAAATTAATTCCAGTAGGTAGTTGTGCACTCATCCATTCCCACCAAAATCAACCATGCGCGAGTAGGGGTGTTAATGGTCATGGTTAACCTGTCAATCCGCTCGACTAACCCGTTTATAAATGAGTTTGGGTTGAAATTTTTAAATAAATGGGTTATGATCCGCCAACCCATTTAACTATTTAATTAAATAAATGGATTAGGGTTAAGATTTTATAACTCGTCAACCCGTTTAGTAACTCATTTAACCCATATAACATGTTCAACCCGTTTAATTTGTTCAACCCATTTAACTTGCTTAACTTATTAAATTTATATATATATATATAAATGTAAACTCCTTGTTATTTTCCATCTCTAAGCCTTCCTTCAGTCACTTAATTTTTATTTTTTTACTGCTGCCATAATTTCATTTTCCCATAACTGCCCTATTTTCATTTCTCCTACGCCAAAAACACTCTCTTGTCTCTCCTTGCGAGATCATTATCTACTAGAGTCCACACTTTTACGTTATTTGCTATACAACACGTTAATAACCCATCAACCGTTTATTAAATGGGTTAGGGTTGAGATTTTTTAAATGGGTTAATAAACGAATTAGGATTGATATATTTTAAATGGATTAGGATTAGGATTAGGATTAGGCTACAACTCGTCCAACTCGATCTATTAACACCCCTCTGTGCGAGCTTGCGCATGGCCAGCTCCAAAAGCAAGCTTCTAGGCATCTCTACTGCGATAGTAATTTTCAAGTTTAATGCACGCCCCTTTTGCAAAATTCAGCGGCCACCGAACATCACATTCGTCGGTTCAAAGAGCCATTTTGATGCAAATTAAGAAGCTACCGGAAGCCATTTTTTTTGTAAGTCAAATTGTATTCCCTTCCAAGCCTCTTCGCTCTTGCTGGAAGATGATGTAGGTTAGGTTAGGTCCTTTTGTTTATTATATACAAGCAAGTGTTCAGCAAAAAAAAGAAGCCACTGGAAACCAGAAACACTAGTCGCCCCCTTGGAACATTAAAAAAATGCAGCAACGTGAATTATTAGAGGGCGGAGCTGTTGCTTGAGAGAAGGGTATTTTCGGAAGTCAAATAATTTTCTAACGTCTCGTAATCTTATATGTGACGGAAATTGTTAATGTGGAGGTTATCTGTAATTTCTGTGAAACTATGCAGGGGTAGTATGTAATTCATAAAACTACGTGAATATATCTATAAGTCAAATTATGTGAGTATATATGCAAATTATCTTTCTTTGTTTGCTTAAATCCTATAGATTTTATCTGGAGAGCTGATCCTTTGCGTCCGAGCTAAAACCCCGGAAATTACGTCCGCCTGTTGGCAGCCGTTCGATTGTGCGGAATTAACGTGCATCGTTGGATCATAATTTCCTTATATTTTGTCTTTAGTCCCTGCTTAAGGACGATTTTAGAAAAAACGGAGCAACCAACTCCTTTTCCTTCCCGCTTGCCTCTCCCCTTTCTTTTCCTTCTTGTGTAAAGCAGAGATGCCTAAGGCTACCGTTGATCTGTCACTGCCATTAAAACAAGTCCAGCATCCCATTGCTAATTGGAAGAAATGAAGCTGCCTTGTAATAAATTACTTTTTCTGGTTGGAAACAATTCGAGTTCTATCTACATGGCTGTTGGCATTGTTGGTTTTGCGCATCAATGGTCGATGGTTGGCAGAAAGTAAGGCCATCACAGGATTCAAAGTTATATGTTATGCATCGATGGTTGCCAGGTTGTGCAAATTCCACGGCTACTGGTACTATTGATTTTGATGTTATGCATCAGTTAGAAGATGCAAGACGATAGCTGGATTTTTTGCTTTTAAATGCAATACAAGTTGGAGGCCATCAATCACCGGTGGGTTTGAGTTCACAGAGAGGGTTACCAACAAAAATTGCTTAGTTCACTGCTGAATTTAATGAAGCTGGTGTTGGGTTCCATAGTCAGCGATGCAAGAGACCTGCTCGCTATAGGTGGAATGAGTGATTTGCCTAAATTTCTTAATACCGGAATTGCAAATGGTGATGCCATTAGATGAGGAAGATTAGAGATGGCTGCCATTTTACTAGGGCACTAGTGTTAGAGTATGTTGGGTTGGAGAAAAGACTGTCATTGAAGAAGACAATAAATGGCGGCAGTGACAGATCTTCCGGTTGTTAAGGGCATCTTTGCAAGGAAGCGGAGAGAGGAGAGAGGAGGGGAGGAGAGGGAGAGAGGAAAAACTACCTCGAGCCGCTAGGGGTTGTAGCTATGCCCATCCGTGACGCGAGGGAACAAGATGAGAGAGATGAGAAAGAGAGCTCTGCACAATGGGAAAGGGTCGACTATTGTTGGTGGTTTTTTTTTTAAAAAAAAAAAATCATCCCTGCGTGGGGACTGTAGAGCAATTGTGAGGAAATATGCATCCGACGGTGTGCGTTGATTCTGTACGATCGAACGGCTAGCGACAGGCGTACGTAGTTTCTAAGCTTTTAGGCCGGACGCAAATGATCAGCACTCAATGTAATTTCATTAAGATTTATTTGTGCTCATGCCTATCGGAGCTTATTAAACGTGTCGCCCGCGTTTTCTCCACGCATCCTCGTCCGTTCGATCGCGCGGACTGAAGCTGCACCGTCATTCAGGATAAAGCCCACCGGCGCAGACATAGGTGCCTCATTAGCCAGATAGGTGCAAAGGGTGAGAGAATCAGTTTCAAAAAAATCCCGATTAACATGAATCTTGAGAGCCCATTTAATCCCCAGCAAAAAAGCCGTTGCTTCCATCAGTAGAGGATCCACCACACCCAACCTTCTCCACCCAGATGCAGCGATAAAAGAACCCGTTGAATCTCTTATAACCACAGCACATCCATAAACTCCCAGGTCCCTTTGGCTTCGAGCATCAACGTTGATCTTAACAAAACTTGGTGGCGGTTTGGACCAACGAGGAATCAAGGATCTTTCCAATGCCCTCGACCGAATGAGTAATTTTGCATTTTTATGTTGAGCAAGAAACTCCGCACACCAATTCGATGTGTCCGAGAAATACGGCTTGGTTCCCTCTTCCCTGAGTTTATTTCGCATAAACCAAGTCCTCCAACAGCACAAGATGAAAAGGGCAAGATCCTCAAACCTATTACCTTTCACTAACATTTCAAATATCTCCTGAACCATCGCCACCTGATAGTCAACCTTTGCAGCCCTCCTGCATATCCCCTGTGTAGTAGTGCATCTTAAGAACAAGTGATTCATATCTTTTATTCCATTCTTACAGAAGAGACATTTCGGGTCCACCTCAATGCCCCTACGGGTAAGATTTTGCAGCGTGGGAAGGGCATTAATGAGGAGTCTCCATCCGAAGACAATTACTTTTGATGGGAGTTTCAGCTGCCACAGTGCTTTGAAGGTATCAGAATGGGCCGGGACCACGTCCCCTGAAGACATAAGTCTATATGCCGATTTGACAATGTAGCAACCCGTCGGTTCATGCCTCCAAAACACACAATCCTCAACTGATTCACTAGAGAGAGGGATCATGTTAACCTCGTGCCACCTCACCTCCCCCAAGGCCGCCACCACCCGTTCCCTGATCCAAGACTTTGTTTCGCCATCAATGAAGTGGTCCACCGTCATGTCTTCCGGGATTGAAGACGGGAGAGTGCCCGCTTTACTTGCTTTAGCCTCGAGTCAACTATCTGAGAAAACCTTCACCCTCTTTCCATTTCCAATCCTCCATTTACATCCCTTCTGTATCACTTCTCTCGCCTTTAAGATACTCTTCCATGTGAAGGAATCCGAAGGCTTCTCCTTACATGACCATATGTCTGTGTTTGGAAAATATTTGGTTTTGAGGACCTTGTGACAGAATGATGTGTCACATGATACTAACCGCCACACTTGTTTAGCTAGGAGGGAATAGTTGAATTTATACCCAAATTGGATTGAAAGCGATGCGTCCTGCATGCGGCCCTTCCTTTCACAAACGTGGTTTGCCTTCACCATTCGTATGCTGCCTCTGCGGTTGGTCACTACCACGGTAAGTCTGCACTTTATTCTCTTCCGATGGGACGACGGCCACTCTCCTTCTCACTTGACGTCTCACAAATGCTAGTGCTAACGGAGATGGATTGGTAGCAAACCACATTAGCAGCAACCTGCAAGACATCAGCGCTCTTCCCCTAAGAGAGCATATGAAATCAAGGCAAAAATCCCTATAAAAACAAAAAGAAAAAGCAAATTTCTCTGATTTTTTTTATGATGTCTTTTTCGAAAAAGGAAGGAAAGAAAATTTGGGCAAAAACATTTTAAATGCGTGAATTCGTCTATTTGTCCTAGTAGCCAGTTGGGTTGAATCAATTAGGGATGCAGATCAGGCACGTTTTATTCCATTTACTAAGGAGGAAGAGGATTTCTCTCTCTTGCTTTGGATGGTTCTAACAGGTATTTTTCTAAAAATATATTTCTAATTCACTTATCGTTTCGGGAAGTTTTAAGTGCGGCTTAGGGTGATGATTCTGATTCATTATTATTTGGACAGGAGGGAGTCTTTAGTTTCATGAGAGGTCTAATATCATGATTATAGGAGAGATGTTGCGATGCCTGTGATTCTTCACTTGTTTCCAATCTTCAACCATGTCAATTATCAAAAGCATTTGGAGAAATGTACTCAAAGAAGCTTGATTCTTACAGCTGTGTAGAAGCTAAAAATGCGCTTGCACCTAACCCTGATGATCCTAGAAGTGGTGAGTTACAATCTCCAAGCTAGAGGTGGTGAATCCGCAATCTCCAAGCTATAGTTGAGGACAGAGAATATTTCAGGGACATCACACGTATGAGAAAGTTGAATGGATAGAATTTTGTTGAGGATTCATGACATGATAAATTCATTTATTTGTAAGAAGTTTGTAAGAAGTTGAGCTGTTCAGATGGAAATTGTAGAATTTTGTTTCAATCTGTAATAGACAAACCATATGCAACACTGTATCTATGTTATCTACATTTACTGAATTCAACAGTTTTATTGGAAGGTGACTCTTGAGTTTGCATCTCTGGGACTGAATATCAAGACTTTTAACCTATTCAATTCTGTTCCCCAAATACCAACCGGAAAAAATATATATATGTTTCCCAAATGACTATCTTGGCAAGTTCCAACTTCTAGAAGACTTTTGAGCCCTGCTGGGATGCTTATGTGCCACTATCCGAAGAATTTTCAAGTCCCAACAACCAATTGCTTCTTTCTCACTGTCATCCATGTTATAATCTTTCGCAAGAATCACGATTTGGTAGGACAGGTTCTTTTTTTAACTATTTCAACAAAATATCCCCGCATATCCATGTCACTAGCATTGAAAAAGTGCTTCGCTGTGGGGTTAGCATACCCAAATAAATGTGGTTTTTCTGCTTGGATGAATTGCTAAACCGAAATGCATCAACCCCTTTTTTGCCAACTTGCTCTTTGGAGCATCGACTGCACTTTGCAATTCTTTTGTATGGTCTTCATCAACACCAAACAGCCATATATTTTCTTGTAGAGTTGCAATGCTAAATCAAAAAATATCAACGTGATGTACAATTCAAACAAATGTAAACAAAACTGTCAATTCTTTTGTTTTATTACAAATTGAGACAAAAATTCTACAATTTCCAACTGAAAAATGCAACTTCTTACAAACAAATGAATTTTACATGCCATGAATTTCCAATAAAATTCTATCCATTCAGCTTTCTCATATGTGATGGCGTGGAAATATTCCATGAGTCCCCAACATAGCTCAGAGATTGCAGATTCATCACCTCTAGGATCATCAGGGTCAAGATGCCTCTCATAAAAAACTAAACGATTGCTCCTGTCAAACAATAACGAGACAAAATCATCACCATAAGCCAAACATGAACTCTCCAAAAACAACAAGAGAATTACAAATATATTTGCGAAAAAGACCTGTTAGAACTATTCAACGCACAAGGGAGTAATCCTCTTCCTCCTCAATAAATGGAATAAAAATGCATGATTTGCATCCCTAATTGATTCAAGCCAGCTAGTTGCTATACTAAATAGATAAAGACGCACATTTGAAATGTTCTACCCAATTTTTTATCCCTTTTTCGGAAAAGAAAAATATCATAAAAAATTAGAGGAATGAGACAAGAAAAGAGAACATTCTAATACTCTTACGCTATCACCCACCGTACGAAGAAGTTTTAAGTTCCCTAAAACATTTCCCATGTTAGGGATTTAATTTCGGAATGGAAAAAATATCAAAAAATATATAATCTAAAAAAAATCGTAAAACAATCTAAAATCAACGGACTACTTTGCATCTTTTTCTTTTTGATCTCGTAATGCTTTCTGCCTTAATCTCACGTACTCTCTAAGGGGAAAAGACAGAAGTCTTATCCCTTGCTACTAACGTCATTTGCTGGCAATCCTTCTCCATCAGCGCTAGGATTTGAGAGAGCTTAGGCGAAAAGGAGAGGGGGCTACTGTACTGTCGCCGGAGGGGGGGTGTTGGGAGTGGTGCGCGGGGGGCGGTGTGGGTGCGTGTGAAGAGAGAGAGAGACGGAGAGAGCAGAAAGGAGACCTACTGTGCAGCAACGAGCGACGACGGTCGACTTTGAATCCGATTTGGGCGTTTTGAAAATTTTGGATTTTGACATGAAGGAGCTCCGCGGTAGGGGTGGGAATCGGGGCGGGTCGGGGCGGGTCAGGGTTTGCCCAACCCTGACCCTACTTTTTAAAAATCTTGTTTGACCCTTATTTTGTACCGGGTCGGGACAAGGTTGGTTTGACCCTTACTTTTTTCTACCAGGTCTAGGGACAAAATTCGGGTCGGTGTCAGACCGGTTTCGGGATAGCGGGTCGGGTCAAAAATACGAGTCAAATAAGATAATTTTCAAATTTTATATATCTATCAAACATAAGTATACATCTATACTAAATTTAAATATTATATGTTTCAATATTTCATTAATTATTAAAAAACACATAATTAAGAAAACAAAACATTTGAAAATATAGTATACATTTATTAAAATAGGTTAATATACAATTACACATAAGAGTTATATACGTACAAATTTTTTATTAATTCTTATATTGCTTTTTGAATAAATTGATTCTTCTATTATTGATGGAGTTAATTATAAAAAAGTGAGAAATTTGAAAGAAAATAATAATAACATTTCAATATAATCTTATAATTTTTAATAAATTTATATATGCGGGGCGGGATCGGACTCTTCGGGTTAGGACATGATCGACCCACCCCAACCCTATTTTTGAATTCGGGTCAAAATTTCTGACCCATCCCTATACCGGGTCAAAAATGTATTGGTTTTACCCGGCCAAAAACGGGTCGGGTCAATACCGGGTCACGGGTCGACCCGCCCCAATTCCCACCCCTACTCCGCGGGGACTATTTTATGAAATTTCCGTAAAATAATAATCCGACGGTGCAGCTTCCGTCGGCGCGACCGAACGGACGAGGATGCGTGGAGAAAGCGCGGACGAAGTTCCGGGCACTTCGGCCCGGACGCATGCAATCAGCCCTTAATTACATTTAGTGGGTATATTCAAAATTTAAGGGGTGTTTGGTTGGAGTTAAAATCTTTTTATGAAAAATTTTTAAGGTAAAAGTTACAAATTCATAAAAAATAATGTAATATAACATAGATAATGATGAAGTATATAAAGAATAAAATTAAAATAGATGAATTAATTTTATAGATAAGTAATTGTATAGAAATAATTGAATAATAAGATAATTTGCATAGAAAAATATATAATATAATAAAAAAAATAATTATAAAAAGAAAATTTTTTTATTAAAAAATATTAGTCAATATGTTTTTAACCTAGCCAAACACACTTAAGAGCAAATATTGCTGGTACATTTAACATAATCAAAAAAGAAAAAAAAAACGGAATAGTCGTGAACCCCACCAAAGTACCATACCGCGCGAGCGATGGCCCCGAGCAATAAACCCTTCTATGACCTAACCATCGCCCACCGTCTCCTCATAGCTTCGATTCTGCTCACATCTGCAAACCAAGAAACGCCAGGTAATGTATGAAACTAGGGATGTATTTGGTAATGAATAAAACTTTTGATGAAAACTTTTGAAGAATAAAAATTGTCAAATGATATGATATTGTAGGGATAATGATGAGGAGTAAAGAGAATAAATTTAAAATAAATAGGTTAGTTGTATTGGTAGTTATGTAGAAATGATTAAAAAGTAGGGTTATTGTATAGAAAGATGTGTAAAAAATAATTAAAAAAAGAGTAATCATAGAGAGTGAAAAATTTTAAATTGAAAAGTTTTAACTTGACAACTTTTGCAAATTGCCAAACACAGCCTAGGTTTTTATTTTCACTCTCCACTACGCTGAATGCCATTAAATTTCATGATTCGAATCAACTCATCACGCTATTCGGGCAAGTTTCAGGATGGGCTTGTGTGCTTTGCGATTGAATTTGGTGCACCAAACACACCCATTTTGTGTTTTTGTACTTCATCGTTGCCGACAGCTCTTGCTTGGATTAGTTCCCGGGAGTTGATTTATAAAGACGGCTACTCGTCAAGTATTTTCATGATTCGTGACTGATTTGAGTTGGATGTCTTTCATCCAATTGGAAATCGTTTCTGATGATCTGTTAGGATTTTAGAAGAGTGGAGAAGAATTTTTATGGAATTGCATATTGAATAAAGGAAAAACATCCAGCAAAATAATCCGTGCGAAAAGAATAAGAAAAAGGTCGAGCCTTTGTAAAGGAAAAAGCCGTTGTTTTGCTGAATTGAATAACGGGATTGCATCGTAGACCTTGCCCTTCTCTTTGTTTGCGAGGCATATGCGAAAGATTGAGTGCATAGGAAAGATGGCGTTTCACCCTAGATTGCGACAAAAAAGAAAAAAGTCGTTGTTTTACTGAATTGAATAACGGGATTGCATCTTAGACCTTGCCCTTCTCTTTGTTTGCGAGGCATATGTGAAAGGTTGAGTGCATACGAAAGATGCCGTTTCACCCTAGATTGCGATGATCTTCCGACTCGGTGTTCCTGTTGCTTTTCCAACTCATGCTGGTTTGAACAATGTAATTTACTCACAGCACCTGCTTAGTTGGGCTGAAAAGCATTGGAAAAGTAAAAGAATAGAGGTCTAGCTATGCTACTCAGTGTAAGGTCATTCGTGTCTAGAACTAAGGTGTTAATGGTCATGGTGAACCTATAAATTTTCTTGTTCAACCTATTTATAAATGAGTTTAGGTTGGAATTTTGGAATAAATAGTTTGTGATCCGCAACCTGTTTAATTATTTAAATAAATAAACGGATTAGGTTTAAGTTTAGACTTACTTATAAACCCTCGGGAACTCTGTTCCCTTTTCAATGTGAAATTTTAGTTCTGGGTTATTACAAGCTCATCAACTTCCACTTGGTTCGTCCTTGAACCAAGTGAACTCAACTCTGGGCATCTACCCCACATCTACTGGAGGGGACTACTTTGATACCATTTGGAAAACGCAGACTTAGAAAAATGATCTTGAGCCTGTGGGCTTATGGATCTCACAATGTGATATTGTTTGCTCTGGCTTGACAGCTCAGCCGCATAATTTTTAAAATGCATCACATCATATTTCAAGCTTAGACCACTTATAAACTTTTAAGAACTCTATCCCCTTCTCAACGTGAGATTTTAATTCTGGGCTGTTGCAGAACAGCTTCACCTTCAACATCGCCATCGTCCAAGCCTTGACCCTGTCCGTTGGGGCAAGCTACATAACCCCTACTATCCCAGTCTACTCTTCATTGCCGAGTTAGTAAAAACAACATGATACTTGTCATAACATGATATTTTCTGTAACTGATATTTTATTTTTATGATTGTTGCATCAATGCATCTCGTAGAGCAACTATTGCAGTGCTTTTTTTATTTAAATATGATAGGAGTATGTACAATAGTTTCATTGGCAAAGCACTTCTACAGGACCATCATGGGATTGTAGAACCATTATCGGGTTGTTGCAAGATTATGGACTGATTTATTTTATTGGCTGTTATGGCTATTAGGTGACTTTTGGTTGCTAAATAACAGTTTTTTAGGCAATTTGATCACAAGCTTATGGAGTATGGTAAGTATCAATGTATCAGTCTGATAAAAATTCCTTTTTTGTGTGTTAACAGTTTGTTGTCTGCCACCAAGTATTTTTGCATCACGAGGAATAAATCATTTTGCTAATCTTGCACTGTTGCATGTTAATATCTAGAGGGACTAGTTGGAATAACTTGAACTCTTAATGAAGATGCTATAGAAGGATCATTATGTACGCTTTTCAGGATGAGGATCATTACATCATTCTTTTTGTCAGGGCAGTTTGAGCTGCAGAAGTCCTGAGGTGAAGGAATCAAACTAGAGAAAAGCAGATCATATATGATGTATGCTTCACACATACTTAACCACTCTACAAAGGTATGCAGTTCCTTATTCTCTTTAGTTTTTGACTCAATAGCTGATTATTTTCTGGACAATAAAACATAGAGTTGGAATATTTTCCTTTCTTGAAAAGTGATTCTTTTGATTCCCTTTAGCCAGAGCCTAGAGTATTCACCGCGTTTTGGTTACAAGGCAATACTTTGTGTTGTCATGTTGATATTGATCACTTCTGCAGAAGGTTTTCTTGGTTGGTTCTTTGAGTACATTCAAATGCAATAGACCTTTTCTTGCACAAAAACTGTTAAACCTGCAGCTTCAAGACCACATCTCTAGACGGCTTTGTTTATTGTTTCCATGCAAAGTATTTGAAAAGGAACGAGAATGAGAAATGCGTTTCTGAAAATGTTGTACCCTCTTTTTTCTTTTTGAAAATTTACAACTTTGTGATGTGCGTTATTTGGACTTGGTGTACAAGCGGGTCGTGATTGTGGATCTTGTATTCACATACCGACACTTAAAATAAATGCTCACAACTAGCTAATTGGATGTGAATTGCTGTCCACCAGTGGAGAAGTTCCAGATTCCAATATTCTGTGTGTTGAAAAAGCTGTTTAATTAGTGCTGCAGTGTTGAAACAGCTGTTTAATTAGGGTTGCAGTGGATTTGATTCCAATATTCCTGCAAGACGTAGCTCTCCTGTCACTCTTCCATGACATTGACCTGATGCAGTAAGCTGGTTGGAAATGCATAAAAATTTTATTAAAAAAACTCTCTTTTTTTTAAGTATCTTTTAATATAATTTGATATCTTAGCTACCTAACCACCATACTTTTTTAAAAAAAAATTATTACCTCTAGATTCAAGTCATCTTTCACATATTTTCATACTACTATCATATATTTTAACCGTATTCTCTTTACTCCTAATTATTACTCTTACCATATTTATCTTTAAATTTTTTTCCCATTTTCACTTTTCTGCTTTTACTTTTACATCTTGCCAAATGGACCCTAAAGCTCAAACTAAGCTCAAGTTTGCTTGTTTCCTATTCTGTTAGGCACAAGCTCTCCAATATGAAAAACTTTTGCCTAAGTCTGTGTGTGTGTGTTTCATGCATGTGCAAACATGTGTATGCGTGCACACACTTCTCATACCCTATTGGAGAATGGTATCATTTATCTAGTATCATTGTACATGAACTCCGTCTAAAAATGTATAGAATAACATAATAAAATGGTTTTACACTAAATGTCAATTTTTAAATTGTTTCTACAATTGAACCATTTAAAATATCGCTATTATGTGGATTTATATCTAAACTAACATTTTAAAAAAACATAAAACCCATAAGATACAAATTGAATTGGGCACATCGAAGAAAAACCCTAGTTATAAAATAAACCACTACAACAAAATGCACTCTATGCAACAAATAAAAAATGCTACATATAACATCATTAGTAGCAAATATTTGTTGCTTATGATTTTTATATGCAACAAAAGAAAATTTGTTGTATACAATACCATATGTAGCTATTCATGTCCTAATTTTAATTGCACATGCTCTTATTTGTTACGTTCAAGTTTATCATCAACTTTACGTAATCTCATGGTAGCAAATTATTAGTTGTTTACAACTTTAAGCAACAAATATTTTATTATATGCAATAAATTTTATTGATGCATATAAATTAATCTTTCTTGTCGTGAGCGAGGTTAGCAAGTAGGGGTGCACATGGGCTGGGTTCAACCTACAACCCATTGAACCCAACCCATTTAGATCAGGTTGGGTTGGGGTTGAAAAGTTGGGCTTTGTTAAACCTAGGGGTGCAACCCTACCCAATTCTAATGCATTTTTATTCCGACCAAACCCAACCCAACCCAATCCAATTTTTAAAAGCCTCCAACAAATCCAATCTTACCCAACTCAATTATGAACACACTTTTCAATCTAATTTGCCCAATTATAAACAAATTCAAAACTTTTTCAACAAAATTGCCAAATTTTTTTACTTAATTTGAGATCCATATATCATTAAAGCAAAAATATTGAGC
This sequence comes from Annona cherimola, assembly GCA_030490835.1. Lineage (NCBI taxonomy): Eukaryota > Viridiplantae > Streptophyta > Magnoliopsida > Magnoliales > Annonaceae > Annona > Annona cherimola. The sequence goes on along the minus strand of CM059975.1, from coordinate 87,444,977 downwards.
AAAAACCTCAATAATGAAACAACACACTATTTTCATTATGAACCACAACAATTCATAACCGATTTTTAAATGATTTGAATATGTATAATCATGACAAAAGAGACCTTATAATCAAATACAAAATATATAGTCTACCATAACAAAAGTTACAATAAGGGAAGTATAAATTCTCCGCCCTAGTTGAATCTTTTGTAACTTCAGTTAGAGATTTCTTATTGAACTCCTTTGCCCCTTGTCGTAGTTGTCCATCATGTCAATGACCTATAAAACCTTCAATGATAATTAATATAGTAAGTTTCCTCAAAATCGTGAAGAAAAACTATAAATTCAATGGTAAACATGGATTCTCTTCATGACATCTGAATTTTCTGCATACTTAAAACAAGGCTTAAAAATATTCAGCCCATTTTAGTACTAAAAAATGATTCTATTGGCTTATATCATTTTTATTTTTTTTATAAAATTTATTTTTGATAAAACAAATGAAATAATGGAAGCAACAATAAAGTATGGAATAGCCCATTCTCTACTGACAAGATCTAATTGAAGTTTACACTAGAGAAATGAAAATATTTCTAACTGCTTTGGTCACTTTCTACATGTTTACCTTTGCAACATTTTGAAACTTCTCCTGTAAAATTTGAAATTCCTCTGTGTAATGTCCAGTTTCCTATCAGAAGCACTAGAACAAAAATTCAGCTCATGATAATCAATGTATTATGCAACATTATATCAAGTATCAAATATAATTCAAATGATGCAAATACAAAAAAAAAAACGTAACAAAAATACCTTCTTAATTTCTTAAATTATGTCAACACATGATCATATCAATGGAATAGAAGGAATCCTAGAACTCATCATGTCTTCGACTAGTGCTACAAAATAATTAGAACGTTATCATCATCTACCATCTAGAAAAAAAAAAGAATCAACCTATAAAAATTATTATATTCAGTACAAATACTTGATTCGATTTCTTCAAGTTCTGTTAGGTCTTTCTCAACTGTTTAATTGGTTTTGAAGATGACCTCAACCAATCTTGAGCACAAATCAATCTTTTAACAAGACGTGGTGTCAAAGAAATTCTAAATGAATCAAGTACACGTCCACCTGTGCTAAAGGTTGACTCATAAGCAACCATAGAAACCGAAATTGCTAGAATGTCTCTTGCTAAATGAGATAATACTCTCTAACTGAAAGTAGACCACCAGCCCAAAATATCGAAATCTAACGTTACGCGTAGTGACGCTTCTTCCAAATAACGATCAACTTCTAATTGTGTGTATGTCTTTTGTTCTTCCACCTCCAGATGTTTATAATAGAGATCTTCATCAAACACAGTAAGATCTTCAATTATACTTTCCAATTGAGTTTCATCACTAAAAGAGCTATCAGTACCATATTCATCTTCATATAGCTTGAAAAGATTATATAATATTTGTTTCATTTTCTCAATTCATTTTCTATCATCATTCACTTGCAATTAAAATCACATAATATTTACAAATCATTAAAATACATTTACACCATCAGTCTTTGTAACCTAGTAATATTGTACCCTCACAACGTCTCCATTTATCCAAGTATATGAGAACATTACAACCTTAAGAGTCTCTAAGTTGAAATATTTTTTTCCTTGAACTTTTTGTACCTGCCTAAGGTTGGGAAAAACAAAACGTGAGTACTAGACTCAGTACGCAAACATTTTTATTTAAGTAAACATTTTCATTCCTAAATTTGGCATTTCATAAATAATGCATATGCATATGTATATTTCATATTCTTGCCTTAAACCTTCATTAGATGGTACGCTAGCTAGGCGACTATCAATTTGTTCACCCCCTATTTTAAGGAGGGCGCCGCCGGCCTTTGGGCTTGTATCAGCGACTCGGTCATATTAGAGGGAGATTTCAGTCCACTTATACAAATGGACCTGTACCTTTGTGTATCATGCATCATACAATGCTAGCATGATTTCAAGAAATAATCACTTTCATCATTCTGTTCTCTTTTCAAATTGAGAAAAATTGCATAATCATCTATAAAACGGGTTAATAAATACATTTTCCAAACCACATTATGAGGATGGCTACCCTTAAATAATATTGAAAAACATCAGAATAAAATGAATTACAAATCATTCAATCATTTTGAAAATAAATCATTTCAAGGCAATGCTTGCTTACCTTAGAATGTCAACTCGTCTCCTCAACCTTTTCTTTTCCTTTTCCTAAACAAGTGAAAAGGATTACCTCACATATTTGCATTACATATTTTTAAGATTTCGTAATTAATTGAGACTATATATTTCATTCAATACCCATGTCTACCGTATTAAATGAAATAGAAATTAAAAGTAGCATGCAGAGATCTAGAAAAATGAGTTGTAATATTGTGAAAGCTTTCCAAAATTTTGCACAAAGCACTTGCATTTTCCCAATCATCATCTGTGGGACAATCTTCATGCACATAATTAGGATCCATGTCAGGCAAACGTTCAAATATTTTTTGAAGCTCAAAAGCACTATTCAACATTAAATATGTCGAATTCCAATGGGTAACAACATCTAATGTACATTGTAAGTTCTCATGGTACTAATACATTGAAAAGGCACTTAGACAAATGTTTACAATAACCATATAATAGTAAAAGTCAACAAATATTTTCTTCATCAAAAATAGTTATGATAACTTTAGGTCTCTTGCTGGTTGGAAATTTGATCAAGAAGCATGTAGAAAAGCTTTAACATTGATGATCATCACGGATGAGTTGCCATTTAAGTTTGTTGAAAAGGAAGGGTTTAAAAAGTTTTGTAAACTCTTACAACCTCTATTTCAACTTGTATCGAGAACAATAATTGCTAGAGATTGTATTGAAATATACAATGAAGAGTGAAAAAAATTGGAAATGGTACTCCAAAAATAGGTTTGGAGTGTATATTTTACCACATATTTATGGACTTCAATTCAAAATGTCAGGTATTTATGTCTTATTGCACATTATACTGACAAAGATTGGAAATTGCAAAAAGAGATCCTCGACTTTTGTCTTCTTCCTGCACAACACACTAGGGAAGTAATTGCGCAGTCATTAGAACTTCATTTGAAAAGTTGGGGTATTAAAAAGATATCTACCATTATTGTTGATAATGTTACTTCTAATGATGTTGTTGTGAGAAGTTTTGGAAAAAGAATGGGTACTTTATTAGGAGATGGAGAGTTTTTACATATTCATTGTGCTGCATATATTGTCATTTAATTATAAGAGAGAATTGCTTAAACAAAAGATTCTATTTATTGAATTCGAAATTATATTAAACGAATTAAGAGCTCTCTAGCAAGGCAACAGAAGTTTCATGAAGCACTAAAACATGAAGGGCTTTCAACAAAAAACATCGTATGTTTAGATGCTGTTATCAGTTGGAATTCGACATATTTAATGTTGAATAATGCTTTAAAGTTTCAAAAAGCATTTGAATGTCTGACATAAATTCTAATTATGTGCATGAAGATTGTCCCGCGGATGATGATTGGGAAAATGCAAGTGCTTTGTGCAAGTTTTTGGAAAGTTTTCATAATATTATAACTCATTTTTCTAGATCTTTGTATGTTACTTTTAATTTCTATTTCAATGAGATTTGTATTGAAAGACTGTTAATTTGTCACATGTATCAAATGTTTGCTTGAGGGATATAAGGAGAAAAATGAAAGATAAATTTGATAAGTATTGGGATGTTATCGATAAGTTCAATATGTCATTGGTAATTGTTGTGATTTTAGATCCTCGATACAAGATGCGATATGTCGAGTATGTTTTTAACATATTTGGAGAAGAAAAGACTAGAAAAGGAATTGAGAAAATGAAACAAATATTATACCATCTGTTCAAGCGATATGAAGATGAATATGGTATGAATAACTCTTTTAGTGGTGAAACTCAATTGGAAAGTATAATTGAAGATCTTATTGTGTTTGGTGAAGATTCGTATTATAAACATCTGGAGGAGGAAGAATAAAAGACATACGCACAATTAGGAGTTGATCGTTATTTGGAAGAAGTGCCACCACGCGCAACGTTAGATTTCAATATTTTGGGCTAGTGGTCTACTTCTAGTTATAGAGTATTATCTCATTTAGCAAGAGATACTCTTGCTATTTCAATTTTTACAATTGCTTCTGATTCAGCCTTTAGCACTGGTGAACATGTGCCTGATTCACTTAGAAGTTTTTTGACAGCGCGCCTTGTCGAAAGGTTGATTTGTGCTCAAGATTGGTTGAGGTCATCTTCAAAACCAATTACAGTTGAGGAAGACCTGGTATAACTTGAGGAAACTGAATCGAGTATTTATAGTGAATATAATAATTTTTATATTTTGATTCTTTTTTTATTTTCTAGATGGTAGATAATGATAACATTCTAATTATTTTATAGCACTAGTTGAAAAGATGATGAGTTTTGGGATGTCTTCTATTCTATTGATACGATTACGTGTTGATGTAATTTAAGAAATTAAGAAGGTATTTTTGTTACATTTTATATTTTTTATATCTAGATCATTTGAATTATATTCGATACTTGATATAATGTTGCATAATGAATTGATTATCGTGTGCTGAATTTTTGTTCCAGTGCTTCTGATAGGAACCTGGACACTACACAAAGGAATTTCAAATTTGAAGGACGAAGTTTCAAGATGTTGCAAAGGTAAACATGCGGAAAGTGACCAAAGCAGTTAGAATTTTTTTTATTTCTCTAGTGTAAATTTCAATTAGATCTTGTTAATGACAATGGGCTATTCCACAATTTATTGTTGCTTCCACTATTTCATTTGTTTTATCTACAAGCAACTCCATAGAAAAAATAAAAATGATATAAGCCAATAGAATCATTTTTTAGTTTTAAAATGGGTTGAATATTTTTAAGCCTCGTTTTAAGTATGCAGAAAATTCAGATGTCATGTTGGGAATCCATGTTTACCATTGAATTTATAGTTTTTCTTCCTGATTTTGAGGAAACTTAATATATTAATTATCATTGAAGGTTTTACAGGTCATTGACATGATGGACAAATATGATAAGGGCGCAGAGGAGTTCAATAAGAAATCTCTAATTGAAGTTACAAAAGATTCAACTAGTGTTGGAGAATTTATACTTCCCTTATTGTAACTTTTGTTATGATAGATTACATATTTTGTATTTGATTATAAGGTCTCTGTCTTGATTATCATATTCAAATTATTTAAAAGCCGATTATGGATTGTTGTGGTTCATAATGGAAATAGTCTATTATTTCATTATTGAGGTTTTTGCCCAATATTTTTTCTTTAATTACGTAAGAATCTCTAATTAAGTAAATTTTTTGGCAATTTTATTAAAAAAGTTTTGATTTGTTTGTACTTGGGCAAATTAGGTTGAAAAGTGTGTTCATAGTTGGGTTGGGATGAATTAGGTAGGGTTGGGTTGGAGGCTTTTAAAAATTAGGCTAGGTTGAAATGAAAATGGGTTAGAATTGGGTTGGCTTCCAACCCAACCCGCGTGCACCCTTATTATCAAGTGATGTTGAAAAAAATTACTTGATGTGTAATTATTTTGATTATTGATTTGATGATATTCAAAAATATAAATACACTTCTAGTTATAAACAAAATTTTAAAAGCTACTATAGCAAGGCTAATGGGAACCATATCTGCCAAAATATTAGTGAAACCACATAGTTCAAACCCATGTTCCTTCAGGAAATCCACTCTACACATGACATTTATGGTCGGTTTTTTATGAAGACAAAAAAGACCTTCTCACTACTTACTAAACATCCTTTGGTATAATTTGGTATCTTAATTACTTAATCATCCAATTTTTCTATTATTATCTTTATGTTCCAATCATTTCTTACATTTTTTATACCCGAAATTTTTATTTTATTTACTTTTAGTCTAGGGGCTTGTTCAGTGCTTTTTTTTTTTTTTTTTCCCTTTCCGTTCTTCTAATGGTCTTTAGTCATTATTAAGCCGCCTCCACCCTGGGTCCACAATTCTAGAACTTTTACCCCTTGGTTTTTAAATTTTTTTTTAGTCTCATACGAAACAGACTAGTAAATTCATTTGTTTGAGTTGGAAAACCAAGTTATCTAGAACGAAGATATGCATAGGTCTCATTTAATAAAAATGTAAAATTAACTTGATAAAATATTTAATTTACATGTTAATTTCAAAGTTATTATTTTAACATCTAATCTGACTAAAATATTATTCTTGTGTGGATGAAGATTTTGTAAATTATTAAAATATTCTAATGCATCTATTAATGAATCTAATTTTTTTTTATTTTTTATAATCTATATATTGCACATATGTTTAAGAAGCAATGGCTCATCGCTGGACTTTGATTGAAATGATTTTCTGTTACATAATAAAACCAATAATATTAGATAATATAACTGGTTAGATTTTAACTTCGTCATTAAGGTAAACCTCATCCGAGAGGTTTCCATAAAATTTTCATCACCTTTTTCACCTTCCGAGAGAGCGTCAGCGGTGGTTGGTTAGGTTCGCCTTCTTGAGGACTCGTCCTTACCTGCTTCTAGAGTTAGAAATTTCAATATATGATTTCATTGAATGCTTGCAGGGGATGGCCGATCGATGCTAAATTGGTCCGGTAGCCATAATTTGGATGATGTACTGTTGTTTGAACTTGTGAAACGCATATCCAGCAATAGTCCTAAAGTTCGATTGCTTGCCTCTTCCTCCTGTTACTCAACGCCACTGGAAGAAAATGCCTGTAATTCTATCCCGTTTATCTCCAAATGGTCATCAAGAGATCATTATTTTTATGGAATTCGATGATTCAGGCCTCCGCCAGAAATGGGTCCTTTGCAAAATCTCTACATCTTTACTCATCCATGCTCAGAAGTGGAGTCCATGGAGACCATTTCACTTTCCCATTCATTGCCAAAGCGTGTGCCAAACTGAATGCTTTGCGAGATGGCGTTAAAGTGCATGCTCATGTGCTCCTTATAGGTTTCCAATGGGATGTCTTTGTGCAGACCGCTTTAATTGATATGTATTCTAAATGCTCCAATTTAGCAGCTTCTCGCCAGGTGTTTGATGAAATGCTGATGAAAAGCGTGGTTTCTTGGAATTCTATCATTTCTGCCTACTCCAGACAATTCCGAACTCAAGAATCGGTTTTGATTTTTAAACAGATGCAGATTCTTGATGTGATACCAAGCTCTAGCACATTTGTGAGCCTCCTGTCGGGCTGTGCCAGTTCAGTTTGTATACTCCATCAGGGCTTGTCTATTCACTGTTTTGTGCTTAAAATTGGGTTTGGTTCAAGTTTGCTTGTTTCAAATGCTTTGATGAGTATGTATGTGAGGTTTGACCAAGTTGACATTGCTCATTCTGTGTTTAATTCTATGGAAGAAAGATCAAATGTTTCATGGACAACTATCATTGGTGGATATTTGAGGCTTAGTGATTTCGGTGAAGTTTTCATGCTTTTCAACAAAATGCGAGGAGAGCACATAAGTCCGGATTCCATCGCATTTGTAAATCTCCTCTCTTCTTGTGCCCAAATAGGAAGTATTCTTCTAGCTTCTTCAATTCATGCTCTCATAATAAAAAGTGGTTGTGATCATGAAGAAATGGTCGCTAGTTCCCTTGTGAGCATGTATTCAAAATGTGGTGATCTTATTTCAGCTAAAGCAACATTTTCTTTAGTACATGAGAAGGGTGTATCCCTATGGACATCCATGATTGGAGGGTATGCTCTTAGCGGCAATGCAAGTGAAGCCATATCTCTATACGAGAATCTTTTGACAAAGGATGTTCAACCAAATGAAGTGACTATAGCTGTTGTACTTTCAGCTTGCGCTGACTTGGGTTCCTTGAGCATTGGAAAAAAGGTTGAACAATATGCAAAAGCTAGAGGTTTTGGATCTAACCTGCAAGTTCAGACATCATTGATTGACATGTACTACAAGTGTGGATACATAGAAGAAGCGAAACAGGTATTTGATGGGGTTTCAAAAAAGGATGTGGCAGTTTGGAGTTCCATGATAACTGGCTATGCAGTTCATGGAAAGGGTGAAGAAGCTCTTGCCCTCTTTGAGGACATGCAAAGAGATGAGGGCCTTAAGCCAGATGCCATCATTTACACTAGTGTATTGTCGGCTTGTAGCCATTCAGGGCTGACAAAAGAAGGATACAAGTATTTTTATAGTATGTATAGGAATTATGGGATTGAACCTAGTGTGGAGCATTACTCCTGTTTAATTGATCTTCTTGGTCGAGCAGGTCACTTCAGTTTGGCTTTGAAACTTATCCATGAGATTCCCCTTAAAGCATGCGCTCAAGCATGGGTCCCACTGCTGAGCGCTTGCAGAACCCACTGTCAACTTCAAATAGGACAGTATGTTTCTAGGCACCTCTTTGAGTTGGATCCTTCTGGCATAGGGAATTACATCTTAATGGCTGGCATGTATTCTACAGTTGGGAAATGGAAGGAAGCAGAAGAAATAAGAAGATTGATGAATGACAAAGGATTGGTGAAAGAACCTGGGTGGAGCATGATTGAGGTCGATGGTCTCAGTAACATTTTTCTCGTCGGTGATAGATCTCATGGTCGATCAGTTGAGATTTATGAGAAATTGGAAGATTTAAATAGAAAACTTGGAGAGGCTAGATATGTTGTGGAAGCCCAATGCATGATTTAGAGAGGGAAGAGGGGCTTGCTTGTACAAGTGAAAGGTTGGCTGTGGCATTTGCTTTGCTGCCAACTGAATCAACCCTTACCTTGAAGATTATTAAGAAGCTCCATACATGCATGACTGCAATCCCTATTTCAGATTTGCATATAGGATCATTGGCGATTGGTGAGAATCTGATCGCAAGTGATGGTACCATTTCCAGCTTTATGATTCATTTATATGTGGAATTTGCTCTTGTGAGAAGTTTTGGTGTCACTTTAGACCAGTTATGAGTTTTGAACGCCTGTTTTAGATGTTATGTCTGCATATTTTGTGCTTTTCAAAGCCCGCTCGGCCTGTGTATGTGAAATTTGTATCAAGGGACCCTTGCTAGAATTTTATTTTGAGATGCCACCATCGTTTTTGGTGTTAGGATTGGATATTTTGTATTTTACAACGCACAGTGGCTTCTCGCTTTTGTATATGAATTGGGCAGGATTGAATCCACTATTACGAACAATAATATTTCAAAAATTTAAGAAATGTGAATAGATATAATATAACTTAGGTTCAGAGAACCAAATAATAGCATGGATAGGCATACATTGCTGCTTAAACTACAGTTGTAATTGTCATATTATTTAAAGTCGAATGTTTTGGCAAGTTAACATCATTTTTTGTGATGTTAAGGGCATGTTCCATGTCATATAAGATTTTTGAATTGAATTTGAATCATCATTTCGAGGGAAAATTGCGCCATAGACCCTCTAACTTGCGTATTGGCATTTTGGACCTCGATGTTTGCGTATTAGCATTTTAGACCCCAAAAAGTTTCGACCTTTGCATTTTACCCCCCGCGCCCTCACGGCGTCAAAAAATCAGCGTCTGGCCGTCTGAAATGACGAATATACCCATGACAGAAAAAGCAGAGGCCACGGCACCAGACCGGCCACCTAGAGGAAACGGGAGGTTTCTCGATCAACTTAATGTCTAAATGAATCTAGAATTCACAGTTCGTTGAATCTTCCCCGGCCGTAGCCTAGGATTAAGAGCGACATCCTCGATGTCAAACCTCGGCTGGCTGGGGTGGGAAATCTCTACTCTCCAAGAAACCCCCGTACGTTCTTCCTTTCTTATCTATCATCGGCGCCAATCACACCTCTGCTCGCTTCTGCTCCCGCTAACATAATCCAAAAAACCACCGTCACCCGAAATCCCTCTCTCTCCTTCTTCCTCCCATCCGCGATTTTGATTCCGAATCCAAATTCCGATGTTTTCCATGGAGCCCAAACCCTCTTCCATAAGAAACCTTCTCGTACGCATCCTCTTCTTCGGCGTTGTCATCTTCTTCCTCCGATTCGTTTACATCGTCAACTTCCGCTGCGACGCCTTCAACGGAGCTTGTGTCATCCTCTCCGTAGCCACCAACCGCACCGCCGCCGGTGGGGCACCTCTCCCTGCTCCCAAGAGCAGGGCCATCTGGAAGACGCCCTAGTGGCGCGGGACCGTCGGTTTCTACTCCTTCGTCTTCCACCACCTCATCTCCGATGGCTTCCTCGCGCCCTCCTCCGAAGCGCTCTGCGTCGACACCGCTACCGGCCCCGAAGTCTACGCCCTGCGGGAGATCGGCGTCCCCCGCAGCCGTCGGGATGCACAAGAAGGCATCTCTGCCGCTGGTTTAGTTCGAAAAAGAGCTCGGGCTTTTTTTTTCCTCCACCTTAATAATCAAATCCTGAAGACCCACTCTTGAATCCACCGTCACCGTCTGCTCTGCGACATTCACTTGGATGTTTGTGTTGTACTTGCCATGCTGATCACCATCGCGTTACTGCTTGATGCTTCGGCTGCGGATGGGCACGTTAGTTTTGGGATGTCGTGGCCGAAGCCGCTCACCACCTTTACCTCCAGTTTCCTCTAGGTGGCCGGTATGGTGCCGTGGCCTCTACTTTTTCTGTCATGGGTATATTCGTCATTTCAGACGGCCAGACGCTGATTTTTTGACGCCGTGAGGGCGCAGGGGGTAAAATGCAAAGGTCGAAACTTTTTGGGGTCTAAAATGCTAATACGCAAATATCGGGGTCCAAAATGCCAATACGCATAGTTAGAGGGTCTATAGCGCAATTTTCCCTCATTTCGAAGACAGCTTTTTCAATTTCCAATATAATTTTACCTGTTCACAATACAACTTTACTCGTTTATAATACACATAATTATATTCTCATTCTAAATATAAATTTTATCCAAGAATCTTATATAGTTTGGAACTTGACCAAACTAAAATCATCCAAGTTAAGTTTCAGGTAGATTGACTATATTTATTTTTTTACTTTTTTCTTCGTACACTTATTTATTTAAGTATTTTAATATATAAATTAAGTTTTACCATTTTTGAATATGTGTCTATTGCTTTAAAAAAAAAAATTAAATACAAGGATATTTTAGCCCTTTTCAATCGTTGAAAATCGTTATCATCATTATGAGTTTTTTTCCACCGAAGTAGGAAAGCACCCCCATATAGAAAATATTATAAACAATTTAGATATGGAATTAATATCATTGAAAATTGAAATTGTTATATAAAGCAAACCATTGTGAACTTGGTTTGGTAAAATACAAAAATATATAAATCCAAAAATGACAAATATATATTTATGTAAATGAAGATTATTGTTCCAACTTAGATTCAAATCTCATATCTCACGTACATGCACACATGTCAAACTATTTAGCTTTGCAAGAGTTGACAACATGCTTCTATATAAAGGTTACATATATGCCAACATAAAAATGAAATGAAAATTTAAAAATAGAAAAAAGTTCAAAACACTAGTACATATGTATATGTTGTATATGGATAAAGAACTTCAATACTCGAAGAGATATTTGCAAATGTATCTACAAAGTTTAACCAATATTGAATATGTGTTTCTAAGTTGGCCAAATTTGCAAGTATGCTCATAAATTTTGCATAAAATTGCAACTGTGTCTCTTCTATTATGATGTCATTGGATTTTTTATGTAAAGTGATGATTTTTTCAAAAAATGCCACCGATTTTTTAAAATTCAAAAAAATATCTACAAATTTCTAAAAATTGTAGAACTAAATACATTTAGATTAATCGTTGTATTAAAAATTTTCAAAAAAATAAAGAAAATGAGTTTTACCACCCGGGTGCATCAAAGCTTAGTACACTCCGGTGCACAAGATAACATCCCTATTATATAATCCAAGTTGACTATGACGCTTTCATGAGAAGTGGTATTACAACTATGTGAAATTGGCTTTTACGTGAACAAAGACCTCCAATTATAATTTTCGAAGATTGTGTTTGTTAATATTAAAAAAATGTTAAGCTAAAATTTTTTACTTTTCATCATTATTTTATTTTTTAATTATTTTTTTACATTTTCCTATAGATAATCCTCATTTAATGTTGCTCTAATCCATCAGTTCTTGCCTGGAACAAAATTTTTTGTAGCATTTGATTCAAATAAGGGGCCGGCAACGCGATTTGCTCCTGGCGTTTTTTTTTTTTCTTTTTTCTTTTTATATAAAAAAGCTTCCTCCATAACCTGTGCATTTTTTCCCTCTTGTTGGCTTCTTAGCTGTTGCCTTTAGTTGTTAAGGTTGGAAAGTATTTCTTGAGTGGTGAGCTTGAGTTGATGATATTGAGGCCCTACACTGAGTAAAGTATGCTAGAAAGGTGCAGTTTCTGGTTTTGTTTTGTTAAATCCATTGTTTTATGCGGCTGGAGTTTGTTCATGATATAGTCAAACAAACATGCCAATTTATTTCTTTCGTAGTTCATAAATTCAAATTTTTTTTCGGCTTCATCTTGTATATTTGAAGACAATCTTTGACTATTGCGGTTCTTGATATATGTTTTACCAATGGTTGGACTTCTAGATAAAAAAATCCTACACCTTTCTTTTCAACAAATTTGAATTTACTCATAGAAGAAATGGCCTATAAGTTGTGCATTTGAGAATATTGTTAATTGTTACCCTTTATTTTTCTCACTTTATTTAGAATAAGAGAGCACCTATCCAGATTTCTTGCTAGCTAACTAGTGCCACTTTTGGCCACCAGGGCCTTGTGTTGGTGGTAACAGCAACGACATTATTTGCCCAAGTTTGATGTTCGATCCCTGCTAAATGCATACATCATGTTTGCTATTTTTGCGGATTAGTCCTCCTTTAATGGGGGTTTTATAAGTTTCCATCTATTGTGGGGATTTATGCTTTCCCCCTTGTGGTGGGGATTTAGGAAAACAATTTCCCTCTATGGTGTGAGGGTATGAATATGCACCATTGTAATATATGGATATCGCTGTGTATATAGAAATATAAATAAGAAAACTAGCGCCAATTTGCTTCGACAATGAAACATTTTTGCGCTGCAGTTGTATGCGCCTCGGTGTATTGTGGCTCAATGCACCTTGGCTCATACACCTATTTTTTATTTTTTTTCGAAATTTTTTTACACAACTGTTAATCTAATTTTAAATTACTAAAAATACCACTGATTTTAAAAATTTTAAAATTTCTAAAATTGATAAAAATTGATATACATGTTAAATATACTTATATTAACAGTTTCACGAAAAAAGTTTCAAAAAAATTTTAAAAATGGGTGAAATACATCCGGGGGCATTCGGCCTTAATGCACCTAGATGTATAGAACTGGGTTCCAACTTTTCCTTATAATATTCATTGTGATTATTTCATATGCACTCGGGTGCACCTAGCTTTAGTGCACCTAGGTGTATTTAATCTTTTTTTATTTTTTGTGAAAATTTTTATATAATTGTTAATTTAAATGCATTTAACATACGTATTAATTTTTACCATTTTTGGAGATTTTTAAGTATTTTTTTGCATTTTTAAAAATCATTAGCATTTTTAGTAATTTAAATTACTAAAATGCCTCTGGTTTTTAAAAATTCAAAAAAATATCTAAAAATCTCCAAAAATAGTAAAAATTGATACACATGTTAAATATACTTAAATTAACAGTTGTGTAAAAAATTTTCAAAAGAAGATTTTAAATGATCGGGACTGATATTCATCATGCTTTCTCTCACCTATTTTCTTTCTTTTCTCGTTGCAGGAGTGAGACGCCGTTTGTGTTTTAGGAGTCTCATTTGGCAAAGGAATTTATCAGCTACGACATGGACCTTTCGCAGTTTCTGCATTCCGTTTCACCGATGGAATTTATCAGTACTCAAATCATTGTACCTGAAAATCTTTACTTAGAAAAATTCACTCACAGCAAGACACCAACAAATCGTTGTATAGTCTATATTTGTAATGAGTAGGAGTGAAATATTCTTTCAATTTTTGGATTGTTTACGATTGAGATTGATAGATGTATTAGAATTGATGGGCATTGAATCTTCTAGTTTGCTTTTCGTAATTTATGGAAAAAAATTTCTATTTTAATTTGGTTCGATTAATTCAGGATGAAGAGATTACTGTTGTGCTTATGATATTAACGATGAAAATTGTTTATAGTTTTTTTAAAATTAGTTATTACTTATTACTGTAGATTTTGTAATACTTTATTTAATCAGTTAGGTAAGATATGTGATCACCAAGGCTTCCTTTGCATAAGTGATTACTTCACTAAAAAGTCACAAGTACACTTAGGTGTCCTCTTAATTAAATTTATTTTTTTATGTAACACCTTTTATTTTTAATATTTTGATGGATGATGAAAAATTTATTTCATCCATTATATTTAACATTATTTATATTATCATAAAAATTATTTCATTTGTTTAGTTTCATTGTATATGGGTCTTATCTATAAATATGTAAAATCAATATAATAAAATAATTTAGTACTAAAATATCATTTACAAAGTAGTTTTTTCAATATCTAAATCATCTAAAATATCACTAATATGTAGATAAATGATTATATAAAGTATTATTACATTCTAATACATGCATAAATGGATCTAAACGTTTTTCATAGTTTATACATAAAGAGGCATGATTCTATACAATAAATTGTACATTTGCTTAAGTTATAATATTTATTTTCAATTTTAATTTATTTATTTTTATTTTCCTCCATGAATATATTTTTCTAAGTGTATGTAATCAATATACCAAGTTTTATCATTTTACAATATTTCTAGATATTTATTTTTTATTTTTAAAAATCAAGATTTTTAAAAGGTGAAAAATGACTTATATGCACCTAAAATAGATGATTTTTAAAAGTCAAAAATAAATATGTAAAAATATTGTAAATTTTGAAAACTTGATATATGGATTAAATATACTTAAGAAAAATATATTTATGAATAAAAAATCAAAAATTTAAAAAATTAAAATTAAAAAATTAATAATGTAACTTAAGCATATGTACAATATATTGTATATAATCATATCACATATACGAATATATATTTTTGAGCAAATGTCGCCCATGCGCATACTTGATTTGAATAAAACTTAGTCTCTTAATAAATATATATATATATATTGGATTTTATGTCAATCGTCAACATTTTAAAAATTGATGAGGTTATATGAGTTCACTTCTATGTAATCTGGTTACATAGATGTAATCCCTATATATATATACAAAAATATTCAAGTGCAGATAGATTGCAACATAAACTGTCACCATAAATATAGTATAGGTTGCCCCAAAATGGGCACCATATATATATATATATATATATATATATATATATATTAAAATTAACATCTAACCCACCAATTTTATTTAGAATTATTTATTTTGATAGCATATCAATTTTCATCCAAATCTAGTATATTTATATGCTTCATCTTAAAAGGCACAAAATTAACGTAATAAAACAGTTTAACCTAAATATCAATTTTAAATAGTATTTTCAAGCTATCTAAAGTATGTTATTTGTATGGATAAATGTTTGTACCAAGTATTTTAACATTCTAATATGTGTAGAGCTCATTTTACAGTGTACTGCATCATAATTAAGGTGCAGTCTGACTGCAATAGATAAGTTCTAGATATATACGAAAATATCCCAGTGCAAACAGATTGCACTGCAATGACGGTGCAATCTGCCCAAAATGGGCCCCATAGTATTAAAATTAATATCAACATCACTTATTGTATTTATAATTATTTATTTTGATAGCATATTAATTTTCTCCCAATCTAGAATGTTTATATGCCCCATGTTAAAATGCTGCAAAATCAATGTAATAAAATAGCCTAATATAAAAATTAATTTTAAATGGTATTTTCAATATCTAAACTGTCTAGATTATGTTATTATATGAATAAATGATTATGTAAAGTATTTTGATATTTTAATATGTGTGTATCTTATTTTATAGCGGTTACTAGATAGGTTCTCACATATTTCTCATATATATAAAGAAATATTCAGGTACAACTTCACTGCACTAAAATTACTGTGCAGTTAGCTCAAAATAAACCCCATATGATCATAAAATTATATTTGAAGAATTTCTTAAAGTGGATTCAAAGTGAATCATAACAAACTTTAAGGATCAAATTGCCACAGTTGTACCATTCGAAACATACAATGATCAACTTAAACCTATTGTCAAAGGTGCATCAAATTTAATGAAATAAATTACAGTGTAGTTCAAGGGAAAATGACTGGCTTAGAAATTAGAATACTAAAATTAGAGATTTCGAAACATGAAGCAATTATCTCAACCTGCTTTGAAAGACATAATAGACTTAAAGCACCCGACTAGCTGTTGAAATCCTTCATCCGAATTCATTATGCCTTTATGAAAAAATATTGCAACTAGTGAATATTATAATACAAATAAACATGTTCTAATTAATAACTAACAAAAGTTAAGACTTAATTAACTGCTTTGAATTTTGCAAGTTCTTCTGTACAATCTTCCTTGTCAGTTTGTCTTAGTAATGGCCTTCGCCACTCTTGAGAGCAAATTAAGCTCTCAACAAGGTTTGGTTCAATGAATTGTGACAATAATCCTGACAATAATCCAAGACACATCCTCCAGTGCTAAATGTAGACTCTCAAATCACAGTAGAAATAGGAGTAGTTAAAACATCCCTGGCTGCAAAAGATAAAACTCGACAGTTAGAAGCATCCCACCATGCTAAAACTTCAGTCATCATAATCTTCCCCAAATGCTCATCCACGTACGGTCCACCTCAGTTCTCTATAATCTGCTTGTCATTTTTCCATTGCTTGAACTTCTACATTTTACCATTTGATATGCTCTTTGCTTCAATGCTTTGCCTATAGTTTCACTTACTGAGCCCACGGGGGAGAAGAGGATATCATTTGTGCCCACTATGTTTTGTAAAGCAATACGAAAGCACCTTTCATTTTCTTTGAAATTTTTCCAGCTTCATTTGGCTCAAAATATCTTTAATAATACGATTCTATGTGTGCCATTTTGTAGCTTGGATTCCAAACAGGTGCAATTACCAACAACGTATTCCTTTTTTCAATGGAACTCCGATATTTAGCAAACTTTTCTTTCATTCTAACATACACGCCGTGAAGGCAAAGATCTCCCTCATTCAAATAATCATGTAAAAATAACTAAAATTTTCAACCTCACGAAAATATTAATTTGCAATAACATATGAAGATTCAAATAAAATCTTAGTTACATCATAAAAGTGTGCTGTAAACTGACACAAAACTCTTGAATTTCCCCAATGATCATGTGTTAGAGGACTTTCAAGTTGGAAGTGAGGATCTGATTCTTCCATATGTTCAAATACTGTTCTAAAGCATAAAGCTTGCTTCAACATCAAATAGGTGGAGTTCCAACGAGTACACACATCTAAGCATATAGAACCGTTGTTTGGTATCTTAACTTCCTCACAATTCTTATCAAATTAGTGTTGTCTATAAGATGAACTTCTAACATATTTGACAATGTTGCAAATGCGAACTGTCCACCTTTTAACTTCACTTAGGCCATCCTTGATAATATTTTTTTTGAACGGCAATAACGAACATACATTACTTTTTTTTACAGCACAATAAATATGAAAATGCTCTCCATCTCCAAATAAGAAATCGCTTCTAAATAATTTTTCTTTAAATTTCTCATAGCAACATCGTTAGTAGTAGCATTATCGGCAATGGTAGTGTCAACTGGATTAATTCTTCATTTTGCCATACATACGCCAATCATGTTAGCAATAGCATCACCTGTGTAAGTGAAGGGCCAAATGCAAAATTAAGAATCCTTTTATTTACATTCTAATCTCTGTAGTATAAGATATAGGAAATCTAATGCAGATTATGGTGTAGTCTGCCCGAAAATGGGCTCTACATCTATTAAAATTGACATCTATTTCATCCATTGTATTTAGAATTATTTATTTTGGTAGCATACCGATTTTCATCCAAATCCAACATGTGTATATGTCTTATCTTAAAATAGTACAAAATCAACGTAATAAAATAATTTAATGTAAATATCAAGTTTAAAGTTATATTTTCAATATCTAAACTGTATAAAATATAATTTTTATATAGATAGATAAAATATTTTTATATTTTAATAAGTGTAGGCTTATTTTGTAGCGGACTGCACCATAGTTACGGTGTAATCAGTCTGCACACGGTGGGTTCTTTAACATACATATATTCAACATTTGGCATAATAGTCCAAATATATATGGTCAAACAAACATGCCAATTTATTTCTTTAGTAGTTCATAAATTCAAATTTTTTTGGCTTCATCTTATATATTTGAAGACAATCTTTAACATTGCGATCCTTGATATATGTTTTACAAATGGTTGGACTTCTTGACAAAAAATCCTACACCTTTCTTTTCAACAAATTCGAATTTACTCATACAAGAAATGCCTATAGATTGCGCATTTGAGAATATTGTTAATTGTTGCCCTTTATTTTTTTCACTTTATTTAGAATAAGAGAGTACCTATCCAAATTTCTTGCTAGCTAAGTAGTGCCACTTTTGGCCATCAGGGCCTTGCCTTGGTGGTAAAAGCAGTGACATTATTTGCCCAAGTTTGTTGTTTGATCCCTGCTAAATGCAGACATCATGTTTGCCATTTTTGCGGATTAATCTCCCTTTAAATGGGGTTTTATAAGTTATCCTCTATTGCGAGGGTTTATACTTCCCCCATGTGGTGGGGGTTTAAGAAAGCAATTTCACTTTACCATATGAGGGTATGAATATGCTCCACTGTAATACCTAGATATTGTGTGTATATAGAAATGTAAACAAAAAAATTAGTGCTAATTTGCTTGGACAGTGAAACTTTTTCGTGAAATTTTTATTTTTTGCTAATTTGCTCCACTGTAATATCTTTTTTTTTATTTTTTGTGAATTTTTTTATATAATTGTTCATCTAAGTATATTTAACATATGTATTAATTTTTACCATTTTTGGAGATTTTTAGGTAATTTTTTGAATTTTTAAAAGTCAGTAGCATTTTTAGTAATTTAAATTACTAAAATGCTTCTGGTTTTTAAAAATTTAAAAAAAATATTTACAAATCTCCAAAAATGTTAAAAATTGATACACATATTAAATATACTTAAATTAACAGTTGTGTAAAAAAATTTCAAAAGAAAATTTTAAATGATCAGGACTCATATTTATCATGCTTTCTCTCACTTATTTTCTTTCTTTTCTCGTTGCAGGAGTGAGACGCCGCTTGTGTTTTAGGAGTCCCATTTGGCCAAGGAATTTATCAGCTACGACCTGGACCTTTCGCAGTTTCTGCATTCCCTTTCGCCGATGGAATTTATCCGTACTCAAATCATTGTACCTGAAAATCTTTACTTAGAAAAATTCACTCACAACAAGACACCAATACATCGTTGTATAGTCCAGAGGACAAAATTCAAAATAAATATTCTGCTTCACGATGAGGAACAACTATGGCGACAACGTGCAAAAACACATTGGCTTCACGCTGGGGATAAAAACACGACCTTTTTCCATCGTATGACATCTAACAGAAGGCGATTTAACTCCATCGAGGCTCTTCAAGACATGAATGGGTAGTGGGTTCATGACCAAGGTCAACTGCAAGACCTTGCATTGCAACATTTCCAGATGGTCTTCTCTTCATCGGGGCCCTCGGATGCATCCTGGGTTCAAAGCTTGATCTCTCGGAGAATATCTGTTTAGCAAAGACATCATCTAACCAAGCCTCTGGTTTTTGAGGAAGTGGCAAATGTAATGAAAGCAATGAGTCCCACAAAAGCACCTGGACTTGATGGGATGTCCGCTGGTTTCTTTCAGAAGCATTGGAACACGGTGGGTCAGGAGGTTTTTCTCTGGTGTAAAAGATTCATGGAAGAGATGAACCCCACAAATCAGGCTACACAACTTCGGTCAGTGAACTCCACCACATTGGTTTTGATTCCAAAAAAGGCTGGGGCCTAAACTTTGTCTCACTATCGCCCCATCAGCCTCTGCAATGTGGTCTATAAGATTCTGGCAAAAGTTCTGGCAAACAGGCTTAAGTTGTGTCTTCATGAGGTTATCAGTGAGCAGCAAAGCGCCTTTGTTCTAAGCAGGCTCATCACTGACAATATGCTGGTGGCCTATGAAGTCATTCACTATCTTCGTCGAGGGCAGAGACGGAAAAGAATGAAGATGACTATAAAATTGGATATGTCCAAGGTGTATGATCGAGTAGAGTGAAATTTCCTCAAACTGACCATGGAAGCAATGAACTTCAGCCCGGTTTGGATTGACTGGATCATGAGTTGTGTTACCTCTGTAACGTATCGGGTGAATGTCAATGGATTCAAAACGAGGTACTTCCAACCTCAGAGGGGATTAAGACAAGGGGATCCGCTCTCCCTTATCTATTCATTATGTGCGCTGAAGGGATGCTAAGCAAGTTTTGGTGGGGCGAACAAGGTGGTAAGCGTAAAATGAGCTAGGTGGCATGGAAAGAGATGTGCAAAACAAAATTCTCGGGTGGGCTTGGTTTTCGGGACTCAAATACTTTCAATTATGCTCTCCTTGCAAAGCAAGTCTGGCGGTTATCCACGGTCACCAACTCTTTGTGTTATAAAGTTCTCAAAGCCAGATATTTCCCAAAGGGCGACATCTGGAGCTGTCAGGCAAAACCTTCTGACTCTTTCACCTGGAGAAGCATTCTTAAGGCAAGAGATGCGATCCGGTTTGGTTGTAGGTGGCGGATTGGCAACGGAAAGTGGGTTTAATTCTTTAAGGATGTTTGGCTAGATACTATGGTCTCTAAGGTGGGGCCTCTCCCGTTATCAATCCCGGACGACATTAATGTGAGTCATTTTATTTGCAATGCTTCAAGCTCATGGATCAAGGATCGCATTCAGGCGGCTGTGGGGGATGAGGGGTGGCATGTCATCAATCAAATTCTCCTTCCCCACACTGCACAAGAGGATAGGGTTTTTTGGAAGTTTGAACCTCACGGGACCTATACTGTCAAGTCAGCTTACAGAGTGCTTAGCTCGGGACATGGTTGCTCCTCTCATTCCTCCATCTATAAGGAAATCTGGCGGACCAAACTTCCCAGCAAAATCCTCATTTTTGGGTGGAAACTGTTTAAGAATGGACTCTCGACTCTGCTGAATTTGAGGAGTAGGGGCATTGATGTTGATCCCTTTTGCTTTTTTTGCAGGTCTGGTCTTGAGGATACCAACCATTTATTCTCAGAGTGTGAACTTACTAAGGGTATATGTTCGAGGGCCGCATGGCGCATCTCTTCTCCGACCTCTGTTCAGGATATTATTACTTCTCTTGCATCAGGTCATGCGTCTAACGACCTTGCCCTTTTCATTCTCTGTTGTTGGAGGATTTGGTTCTTGCAAAATGCGTTAAGAGCTGAAGGGACGAAACCGGACTTCTCCAATACCCTCAAATGGTGCGAGGATTATCTGGAGCAATTCCATAGGGCTACTCCCCTCATCCAGGGGGGTGCGATTGATCGACCACTTGTTCCCAGATGGACCAGACCTCCGGATGACACTTTTAAACTTAATGTGGATGCTCGGATACTTCATCGGAACATGTCTATGGGCTTTGCTGCCGTCATCCGGGATTCGGGGGGTTCATTTGTCGCTGCAAAAGGATGGCGACGATGTGGTTTGATGGAGCCTCTGCTCATGGAGGCACATGCTTTTCTCTTAAGGGCAAGCTGGGGACAGGAGCTCAACCTAGCAAAACTCCAAATTGAGTCGGATTCGCTCCTCCTTGTCAACTTTCTTACTTCGGATGATCCCATTTCCTCTCCCGTCGGCGTTGTGATTGACG
Organism: Annona cherimola; assembly: GCA_030490835.1. NCBI lineage: Eukaryota > Viridiplantae > Streptophyta > Magnoliopsida > Magnoliales > Annonaceae > Annona > Annona cherimola. The sequence goes on along the minus strand of CM059975.1, from coordinate 87,423,019 downwards.
AGATCAAGTCTATTCTTTCTTCTTCTATCCATGTCACAACTCATCATGTTCTAAGGCAAGGAAATGCCGTTGCACATGGTTTAGCTGACTTTTTTTCTGTTTCTTCTATGGATCAATAGGTTTGGTGGGGCACCCCCCTCAAGCTATACAGGAAAAAAATTGTATAAATAATTTTTTGGTAATGAATTGCTCGGATCATCCTATCCCATCTCCCTTGCAGATTGCTAGGGAAGTGGGATAGGGTGTCTCCTTTTCATCAAAAAAAAAAATATATCGTTGTATAGTTTATGTTTGTAATGAGTAGGAGTGAGATATTCTTTCAAATTTTGGATTGTTTATGATTGAGATAGACAGATGTATTAGAATTGATGGGCATTGAATCTTCAAGTGTGCTTTTCGTAATTTATGAAATTTTTTTTTATTTGAATTTGGTTTGATTAATTCAGGATTAAGAGATTACTGTTGTGCTTATGATATTAACGATGAAAATTATTTATAACTTTTTTAAAATTAGTGATTACTCTAGATTTTGTGATACTTTCTTTAATCAGTTAGGTAAGATATGTGATCACCAAGGCTTCCTTTGCATAAGTGATTACTTCACTGAAAAGTCACAAGTACACTTAGGCGTCCTCTTAATTAAATTTATTTTTCTATGTAACACCTTTTATTTTTAATATTTTGATGGATGATGAAAAATTCATTTCATCCATTATATTTAACATAATTTATATTATCATAAAAATCATTTCATTTGTTTAGTTTCACTGTATATGTATATGAGTCTTATCTATAAATATGTAAAATCAATATAATAAAATAATTTAGTACTAAAATATCATTTCCAAAGTAGTTTTTTCAATATCTAAATCATCTAAAATATCACTAATATGTAGATAAATGATTATATAAAGTATTATTACATTCTAATACATGCATGAGTGGATCTAAATGTTTTTCATAATTTATACATAAAGAGGCATGATTCTATACAATAAATTGTACATCTGCTTAAGTTATAATATTTATTTTCAATTTTAATTAATTTATTTTTATTTTCCTCCATGAACATGTTTTTCTAAGTATATGTAATCCATATACCAAGTTTTATCATTTTACAATATTTTTAGATTTTTATTTTTTATTTTTAAAAATCAAGATTTTTAAAAGGTGAAAAATGACTTGTATGCACCTAAAATAGATAATTTTTAAAAGTAAAAAATAAATATGTAAAAATATTGTAAATTTTGAAACTTGATATATGGATTAAATATACTTAAGAAAAATATATTTATGAATAAAAAATCAAAAATTAAAAAATTAAAATTAAAAAATGAATAATGTAACTTAAGCATATGTACAATATATTGTATATAATCATACCACATATATGAATATATATTTTTGAGCAAATGTAGCCCATGCGCATGCTTGATTTGAATAAAACTTACTCTCTTAATATATATATATATATATATATATATATTGGATTTTATATCAATTGTCAACATTTTAAAAATTGATGAGGTTATATGAGTTCACTTCTATGTAATCTGGTTACATAGACGCAAACCCTATATATATATATGGAAAATATTCAAGTGCAGATAGATTGCAACATAAACTGTCACCATAAATACAGTATAGATTGCCCCACAATGGGCCCTATATATATATTAAAATTAACATCTAACCCACCAATTTTATTTAGAATTATTTATTTTGATAGCATATCAATTTTCATCCAACTCTAGTATGTTTATATGCTTCATCTTAAAAGGCACAAAATTAACGTAATAAAATAGTTTAACCTAAATATCAATTTTAAATAGTATTTTCAAGCTATCTAAAGTATGTTATTTGTATGGATAAACGATTGTACCAAGTATTTTAACATTTTAATATGTGTAGAGTCCATTTTACAGTGTACTGCATCGTAATTAAGATGCAGTCTGACTGCAATAGATAAGTTCAACATATATAGGAAAATATCCAAGCGCAAACGGATTGCACTGCAATGACGGTGCAATCCGCCCAAAATGGACCCCGTATGTATTAAAATTAATATCAACATCACATATTGTATTTAGAATTATTTATTTTGATAGCATATTAATTTTCTCCTAATCTAGCATGTTTATATGCCCCATGTTAAAATGCTGGAAAATCAATATAATAAAATAGCCTAATATAAAAATTTATTTTAAATAGTATTTTTAGTATCTAAACTGTCTAGATTATGTTATTATATGAACAAATGATTATGTAAAGTATTTTGATATTTTAATATGTGTGAGTCTCATTTTATAGCGGTTACTAGATAGGTTCTCACATATTTCTCATATATATAAAGAAATATTTAGGTACAGCTTTACTGCACTAAAATTACTGTGCAGTTAGCTCAAAATAAACCTCATATGATCATAAAATTATAATATACTCTTCCTGTTAATTATGTATTATATTATCATACCAATTTTCAGCCAAATTGGATATGTGTATAGACCTCATCTAAAAATGGTACAGATTCAATATAATAAAATAGTTTGAAGTAAATAACAACTTTAAAGTTATTTTTTCAACATGTAAAGTATTTGTTGTAAAATTTATATATAGATAAATATTTATATAAAGTATCAATACATTTAAGTATATATGGGGCCCATTTTATATGTTGCTTTAAATTTATGTATAGATAAATGATTTTATGAAGTATGAATATAGTTAAGTATATGTGGGGCCCATTTTGGGTCAAATGCACTGTTAAATACAGTGTAGGCAAATGCACGGGAAAGATTCTTATATATATATATATATATATATATATATATATATATATATATATAAGAGTTGTTCCTATGCAACACCATTGCATTGTATATTTCATTTTCAAAAAATAATTTGACTTATTAACTACTCAATTACCTCACTTGTTTCATTTTTACCGTATATTTTAATCATTTTATCATGTAATTATCTTATTTATTCATACTTTACCCTTATATATTACATTACATTAACACTTTTTTAAAACTAAACTCCTCATCTTTGCATTGCCCAAACGAAGCCTTAAAATCAAAACCGAAGTGGGTAGCTAGATGCCCCTTAAACGGGTAGCCGGGTAGGTATGCACACCCCCTTCTAATGACTCGTGACGAACGGACTTGATAGCAGCCATCCATCAATTTCGGATCAATTTCTCACACTTTGCTAAAACACGGCGCAGATTTCACTTTATGCTGGGAATTTAATTTCAGTATTAAAACATAATGGAACCCACTATAGCTCCTGTATCATATATATTATAAAAAAAATACTGTAATCTAATTTATCATGTTATAAAAAATAATTCCAAATATTGCAGTTTTTGCTGCGCCTTTCCTGATTTTAAAATACATATGACCATAACAAATTCTGAAAATTATTTAGATCCATTTGGAAGTACATTAAAATGTTAAATAATTAATATAATCACTCGTTATATTGAAAAAATGTTTTAGACAGTTTAGATTTAAATTATCAGTTTTTTTTATGAATATTCATATATCACATTATCTCAACTAATATTACAGTCATACTTCCTAGGATATTCTTACAATTTTACTAACAATCTTCCAAGAAACATCTTAATAATTTCCTATTTCTTTTCATCCTAAGTTGGTGGATGCTCACACAAAAAAAAAAAAGGAGAACAATGCCACCACCGCAGAATTAGTAGCTTTTAAATTGATTTTAAAAATCAAATAACTTTATTACATGTATTTTCACTTTAAACGGAAGGGGCCCATGCAATGTTTCAATCTGTATGAAACTCAGTGTCCTAGTTGGACCGTCAATTCCAAATATAATGATAGCAGTGAATTTCATGTAATCATAAAAAGTGGGTTCTAAATAAATTCAATCGCATGCAACTGGTTATAAAGAATTGTGACCCTATAATAAAATCTAGACCGTTGAAACTGTGATATTGACACCACATATTTACGTATCAATGCAATTTTCCCTTACCTATTATAATATCCAACATAAGTTTAAGGAGATAAAATATCCGAAATAAGCTTAATTCCAGTTATTCAGCTGAAAGTTTTTTGAAGTACTCCAAATTCCAAAAGCGCCAAAGGTAGAACTGGCCATGGAAATGACATCAGCAACCACTTATTTCGCCACGAGGACAGATTCAGTGATCCGCATGTGCTTTTGGTGGTCCGTCGGTCCGCACGGTTGTTCTAAATCTGATTATCAGACAGAATTTAGCCTGGGGGTTTTTGGCATATGCCTCCTTATAAATTTTTGATAAACAATCCAACATCTAGGCTTTTTTTTTTTTTTTTTTTTACAAAATTACTTCCTAAATTAGAGTTGTTTGCCCCCGTGCTTATGGCCTTTTATTTAAATTATACTGTATACCAATGCATTAAATTTTATTGCATGAGTAATTATAAACTTTGAAAATACTTTCATTTAATAACACTAATATTGTCAAATACTTACCTTCTCTTATAAAATGCCAATGAAATTTTAATATGTATATATTTTCCTCAAGTTAACATGGGAGTATGGGATGCAATAGAGGCATAACTCCGTTCATAAAATTTCTATTCTTCTTGATAAATGTATGAGGTTCAATCCCAATTGAGAAGTTTTGTCTTTAATTTTTAGGAGTTGTGACCCCTGGAGATATGTTATTAAATTTATATATATTGAACAAGAATTGAAAAAATGTATTTGAGATAATTTGAATTATAAAATACAAGAAAAAGTTGGAATAGGATGAGCTGGGGTTATGTGTGCATGTGCCACCAGTAACCTTTAAGGTAAATTATATTTATGCTAATAACTTGAATTTTCTTGCATATTTACCTTTAAATTTAAAAACATTTTCATCTAATGCTAATGTTGTATATGTTACGTTCTTTACAAATACCTTTCAATTTTCCTTCATAAATTATAAATATTGTTTTCGAGTTGGAATGAATTAATTAGAGTTATCTACACTTGCGATTGTGACCTTTTATGTAAATTATACTTATGCATATAACTTGAGTTTTATTTCATCCTTGCTCAACAAAATTTGAGAATATTTTTATCCAATGTTAATGTTGTCCATTTTACATTCTTTATTTGCTGAAATCCTTTGATTTTTATCTGTTGTCAAATTGATATAGGTGAATAAACACTTAAATCTATGGTTAAAAAAATCTAAGTGCATTTTAAAAAATAAAGAATATAAAATGTGCAAAATTAGCGTTTGTGCAAATATTTCCAAAATCTGTAGCTAGATTTGCAACAAAATTCAGGTAGCGGGCATAAGAGTAATTTATTTAAAAGGCCATAGACATGAGCGCAAATAAATCTCAGTGAATTTACGCCTGTCGTATTATATTAAGGAGCTAAAACTTTTTAATGCGAACTCTCATTTTTCTTTTTAATTTTTTACTTGAATATGATAGTGTGTTTGGGAAATCGGAAAAATAAGGAAAATATTTGGTAAATTATTTTGAAGTAGATAAGGCAATAATATAGTATAATAAAGACAAATGATTAAAAGTAAAAATAATAATGTTAAAGTAAATAATATAATTGTGCGAAAAAATATGAAGAAATGATGATAAATAAGATAGTTGCATAAAAAGTGTGTAAAAAGGCAGGTTTTTTTTTTGTTTTTTGGCTTTCTTTTGCCAAACAAGCCCCTTTTGAGTGGGAGAGATCATGATTTTGCATAGAAAATGCCAAACGGAGGGTTATTTATAAAATTAAAATTAAAATATTGGGCATAAATGATAAAATTGAAAGTCACTGGGAAGTACACGAAAAAAAGGACTCCGAAGCTGCAGCCGTGGCATGATTAAAGAGCAGCTTCCCATCACCCGCTCACGTGGCGGTCAAATACGGAAAAGTCACGCAGCCCACCAAAGTGACCAAACCGTGGCGAGCGAGTTACGGAGCTGAGCAAAAACCCTTCTCGGACCTGACCATCTTCCACCGTCTCTTCTCATCACTTCGATTCTGCTCGCATCTGCAATCCAAGAAACCGGGTAATGTATGAAACTATTTTTTCTTTACCCCCGTCCCTACACCGAATGCGATGAAATTTCATGATTTGAATCAACTCATCACGCTCTTATGGCAAGTTTCATGATCGGCTTTTATGCTTTTCAATTGATTTTGGTGCGCCAAGCACACCCATTCTGTGTTTTTGCATTTCGTCGTTGTCGACAGGTCTCGCTTGGATCAGATCCCGGCGTTGATTTAAAGATGGCTACTTGTCATGGATTTCATGATTCGTGACTGATTTGAGTTGGATGTCTTTCGTCCAATCAAAAATCGTTTTTGAAGCTTCGTTAGGATTATGGAAGAGTGAAGAAAAGAGTTTTTATGGGTTTGTATATTGAATAAAGGAAAAACATCCAGCAATTCAATCCGTCCCAAAAGAATAAGAAAAAAGTCGAGCTTTTGTAAAGAAAAAAGCCGTTGTTTTACTGAATTGAATAACTGGATTACATCTTGAACCTCGCCCTTGTCTTCGTTTGCCTGGCATATGTGAAAGATTGAGTGCATAGGGAAGATGGCGTTTCACCCTAGATTGCGATGATCTTCCGAGTCGGTTGACTTCCTGTTACTTTTCCAACTCATGCTGCTTCGAACAATGTAATTTACTCACAGCACCTGCCTAGTTGGACCCGAAAGCATTGGAAAAGTAAAAGAATAAAGGTCTAGCTATGCTACTTTGTGTAAGTTCATTCGTGTCTAGAACTGACAGATCTTTTGCATTTTGATGCAATTGAAATTCTAAGAATTCGGATAAGAAATTATTACTGCTAAATAAGATTACATATATGGCTTAAGGGCAGTTGGTGTTTCTGTTTTTCAAACTTATTTGTGTTCAGGAACAATTGGTCTTCCGAGAAATGATCTAGAATGCAGAGGAATAGATAGAAAGAGAGACAAAGGTATGACGTTTATGGAATCACCTGCACTTTTCAGGGCTTCCTTGGTTAACACATACTATGCAAAAGTGAACTAGAGTACATATCTCTGCTAGTGGGTGAAAATATATCCAAAAACTTGATCTAAAGTAAATCCCGGAATTTTTGTAATTTAGGATGTTTTAAAATGTAATTATATCAATTAACAATGGGTGTTTTCATCTCAAGGTGCCAATGAAGTTTTTCCTATAATTTAGTCGAAGTAATGAAGAAATAACACAGGTAGTAAACCAACCGTTGTCTCTATTCTACCATTACAATCAAACCAACAAGGGAACAGCTTCACCTTCAGCATCACCATCGTCCAAGCCTTGACCCTGTCCGTTGGGACAAGCTACATAACCCCTGCTATCCCAGTCTACTCTTCATTGTCAAGCTACTAAAAGCAACATGACAATTGCCATAACATGGTGTTTTCTGTAACCGCCATTACATTTTTATTATTGTTGCATCAATGCATCTCATAGAGCAACTATATTAGTGCTTTTTGAATTTAAATATGACAGGAGTATGCAAAATATTTTCATTGTTTTATGATTGTTGCATCAATGCATCTCATAGAGCACCTATGGCAGTGCTTTTTTAATTTAAATATGACAGGATTATGTAAAATATTCTTATTGGCAAAGTACTTCAACAGGACCATCATGGGATTGTAGAACCAGTATAATGTTGTTGGAAGATTATGGACTGGGTTAATTGTTATTGGCTGTTATGGCTGCTAGGTGACTTTTGGTTGCTACATAACAGTTTTTTAGGCACTTCGATCATAAGCTTATCAAGTATGGGAAGTATCAATGTATCAGTCTGATAAAATTCCTTTTGTGTCTGTTGAGAGTTTGTTGTCTGCCACTAAGTATTTTTGCATCGTGAGGAATAAATCATTATGCTAATCTTGCACTGTTGCATGTTAATATGCAGAGGGACTATTTGGAATAACTTGAACTCTTAATGAAGATGCTATAGAAGGATGTTTGTGTAAGCTTTTCAGGACGAGGATCATTACATCTATTCTTTTTTCATTGACAGTCTGAGCTGCTGAAGTCCTGAGGTGAAGGAATCAAACTAGAGAAAAGCGGATCATATATGATGAATACTTCACGGATACTTAGCCACTCTAGAAAGGTATGCTGTTCCTTACTCTCTTTAGTTTTTGACTCAATAGCTGATTATTCATCTGGTTGATAAAACATAGAATTGGAATACTTTCCTATCGTGAAAAGCCATTCTTTAGATTTCCTTTAGCTGGAGCCTAGAGTAGTGACCGCCTTTTGGGAATGAGACAATACTTTAATATGTGTTGCCGTGTTGATGTTGATCGCTGCTCCAGAAGGTTTTCTTGGCTAGTTCTTTGAGTACATTCAAATGCATTATACCTATTTCTTGCTCAAATGTTGCTTGTCCTGCAGCTTTGAGACCTCATCTCTAGAGAGCTTCATTTATTGTTTCCATGCAAAGTATTTGAAAAAATAACAAGAATGTGAAAGGCATTTCTCAAAGTTCCCTTTTTTCACATTCCTGAAAGTTCCCTCTTTTTCTTTCTTTTGAAAATTTACAACTTTGTGGTGGGCATTATTTGGACTTGGTGTAAAAGTGGCTTGCGATTATGGATCTAGTGAAGATCCGTATGCATATCCACATACCAACAATTAAATGCTCATTAAAAGAAATGCTCACAACTAGCTAATTGGATATGTATTTGACGAAAATAGAAAGAAATTTTTTAAATCTGTCTATTCTAGGCGCAAAAATCTTGTAAAAGGGAAATAATCTTAGGATATTTTAGAAAGATTTTATTTCGCTATTTTTGAAATATATTAGAAGATTCCTAGGATATATTAGAATCTGTTTAAAATAAGTATGTATCTATTTTAAGTTTACTTCATTAAGAAGTTTACTTGAAATATACAATTTCCTCTTCTAGAAAGATTTTCCTAAGATATTTTAAAATCTGTTTAAAATAAGCATGTATCTATTTTAAGTTTACTTTCTTAAGAAGTTTACTTAAAATATATAATTTTTTTTCTAGAAGGATTTCATTTGCTAAGATTAGGTGGTATGTTTACCTATAAATACATCCCTTGTAAGCTCTAAAGGGGCATTAGTTTTGAGAATTATAAAGAAACGTTTCTTGGTTTTTCCCTTCTACTCCTCTTTTCTTTATCTTTCTCCTCGTTCTTCTACTCCTACCTTCCTTCTTCTATTCTTTTCTCTTTAGAGGTTCATTCTTCTTTCTTCTATTTTCTTTTCTACCCATCCTACATCAATTGGTATCAGAGCCAAACCTGGTACTACTTTCACCCAATTTCTATTGCTATTTGCCATCCACAAACTGCTGCGGTCTACAAATCATTGCTGCCCATTCTAGTCCTGTTTGTTGTCTACGAACTAGTGCTATCATTGCTGTCCATTCTGTAGCTATTTGATACTGCCTACTGCTGCCATTACAACAACCTGTTGGTCATTGCAAATATATTGCTAAGAAGTTGCTAAAGTCACTTTCAAGTTGTCTCTTGCTGAACTTAGTAAGATTGGACCTCAACAGATACATTTTTTCTAGTTGAAAGTACTTAATTCATATCTGTTTCAATCAAGTTCTTTGCATTCGAACCTTTAAATCAAAAAAAGAAAAAAAAATCATTCTTAGTAGTAAGTCTTTTCTATATCAGTATAAGTTGAATTTTGAGTCACTATACCTACTAATGCTGACTTGAATGCCGAACTCGAAGCTTTATCCAATTCCATTGATAATCGATTTGAATCTTTAACAACCTTTTGTGATACTTTGGCCCAAAAGCAAGAAGATTTCCAAAAAGAAACAGTCTCTTCCATTCAATTTCTCATTTCCTCAGTAAACAGGTTGGCTGAAATTGTTGGAAAGCGTTCTATGACTGAGACAGGACATTCATTTCGAAATGATCAATCACACAATACTCATGCTTCTAGTAGCTCTCCTATCATAACTGGTCTTCTCCAAATCCAAACATGTATGCTAGAGGTCATCATAACCCAGAGCATTCACATATTTTAGAAATGCATACAAATTCGGAAAATCATGAAGATGACAATAATTTTTATGAAATTGGTTTTGCAAACAATCTTAGACATGAGAACCACCAGAGAATTATAATATACCTTTTCCACAATAACAACGGCGTGTAACTGATAATTCTTAGGTGGCAAAACAAGTTAAGGTAGATGCTCCTCGTTATGACGGTCGTCTAGACCCTAATGTTTTTTTAGATTGGTTGGCAGACATGGAAGATTTTTTTTGTCGGTATGATATAGATGATGCCTAATTATTGAGATTTACAAAAATAAAACTTGTTGGGTCTGCCAAAAGCTATTGGCAAGAGGTTCTAGATGGAAGTCAACGCGTAGGAGTACCTATCACTACATGGGCTGAAATGAAAGCTAAATTGAAAGAGACGTACCTTCCTGAATATCATCAGAGTCAACATATTGGAACTTGGGATTTTGTATTGGCTATTACCGAATTTGCATACAACAATTCAGTCAATCGTTCTACTGGGAAATCTCCTTTTGAAATTGTCTATGATTATATTCCTCGAGCTCTCATCGATTTAATTCCTTTACCCATTGATACCCGTTCATCTGCTACTGCTGAATCTTTTGCTCAACACATTCGAGATGTTCATGCTGATATTAGAAGAAAAGTTACTCTAAGCAATGAAAATTATAAGCTTGTTGCAGATGTTTATAGAAGAAAACATGAATTTGATGTTGGGGATTATGTCATGGTTCCTGTAAGTCCAGAAAGATATCCTAAAAATTCTTGTAAGAAATTGCATGCATGAGCCAGTGGTCCCTTTCGTGTTTTAAGAAAATTGGGATCCAATGCATATGAACTTGATTTGCCTTCAGATATAGGAATTAGTTCTACTTCCAATATAGAGGATTTGTTTCCTTACCAAGGTACTTTTGAGCCTCCAAGTTTGTCTGTTGGAATTTCAACAGATAACAGTTCAACATCACCACATGTTGCTATACTTCCATGAGTACCATCTACTTTTTCAGATCAGATAGAGAATATCCTACAAGATGAACTTGTCGCTACTGGATCGGACATTATGCAAAGATTTCTTGTCAAGTGGTAAAACAAGGTTGATTCTGATGTTACATGGGTTACTGAAGATGACCTATGCCACTTGGATCCATATCTTCTTGAGCAGTATCAAAGTCAGAACTCTCCAGTGGCAAGTTTTTTGAAGCCGGAGAGAATTGATGAAAATAGAAAGAAATTTTTCAAATTTGTCTATTCTAGGTGAAAGAATCTTGTAAAAGGAAAATAATCTTAGGATATTTTAGAAAAATTTTATTTCGCTATTTTTGAAATATATTAAAAGATTCCTAGAATATATTAGAATCTGTTTAAAATAAGCATGTATCTATTTTAAGTTTACTTCGATAAGAAGTTTACTTAAAGTATTCAATTTTCTTTTCTAGAAAGATTTTCTTAGGATATTTTAGAATCTGTTTAAAATAAGCATGTATCTATTTAAAATTTACTTTTTTAAGAAATTTTCTTAAAATATATAATTTCTTTTTCTAGAAGGATTTCATTTGCTAAGATTAGGTGGTATGTTTACTTGTAAATACAACCTTTGTAAGCTCTAAAGGGGCATCAGTTTTGAGAATTATAAAGAAGTATTTCTTAGTTTTTCCCTTCTACTCCTTTTTTCTTTATCTCTCTCCTTGTTCTTCTACTTCTCCTACCTTCTTTATTCTATTCTCATTTCTTTAGAGGTTCCTTCCTCTTTCTTCTGTTTTCTTCTCTACTCATCCTACATCAGTTTTACTTTCCACCTATGGAGAAATTCCAATATACCATGTATTGAAACAGCTGTTTAGTTTGTGTTGCAGTGGATTTGATCACCAATTAGCTATATACATATATATTCCTGCAAGATGCAGCTCTCCTATCACTTTTCTGTGACATTGATCTGATGCAGTAAGCTGACCTCAGGCTAAAGGTGTGGTTGGCAATGTGTAATAATTTTTAAAAAAATCTCTCTTTTTTACACAAATTTTAATGTGATTTGCATCTTAACTACCTAACTACTATATATTTTTTTTTAAAATTATTATCTCTACATTCAAATCATTTTTCACATATTTCCACTATCATACATATTTTAATTTTATTTACTCCTAATTATTACTCCTATTATATCTATCTTAATTTTTGTTTCATCTGGTTTTCACTTTCCCGTTTTCACTTTTATATCTTGCCAAACGGACCCTAAAGTGCATCCCAAACTCAAGTTTACTGGTTTCCTACTCTGTTGGGCACAAGCTTTCCAAAAATTCAGTTGAGGTTAACCTCATTCTTACTCAAATGTGAAAAACTCTTGCCTGACTTTCTCTCCCCCTCCCCCCATGTCATTCATGCGGGGACACATGTATGCACACACACCCCCCTGTTGGAGAAGGGTGCAGATTAGTCTGGGCTGCATTTGTTTGACATGAAGACCACTATCATAGCCACAATGATTCTTGTCTGTAAGTTCCCAACTTATCCTAAAAAATTGTGGTGGGGTTGGTATTGGGTTGATCTTTAGGATTTTTTTAATATAAATTCATATATTTTTTATATTATCTCCATAAATCCCTGAATACGTTGTTGATTGAGCTATCAATGATGTCACAATTAATACAGATTGGTGAATCTATGTGCATAATGCTGTTTTAGGAAAAGAATGGGACTTAATCTTTCCTTTTGAAGGATCTCTTGGAGACTTTCCACACTGTTTTTTTGAGTTTTCATAGTCAAAATTTAAAAAGTAAGACCATGGAAATTTCTGGAATATAAATGTTTACATGTGTCTGTCTATGTAGTGTGTGTGTGTGTGTATATATATATACCATTTCTATGAAACCCCTTTTTTATGCAACCCCTTTCATTTTTAATATCTTAATGGTTGATGAAAAATCCACTTCATCTATTGTATTTAACATCATTTATAGTATTTGGGAAATTCTTTTATTTGTGTAATATGACTATGCATGGGCCCAAATGAAAATCAATGTGATAAAATAGTTTAATGTTAAATAGTAATTTTAAAGTTGTATTTTCAATATCTAAACCGTCTAAAATATCATTTCTATGTGAATAAATGATTTAATAAAATATTATTACATTATAATACATGTAAATGGATCAAGCGTTTTTTATAATTTACACATGAATATATATTTTTCAAGAAATGTAGCCCATGCACATACTCGATTTGGTTAAAACTTGGTCTTCTAGCTAAACAAATGATGTTAAATAAAATGAATGGATTAGATTTTTCATCAAAGTCCTCAAGTTCAAAGTTACATTGGACTTCATGAACTTTTTCCAACTCAAATTTAAGGAGTCCTGACCTAGCCTTAACTAAAATTGGGTTGAGTGGTCAAATACTATGGTTCGAGTTGTACAAAAGTTCAACTCCTATAATCCATTATACTAAATGAATTTCATTATGGAGTGATGCTATTGGTTTCTCATCATGGCCTTGGTGTTACCATCCTCCCTTTACAAGAGTATTTTGGGATAAATGGTGTCAGCCTCTGCTTTTGTTCACATCGATTTGTGTTACATGTATGATCAGTTTGGTTTATAGGGGTTCCATAATCTGTGTCCTCCAGTGTAGCTTATGATTACATGTGGCTAGGTTTGTATGTTAAGCAAGATCCACTCAAAATACGAATGCCCATTCAAGGGTTTCTGAAGCTGACTTTTGTGACTTTTGACATTCTTTTCCATGGGAGTCCTTTGACTTCCTTACTTCCTTACTTCCTTACAGGACACCTACATGAAGGATGTCCTTCACACCATAGTGGAACTTAGGAAACAGAGCATGTGCCTGTCATGGGACTATGTGACACCTTATTTGGTGGCACCGTCACACAAGTAGCCACATTTTAGCGACACCGATGTCTCTTTGAAAAATAAATGTTACACGTATCTTGTAAGCTGTGCCAGATCCATCACTTACAATGGACAACCATTTGGGTTTCTTTTGACCTAGCAATATATGCTGTTTGAGAAAAAGATGGAAAAGAGGAGAAAAAGTTAAAGAGGTATTAAAATAAGTAGTGATGTAATCATTAAATAAACAAAGCTGAAATAGAAATGCTTTATGAAAAAATGTAGGTAGTACTGAGAAAAATTAGGTCAGTAATAGATGACATGAGTATGGAAAGGAAGAAAAAGTGATTTATACCTTCCTTGTTTTACAGTGGGTCTTCCTTATGCAAAATGTAGGACTTGTTTAGCTCACAACTCTTATCTCGGAGGGTTAAATATGTTTTGCATTGTATAATTCTTGCAATTTCTTCTTGCAACTTAGTAATTGTAGATTTGAGCCATCTCTGCTTATTGTAGTCTTGACCTGCTTACTTGTGTGGGATTAGAATATAATTTTCCTTGTCAAATGAATCCACGAATGCTGATAGCATAGTTTTACATGTCAACTGAATCCTTGACTGTGGATAGCATAAATAATGTTTCTGTTTTTTTTTTTTTTAAATATATAATATTGGGAATAGTTCATGGAATATGACTTAATGATTCACCATTTTTCACAGAGAGGAGTATTGATTCATTATTGCAGTCCTTGCACTGATGAAGCTGTGTCCTTGATTGTATCTGCTTTGAAAATTTCTTTCTTTTTGTTTGTATTCTATACTCTATGCACTTCAAGTGCTTATTGTTCCCTATTTTTGCTCGAAGTTTGATTTGTTCCCTATTTTGCATGTGCAGTTACGTAGTGCGAAAAGTATTTTACAATGTGGGCCTGCTAGTTTGATACGCTGCTTTTCCAAAGATGCTAGTACCTGCATTGATAAAGGAGATGGTGAGTGTTTTACTACAAACTCAATGTTATCATCCTTGTCAACATTTAATCTTGTTATTCTTTCGTTGTCATACACAATTAAAATACGTCTAAGATGTAGAGTGCGTAAAGAATAAGACCCTGAAGGAGATAGCATGTCAGAGATGTGATCTTAAAAAACTCAAAAATGAGAAAGGCTTGAGACTTCTTTGTGAAGATATATGTCAATTCCAAATCCGATGACAAAGCATCCAAGTGAATGTTAAAAATCAGTTTTAGGACATGATTTCTTCAACTGATGATGTGGGCTGTGTTCCCTGTATCAAGTTTCATGGCAGTTTCCACGATCTAGTTTGATAAAAACATTCGAGTCTCGGTGATTTAAAAAAATAAAATAAAAAATTTGAGTCTCTTTTTCTCATGCATATGCTTAAAATTTAGCTAGTTTAATTTTAAAAGAAAAAAGTTCAAAACTAATCAATTGTGTTTCCCA
The DNA here is from genome assembly GCA_030490835.1 of Annona cherimola. Classification (NCBI taxonomy): domain Eukaryota; kingdom Viridiplantae; phylum Streptophyta; class Magnoliopsida; order Magnoliales; family Annonaceae; genus Annona; species Annona cherimola. Next base: position 87,407,696 of record CM059975.1, on the reverse strand, counting down.
CTGCTTGTTCCTTTCTCTATAAATATCCAAGTGTTTTTTATATGTTTTGTTTGAAAGAAAAGAACAGAGACCTCTTGTGGAAAAGAAAGGTAAAAGCCATTTATTTTCTTCTTTCCATACTAATGTAACATTTAACTACTCATAAGCAGTCTACTTCCACATTCTTATGCATCTTTATTTCAAAGAAGCCTAGCTATTTTTTTTTTATTATTTATGTTATGGTGGATATCACTCATACTGTCGACACCACCACCTATTTTTTCCTACCTTTTTAATTTCTCCCTTCCTTCTCCATTTTTTTTTCTCCCTTCAAACCAAACACAAAAAAATTAGAAAGAAAAGAGGGAAAAGAAAAGAAGATATGGAACACTGATAATTTATATGGCAATTCCGTTAAATAAAGTAGTTGCAATTATTTGTATGACAATTCCATTAAACAAAGTAGGTGCACATTGAATATGCCTACTTCAATTAAAATGTTAAATGGTAGAATTTTTATTTTGAATCAGAAAGACAAGACAAGCATATTCTTCTCTTAATCCTGATTAACTGGGAGAAATATTGGATAGTTCTAGAATCTAATCTTTGATCTTTAAATACTTTTCGAACAGCAGAAAACTGTGGATTAGATTAGTAATGTAATCCTAGCATAAAGATGACATATTTGAAGTGGGGTTAATGGTGTAATCATCAAGAAAATGCCCATATAGTAACCCATTAATCGGTTTCTCATTACCTTGTTTGTGATGGAAGTAGAATGGTAGCCTTTACGTTTTCATTTTGAAATAAAATTTCATTTGGATTTACAAATTTAAATGGTCAAATGACAAAATAAATGTCACTATTAATCATTTTCCCATAAAAAGTCTTCTCTTCTATAACCATAATACTCGACAAACAGACTAAAATGTCAAATCTAGTAATTGATCAAGACTTTAGTGCTTCACCTTTATGCAGGTGATTCTGTAAGTCTCCAAAACATTTCTTTTTGGCAAGGGTTTACAGCAGGCCTTTCTCTTAGTTCATAAGTGTTTTAAAAGAAAAATAACAAAACAAAAATAAAAACATATTTTAAAATCTTTTATATGATATTAACCCAAAAAACATTTTTTTTTAAAACAAAACATTAACTGTTTTAAAAATAAATCTTATAATTCATATGATTCAAAGCTTGAACCTTCTAGTTCATATTATTTTGTTTTTTTGTTTTTTTCCCCCTTGTAGATGTCACAATTTGAATCTTACAGGTCATAACAGATTCCTTTTTTTTTTTTTTGTTTTTTCTTTTCCTGGTAGACAAGTAATTTTTACCGGATGATTTGTATTCCATTGGTATGAATATGATTCACATGGCATGATTTCATTGCAGATTTCATGATTTTATTAATGCTGAGGGTTTTGATTGAACAAACTCTTTATCGTAAATAATCAAGGGCTTTTAAAGGGACTCTGGTTATGTCTTTCCATTATAGATGTTCATTATGTTTCTTTGTGCTGAGAAAAATGGAGAAGGGAGGGGGAGGGGGGGGGGGGGGGGGGGAGGGGAGGACAAAGAGAGGGAAAATGTAATGCATTGTCATAGTTATCTTTAGCTGCATTGTATGAACGTGCCAGATCCATTGTTACAACTTGTAAAATCTATGAGTCTGAGGCCTGCTGAATTTTTTTTTTCTGTTTCTGATAGCCCTGACAAGTTCTGATAATGTTTCAGGTCTTTTAGGTACTCAACGACCTATCTCCATGCCTGGAAAGATGGATAATGTGCTTAACTTCCAATTTGGTGTCAATCCAAGTGCAATAGGAAGTTGCTGCAACAGTTCTCAGGCAAAACAATATGGTTGCCTCAAGGTGACAGAACGAGTTCAGCCTTTGGTTTTTGTTTTCACAGTTTCCTGTTTACATATTTGACTAATCCAGCTAATTGTGTATCTTAAAATGCTAATGTGTGTGTGTGTATATATTTGTAATCTTGATGTTCAGAATTGTAACAATTATTGCAAATTTTCCAGGCACCACAAAGAGTTTTTGGGAGCAATTTCTCAAGAACACTTGCAAATCCTGTGTCTGGCCTTGGGCTATACAAGTCATCTTCATGGTTTGTTGTTTGTCCACCTCATATGATTCATAAGCAGTGTTTTTACATGATGAAGTGATTTCGAGCAAGCGATTAATTAATTATTCTTCTTTGCAGCAGTCTACAGATGTCTAGCAGAAGAGGCTTTTCATCCGATTCTGGTATACTTGGATTTTGGTGATATTCTGCTGTTACTTGAGTGGTTCAATTATTATCACAGCCATTGCCTAAAATTGCATATTCTTGTTCTTCTTTCCTTTTCTTTGTTCATTTAGCTGAATGTGTGCCAGAATGGGGGTTCGTGTGTGTGTGTAAAGATAGAGAGAGACCATAATTAATTGTGCATTTGGCCCAAAATGGGCCCCATATGTACTTAAATGTATTGATACTTTATACAATTATTTATCCATATATAATTTTTTATAGCAAATGATTTACATGTTGAAAAAATAACTTTAAAGTTGTTATTTACATTAAACTATTTTATTATGTTAAATTTATACCATTTTCAGATATGGTGCAGGCACATATCCAATTGCTATGGTAATAATACATGATTCTAAATATAATGAGTAGAGTAAATCAGAATTTTATGATCACGTGGGGCCCATATTGAGGCAACTGCACCTGGATATTTCTCATATATATATGTATTTATGTATGTATTTATGCATGCATGCATGAGGAAATCTTTGATGTAGTCAGTTGCATGGTGCGACCATCATTTGACAATTTTCTTTTCTTTTTTTTTTTTTTTCAAAAAATCCAAGCCATCAGTTGTGCTTAAAACAATTTAACTTGTATATAAAAAATTAAGCGAATTGAAAACTTTTATAATTAATAATTTTAAAAAATATAGTTATAAACAAAAATTATGCACTTACGCTATTTAACCTCTATATAAAAAATCAAGCAAATAGAAAAATCTTATAATTAATAATCTTAAAAAATATAGTTATAAACAAAAATTATGCACTGACACTTGTTGTGGAGTATATGGAAAACTAAATAGCATGATTTTCATATCATACAAAAATCAATGGAGGAAAATATGATGGATGGCTTGGATCTCAGATAAAATTTTTTAAAAAAATTCAAATAAAAATGAAAATCAACCAATTGCATAGAAGATTTCCTCTGTGCGTGTTACCCTTGATTTTTTTAATTTTAAAAAATATATATTTTAAAATTTAAGCAATTTATCATATTTAACAAATCCTGTCTTATCATGCTAGAAAAAAAATAATTTTCATTGAAAACTCATATCTTATAAAATATAACAGCTTTTGTGCGGAAATACATAACTACTTAAAATTTTTGAAAAATTTAGAGCGTATATATAGTATATAAAAGTTTGCAATACATGTAATTCTTGGAATGATAAATAAATGCACATGGATAAATATGATGACTGGTTTGGAACTAAGGGTAAGCCCGGAGTCTCCATGCTTACTGTAAGTATTGAATCATTACTTTGTATATATGGGGATATTACAAAGGAATATACTAGAGTGCAGTCTACTGATGGGCCTACGTCTCTGATGAAATCAAAATTCCACTGGTCATATGGTTTAAAATAATTTATTTAATCATGGTACCAAAAATCATTTCAATTCAAGTCTTAGGAGGGCCATATCTACTAAAAAATATAGCTTTTCTTGTCTAAGTTGCGAAAAATATTTAGATCTGCTTTATTACTTTATAAAATCACTTCTCTGCATGGGATTGATGTTTTGGATAGTTTAGATGTTAAATATTAACAGCTTTGTAATTTATATATAAGCCAAACAATTTTATTATGATAATTTTTTTTTTTTTACCTTTTTTGGATGGAGTCCGTGCACATATTTGATTTTAACAAAACTCAGTGTTCTAGTTAAATTAAATGATTTTAAACGCAGTGAATGGCTGAATTTCTATTTTGTCATCAAAGGTGAGGGAGGGAGATCCCTGACTTCAGTTTTAACAGGATAATAAGAAATGCTTCAGTGCCTTAATGAACAGTATGATGGTTTTCTTGTAGCTGTATTGGTCTCTTAGTATACCTGACTTAAGCTTTGACAGGATAATGAGAAACAATTCTTCTCAATTCCGTGCCATAATGAACATTATGATGTTTTTGTTTTGGTTGTATTGGTCTTTTAATCTACTTGTCTGCAGTCTGGACTGTTCATGAGAGTCTAGATATTTGAACTATGTCAATTGTTCTAGTAAATCCAACAAAATCTGGTCCAACTTTCTGATGGGGATTGTCATGTCTTGACCAATTTGTTCTATAGTAACCTTTGTTTGGCAACTCTAATAATCCCATCCTTGCATTGGTAAGTTTTTCCTAGATGAGGTGAAGGCCAAGTCGTTGGTCATTCATCCTTGTGAAAATTGTTTCCCACCTGCATGGTGTTAGCTATATGGGTTTGGTTATGCTGTTGTCATCTATCTTGAATTATGTTTCGTAAAGTCCAAGCATTATCCTCTCTCCTGATAACTTCTGGCCAACTGTGTTTTGGCCTTCACCTAGTTACTTTATGGTGATTTATATATTTGTCCTTTTATATTAACTGGACTTATTTTCAGCTGTGTGGCTGATAAAATGCTTGCACATTTTTGTTTTGTTTTTGTTTCTAGACAGGAACTAGCAACATTTGAACCTTAGGACTCATGGTTGTCTACAACCAGCGAAAATTTCTCTTGGTTTAACTACTAGATGTTGATTTTTAGACACTTTCATTCACCTCGTTTCATCTCATTTTAGATGTCTTCCTGTGTTTTCCTTTGTTCTCATGCTGCTTAGAGCCTTAGACATGCTCGCCAAGTTTGTTTAGGGCATGTTCTCGAAACTGAACAGTAATTAAACTGGTCTATTGATTAGTTTGTTCAAACTGGCGCAACTGCTTATTTTTATTGACTTGAAACAATGTTTTTAAAATTGGACTCGATGTCAAACCAAGATTAATATCCAGTTCACAGTTCAACTGGTTCGACCGAACTAGACAGTTTAATATATATTTTTTTCAATGAAAAAGGCAAATCCAAATATACCACAAGTTTTGCTCCTAGTTTCAAATATAGTCCTCGATGTTTCAATAATTCCAAATATACCTACGTAGCTTGCCCAAAGTCGCATTCATACTCATACCGTTAGGGACCTGTTAAACAGGCCATTGTCTCGTCTGTGCAAGCACAGATATGCCCAAGCTCTAATATGACTTGTGGTTGGGTTGCTCACTGGTAAAAATTTATGATTCTATAGCTATAGAAGTGCTAAAAATTCATTTGAATCCGAACTTCTAGTCTAGATTCATAATTAATGCTTGGACATATTAATATTTCACAGAAGCTAATGGGCCATTTAACGTCCTTAACGGCATGGGTATGAATGAGATTTTAGGCAAAGTAGGTGGGTGTATTTGGAATTATTGAAACATCGTGGGTATATTTTAAAATAGGGGCAAGTTTTGTGGGTATATTCAGGATTTGCGTAAATTTTAAAATAATGTGGGCAAAGGAAATGTGGGCTATGAGAGGATTGAAAATTGGCGAACAGATAGATCGAGTTCAATGGTCTGATTGCCAGCTTACAGTTCAAAGAGGCTTCTAGTTGAACTGCTGACTGGGAAAAATCAGACCTGCAACTCACTGGTCCCCAGCCTGACTGGTTGGCCTGGCCAGTCTGATCTGGTTCTTATAACGGTGGTATAGACTTCCATTTTTACAGCTACTATATCCTATGCTTCTTTTCTTAACCTAATATGTAGGGGCTTTTGTGACTTCGTCATATCTTATTGTACATGCAACTGGTTGAAGCTTTAGATGTCATTATGCTGTAATTGGCATCAAATTTCTTGTTCAGGTATCCATATTATTTCTTCAAGAACTAGAGTACAAAGAAATTATGATAACATTCTAATACACAGTACTAAAAAACACAAAATCCTAACTAAGAATGCAGTGTTCATTACCAGGAAGAGGATGATAAGACAAAAATGCATGGTAAGTTAGCAATGTTCTCTAAGGCAGTATTCCATTGTGTGACAAGTAACAGATCATCAATTCGAAGTCTGATTGGCTGATCAGTACGGGTCTGAGCTATGCATATTTTAACTTCTGTTTCCACAATAATAAGATAAAAACAAGCTCATTTTGTATGACATGTTAAGCTTCTCAATTGTTTGCTTGCTACCTGGAGAAAGTAGAAGAGGTCAGACCTAGCTAGAATTTATTTTGGATGAAGCCAGTGATGAAGTAGCATCACTGGATTCCATCATATTCTTTACTCTGTTTTTCTTTGTTTTCTTTTCATTTATTGTCAAGCTTGGACTATGGCATTCTTTTCCCTTGTCTTGTATTTCGTATCCTGTGTTTTTTTTTTTTTTTTTTTTGAGCTTGCAATTGGACCAGTATCATCGAGTAAAACTGTTCTCATCTTTAAATCAACTCAACCAATATATCCGAAAGGAGTGCTCTATATGTTAGTAGCCAATCTTTTCCAAAAAAAATGAAATAATTACTCTACACTAGTATTTGAAACCCTAGTGTGCAAATTTTGTGCAGTACATATTTCTGGTCGTTGATAACTCTATAATCTATATAGACCATGGAGTACAGACTGATTTTCTTCCAAAGCTTACAATGCAATACACTGTTCAGGTTTGCCTCCACACCTAGAGATTGGAATGCCATCCCTTTCACCAACAATGACGGAGGTACGAGCATTCCCCAATGTCATGCAGTGCTTTAGGTTACTTCCATGTTTTCTCTTTTCAGTGGTGCTTATTTTCTTGATGCTTGTGTGTAAAAGGAGGAAAAAAATTGATTTTTTTTCTTCAGGGTAACATTGCACGGTGGTTGAAGAAAGAGGGAGATAAAGTTTCCACTGGTGAAGTTCTGTGTGAAGTTGAAACTGTAGGATCCTTTCTTTAACAATTGTTCTCAAAATTTTGTGTATAGTTGAATCAGATTAGCTCATTACATGTTTATTAATGACATTGATATTTATTAGGATAAAGCAACAGTGGAGATGGAATGCATGGAAGATGGCTACCTTGCTAAGATAATACATGGTGATGGTGCAAAAGAGATAAAAGTGGGCGAGGTATTCAATTTACACATCCTCTACAAGTTTGCAGTGTTTATGGATCCTAATTGTCATCTTCTTGTTGGTCTTGGCAAAAAGAAACTGTTGTCATACTTCTGATAAAAAATATATTTCTGATATGATCTGAGTACTCCAATAACTCAATGCATCCTTGCTACATGATATTTCTTGAGACGGAAAGGGATGAGATCAGTTTTATTTGGGACTGGTTACAAGAGATGGAAAGAAAATGCATATGTAAAAGCGAGTGTGCGTACGTGTGTGTGAGGATGATGTGATGTTATAGACTAATGATTAATAATTAAATGAATAAAGTCAAAATATGTAGGTTTTTTTTGTGAAAAGATGAAAAATAATGATTGAAAATGTAGGCGATAACTTATAACGATTAAACAGTAGTGTTGTTGGGTAGTTAAAAAGTTCAATTGCACTAAAAGGTATGGGAAAAGGGCAAAAAAGAGAATTTTCACCCTCTTTTACCCATTCCCAAAGGCATGGTGTGTTTGTCAATGAGGAAAAGAGGGTAAAAAATTTTCTGCTACTTTCTTCCACACATTTTAATGCGGTTTGACATCTTGAAAACCGAACAACCCTATTTTTCCTAATTATTACTGATATTCCAATTACTAATTTCTATCTTTTTTTAACAAAAGCCTACATTTTTATTTTTATTCACCTCATTTAACAAAACCCTATAAGTGGTTGTCAAGAAAAATAGATAGGATAGTTGTATGGAAAGATATGAGAAAATGAAAGACATGAAAAATGATTGGAATATAGAGGTAAAAATGGAAAAGGTGAGGGTAGTTGGGTGTTGGCTTTTGCATTCCCATTTTCTTTTCTTCTTTTTTGTTTAGTTCTCCTCTAATCAAACACGCCCTATATATATCCTTAATAAATAATAGTATAGGTATTTAGTTTGGTTAAAATTGTTGATAAGCAAGAGAATAGTTATTTCATGTGTTTAAAATTATGAAAAATTTATCATAAAATAGAAGAAGTAATTCATCTTGTTACTGTTGAATATAATTTGTTGTAAAATAGAAAAAGTAATTCCTCTTGTTGTTGGATTCTTCAAAGTTTTGCGTGGAAGCTTTCCTTCAAATCTTGCCATCACATTCACTATGAGATGGCAAGTTGGCCAACTAGTCCAAGTACATACCACATTGCTGAATGATTTCCGATGCCATTTCTGACCAGTCTAAGATGGACTTTTTAAAATTTCTTAATTTTTTTAATGAAACTGTTAACTTAGGTATATATGATCCATAAAATCAAGTTGTATCATTTTTGAGATGTGGTTATATATGTATTTTTAAATTTTAAATACAGGGGTATTGTGGTGATTTTCAACTATATATGCCTAAGTTAACAGTTTTATTGAAAAAAAAAAAGGTTTCATGACCAGTTGGAAATGCCTGCATTTCTGGCTGGTTGTAGATGATCGATCCCCTGCCATATTCTACAATGGTTTTGTTGAAATCTTTCTTAGTGTTCTTTTACATGAGTGATTTTCTTGTCAAGCCATCAGCACTACTATAAGTTTGGACTTCCTTGGTATTCTTAAAGCAAAAGACTCTGGACGTGTTCCTTTTTTTTTTTTTTTTTTTTTTTTTTCTTTTAGTTGATTGCTATAGCAGTGGAAGAAGAGGGGGATGTTTCAAAATTCAAAGATTATAAAGTTCCAACATCAGGTGCTGCAGCGGCTGAATCATCAGATTCTCCACCACAAAAGAAAGAGGAATCTACCCCACCAAAAGAAGAGAAGCCTCAGTCTGCAAGTTCTCCTGCATCAAGGGCTACAAAAGAAGATGAAAATCTTCAGGCAGAGGATCGCATTTTCATAAGCCCTCTTGCAAGAAAATTGGCACAGGAACATAGAGTAAGCCATTTGTAGCAGTGTTAACTCCTGTTATTCATTTAGTTCGACTGGTGGAAACCTGTTCCTGTTTGTCAATTTTCTTGCCTCAAATAATTATTGCAAATTTATCTCCAGATACATATGCATACATGCTTAATTGAAAATTTCAATTTGCTTCAATTTTAGGTACCAATATCTAGCATTAAAGGTACTGGTCCAGAAGGACGGATTGTTAAGGCTGATATTGAGGACTTCTTGGGTATGGTTTCCTCCATTTCATGACCTTTTCACAGCCTGATGCTACTTTTTGTTTGATGCAGATTTCAATTACTGTATTATTTTGAAAGTGAGATAGTATGCTTTTGTTCCTAGTTATCGGAAAGCGTTAATTGCTAACACTTTAAATAATCATATTATGAATTGTCATGTTTGTTGGGATCCTTTAATCTTTAGTTATTTAGATAATTTGTTCTCTCTTTTACAAGGTTTTACTGATGCTTCATTATTTGGATAAGACTTGAGAGCTGTGTCATATTCTCTTTTGATAATTTTCAAAAGGTTTTCCAGTAAATTATTTTGTAACACGAAGCTATCTGTTTCTGGACTGATCATGAGCTTTAACTCATATTTTATTGGACTTGAATCAAACATCATACAGATTTAGCAGTGTCACCATCTGATCTCTAGAAATGATATAAACAATCAAGATCATTTATGTAGTAGTAAGCCACTGAATGACTTGCTTCATTTCATTGTCATCACAAAGTAGGTCCACTAAAAGAAATGCTTCAGTTTATTGTCAGCACAAATCATCACACCACCTCCTCTCTGGAATCTGCCGGCCTAAATGTTGCTTAGGGGGATTCCAAGCAAATAGAGCCAGTTCAAGGATGGAATTGATATGTTGTGAATTTATTTTCTGCTTGTTAAGCTGTATGGTTTTTATTTGATGAAAAGGTCATATTTTTTTGCTATACGTGGCCTGATGCAAACAAGATGAACTTGACTTTTGAACTTAGGTGAATTGCTGAATTTGATTTCTTGTTTTCTTTTTTATTCAAAAATATACCTTTTATGTAGTAGTTAAAGAGGGCTTTGCATTGTATGCTGCAATGCTTTGCATTGTATGCTGCAATACCCCTTCAGTATTTGTTTTTGATTATATTCTGACTACGTGCCTCTAATTCTTACTGGATATGATATGTGCAAAAGATACCTTCCTGTTACCATTACGATGTCATTTTTTGTTATAGTTTTTGGTACGGTAGGTAAGAAGGGTTTACATGGATGGAAGTAATTAAACAAGATTTAAAAATATTACAAATTACAAAAAATTTAGTCTTAAATCACCAAGAATGACGCAACAGAATCCATGTAGCTGAACCCACCTAGGTGAGAAATGGCTTATGATGATGATGATGATGAGGTAAGAAGGGTTATTGGAAAGGTGGTTGATCTTTGGCTTTAGACGTTTGGTATGGTAGATAACAAGAGTATCGAGAAGGTAGTTATATTTTACTTCAGCTGTATATGATTAGGTCAGAATAGTAAAAGTAAGGCTATAATTTGAGGGCCTATTTGATAGTATACCAGAGGGATTTGCTTGCAGTACATGAAAAAGGGTGGAGACCTCTTGATAAGTAGCATTAAGCTATTTTTCTGGTGGAGCATGAGTACATTTGGTGGTCAGGATGAACCGATTTGATTTTGCAGAGTATATTCTTATGACCTCATTCACCCCTTCTCCCACTCGTTAATCTGTTTTGCACAAGGCAATTATGTATCTGTCACCTCTATCACCCTTTCTTCCATAACTCAGTTTTGTTTGAAAGTACCCTCAATGTGCCAGCAACATCTGCAGATGAAATCACTCATTAGGTGTTCCCACCATGCAGGTGGCCTGGTGCAAAAATTAGAATGGTCCTTTTATCAGGTAAGCTAGAATATGTGGAGAAATGGAAAGCAGCAAATAAGGTGCTTATATTTTCTCTCACACTAATGGGCATAACCACCTGGGTGTGTCAACATCAGGTCTAGGACTGCTGAATGAACTAATAGGATTTCTTTCCCGCAACTTGACACACCAAGATCTGTAGAACTGTGACTTGTTGTTTCTTTTTGTCTTGGTCAATTTGCAGCCTCTGGGTGTGTCCATTCTGAGTCTGGCCCACGCATGCGTCCAGTCTATTGATCGCAAAGATGATAAATTTATTTATTTTTCTGCTGAGAACAAAGGAAATCAGAAGTCACATATTGTTGTTCAGTAAGAAAATGAATGAAAATAAAACTGCAGTTTTTGTTCCTCTCCTCTCGTGAAGATTTGTTTGCTGGATTCTCGTCGAATAGCAAGGGAAAAGAAAAGAGGAAAAAAACTGCTGTTGAATATGTCTAAGTTCAAGAGTAACACCAGTGGGTAATAAGGTGAGGGGAATTTACATCATTTTTTAACATGCAATGGAGTAACATCAAAGGAGCTAAGTGCAAGAGGCTGAGGCAAAATATAGTTGAGACAGGAAGAGGCCGAAGAACCCATGTATCTGGGCTGTAGAGTGAAATGACATGACCTGGATTTTTGTTGCTAATTAGGAACTAGCCACGGATAAAGGGATATATTTATGTTAGTTAAATTAAGAGAAAATAAAGGTAAAGATTTAGCGCATGTTAGATGCATTAGAAGTGAGGATCAAAGAGTTCAGTTAAAGATGACAAAATTAGAGAAAGATGGAGAACTTATTTCTATAGTGTATTAAATGGTACTCCATTGGAACATTTGTGACTAGATTGCAGTTCAAATGCAAGAGAAGTTAGAAATATCAGTTATTTTTCAAAAATTCAAATTTCTAAAATAAATAAAGCCCTTAAAAAAATGAGAATATAAAAAGCATTAGGTTCAAATAATATACCAATTGAAGTATGGAAGTGTGTGAGAGAGATAAGTGTAAATTGGCCAACAAACATCTTTAATAAAATTAGAAGAACAAAGGTAATGCCAAATGAATGGAAAAAAGTACTATAGTATTGATCTATAAAAATAACAGATTCAAAATTGTGCAAATATTGGGGAATAAAACTAATTGGTCATACTATGAGAAAGAGTAATTGAATAAAGACTAGGATGAGAAACAAATATATTTGAAAGTTGGTTTGGTTTTGTGCTAAGAAGATTGACTACTAGAGCTATATTCTTGCTTAGACAATTATTTGAGAAGTATAGAGAAAATAAAAAGAACCTACACGTGATTTTTATTAATTTAGAAAAAGTGTATGATTAGGTTCTAAGAAAATTAATATGGTTGGTGATGAGAAAGAAAGTGATTAACAACAGGTATCTTGATGTTAGTATAGATATGTATGAGGGAGTTATAACAAATGCAAGGACCATTAGTAGAGATACGAATGATTTTCCAATTCCAATAGGTTTGCATCAATGCTTAGTCTTAAGTCCTAGAAAAACATGGATGAGAGTAATTAAACAAGATATGAAAATGTTAAAAATTAATGGTAACTTAGTTTACGATTGTCAAAAAATGGCATAATAGGATCTATGCAGCTGACTCCACATAGATGAGAAATGGCTTATGATGATGATAATGATCATGATGATGAAGAATGATGTTTGTTGTGATAGGTTAAACGTTGATTATAATTTATTTTTTTATTTTTTATTTTTTGTAAATTGAGATGAAATGGACAAGAAAGATAAATGAAAAAAAAAACTCTATATCAACTATTAGATCTGAGCATCCAACAACATAAGCAAAATAATCACCACCAGTTTTTCATGTAAAGGTTGAAAAGCAAAGCAAATCACAAACAATGAATTGACTTGGATCGAAGTTTGTAGCTATATATTTTTAAAATCTTCTGCACTGAAATAGCCACGAGAAGAGTTTGTTTTATTATGGTCTTCCTGTAGTAGGGGTGGATTTGGGTTGTTGGGGTGGGTGTGGGGACCAAGATGCATGTATCATGATAGTATTTTTGTAAATCATGGTAGAGATGTGGAAGAATATGGAGAAAGGATTGTGACGTAATGAAGGGGTCCATTTTTCTTAATTTTACTAACAATTGAATGAGTTCACCAAGGCAAGAGGGCAACTTGATGTCGTGTTGAATTTTGCTCAAGCTACTTGCAATGGTTCAAGTGTGCAATAGCAATGGAGCATGTCCATTCTACTTTCTTCTACATCAGAAAAAAAGAGTTAATTTTGTGCCCTTATCATCATCATCATCATCATCATAAGCCATTTCCCACTTATGTGGGGTCGGCTGCATGGATTCTGTTGCGCCATTCTTGGCAATTTAAGACTAAATGTTCTGTAATTTTGTAATATTTTTAAATCTTGTTTAATTACTTCCATTCATATTTTTTTAGGTCTTCCTCTCATTCTCCTACCACCTTCTACTTGGATAGACTTTATTCTCCTGACCGATGTTACTTCAAACCTCCTTTTAACATGACTAAACTATCTTAATCTATTTTCTCTCGTTTTATCACAGATTGGTCTCACTTTTAAGTTTTCTCTAATTATTTCATTCATAATTTTATCTTTTCTTGTTTTATCACCCATCCACCTTAACATTCTTATTTCCGCTACGTTCATTTTTTGTATATGTTGTTCTTTAAATGCCCAACATTCTGCCCTATAAAGCATAGCAAGTCTAATCGCAGTCTTATAAAATTTTCCTTTTAGTTTGATTGGAACTCGACAGTTACATAAATTTTCTGTTGCACTTCTCCATTTCTTCTATCATATTTGAATCTTATGTATTATATCTTTCCCAATTTCCTCGTTCTCTTAAACTATTGATCCTAGGTATCAGAAGTGATTAGTTCTTATTACTACTTGACTTAAAATCTTAATTGGTTCCTCATCTGGGTTCTCACTATTATTAAAATTGCATTTCATATATTGAGTTTTTGTATTACTAATTCTAAAACCATTAGATTCTAAAGCATCTACCTACCTATTCAATTTTAAATTTAGTCCTCATTTAGTTTCATCTATTAGAACAATGTCATCTGCAAATAACATACACCAAGATACTTCTTCTTGGAGATGTCTAGTAATTTCATCTATTACTAAGGTAAAAAGGTAAGGACTCAAGGCTGAGCCTTGATGTTAACATATTTTAATTGGAAAGATATTAGTATCTCTACTAATGGTCTTCACATTCGTAACAGCCCCCTCGTACATATTTTTAATAATATCAATGTATCTGTTATTAATTTTTTTTTTATCACTTGCCATATTAACTTTCTTGGTACTCAATCATATGCTTTTTATAAATCAATAAAAATCATGTATAAGTTCTTTTTCTTCTCCCTATACTTTTCAAATAGTTGTCTAAGTAAGAAAATAGCTTCAGTGGTTGATCTTCCTGACATAAAACCAAATTGATTTTTCGATACATTAGTTTCCCGTCTTAGTCTATGTTCAATTACTCTTTCTCATAATTTCATGGTATGACTCATTAATTTTATTCCATGATAATTTGCACAATTTTAAATATCTCCCTTATTTTTATAGATTGGAACTATAATGTTTTTCCTCTATTCACTTGGCATTAACTTTGTTTTTATAATCTTATTAAAAAAATTCGTTAACCATGTTGCACCTAATTTTGTGCCCTCATCTGCTTTGATAATTGATGCAGCTTCAAGCACAAAGGCACAGGTCTCCAAGGGCATAGATTACACGGATATTCCTCTTTCTCAGATCAGAAAAGTAATTCTTCTCTAATCATCTATGGAGCCATGCATTGTATTTGATTATGCTATACCATTCTGAAGGGTTCACAGTATCTGATAATAGCAATCCTTCTTTACAGGTTACAGCTTCACGTTTGTTGCTATCCAAACAAAGCATTCCTCATTACTATTTGACAGTAGATACATGTGTTGACCAACTTATGGTGTAAGTACTGTTTGTACAATTTTCTGTTTCATAGTTGCTGACTTGTAATTAATGTCTCATTTATTGTCAATCAAGGCTGTTATAGTGTTGGTATTGACTCATTTTCTTTTATTTTTACAGTCTACGAAGTGAACTAAACTCCATACAAGAGGCCTCTGGTGGGAAGCGGATTTCTGTCAATGACCTTGTCATAAAGGTTAGCCATCTGAAAATATCACCTTGACACCCATCCCCTGGTTAAACAGCCCATGGAATATTGTTTTTAGTACCAATTGTTATCAAACACCAGCACTCGTCTGCTGTCGGACTTACAGCTCCTGCTTTCTAGCCATCCATTCTCTGTAACATTCTGAAAAAGTACCTTGTTCCTGTGCTGTTCCAGTCCAATATTTGTTGCCATGTTGCTCTGGGATCTACAGGACTAGACATTCTGGGATTATTAGGTACCCTTGGTGACATACTGCAAAGATATTTGTGTTCACTGTCTAGGAGTTACAGATAAATGTCACTGATGATCTGTAATGCTTTTACAGATAAATGATAATGAGTATCCATTTAAGATTCAGGGCTAAGTTTACCCGATGATTGGATTGTCCTGATATTGGGATGAACAGCTTCCCTTACGGAGGTAGCCCAGTGAAGAACCTTGTTATCAATGCTTTCCATCTTGCTACATGGACTGTTTGATTGGGAACCTTTGAGTAGTGCCTTGTACAGACTCTGTTTTTTATTAATACCCAGTACTAGACTCTACTAGTATTTAAATTAAAACTTAATTACTGATTGTCTAGAACGGCACAAAGAATCCATGCAGTTGATCTACTTAGGTGGGAAATGGCTTATGATGATGATGATGAATACTAGTGTTTGAGTCATTTTCCACACCTTCATTTCATCAGATCGCTGTTTACTTTTGCATATTTCAGTAGATTGAAATCTTCTATATGAGTTTGGAACCATCATCTATTTTTGATTAAGCTATATATTTGAGAAGGAGATTTCCTGAGAATTTTCTGCACATATCAATTTTTACGTAACATGGTTGCAGGCTGTAGCTTTAGCCCTTCGCAAAGTTCCTCAGTGTAACAGTTCATGGACGAACGACTACATCAGACAGTAAGTATCAAATGTCAATGTTCTGAAATGTTTAGTTTCTTTTAAATTCTTTTTCGTTGTTCTCTCCTCTTGTCCTTCTTCCTGTTGCTGCTTATTCCTCTTCATCATCTGTCTTTTTATGCTTTCTTCAGCTGGTTGTTCTTCTCCATTCTATTTTTTCTTCCCCTGCATTTGTAAAAGGGCCGCCCTTGTAGAAAAAGGGAAATGATTCATTTTAATTAGGTTGCTTGAACTATCCGTGCAACCGCTTAATTTTAAAACTTTAAACTTATATATTTCAAATCCAAACCATTTACTTTGTTTAATGCCATTAATATCCTATTGAAAGATCAAATTTCGCATCTTTTGAGCGTGAATGCATTACCATTAAATTTTTAAAAAAATTTGTGGTGTATCTAGAAGTCTTCAATACATTCGTTTATGAAACCATGAATAAATAATTTATATTTCAAAAAAAGGAATTACTTAACTAAGAACCTAGTGTATTTTATATGTTTTTTTTTTTTTTATCATTTTTATGTATGCACACTTGTATTTAGTTCATATATCAAAATTTACCATTTGTGGATTTTTGTATCTTTTTTTTTTTTTACTGAATTTCAGCAGAAATTTTCACCTATCTCACACTTCCTCACATACGAAAAATGGTAAAATTTTTTATTTTTTTGAAATTTTGTAAAACATATATGTAAGGATACAAAAAATTTAATATTTGGTATATGAATTAAATGCATGTGGGCCCACATAAAAATGAAAAAAAAAAAAAATACAAGACAGGAGTCATCCATGGAACTGACTGTATTGTATCACTCCCCTTAGAAAAAATACTTAAACAACCATTGTTTTAGTGGCTTTCACCATTTGCTCGGTGGCATACACTTCCATGTGAGAGGTGGTTCTAGGTCATTGGTGAAACTGAGATGTCAGAAAACCTTTTGACAGTGTGGCGACATTGCATGCCAACAATGGATAGTTCGCATTTCACCAGTCCTGGTATGTGCTATGATGTTCTTTGTTTCTAAATTATTCTTGCTGCTAATGCAGGTACCACAATGTCAATATCAATGTTGCTGTGCAAACAGACAATGGGTTATTTGTCCCTGTCATCCGGGTAGAAATAACTTCCTGACATATTATTTAGTGTTGAGGTTAGTGGTTCATTATGTGCTTTCGCTTGACATATGAAAATACTGCATTTGTTTACAGGATGCAGATAAGAAAGGATTAGCTAATATTGCGGAAGAGGTTAAGCTTTTGGCCCAAAAAGCCAAAGACAACAGCCTGAAACCTGAAGATTATGAGGTTGATGCTTTTTCCTTCCAGAGTCTTAACCATAACATCGAAGTAAATGCATCCTAAACCGGAATTTATCATGCAGGGAGGCACATTTACTGTATCGAATTTGGGAGGTCCATTTGGGATCAAGCAATTCTGTGCAATCATCAATCCTCCTCAGTCAGCCATTCTGGCTATTGGATCTGGTATGTCCCAGCCACAACATTCCACTTAATGGTTTCTGTCTGCAATAAATCTTATGCATGATCGTTCCATGCATTTGATATTGTTCCATGCATTTGATATGATTCTTACATGTCAAAGACCTGGATCCACATGCAAGATAAATTGGAGCTCACTAAACATGTAAATTAATTTTTGCTTAGCATGTCACCACTTGGACGCCCAAGGGGCTGACATGGGTGTGTGTAGATTAGTGTGAGGAGGTCCAAGGTTTAGATGTTCGGTAGATGCAGTGGCCTTGTTAGCGTTGCCCTTGGAGTACACTTCCACTGTGTGCATAGTCATCCAAGGTGGGTGACACTTAAATTTTTTTTTTTTTAAAAAAAACTCAGCATGGCTCAGGCTTGAGTTTGAATTTAAATGTACAACCATAAGGATAGAGCGTTAGAAATTTAAGCTTGAGCTTGTCAAGCCGAGATGGAACTGGCACACTTTATTACCTGTTTGCATGCAGTTGTCTTGGGTTTAATGAAAAGACTCTTTCTACCATGCACATCTGCAAAATCTGCTTTTGTTGTTTTGACAATCTGCTGCATATTTGGAACAGCTGAAAAGAGGGTGATACCTGGCACTGGCCCTGATCAATTTGCACTTGGTGCCTTTATGTCGGTGACGCTAAGCTGCGACCACCGTGTTATTGATGGTGAGTACTATATAAGAGTCTGACAAGTGCATATTTACCCTACATGCAGTACAGTGATTTTATATCCACGCTTGCATTTCAGGTGCCATTGGTGCTGAGTATCTAAAGGCGTTTAAAAGCTATATAGAGAATCCTCATTCGATGTTGCTTTAATCTATCAGTTCTTGTCTGTAACAAAAATTTTTGTAGCATTTGATTCAAATAAGGGGCCTGCAACGCGATTTGTTCCTGGTGTTTTTTTTTTTTTTTTTTTTTTTTCATAACCTGTTCATTTTTTCACCCTTGTTGGCTTCTGAGCTGTTGCCTTTTGTTAAGGTTGGAAAGTATTTCTAAAGTAATGAGCTTGAATTGATGATATTGAGGCCCGCAAATTATGCCAGCGTGGCATGTTTTCATGTTGAAAATCCAAGGCGTTGAGAAAGAAGGCGCAGTTTCTTGTTTTCTGTTAAATCCAACGTTTTATGCGGTTGAAGTTCGTTCTCGGTATGGGTTTTTCAGTCTTTTGACAAATAATTATAGATTTAATGTGAGAAATATTTATAACAATGAAAAATTTCTATGTTGGGGAATTTTTTTTTTTTTTTTAAAAAAGTTAAAGGGTGTGTTTGGGAAGTAATAAAATTTTTAATGAAAAGTTTTTGGTGTAAAAGTTTTTGAAATGGGAAAAAATAATGTAATTTTTAATGAGGAGTAAAGAGAATAAAATTAAAATATAAAAGTTAGACATACGGGAAGTTGTGTATAAATAATTTAAAAATAGGATAGTTATATGATAAAAAATAAAAAATAATTAAAAAAATAGTAGTTGTGGAAAGTGAAAAGTTTTAGTTTGAAATGTTTTGGACCTAAACTGGGAGTGTAAATAGGGTTGGTATTAATCGACATCCAATTAACCTAACTTGATTTATAATGAGGTTAGGTTAAGCATTTTAGAAAAAAGTGAGTAATAGAACTTTATTTGAGCCGTTCGACTTCAAAAGTAAGTTGGTTTGGGTTAAATACTTTTTGACTTGGCCCGATTATATATTAGTATAAAATATAATAGATTATAATACATTAGTACACGATACCTGAAAATTAGCTACATCAGTGCTTTGAAATAAGATTATTTGCAATTATATTACTATGTAAGTCATAAATCGTAAGATGTTCCCATAAAAAAGGATTAATTTTTATTTTTCATATAAATTTATATTTTAAAATAAGCAAAATATCTTTAAACATTATATGTTCATTAACTTGATTTTTAATCTAAACTGAAATGACTTCTATAATGTTAAAATAGGGTTAAGGTAAGGTGTAAAAATATGAGGTCAAGATTAGGGTTGAGTTGAGATTTTGTAAAATAGGTTAGGACTGTGTTTACCTTAACTGAGTCGACTTGAATTGATTTACACTCATAGTCTAAACAAACAAATCTTAAAATGATACGTCAAGCATCTTCTGGCTAATTAATGCATGATTTTTTTTTTTTTTTTTTTCAACGGATATGAATGCAATTTTGCCCAAACTACGTAGGGGACAGATGCCACACCCCCCCTCCCAAAAAAAAAGAAAAAGAAAATAGGTATACAAGTCCAAATATTTCAAATTTAATGTGAAAACGGAAATATAAATAAAATGAAAATTTTGATTCTCTACGCTTCTTTCAAGTAAAGCTTCATCTTCTCTGCGAAGGGAAAGACTCAAAATCATTATCATGTAAGTAATAAATAAACGGTAAATAAAAATAAAATGGTCTTGACAAGAATGGATTAATTACAAAGTATATATACTAAGTAAAAGATGGTAAATTTAAAAATATAATAAAATCAAAGAATTTCTTAAAGTGGACTCATTTGAATTATATCTAACTGTAATAATCGAATTATCACAATTCTATTATTTGAAACCTACAATGATTACCTTAAACCTATTGTCAAAGGTCGATCAAATTTAATGAAATAAATTTTGAGTGGAGTTCAAGGAAAGATGACTAACTTACAAAATTAGAGATTTTGAAACTTGAAAAAATTATCTCAACTAGCTTTGAAATGACATAATAGACTTGAAGCAAAGACTAACTGTTAAAATCCTTGATCTGAATTCATTTTGACTTTATGAAAAAATATTGTAACGAGTGAATATTATAATAGAAATACCATGTCTTAATTAATAACTAATAGAAGTTTTTTTTGGGCATTAATAACCAATAGAAGTTAAGACTTAATTTTCCGCTTCAATTGCAAGTTCTCCCGGACAATCTTCATCATCGGTTTGTCTTGGGAATGCCATTAGCCACTTTTGAGTGCAGATTAAGCTCTTAACAAGGTTGGGTGTCAATGAATTGTGACAGTAATCTAAGACACTTCCTCCCACGCCAAATGTAGATTCTGAAGCCACAGTAGAGATAGTAGTTAAAACATCTCTAGCTACATAAGATGGATGAATGATCCTATTAGCCCGGGCTAAGTAATAAACAACTTTTTTTGCTTTTTTCTTCATACACTTGTTTATCTAAGTGTATTTAATATATAAATCAAGTTTTAACATTTTTGGATATGTGTATATATATATTTTAAAATTTTTAAAAATAAGGATATTTTAATATATACATACACATAGATGTTTAAAAATCTCAAAAAAATAGATAAACATATCGAAAAATGGTAAAACTTGTTCTATATGTTAAATACGCTTAGATAAACGAGTGCGCAAAGAAAAAACTAAAAAAAAAAATTGTTATAAATAGGTTTTTTAATGTGGGCTAAGTTAGACATTTACTTAGTCCGGGCTAATAAGATTACTCCTCCACAAGATAATACTCGAAAGTTAGAAGCAACCCACTATGCTAAAACTTCAAAATTATCATAATCTTCCCTAATGCTCATTCAAGTACGATCTTCCTCAGTTCTCGACAATAATCTGTTTATCATTTCCCATTGCTTAAATGTCTACATTTTCACATTTGATGAGCTCTTTGCTTTGATGCTTTTGCCTATTCGTTCACTTATTGAGCCCGTAGTACAGAGGATTGATCTGTGCTTTGCATGTTTTGTAAAGCTTTAACAAAGCACCCTTCACTTTCTTTGAAATATCTTCGAAATTTCTTCAACTTCATTTGGCTCAAAATATCTTCAATAATACGATCCTGTGTTTGCTATTCTGTAGCGTGGATTCAAAACAAGTGCAATTACCAATAACACATTCCCTTTTTTTAATCAATGGAGCGACAATAGGGATGAGATGGAGTCTGGTCACATAACAAGCGTGGATGATGGCAAAACCGACGACAATCTTCTGATTAGATCTGTAGAAGAAAAGGTTGTGGCTTCAAGAGTCCCAAACGGCAGATGGATTTGCGGATTTTTGTAGATTTCGCGGGAGCTTGAAATTTACTGGTTTCGCCGGACCTATTGAGTGGCTGTACGGTTTAGGTCGTTGGATCTTCCGACCAACTGCCGGAACCATTGGATTTTACGATGGACATGGTTGGGCAAGGTCTTCACAACCGGAATTTGGAGAGAGACTGAACTTTCGACAGTCTTTGGAAGAAGGCTTGACTTCATCTTTTTGTTTCTTTTTAAAAATTTTAATTTTAACCTTGATTAATGTTCTTGTAACCCTTGTCTGATCGTACGATTTTATTAATAAAAATCATACAAATTTTCTACTTCTAAGATTAATTTTTGTATGATCGAAGTGGGACCTACGTGCCCAAAATGTATGTCTCCTCCCGAGCTCTAGCAAAAATCTTCACCACAGGTTGCAATGTCTGTTCTCGCTGATATCCATTGAAAATCTTTAGCTTCCACTTTCAATTTCGTTTCTCCCGAGCTCGCCAGCAAATCGCAATCTCTCTCCTCTCTTTATTTGGGTGGGTTTTTTTTGGTTCCATCTACTGAAGGGGGCGAAATCGAAAATACAAAGGGCATGTAATCTGTAAAATTTTCAACTTTTGAACGGATGATGAGATGATGCATATCGACAGCTGGATGGCAGCGGATGAGGGGCACACTGAAATTCCATTGCGACCTGGGGCGTTGAATCGGAACTCATACATATTGTTGCCTTTGGGAGTTACTCGGGGCGGCGTTGGTTTACGTACGCAACCTTTTTTGGTTTTGGGTGTGTTTGGTTTGGGGTAAAACTTTTGATGAAAAGTTTTTAAGGTAGAAGTTGTCACATTGATAGAAAACGATGTGATATAATAGGAATAATGACGAGAAGTAAAGAGAATAAAATTAAAATAGATAAGTTAGTTGTATAGATAATTGTGTAGAAATGATTGAAAAGTAGGGTAGTTTGTATAGGAAAATGTGAAAAAATAATTAAAAAATAAAGTAGTTATGGAGAGTGAAAAATTTTAGATTGAAAAGTTTTAGTTGACATGTTTATATCCTAAACAAACGCACCCTTAACTTTTTCTAAACGTTTCACACTAATCTTAAATATACTTATTAATTTCGAAAATACCAGATATATCTATTACATTTGCATAAAATGTTAGATATATCCACTCCGTCAATATTTGTCAGTTAACTTATGGGTCATCTAATGCATCCCAAGTTTAATTTTTTTTAAATGCTTAAAATACCCCTAATATATAAATAGAGATGCACCTTAAATATATTTATTACGTTTTAAAAGTTTTAGATATATCCGCTCTGTCAATGTTTGTTAGTTAACTTATGGACCGTCTGATGCATTCCAAGTTTAATTTTTTAAATGCCAAAAATAACCCTAGTATATAAATAGATATTCACCTTCAGAACACTGAGCAATAATGTACGGTGCTCCATCATCCCCTTAAGCTATGGTTGTTGTCGCCGATCCCACCAATGCATCCCTTTTCTTTTTTGCAGTTTTCCAATTTTGCTGTCTCTCGCCTCTAGCCTAGCCTTCCCAAGAAGAACAGCGAGCGCTGCTGTCGCCGCTGATCTGTCAGTTGCAGCGATCTTAAGGGAGTGTGAGGGAACTGAGTTTTACAGACAACAGTAGCAAGAAAAATCGGAAGAAGACAATGCCTTGAAAGGTGGAGAAGGCTCGTGTCCGATCATGCAAGAAAGGAAAGGCGGAAATCTTGAGAAGAACATGAAAGCTGCAGCTGTTGCTTTTCCTGGAGCTTTGAGAAGCTGAGGATTTAAAAGATTTTTGTTTGGTTGGGTGGGTTGATTTACAAGGGATTTAGGAAAATCTATGAATGGAAGTGGGGGAAGGAATAGGTCCTGGAATGCCGAGGGAAGCATCTGGAAGCTTCCGGACGTCTGTGAAGCGGGAGGACTCCTACCTCGGGTTGTCGGCAACGGCGAAGACAATGTTGACGCTGGTGAGCTTGCCGATGGAGGAGAGGAAGAAGCGGGGGCGGTAGCAGAAATATGACTCGGATGGGGTCATGGCGCTGGCGCTATTGCCAATGTCGAATTCTGCTTGGCTTGATTCCATTTCCTACCCCATGATTTGTAAGAACGACAGGAAATTTCTCGTTGAGAGAGAGATTGAAAATTCCTGGCCCTATGCTAACAAACAATTTTGGGGAGGGAGGGAGAGAGAGAGAGAGCCCATATGGCTAATGACAAACGATTTTGGGGGGAGGGAGAGAGAGATCTAAAGAACCAATTGAAAAATTCTCCAATCATATTGAGATCCTCTCATTCCAGGTGCCTTCCTCTCCATCTCGCTTCGCTGTTCATGCTGAAAGAACGGGACCCGTCAAGCAATTTCTCCAAAACTTATTAATATATCCATGTGAGTGAGATAACCGGAAGAGGGTTTGGAAATGGCGGCGGCTGCAGCTGTGAGGTTTAGGTTTGGGGCAGCTATGTCGGACAAGACAGAGTTGCGGAAGACGACGATTTATGGGTAGAATGTCCCTCTCAGTTTTAGCTTTTGGTCGTAGGCATTTTAGTAATTCTACGCATTTTCTAATGTTGTTTTTTCACCTGTCCTAAAGTGGGCATATCTGGAATTTTATGCAGACGCAGTGATATATCTGAAATTTTCGAAACGTGATGGGTATATTTAGGATTATGTCA
Organism: Annona cherimola; assembly: GCA_030490835.1. Lineage (NCBI taxonomy): Eukaryota > Viridiplantae > Streptophyta > Magnoliopsida > Magnoliales > Annonaceae > Annona > Annona cherimola. The sequence goes on along the minus strand of CM059975.1, from coordinate 87,383,457 downwards.
AATGCAGTAAGTATATTTGGAAAAAGTTCTTTTTCTTTTGCGGGGAAAGAGGTGAAACTCCTACCTCGCCCTGCCAACAAGACTGACGGAGGAGAGAAGCAGCAGACCACCAAATTCATTCAGGAGATGAATATCCTTACACAGCAGATCATTAATAAAATCAGGTGGAATATCAAACCACATGGACTCGACATCAGCATTGTGGCATAATCTTCCAGAGCACGAGGCACTTCATTTCCACTACGCAAAACATTTGTAAAGGCGCAAGATTCGAAAATCCTCAGCTACCTGTTTAATTCTAGCTACCCACTCTCCCAGGGATGATATGATTTTGCCATTGTTGTTCAGGAGGCTAACAGCAATGAGGCATCAGATTCGACGGCCACCCTTCTTTGATTCAGACTCCGAACCCATTGCAATCCTAGAAGGAGGCCCTGCGCCTCCATGAGTGCAGGATCCCAGACACTCATATTTTCGCACCACAGAACTTACCAGTGTCGTCCCTGATTTCAGCATCAAATTCCATGCGCCTGCCCTGCAGCATTAGACCCACGTTCATGTTCAGCTCCAGCTCTCCTCTTCTTGGGGGATACCATCTTTGCCCGGATATTTTGTCGAGGGAATCCCCCCAGTGTCACCGTAGCAGCAGCTTTTACCCGAAGGATGTATTCGATCGCCCATGTAGGGACTGCTTTGAAGTCTGGTTGTGTTCTATCACAAGAAAACTGGTTTCTGAAATGCCATATCCGCCAGCTAGTGCATAAGAATAGTGCCAAAGGGTACTTGTCATTGGATGCAGCCAAGTGTTTGAATATGTCCCCAATCCCCTCCACCTAAGCACCATCAATTTGATTTCGCAGATTCCATTCCCAGGCTTCCATGGTAGCGTTGCTACCCCAGAAGAGATGAAGAGCATTTTCGGCGTTGACTACACATAGAGGGCACCCTGTTTGACAAGGGATGCCACGGTTGGCCAAGTTCGATCACGTAGGCAAGGAGTCAAGGAAGAGACGCTACACAAAAATCATGATTTTTTTGGCAATTTAACTTTCCACAGGTACCTCAGTGTGGTTTCCTCCAACACGACTTGCCTGGTATGGCCATTTTCCTTAGTCTGCCGTGGTATTTCCATGAAATATGGCGATTTCACACGGAACTGGCCGTCCTTCTCTGGAGCCGAAAAAGTGGTGTCACCCGCTTCTCCTCTGGGAATAAGATGTGTTTGATTTCTTCCCAACCCACCCCACCAATCGCAATACGAATTGCCTCTTCCTTCCAGCTCAGTTCTTGGTGATTTATGAAATCAGCAACACGGGCCTCGTCAGACGTGTTTCGGCAAAGGCCCCACCTTAAGAATTGGAGAAGGAGACCAGTTGTCTTTGAAGAACAGAAATTTCTCTTCATTACCGATCCGCCACTTGCAATCCACTTGTCTTTGGACTTTGGAGAAGGTCTCTGGCAGGCATCACAGTTCCCCGCCTCCGAAACTTTTAATGTAAAGCTTTTCCTTCTCAGCAATAATTCCTTTTTAAAATTATTTATTCACTTTTTTTATATACTTATTTTATTTTTCTATCATTTTTACGCAACTATCTATCCATCCATCTAACTTATTTATTTTAACTTTATTCATTTTACTCCTCATTATTACCTATATTATATCATATCATTTTATTTTATTTCAACAACTTTTACATCAAAAGTTTTTTTTTTGTCAAATGTTCTATCACTTCCCATTGGAGGAGTACTACAACTTTTAGATGAAAAGTTTTTAGTATAAAAATTGTTAAATCAAAAGAAAATAATATAATATGATAGGTGTAAAGAGAATAAAGCTAAACTAGATATGTTAGCTATGTGAGTAGTTTTGTAGAAATAATTAAAAATAGAGTCGTTGTACAGAAAGACGTGAAAAAATAATTTTAAAATATAATAGTTAAGGAGAGTGAAAAGTTTTAAGTCGAAAATTTTTATTAAAAACAAACACAATTTAATACTATTTTAGTTCTTCTTTGGCTTCATTTATTCTTTATTGGATTCCATGTTAGTAATGTGTAACATTTTAGAGCGTGTTTGGCAATGGATAAAAGTTTTCAAATTAAATTTTTTTAATCGAAATTTTTTTGTACTCCATAATTATCCTTTTTTAAGTCTTTTTTTTTTATATATATCTTTCTGTACAATTATCTTATTTTCAATCATTTCTATATAAGTACTCATATGATTAACATAATTATTTTAACTTTATTTTCTTGACTCATCATGATTACCATTATCATATTACGTCGTTTTATTTTATTTAGAAAACTTTTATACCAAAAAATTTTCATTTAAATGTTTCTATCACTTCCCAAACACATCCTTATATGCACACAGACTGGGTGGTGAGGTATATTCATATGATTCAATCTTCCAGGTTGGTTAATCTGTGTAATTATATGCACACAGACAGTCCTGTGAGATGGTTTCCACCAGAAATTAGAAATGGGTGTCCTTAAAATAAATTGGATGCAGGCCTTTGTTTGAACAAGTGGAGTGGGGGTGGTTGTAAGAGACCGGAAGGGAATAGTAATGGCAGCAAGAGTATGGAGAGCGGAAGGACTAACTGATCCCCTTGTTGTGGATGCCCTTGCAGTTCTGACCACAATTGCTAGCTGCTATAAGTAGAGATGGGGCCATCACACATGCAAAAGGAAAAACAGTTGGAATTATCAGCAAAAAAAAAATGCAAAAGGAAAGGCAGTGGATAATGGTACATGAGGTTAATCAGAAAAAGAAATTAAGTATATATAGGGTGCTTCTCAAAAGACGGTAATTACGTACATAAAAACAATCATAATCATTTATGTACTGTAAATAGTGCTTATACAAATCTAAATTAATTCACAGCCGATCGATTCCCTGACTTTTTGCCAATCTCAAGATTTTATGGAGACCTATTTGAAAAAATGCTTACAACCCGAGACACAGACACTTTGGCACTGTCCTTTAACTCTTTGACACTGTCTTTAAGCTTTGTCCGATGGGGATGGCGATATCTGCGTTTCAAGTTCTCCATGCTCTCTTTAAGTTCTTCAAATTTTATCTTGGGGCGGACCACACCTCTCCTTAAATATTCAGCATCTTCAAACTTTTGCCATGCCAGTTTGGCGTCTTTCTCAGAACCTAAGAATAATTGTGCAGCAGCCTGCAGTTTGTAGACAAGTGAACAGGAATCATGACCTGATATATACATTAATTAATTGTAAACATATCACTTTGTGCTGATTGTTGCTGGTTATTGACTTACTACGCTATTGGAAAGATACCTGGCCTGAAAACAATATGCGTTGCCAAAAGGTATGGATTGATTTTATAAACGATCCATTCGTTTTTTTTATTGGTTTTTTTATACACACTACTACATGTGGTATTTTATTGATCCACTTTTTTTAAAAGGTTGCTTAAGCAATGTTTTTTTTAATCCCGAATAAAAGGCCTACTGATCAATCATTTACGACCGGTCAAAGAATATATATTTTTTTTTGAATTTTTTTTTACAACATGTTAGTCTAGTTATATTTAATCTATAAACCAAATTTTACCATTTTTGGATATGTATATATATATATATTTATTTTGGATTTTTAAATACAGGGGTATTTAAGTCATTTTCAAATATATATTTATTTACGATTTTTAAATACAGGGGTATTTAAGTCATTTTAAAATTTTAAAATGACTTAAATACCCCTATATTTAAAAATCCAAAATAAATAAATATATACATATCCAAAAATGGTAAATTTTGGTTTATAGATTAAATATAACTAGATTAACATATTTATAAAAAAAATTTCAAAAAAACATAAAAAAATATATTTTTGACCGGTAAGAAATCACGTCCTCGAATAAAAGGATGAGAAAGACAATCTCTTACCATTCGAAGCCAAGACTGAGGCTGGCCAGCAGACTTACCGCCTAGCTTACCACCATATGATGGTAATGCCCAAGATTGAAATTTTAATAATGTACTTACCTATGTTGACTGCTGAGATTGAGGTGTGGAGCCTTCGATCAGAAATCCGATTCATCCAACTCCTTTATTTAGCGGTTGTCCGGGGATGATACGTCAAAAAATTCTTTTATTCAGGTATATAATATATGCAAACATTTTTGTACGAAGTAATTAAGATTCGTTTTATAAGAAGTGAAACAATGGAGAAATGGAAAAATATTGAAAAAATAAGATAATAGTTAGGAGTAAAAAAAAATAAAGATAAGACAAATAGGACAACAATATGGAAAGATGTAAAAAATTATTTATAAATTGGAGGAAATAATTTAAAATGTATGATAGGTAGGTAGTTAAGATTATTTTAATTAGTTGTATAATACTACATCTTATTTTATATTAAATCCTACATGAAAGACAATAACAAGGTCCGTTTATCTATATAGGAGACCACACACTCTCTATTATTAAAAGGAAGACCAAATGTCTCTACTTACTAGGTAATTAGATAGCTAAGATGTTGAATCATATAAAAATGTGTGAAAAAGAATGTCAAAGTGTTCTTTTTACATCTTATCAAACTTACCTTAAGAGTATTTTTGCAATGAAATAGATCATTTTTAATGAAAAATTTAAATAATGCTTGAGATTATAACTAATAATAATCACAGTTAAATTGTACTTTTTATGGAAATAAAATGTTTTGTTATATTGAAAATTAATAAATTGATAATTCAAACAGGTGCGATGTATTATAAATTTATTTGTTAAAAATGAGAGACAAAGGGTAATTAGTATCGAAATTAGTTCACCTCATAAAAGTATCGTAGACCATATTTCTCGCTACCGTTTTGCTCGACAATTTCCTTGAAATCAAGGCTTTGTAGAAACAGTAAAGCATCGTCACCTTTTCCCTGCCACAAAATAGCATTTTATTTATAAGTTTCATTACGAGAAAATTAAATTGAAAACACAATTATTTGTAGAATAATTGAATGTTATAATTCGTTTATTTGGTCACACCAGAATCGTGATGGAATTCACAAGCAGGCACAAGAGATATACCCCAAGAAATAGACAAGTAAAATACTGAAGATATTTAGATAACGAAAATAAGTAAGAATTCATACTTATATATAATGGGCTTTTCTTCCGGAAGTGTTTTCATATAACCTTTTCCACTTTTAATATTCTGACGATGATATAAAATTCAATTCATTTATTGTATTTAGAGTCATTTGTTTGGTTAGGAAACTATATTTCATCAAAATCAAATACGTGCAAGGCCACATTTTGTTGTATATTCATATATAAATTAAAGAAAATACTTAGATTCATTCACAAGTATATTAGAATATAATAATATTTGTTAAGATCATTTACATGCATAATAGTGATATTCTATATGCCTTAGATATTTCGAACACTACTCTAAAAATGATATTTAATATTAATTTATTTTATTATATTGGTTTTATTAGATGAAGCCCATGGACAGTGATCTTATGCAAATGAAAGGATCTCTGATAATATAAATAATAATAAACAGATTGGATTTTTCAACCGATTGTGAATATATTATCAATAAAGAAGAATTACGTACAACAGAGATTTCATATAAGCATAACTTCTGTAAGAAAATGCAGTATATGTGGCCGCCTTTTTCCGGGGCCAAATTTATAGTACTTACCATGAAAATTTTATTGTTATTTGTGGTCAAGTTTTAGTAGCTTTTAAATGTATTGCATTTGACCCAAAAAATGGCTGCATTCAAATAAATGTCAACATTTAAAAGCAAACAATTATTTATAGATAAATTGTAAATTGTAGCCAAAATATATGCAATACAACCAAATATATATTATATATAGTAAAAAAAATAGCTATATTGAGCAAAATTTGTTGCAATGATACTCCAATGCCCCTAACTATTTAATAAAAGTTGCACCTAAATTTCAAAGTTCTGCTTCAATAAAACTTTTTTTTATGTAAGTTTATTTATTTTTTGGCCATGATGATCAGTGAAAAATCTGCTACATTTATTATCTTTACCATAATTTGTATTGCAATAGAAACACATCATTCGTTTAGTATAATTGTGTATGACCAATGGAACTTATCTATAATTTTTAAGGTTACATTTTTCAACATTTAGATCTTATAAAATATCATTATTACGTGGATGATTGATTCTGTAAAGTATAATTACATTTTAAGATATACATGAATAGATACAAGTATTTTTCATAATTTACATGTGAATATATTTTTTTAGCAAATGTAGTCCATCCACATTTCTTATTTAGATGAAACTGGGTCCCTCTAATTCAAACGATATTAAATATAATGGATTAAGTTGATTTTCTCATAAATTGTCAATAAGAATTAGGTAGGATAGTAGCATACAACACATTTCTGGAATATGGGAAGCTCGAGAATTGCGTACATATCCACTAACGGATGGGCAATATTGTTCACAATCCACTAATGAAGATGGATTGTACCAACCCTTGGGTGTTAACGGATTGAGTTAAGAGAAAATGGAAAAAGGGCAACAACAGAAAAATATAATTAGGCTAGCAATGAGAAAATGGAAATTAAGCATCAGAAATAAAAATTAGCCTAGAAGAAACAACCAAGGGGTTTACATATATGTCTATACATATTAGACTTTAATAGGTTAAACGAATTAAACGAGTTGAATGAGTTAAATGAGTTACCAAACAGATTAATGAATTATAAAATTCTAACTCTAATTCATTTATTTAATTCAACGGTTGAATGAGTTGACGAGTAATAAATCTTTTATTCAAAAATTTCAGCCCAAACTCATTTATAAATAGGTTGGACAAGTGGGTTGACAGATTGACCATGACCATTAAGACTATTATACGAACTTGGAGTATTAGCATTTTCACGTAAATTAGCCCCAACTCCAAAGCTTTTTCTTTTGACTCTTTGAAGCATTTGTCCTTCAGCATTTCCATCATCTCTTTCACATTGCCGCTTGCCACGACCACACGAGCCTTTTCCTACATTAATTGTTATAACAATAATAACAATAACTAGGGGTGCAACTTGGTACCGGGTCGGTCCGAACCCGCCCGACCCGACCCGGTATCAAAACCAAAAATGGGTTTTATTTTTAAGATTTTTTTCAAAAATAGGCCCGGTTTCAACCCGACCCGTAGAAACCCGAAACCAAAACCGGGTTCGCATTAACCCGGTACCAAAACCCGACCCGGTCCGAACCCGGTGTAGTTTATATAATTTTTCCATCAATTATACGTGTTTTTTTGTAATATTAATATTTATATATACATGTTTTAGGCATTACTAACTCTAATTCAGACAAATTACTTCTTTCTTCATTACCAAAGCATGCTTGAGGTAACTTAATTTCTAGGATGATTTTTTATGATTATTATTTTCTTATTGTTAACAGTTGCATCCATTTTTTTCGTCTAGGTTGATGCATATTATTTTCAAATATGTAAATCAAGGAGGAAGAACTTGATATTAGAAATGCAGATGAAAATTAAGGGAGAAATTACTTGGAAGTCTTCGAATAGTTTTTTAGTTTTTTTGGAAACTTTGGAACATCAACTCATTTGAAATTTGAATTTGTTTAAAAGTAGATGTCAACTTATTTAAACTTGAGATTTGTTTATCTTGTCATTTTAAATTTGGATTGCACTTAAATTAAATTGGAATGTTGAACTATTATACTTAATGTATTTAGATTTAGTTACTTTGAATAACCGTTATGTGGATTATGTTTGAATTTGAGTCAGCATGATAAATCTATTTCATATTATGCTTTCTATTAGTATGAGAAATCTGTTAGTTTGAATTTCAGATTATAGTATAAATTTGATTCATATTTTAAGTTTATTGGTATGACAAGTGGTCAATTTTTACTTTAGCAATTTGTATGATAAATATTCAGTTTGAATTCAATTTCAGCAATTTGTATGATAATGTTTAGTTTCAACTACAAAGTTGGTATGATATGTTTATTTTTTATTTGGTATACTTGAGTTATTTTCATTAGCTATTAAATAGAAATGACCAACTAGTCATAAAACTAACTAATTTGTCATTTTTTGTGTCTACAGGGTGCTGAAAAATTATTTGCAGAGTTCATTCAAAGAATATTGCATAATTCAGCATGATGTTGCAGAATTCTTTGAAAGTATGTTGCAGAATTCAGCATAAGGCTTGATTTCATAAACACATGTGTGTATATTTCAATAATTTTCTTTTAGATTACAACTGAATTTGGAAAAAAAAATAGTTTATTGGTAACCCGAATTCTAACCTGAAACCAAACCAAAACCAATGCGAACCCGACCCGAACCCGGTCCGAACCCGAATTACATTCTTAGGGTTTGGGTTTGGGTTTACTCCAACCCGGTTGGCTTAGGGTTTGGGTTCACTCTAACCCGGTATAACCCGACCCGAGTTGCACCCCTAACAATAACCCACATTAAAAATAACAAATATTGGAAAGTGCTTTATTTTTTATTATTACATTATACAACATGATATTTTTTGATATTACAATCAAGTCTCTATGCATAGGGGAGATAATAAGATCTCATTTATCTTCAGAGAGACTAAGCTCCCACCCAAAGGCTAACCCTTGCATTATGGAGGGAGTTGTAATGCCTCAGGGTTGGGGGGTTGTTTGGGAAGGGTTCAAGCATCCGACTTAGTGGTATCATACCACCAGTTGTTCCCACCAGTGCACGCATCTGTGGTGGTGAAAATGCTTTATTTGAATTAACCTTTATAATGGAAAAACATAGAAAAGGGGCTTTTGAGCCTGTGGGCTCTAGATTTCATAGTGTAATCTTATCTGTTCTGGTTTGCCAACTCAGCCACACAATTTTAAAATGTGTTATACCATGTTTAATTTAAGGTCCACTCATAAATCCATAAGAACGCTCTCCCCTTTTTCAATGATCTTTGGGCCTATAGGTCTTAAGGTGTGATATTGTCTGCTCTAGCCTGACAGCTCAGCTCCACAGTTTCAAAACGCATTACACTATATTTAACTTGATATCCATTTATAAAAAACCCCGGGAAGGTGTGCAACTTGGGACATGTTGAGCCCAAACACGACCCTCTAAACTAAAATTTCAGCGGTGTTGAAACTTATTTCTTACAATATAAACCCGGAAAATCCGATCTGTAAATATGATAAGGTTAGGGTTCAAGTAAACTTAAGCTCGATTTCCTATTTTATATTTATTATGAAATATACTATATACATAGGGGGTGTTTGTTTGCACTAAAAATCTTTTAATCAAAAACTTTTTACTCTCCACAACTATCATATTTTTTAATTATTTCTTCACTTCTCTCTATATAATTATCTTACTTTTCAATTATTTCTACACGGCTATCCATATATCTAACCTATTTGTTTTAGCTTTATTCTTTTTACTCATTATCATTACCTCTATTATATTACATCATTTTCTCTATTTTAAAAAACTTTTCATTAAAAGTTTTTTCACAACTCAAACAAATCCCATAATATCTAAACAATATTTTTTTATATTTATGTATTTTATATTATTTATATTTACGTTTGAATACATGTTTGTCGTAAAATATATTATTTCTATTTATTTTTATCTTTATATTTTTATCTTTTACTTCTATGTTCATTAATTTTCTTTCTTTATCTTGTTTTTTAAGTTATTTTTTCCAGAAATATTTTTATATTTTGATTATGTATTATTATATTTGCTTATATGATTCGTTGTTATTATATTTGATGAATGATCCTATTAGCTCAAGTTAAGCAAATGTCCCACTTTGCCCACCTCAAAAAACCCATTTAGAACAAATTTTTTTTGCTTTTTTCTTCACGCACTTATTTATCTAAGTGTATTTAACATATAAACCGAGTTTTACCACTTTGGATATGTGCATATATTTTTTTAGATTTTTAAATATTTATGTGTATATATGTATTTAAAATACCCTTATCTTTAAAAATCTAAAAAAATATATACACATATCCAAAAATAATAAAATTTTATTTATATGTTAAATACATTTAAATAAATAAGTGAGTGAGGACCTTTGGGCACAATTGTAACGCACAAACCCAAAAAAGAGACCTTTGGGCATGTGGGTTATAGGTCTCAGAGTGTAATGTTGTCCTGACTTGACAGCTTGGTCACATAATTTTAAAACGTATCATATCATGTTTAATTTGAGATCCACTTACAAATCTACAGTAATGCTTTTTTTTTCCGATGCGAGATTTAGTTTTGGCTGTCAAAACCTTTCTCTTCAAATTTTTAATGAACATTGTAAATCAAAATTATTAAAAATTTATATGCATGGTTAAAAGATGACGAAGGAAAGGGAATTACAAAACCTTCAAACGGAGATAATCGATTCGGGAACCAGCCGCATCCCTGAGACAATCTAAAACGTACTTAGTCTCAATCTCAGCTGTTTTTTTTGCGCTCTGAGGGCACAGGTCGGCTTTCAAAAAGTCTTCGAGTTCCTTCGAGGCCGCCACATCCTTGGCGGGTATGTGCCCCGTGTTTGAAGCAATGGCTGCTGGCGGGGCTTCATCCACATCCTTGGCGCGTCTGTGCGCTTTCATTGAAGCAATGGCTGCTGGCGGGGCCACCATGGCCCCTAGCATGCCAATGGCGGCTCCGGCAAGACAAACCGCCACTGCTGTCTTCGCGATGAATGCGGCAGCCCAGGGCCTCAGGTCTTTCCCGCCGTTGGCTCCACGTGTTCCTGGGAGGGAATTCACGGCCCACTCTTTGTAATGGGACTCGCCTTGAGAACCGGGGCACGATTTTGATGGCTTGCCACCACCCCAGCCGTGGCCTTTCGGTTTCGAGAGAGCGTCGACTACCCGCGTCGGATGATGAGATCTGATCACGGGAGTGGGCCACGATTGCGGAGAATAAGGAGGTTGGCTTCCATAGCAGGGTGATATTTCAGGAGCTTGGTCGAAAATTTAAAGAGCATATTTATCTATGTATCTCAGCCTGGTTCCTAGCAGCCATCAGCTTGCATTGACATTAAGAGAGTGAGTTATAAGATATATGATCAAGCAATCTCGTTGTTAGAGAGATGGAGGGATCCCTATCCTGTGCACCCAGGTACACTTAGCTTTAGTGCACTTGGGTGCATTAACTCATTATTTTTATTTTTAAATTTTTTTTTATATAACTGTTAATCTAAGTATATTTAACATGTGTACCAATTTTTACTATTTTTGGACTAGTTTGTTGATTATCTTCTTCACATGACAAAGAGCTTTTGGAGCCGATTGAATACACGTTGTAAAGTATAAATTTTCTTTTGTCTATTTTCTTTTGTGTTGTTGCCTTGGATCGGTGTTGGAGACCGAATTCAAGAAGAAGAAAAACAGGGGGTTGGTTTGAGTTTGTCTCACTAACGGGTTTTGCTTGATTGGTTTGAGTTTGTCTCACCAACAAATCAGACCAACAAGTGACTATTGTATATGCCCCTAGAGCTAGAATCTAGAAGAGAGCGGGTGCTTTAGATTGTATTGAATATATTATAGTGGAACCCAAGACACAACGGGTGTGTGCTTGGAAGAGTGGAGTAGGGAAGGTTGCCCAAACCACTATATATTATTGTCTCTTGTTTGGTTTGATTGCTTGCATTTTATATTTCATTTGCACCATCTCATTCTATTTTATAGCATGTTTCATCAAAGGGATTAAATTTACAATGGGTTAAGCTTCTAATTACGAAAAGAATTTTCAAGAACCCAATTCACCCCTCCCTTCTTGGGTTTTGCCATAAACACGAGACCAACATAGTTTATATATTTATTTTTTTATTTTTGAAAATTAGTGGCATTTTAGTAATTTTAAATTACTTAAAATGTCATTGATTTTCAAAAATAAAAAATAAATATCTAAAATACTTTTAAAATGGTAAAAATTGATACACATATTAAATACACTTAGATTAACAGTTGTATAAAAAATTTAAAAAATAAAAAAGGGTTAAAATGGGTTAAATGTACCCAGGTGCTCTGAAGCTAAGTGCAACCGAGCGCACAGGATCAAGATCCGAGATGGAGCTCCATAGATATTGAAATAGTTTTACTTGTGTTTGGGGAGCAATAAAACTTTTGACGAAAATTTTATGTGTAAAAAGTTTTGAAATATGAGAAAATAATATAATATAATAAAAGAAATAATGAGGTGTAAAGAAAATAAAATTAAAATAGATAGGTTAGATATAGAGATAGTTTCGTAGAAATGATCAAAAAGTAGGACAGTCCTATAAAAATAAGTGAAAAATAATTTAAAATAAAGTAGCTATGGAAAACGAAAAATTTTAAATTTAAAAGTTTTAGATGTTAATAAATACGGTGTTAGTGATTAAACCTCATATATTTTAGCTTAATGTTTGGATTTAGAAATTAATTTAGACTGCAATAATATACTTTTTGTAGAAATTTAATAACATAATTAATAATTTCTACATATAAAAATTAATTTATGTACTAGAATAATGTACTTCCTAAAAAATACAATTTAACTTTAGTAACTAATTGGAAATACTTTACCGGCATCGTTAAATCTTATACATTTTATCTTAGAGCCCAAAATAAAATAATATTTCTTTTGCAAATATTCAATAATATGATTAACAGCATTTGCATTTAAAAATTAATTTAGGCTTTGCAATAGCATACTCTGTAAAAATAAATTTTATTATTACTTTTTAACTTTAATAACTAGTTAGAAATATTTTTACCGGAATGGTCGAATGTCATACATTTTAGCCTACAACTTAAAATACAATAATATATTTTTATTCAGTAATATAATTAATGATGTTTGCATACAAGAACTAATTTAAGGTCTAGAACAACGTAATTATTAAAAATAAAATTTTCGTCTTCAAGCAAATGAATTGTGGTATCAAGTACTAATTTAAGGTCTAGAACACGTTATGGGATTTTTGTTAGACCAGGTGGTACTGGTTAGTTGGCCATTTGTAAATGCTCAGCAAACATGATGGAGGGGGACTATTTTAAAAGTTTTCAATTGGAAGCATTTGATATTGAAAGATTTAGCAAAAAAGTTGTACGAAATTAAGTAAATAATTTTTTTCTTAAATTTTTTGTTCTTCCTATCTATTGAATTATTTAATGTGATAATATGAAAATAATTTGGTATAGATTCATAGTGTTTGAATTAGAAATTCTAAAAACTTAATAGGGTGAAGAAGAAGGGATTTTTCTATGGGGATGAAATATGTGCATATAACCTAGATGGATAATTTTATAATTATATTTTATTATAAAAGACAACAGTTATTTTTAAAATTTGAGATGATGTGGAAGATAGGTATCTCTAGATAGGTATTTGGAATTTGAAAACAAGAAAATAGAGATATTTAAGGATAAAATTAACTGAATGAATTTAAAAATATTATTATTGTTTTTTGATGTAAATTAATAGTGAAAAACATATTAGACTCTTGTAGAGCCCACACGTGAGATTTCAAAATTTTGAAAAAGATGAATAGAACCTTTTAACTTTTATTTAGATACTTGTAAATGTTTGTGATGATTTGATGCTTTATTTGAGATTCGTATAAAAATTTCTTTCTTGAGATATATGATTTTCACGGCTCTAATATTTAATTAAGTTGAGCAGTTCGAAAAATTATTTTAAGTTAATGATCACCTTATGGTGTTTTTGCTAGAATAAGCACACAAGCATGGACATGATGGAAAAGTGCGTTATTGCATGTTGAGCATGACATATGCACGTGATAATTCACTAGGAGAGTCGAAGAATGAGGTGAGTTAGGTCATACTTGAGTATTGCCATAGAAGATGTTTTGATGATTATGTGTCCACCAGGGTGCCGAGGTGGCATGAATGATGATGATGTTGATGAGCATTTGAAGCACGATTAGTTACATGAGCATAGGCATGATGGATGATGTCTTCTAAGATGCTCTAAATTCAAGACTTATTTGCGTAGTGGTCAACATGTTCGGCAACTAGAAACTCATTAATTCAATATGCTTAAAAAATCTTATGTGCCATCTGAACATAATATTTATCTAAAACTCCACTTACAGCTGTAAATAGATTGTTTATACTCTTTGTAGCAACACAATAATAAATATCTATCTTCTCATATCGAGTTTAATATTTCTTGCCTTCATTAACCAACATCATGAAAGGAAAGTTAATAATTTGATTTTGATCCATTGCAAAGAGAGTTGAGATATTGGGATAAAGCATATGTGGCTAAGGGTGTAACGTGGGGTTGGGATAATGCATATGCGGCTAAGGGTATATCGTGAGGTTAGGATAACACATATGTTCCATCGGAGCAGGGATTAGAGAGAGCAACAAGTGCAGCATTAGAAAAAATATTATTAATTTTAATATCTAAATTGTTAGATGCATTCTATGAAAAATTTAATGCCATAATAAAATTTTATCATGTATATAAGATTTTAAGGACTTAAATTTATTAAAGTATTTATTCTTTTGAATTGTAGTTCTATGAATATTATATTATCTTAATTTTTTTGTTAGTATATTTTGTTGTGTTGAACATCATTTATGAATTGGGTATCAAAATAAATAATTAATATTATACAAATCAGTATAAATGCATTTAACCATTTAAATTTCATTCTCAAATATTATTTCTAACTAATTATATACATACACAATATATTTAATTTTTCACATGGTGAACATAATATGGTTCTATTCATGATTTGGTTTGTAAAAGATTGTGGTGATGCACTTCACTACTCCTGAGGAGGGGGTCATTTATATCCACCCTTTCTTCTATCCACCCGATAAGATTGCAATTGGTTATTCTTCCCATGCTTTCAAAAATTTGTTTAAGGGAATGTTTTAGATCTTGAGAATGTAATAACAACCAGAGACATGAGAAAATTTAACATTATTTTTTTGATTGGAGGATATTTTACATCATATCTCAATTCATATTACATTCAAACTCTGAGACAATTCTAACAAGCTTGCAATGGAAGATGACAATAAGCTTCCATATATCAAGTGGGAGACCACTAACTTCCATCAAAGTATAAAGGGGGACCACATGCCCCCACCTCAAATATGGTTCAAAATCCCATGAGGGATTCGAACCACGCACCGGCTGGGAACAGAAATCCAGTTCCGCAGCTGGTGACCAGACGAGCGGTGAAAATTCAACATTATTAATTATCTAATTATTTATTTTTATTTTTATCATTATATTTCAATTGTTTCCTTATACTTTTTTATACAATTGTCTTATCGATTTTTTCACTTTTTTTCCACTTTATCTATATCACATTCATCTCATTCCATTCTTTTTATTTACATCTTACAAACAATTTCTAAATTTAAAGTAATCTTGACAATTTTTTTAAAAAATTTTCCAACACATTTTTTCAATACCAAACACACAATAAATAAATATTTTATTAATTTAATAGAAAATTAAAAATTATTACATTATAATAAAAAATGCAAGGAAATATTTTTAAAATTAGTCCTTAATATCTAAAAAATTTCTCATAAATTCCTCGTTTCTTAAATAATTATTTTGTTTATTTAATATGAAGAATATATAAAAAAAATTATACTTTTAGATATTTTCAAAGTTTTGATTCATTTAAATTTTTGAAAATTTTATTGCTAGTTTTTTCAATATTTTTCTATTACAACCTAATAACATCAAGATGAAAATTATGTGAATTAATAAAATCCAAATGTCATTCTAATATTCCCTGATTTCACGAACATTACAAAAGGAAAATTACAATAATTTAATTATTGCCCCTAAATTGAGAAGAGTTTGAGATAAGGCATGTGTGGCAAAGGGTGTATTGCGAGATATGTGGCTTCGGTGGCATCCCTGAAAAGATAAGTCTAGACGGCCGCCAGGGAAATCGATGTATCATCAGTAGATAGCTAACTCTTCCCCACCATTTCTCCTTCGCATTTATCCTTTCTCCTTGGCATTCAATCCTTGGGGATAGCATATGCCATCATTGATAGTGATGCAATTTAGGCAACAGCCCTCCATGCATGCATATGCGTGCGGCCTGGTTCTTAGCGGCATGAGAGAGACAAGATAATCAAAATCGCAATTCACAGAGAGAGATGGAGTCGGTTGAAGAACTTGTCATGCTAAGGGTGTATTGTGAAATCGCGATGACGCATATGTGGCTTGGATGGGATCCCCAAAAGGATAAGTCTAGACGGCCTCCAGGGAAATCGATGTATCAGCAGTAGACAGCTAAATCGTCCCCTCCCTTTCTGCTTCACGCCCCCCTTTCTCCTTCGCATTCATTCGTCGTGGATAGCAAACACCATCATTGACAGTGATGCGATTTAGGCAACAGCCCGCCTTGTATGCATATCGCGATAACGCGTATGTGGCTTGGATGTCATCCTGAAAGGATAAGTCTAGACGGCCTCCATGGAAATCGATGTATCAGTAGCAGGCCGCCAACTCGTCCCCTCCCTTTCTGCTTCACATTCACCCTTTCTCCTTCGCATTCATTCGTCGTGGATAGCAAACACCATCAATGGTAATGATGCGATTTAGGCGACAGCCCTCCACGGATGCAGATGCGTACGGCTTGGTTCTCAGGTGCATGAGAGAGACAAGATAATCAAAATCGCAAGTCACCGAGAGAGATGGAGTCGGTCGAAGAACTTTTCATGCTAAGGCTGTATGGTGAAATCGCGAAAACGCATGTGGCTTGGATGGCATCCCCGAAAGGATAAGTCTAGACGGCCTCCAGGGAAATCGATTTATCAGCAGCAGACGTCTAACTCGTCCTCTCCCTTTCTGCTTCACGTCCCCCTTTCTCCTTCGCATTCATTCGTCGTGGATAGCAAACACCATCATTGACAGTGATGCGATTTAGGCAACAGCCCGTCTGGTATGCATATCGCGATAACGCATATGTGGCTTGGATGGCATCCCCGAAAGGATAAGTCTAGACGGCCTCCAGGGAAATCGATGTATCAGCAGCAGGCAGCTAACTCGTCCCCTCCCTTTCTGCTTCACGCCCCCCTTTCTCCTTCGCATTCATTCGTCGTGGATAGCAAACACCATCATTGACAGTGATGCGATTTAGGCAACAGCCCTCCTTGTATGCATATCGCGATAACGCATATGTGGCTTGGATGGCATCGCCGAAAGGAGAAGTCTAGACGGCCTCCAGGGAAATCGATGTATCAGCAGCAGACAGCTAACTCGTCCCCTCCCTTTCTGCTTCACGCCCCCCTTTCTCCTTCGCATTCATTCGTCGTGGATAGCAAACACCATCATTGACAGTGATGCGATTTAGGCAACAGCCCGCCTTGTATGCATTTCGCGATAACGCTAATGAAGCTTGGATGGCATCGCCGAAAGGATAAGTCTAGACGGCCTCCCTGGAAATCGATGTATCAGTAGCAGGCTGCCAATTCGTCCCCTCCCTTTCTGCTTCACATTCACCCTTTCTCCTTCGCATTCATTCGTCATGGATAGCAAACGCCATCAATGGTAATGATGCGATTTATTAAAGTATTTATTCTTTTGAATTGTAATTCTATGAATATTATATTATCTTAATTTTTCTGTTAGTGTATTTTGTTGTGTTGAACATAATGTATGGATTTGGTTTCAAAATAAATAATTAATATTATACAAAGCAGTATAAATGCATTTAACCGTTTAAATTTCATTCTAGTATACTATTTCTAACTAATTATATACATATACAATATATTTAATTTTTCACTTGGTGAACATAATATGGTTCTATTCATGATTTGGTTTGTAAAACATTGTGGTGACGCACTTCACTACTCTAGAGGAAGGGGTAATTTATATTCGCCCTTTCTTCTATCCACCCGATATGATTGCAATTGGTTATTCTTCTCATGCTTTCAAAAATTTGTTTAAGGGAGTGTTTTAGATCTTGAGAATGTAATAACAACAAAAGAAATGTAAAAATTCAACATAATTAATTATCTAATTATTTCATTTTCATTTTTATCATTATATTTTAATTATTTCCTTGTATGTTTTCATTCAATTGTCTTATCGATTTTTTTCAGTTTTTTCCACTTTATCTCTATTATATTTGATCATATTCCATTCTTTTTATTTACATCTTACAAACAATTTCTAAATCTTAAAGTAATCTGGACAAATTTTTTCAATACCAAACACACAATAAATAAATATTTTATTAATTTAATAGAAAATTAAAAATTATTACATTACAATAAAAAAATGCAAGGAAATATTTCAAAATTTAGTCCTTAAAATTTTAAAAATTTCTCAAAAATTTCTCGTTCCTTAAACAATTATTTTATTTATTTAATATGAAGAACATATAAAAATTTTATACTTTTAGATATTTTCAAAGTTTTGTTTCATTTAATTTTTGAAAATTTTATTGCTAGTTTTTTAAATATTTTTCTATTACAACCTAATAACATCAAGATGAAAATTATGTGAATTTATAAAATCCAAATGTCATTCTAATATTCCCTGAATTCACGAACATTACAAAAGGAAAATTATAATAAGTTAATTTTTGCCGCTGAATTGAGAAGAGTTTGAGATAAGGCATGTGCGGCTAAGGATGTTTTGCGAGATGGAGATAAAGCATATGTGGCTTCGGTGGCATCTCTGAAAAGATAAGTCTAGACGGCCGCCAGGGAAATCGATGTATCATCAGCAGATACCTAACTCTTCCCCACCCTTTCTCCTTCGCATTCCATCCTTGGGGATAGCATATACCATCATTGATAGTGACGCAATTTAAGCAACAGGCCTCCATGTATGCATATGCGCACGGCCTGGTTCCCAGCGGCTTGAGAGTTGAGAGAGACAAGATAATCAAAATGGCAATTCACCGAGAGGAATGGAGTCGGTCGAAGAAATTTTCATGCTAAGGCTGTATTGTGAAATTCCGATAAATCATATGTGGCTTGGATGGCATCCCCGAAAGGATAAGTCTAGACGGCCTCCAGGAAAACTGATGTATCAGCAGCAGACAGCTAACTCGTCCCCACCCTTTTGGCTTCACATTCACCCTTTAGTTATAATTAGTTCCTATTTTGCAGAACTTTCAAAAAAATATTTTTTAAAAGAATTTTAAATAAATTTTTAGTTAAAAATATTTAAATTTAATAATATTATATGAGTAAAAATACGAAAATATACAAATTATTAGTGATAAGATAGTTAAATTGGTGCTCCGATGGCACATAATATATGCACAAGGAATAACAAATTTTAAGGTTTAAAATGCGAATATATAAAGTTAAAGGGCTTAAAATACAAATGATATGTTAGACATTTTATAAGATTTTAATAGTGTTTTTCGATGTCGCGAGGGCCAGGGGTCTAAAATGTTAAAAAAGAAAAAACTTCACAAGGTTTAAAAGCTAATATGCGAACCTCAGAGTTTAAAATGCAAATATGTAAAGTTAGAAGGTTGAAACACAAATTCCCCTATAATGTGTATTTTAGTCCTTTTGTAAGATTTTAAAGGTGTTTTTTAACACTGCGAGGGCCTAAGCTCTAAAGTACAAAGAACTACATATGGCTTAAAGTACTAACATGAAAATTTTGAAATTTAAAATGCAAATATACAAAGTTAAAAAGTTTAAAATGAAAATTTCTCACAAAGAAACAAAAACATTTTCAGCCTCCCTCATCTTTGTCAAATTTTTGTTAGAGTAGGTGGCACTTATTAGTTGGTTATTCGTAAATGCTTAGCCAACTGGGTATTACACTTACTCGTATGGCTACCTAGTGGGTAGGTAGTTAGGTATATAATTATAAAACTCTTAAAGTATTTATTTTATAAATGATTCTATGGGAGAGACTATTTTAAGATTTTCCAAAATTTTTTTAACTTACCTTCCCCATGCATGAGTTTTCCGACAGCTATAAACAGTGGTAAAAAGGGAAAAAACAAAAAAAGAGGAGAGATGGGGAAGAAGAACAAGGATTCTCGAAAGATTTTTATGGGATTTACGGTGAAGTAGTAGTGGATTTTATTTTGAAGAGTTTGAAGTTTGAAAGATTTTGAAAAATAAAGTTGATGGAAATTAAGTTAGCAAGTTCTTTTTAATGTTTCTTTATTTTTTATATCTATTGTATTTATTTAATATATTGTGATGATGTAGAAATAATTTAGTATAGATTTATAGCGTTGGAATTAAAAATTTCAAAACCTAAAAGGGTGGAGAAAAGGATTTTACTATGAGGATGAAATATGAGCATAAAACCTAAATTGATAATTTTAGAATGATATTTTATTATGAAAGACTATAGTTATTTTAAAAAATTTGAGATGATATTGAAGATGATTGTCTTCAGACACGTATTTGGGATTTGAAAAAGAGAAAATAGATATACTTGAGGATAAAATTAAGATAATGAATTTTAGAATATTATTTTAAAAAAAATTATTATTTTTTATGCAGATTAAAAGTGAAAAAGACATTGGAATCTTGTAGAGCTCACACATGGAGATTTAAAAATTTGTGAAAAGGATAAGTAGGATTTTTTCGCTTTTATTTGGATTTTTATAGATGTTTGTGATACTTTAGATATTTTATTTGATATTTTTTGTGAAAATTCCTATCTTGAGATGTACGATTTTTTTGACTTTAATATTTAATTGAGTTGAGTAGTTTAAAAAGTTAATTTGAGTTAATAATTTTTAAATTAATTAAATTATCTAAGAGTGGCGGATATTTTTGTTAAAATGAACACAAGATCAGGAGCATGATGGATGAGTACATTATTGCATATTGAGCATAACATATGCATGATAATTCTCTAGGTAAGCTGGATAACGACGAGAGTCATGTCATACTTTGGGGTAGCCGTGAAAGACGTTTCAATAATTACAAGTCCACGGGGGTGCTAGGGGGACATAGATGATGATGATGAGCATTTGAAGCATTGTTGCTTACATGGCCATGTTATTGATGAACGTGTAACTTTAGAAATTTTGATGTTTTAAGTTATTTCATGGGATGGATATTTATTTTGCTTACCATGTGAGTTTTACCATTATCCTACTTACTAAGTCTGGACTCACACTTTCTTATGTTTATGTTTTTAGATGACATGATTGGAATAGAAGCCTAATGCTCAAATAGGAATTAGAAGAGATCTCGGTCCATCATGTATGAGCTATCATCCTAGTTAGTAGAAAAATCTAATTTAGCATTTTATGAGATGCATAAATGAGTGATGTTGTGAGTATATCTTTGTAAAAACTAATTTTGTTATGGAGTTGACATATGTTGATGATGATGGTAATGTGGACAAGATTTGGATTGTTTACTTTCTTTAGCTTCCATAATTTTGTATTATTTGTCATAATATATTGTATGATGTAATTATGCTTTTACGGGTGATTCTATCTAATCTCCTAATTTCACAGTTTTGAGGAGATGCTATCGAATTTTTCAATGAAATGTGGGTGGAGTTAGCCTGTAAAGCGTCACAATAATTTACATACATAAGGAATAATGTTTCAATGCATCATAATGAATTGAAATTTTATTACATTTGGGGTGCAAAACCCTATTTTTAAATGTTTTGTTGAATTTTTTTTTATGAAACTATTAATCTAGGTGTATTCAATTTACAAACTAAAATTTACCATTTTTGGAGATGGTAAAATGACTAAAATACCTTATTTTTGAAAATAAAAAATATATACATCTTCAAAATTGGTAAAACTTAATGCATAAGTTAAATGTTCCTAAATTGACAATTTTATAAAAATATTATCAAAATAGTATTTTAAAAAAGGGGTTTGTACCCTAATGCATTAAAATTTCATTACATTGGGATGCATTGAAACATTACTCATACATAAGAGGCCAAATTATATATAATTAGTTATATACATGCTTAACTTCTGATCTTCATTTTTTATTTACTTTTATTTTGTTTTTGATTTTTCTTTATAAACGTTTTCATATAATCCCTTTCATTGTTGATATTTTGATGTCTGATAAAAAATCTAATTCATTTATTATATTTAACCTCATTTGTTTAGTTGGGAGACCAAGCTTGATCCAAATCTAATGTATGCATATGCCACATTTGCCCAAAAATAGATACATTCATGTGTAAATTAGGAAAAATGCTTAGATCCATTCAGTATACATTAGAATGTAACAATACTTTATAGAATTATTTATCCACGTATTTATGACATTTTAGATGGTTTAGATGTTGAAAATATTACTTAAAAACTGATATTTAATATTAAATTAATTTATCGCATTGATTTTCATGTTTGTAAATGGGGCCCACATAAAGTGATACTAGATAATTGAAGAGGATTTCATAATAATATAAATAATGTTAAATACAACAGATGAAGTGGATTTTTTATCAACTATTTAAAAGTTCAAAATGGAAAGAGTTATAGAGAAAGGGGATTTTGTAAAAGCGTTTACATAATATGTGTATACGTAAGTGCATGTTGTGTGCCCTATATCAAGTATATATGTATGAGATACTAAGAACCGTTAAAATGGAGTGTTTAGAGTATGTTTGGGAATAGATAAAACTTTTGATGAAAAGTTGTAGAGAGTAGAAGTTGTCAAATGATGTGATATGATATGGGTAATGATGAAAAATAAATAGGATAAAGTTGAAATAGATAGGTTAGTTATGTTGGTAGTTGTGTAGAAATGATTGAAAAGTACAATAGTTGTATAGAAAAATGTGAAAAAATTATTAAAAAATAGGGTAGTTGTGGAGAGAGAAAAGTTTTAGATTGAAAAGTTTTAATTTGACAACTTTCACTTGTTACCAAATACACCCTTAGTTGAGGGTAAAACTTTTGATGAAAAGGTTTTGGAGTAGAAGTTTTCAAATCAATAGAAAATGATATGATATAATAAGGGTAATGATGAGGAGTAAAGAAAATAAAGTTAAAATAGACAGGTTAGTTATATGGGTAGTTGTGTAGAAATGATTAAAAAGTAGGATAGTTTGTATAGAAAAATGTGAAAAATAATTTAAAAATAGAGTAGTTATGGAGAATAAAAAGTTTTATATTGAAAAATTTTAGTTGACACTTTTTTTCCCTAAACAAACACACCCTTAATCACTTTAATAGATTTATGTTTACTTCCTGCAAACCAACATCTCATCAATAACCACATATTCAGTTATTAAAAGACTCAAAACCAGTTATTAGCCAATGCAGACCAAAGTGTAATTTATTTGAAAGGCCTCGTTTTAGATGCGTCATCTACAATGGCATTTCACTAAAAACTCCACTTAAAGCAAGAAGTAGATTGGTTGATACTATTCGCAACAGCATAATAAATATCTATCTTCTTATATCAAGTTTAACTTTCCTTGCCTTCACTAACCAATATCTTGAAAGGACAATTAATAATTTGATTTTGATCCATTGCAAAGAGGATTGGGATATTGGGACAAGAAATATATTCCTTCGGGCATATCGTGAGGTTGGGATAACACAAGTTCCTCAGTAGCGGGGATCGGATAGAGTAACAAGTGACGCATTAGAAAATATATATTATTAATTTTAATATCTAAATTTTCAGTGCATTCTACTTAAAATTTAATACCACGATATAAAATTTTATCATGTATAGAAGTTTTTAGGAACTTAAATTATTAAATTATTTATTCTTTTGAATTGATGTTAGTTCTATAAATATTATATTATGTTAATTTGTCTGTTCGTATATTTTGTTGTGTTGGACATAATGTATGGATTTTATTTGAAAAATAAATAATTAATATTATGCAAAGCAATGTAAATGCATTTAGGTGGAGAATCAATACTTCTTTTTTGCTGTGAGCAATGAATATTTGGGTGCCAACTTTGGGAGGGACCCTCAATGGCTCAAATATAATAGCCAAATGAACGGTAAAAGGGCTAACAAAAAAAAAAAAAAAAAAATCTACAGCGGCTAACAAATACCGCCTTTGATTACTTTCGTCTAATCACAGAAAACAAGGCCCAAAAAATCGTTGAAATTTTAAGTCAAAAACCCAAACATTTCAGAGTTAGAAAACAGGTCGAGAATATTCCCACCATAAACATCAGCAATTCAGCATAAAGAGAAAGGGAAAAAAGAAGGGAAAAAAGACCTTTCAAATTCCAAAATTGGGTAGAATTCATAAAGAAAGAATACCTCGGAATCTAAAGCCTCAAAATTCAGAAAGCTACGCAAAATCAAGAGCAGAGCAACAACGAAGCTGTGCAAAAAGCAACAACAATTCAAGATTCAGTTTTTTTTTTTTTTTTTTGAGCGCGCGAATTCCTGGACCATTCACTTTGGCTCTGGATCAAAGAATGAATCATCCTGTTCGTGAAAAGACCGGATTTTGAATTAGAGTGACTGTTTTGCAAAAAGCAAAAGCCCCGCTGACATGTCTGACCGAGGGCCTGCTGGCAAATGTTCCAGCCAGAGCTACTTCGACTCTGTCTGGTGAGCGAATCCAGCGGCAGAAAAATAGCCTGCAGCATCCGACGGCAGCAGACGCCAGAGAGCATGGAGGCCAAGTGCTCTCCGAAGTATAGGATCGGGATCTAGTTGGATCTAGGGGTTAACGTGGGTCGGTTTGGTTTGGGTAGTGATCTACCCTACCCATACTCTATTTGTAAAAGGCATACCCTACCCTACCAATTTGTCGGTTCGGTTCCTAGTATACCCTACCCTACCTATTACCCATAGGATCGGTTCCTTTAATACTCAAATACAATATTTTTAAAAAAATTTCAATGTTATTTTAAATAATATAAAATAATACTCATTTATGTTTTAAAATCATATGTACATATATTATTGTTTATATTATTATATAAAAATACGAAGTATAGACCATAATGACCTAATCATTAAAACTATTAATATATTATAATCATAAGTCACAAGCGTATTTATAAGAGTCTTTCGGAAGTCAATGACATATATATAAATTCATTTAAATTTATACTTCACAACGTACAAAATTCATTTAAACTTTAATTTATTAAAATATATGTGAACATAAGATGTTAAAGATAAAACATAATGCATACTATATAATATATATTATACATTTATATAATAATGCACAGATTAATTACTCATATGAGTACCTATGCGGGTCGGTTCTGGGTACCCAACGTATCTACCCTACCCGTACCCTATTTGATGAGGCGGGTAATAATTTGTACCCTACCCATACCCATGGGTAATATTTTCTACCCTACCCTACCCAAATTAGGGTCGGGTCGCCCCTAGTTGCATCAGGGTTACCGTCCAATGTTACCAGACTCGATAATGAGATATGATATTTAAATAAAATACAATTCTTTATCCTTATATAAATTATGTTTTACATAGTTTATATGTTGAAAAATAATTTTAAAATTATTATTTACTTTAAACTATTTTATTATGTTGATTTTATACTATTTTCAAATATAACTCATACACATATACAATATGTATGAAAATTGGTACCCTAATAAAATAAATATCTTAAATATAATGGGTGAAGTACATTATAATTTTATGATCATTGAGGACTTATTTTAAATCAAATGTATCATAACTTATAGTACATGTAAATGTATATGATCAAAATTATGATCTTGAACATTTAGATTCACCATAAAGTTACAGTGCCCTACATTCATTTAAATATATTAATAATTTAGATAATTATTTATCTATACATAAATTATATTTTAGGTATTTTACGTGTTTAAAAACAACTTTAAATTTGATATTCATGTCAAACTATTTTATTATATTGATTTATATAAAAATCAGCATACTGATAAAATAAATAATTTTAAATATAGTAAATTATTTATGGTACATGTAAATCTACATAATGAAAACTCCTAAATAATATCCTGTGCATATACACGAACGGCCTGATCACACATATAATAATATTGCATATGGTAAAAGTAATACACGGAGGATCACCGTTGCTAATAGAAGAACCAATCTACTTAAAATATTTAATTATTAAAGTCATGACATCTAAACATAACTAATCCTTGAAAACCTTTCAAGGGCACTTATCTTTCTAACAATGACATTGGGCCACATATGCTTTATCCCAATCTCACCGTGGAGCCGGAGCCACACATGACACATGCGTTAACCCACAGTCTCTTATCTATCATGGGGCAAAAATCAAATTATTAATTTTCCAGCTTTCACCATCTTCCTGAAGGCAAGGAATATTATAATTGCTTGTTGAAATTTATAAATTAATCCACTTTTATAAATAATTATAAGTATTAATGTTATTAGGTTATGATAGGAAATATAAAAAAAATGTTCATAAAATTTCTTAACTAAATCAAAAAAATATAAAAAAATTTGTAAATTATTCACGTTTAGTAAGTAAAATAATTATTCAAGACTTCTGTTCGATAATTAGAAAAATTGTTGGAAATTTTTTTGACAAAATGTAAGGATTAAGTTCTAAAAATATTTTCATGTATTTTTCTATTATAATATAATAATATTAAATGTGAAAATTATTTCTAAACTGGAATTTACAGCATCTAAAATATAGCATATTAAATTATTTAGTATGATGCCACAAATCATTTGCTTGAAGCCCAAATTTTTTTTAATAGAGTATGTTATTGTAGAGATTAAATTAATTTTTATATGAAATAATTATTAATTATACTATTGAATAAAAATATTATTTTATTTTATGTTGTGAGGTAAAATGTATGAGATTCAACAATTTACGTGAAAATATTTAGAGCTAATTATTAAAGTCAAAATATTTTTTGATAATCAAATTAAAAATTTTGAAGCAAGTTATTATAGTAAAAATTACTAAATTAATTTTTAAATGCAAACACTATTAATTATATCATTAAATATTTATAAAATTATTTTATTTTATCTTGGCCTCTAAGCCAGAAAGTATAAGATTTAACCAGACAGGTAAAAGTATTTTTAATTAGTTATTAAAGTTAAATTGTATTTTTTATGAAGTACGTTATTGTAGTGCCTAAATTAATTGTTTGAAAGTTGATACGGAAAAGAAAAGGTGGCATGGAGTTTGTATACAATGGGCTCGAATTACATCTTATAAAAATTAAATAATTATTTTTTTAGCAATTAAGGTATGTGGAGCCTCTGAAAAGAGGTAGCATGAGAAGATTAGAGAGGAAACAGTAGATTTTGTATTTATAAAATGAGAGTTAGGTGAGAAGAAAAGCTATATACAATTGTAGACTTCTGAAGGAGAAGAAAAAAGTATTATGTAAATTAGGTTTTTCAGAGATTTATGAAAATTAATTATTGTAGAACTTTTTTTGTAAGAAATAAATTATTTCAATGATTTGCTCATCGTGGATTTATCACTGATGAACATACAAATACATAGGATGGACGAAATTGGGTCGTGAGATGAACGGTGGATTTGGATTGACGGGCACTAATGTAGCGAAATACAAACTATTACAAGTGTAATATACCGGTCCAAAAAAGTGGAATAAAGCTGTGTATTCAATATAAATTTTTAAGATCAATCATACATTTATGACAAAATTAATTACTATAATTTCATAAATAAAAAATTTGAAATTCTTTTTCACTAGTCATGTTGTCATTATTACATCCAAGACACAAATAAAAAAATACATATCAACTATTTTCAATACATAGCTTTTAATAATTTTAAATAAAATAAAATAACTATTCTTGAAAAATATTCAAGTAAGCAAATCCTTAGTGTCTCACTTGATTTAGTACACCTGTAAAAATAATGGGTTAGTCCAAACATAACTAGTGTGTACATTATTTGAAAATGGATAATGGCCTATATAAAACTTAATTAAATGATAAAAATAATTATTTAATTTGATATTTTAAAATTTTGGCCTCAAATGCAAAATCAAACTCATCCATTGAGTCTAGAAGTATAAAAAATATAGAGATAGGAAATTTAACCATTTAAATCGGAGTTAAAATGCATAAATTAAAAAAATAGAATGAACGGCCCAAATTAAGTCATATTATCACAGCCTTTGCTACAAATGGGACCCACCAGGGCCTCTCTTACTTAGCCGTTATTGCTGTAATGGGTTACATATCAATTTTTAAAACTACTATCATAAGCCTCAAAATTATTAAATATATTGAAATGTCAAAAGCAAAAAAAAAAAAAAAAAAAAAAAAAAAAACTTTGATTGCAAAAGCAAGGTGAAAATCCCTTTCTCTGTCTAGCGTCTCTAACAAAAAATCTCCTTGGACTAAATTTCCTTCGTGGACATCCAACAAAATTGGAATTTGGCTTATATATAATTTTATTTGCTCAAATTATATTATACATAGACATTGTTATCTACATGTTGCAATTATCCCACATCATTAGTATATAATTTTAACATCCATATACATATTTATTGCATATTAATTTAATCAATGCATTTATAAAAATAAAATACATTATAAAATACGACAAGCTCAATACATATAATTTTAGGCATAAAGTTAAGACATTCATTTGTATTGTTTTACATCCTAAAAACTTAAGATTATAAAATTCAATTATATCAAGCATAGTCTAAAAATTATACTATATAATATACATGCTTTATAACGACATAAATTACATGATTATTGAACTAAAATTAATTTCCGATTAAATTCCCACTTGACTCAGAATTAATTCTAAGGAATGAATAAAAGATAAAATTTTATCGCTTTAACTTTAATTTCAATTTCAATTCCATCTTATCCCGCGGTATATTTATCTTATCTTATCATGTGGAGCTCAAATCAAAAATGCAAAAATCAATTAATTTTCTACGGATTGGAACCATAGATCTCTAAGATTTTGGACCACTTGTATGCCAAAATAAAAATATAACCTGCAGCTAATATAAATAATAATTGGGTGTGGCCATTTATTAACCATGAAGCTGAGTTGGTAAAAAAATCGACTTTGTCATGTAGGATATCCTAAGTGATAATTGACCAGTCACTTAAATATTTATTTATTTATTAATATTTTACACCTCTATAATGATTCGCACACATGCACGTGAAACGCATGCTTGAGTAGTTAGAAGGAGAATCAAGGCTTGGTGTTGTTATTAAATAGATGCTATTGCATGCATGAGCAAGTGAGAGAGAAAGAGAAAGAGAGATTTGCATGCATATTGATTGATGGGGGAAAGAGAAATTTTCATACAACAAACAGTGTGTGAAAGTGATGATGGTACTCCCGGTTGGGTGGTGGAGATCAAGTCGGATGTGGAAAGGAATGAGAGCTTAAGGACGGAAGAAAGTGGTGCTTGGAAAAAGCATTCAATCTACAAGCTACCCGAGGGATTCGTGGGGGATAAAGAAAAACGGTTCCAATGCTACAATCCTCAGGTGGTGTCGTTGGGGCCATATCATCATGGGGAAAGGCAGCTGAAGGGGATGGAGAAGCACAAGTTAAGAGCCCTCCGCCAGTTGCTTGTGAGGACCAATAAAAGCGTGAATGACTACCGGGAGTGGAGGCCTTGAAGCAGGGAGTGGAGCTGCAGCTGCTGATGGATTCGTACAAGGATCTGGACTCATCGTGGAGGGAGGATGAGGAGAGATTCTTGAAGCTTATGGTCTTGGATGGATGCTTCATGTTGGAGGTGATCAGATTAGCAACCGGGGATATTGCTAATGACTATGATGCAAATGACCCCATCTTCAGCCGTAACGGATTGATTTCTTATCTGCCTCGGATACAGAGGGACATGCTCATGCTTGAAAACCAGATTCCTCTTCTCGTGCTCTACAAACTATTCGCGGTCGAAAACGACAAGGTATACGAAAGCGACAAGGTAATTATTGTTATAAATACATCCACTCCATTGCATGCACCCACAGTTAATTAATTTTTAAGAGTTTGTTATGGTTAATTTATTTATATGCGCTGTATTTATCAAATACATGTGTCTTGTGAACTATTTTCTTAATTTTTTTGATTGGGTAACTCATTTTCTTAATTAGTTTATGTATGCTTAAAGGTGCGTTTTTATAATGAATGACACTTTTGATGAAAATTTTTTTAGAGTAAAAGCTGTATTGATGTGATATGATAAGAGTAATAATAATTAATAAAGAAGATAAAGTTAAAATAGATAGGTTAGTTGTATAGAAATGATTGAATTATGTTTTATGTAGTTTATATGTTGAAAAACAACTTTAAAATTATTATTTACATTAAACTATTTTATTGTGTTGATTTTATACTATTTTCGAATATGACTCGTACATATATCTAATTTGGATGAAAATTAGTACCCTAATAAAATAAATAATCTTAAATATAATGAATGGAGTACATTATAAATTTATGATCATTGAATGCTTATTTTAAACCAAAAGTATCATAATCTATGGTACATGTAAATATATATGATTAAAAATATGATCTTGAACATTTAGATGCACCGTAAGTTACACTAACTTTCATTTATTTAAATATATTAATAGTTTATACGATTATTTATCTATACATAAATTATGTTGTAGGTAATTTATATGTTTAAAAACAACTTTAAAATTGATATTCATATAAAACTATTTTATTATATTAATTTTATAGCATTTTCAGATGCGATCCATATACATATTCAATTTAGATAAAAATCAACATGCTGATAAAATAAATAATTCTAAATTTAATAGAGTATTTACATGTAAATCTACATAATCAAAACTCCAAAATGACATCCTGTACATATAAACGAACGGCCTGAGCACACATATAATATTGCATATGGTAAAAGTAATACATGGAGGATCACCGTAGTTAATAGAAGAACCAACCTACTTAAAATATTTAATTATTAAAGTCATGACATCTAAACATAACTAATCCTTGAAAATCTTTCAAGGGCACTTATCTTTCTAACAGTGACATTGGGTCACATATGCTTTATCCCAATCTCACCGAGAAGCCGAAGCCACACATGACACATGCGTTACCCCAGTCTCTTCTCTATCCATGGCGCAAAAATCAAATTATTAATTTTCCAGCTTTCACCATCTTCCTGAAGGCAAGGAATATTATAATGCTTGTTGAACTTTATAATTAATCCACATTTATTTATATAGATGGCATAAATTAAACACATGAAATTGAGTCGTGAGATGAACGGTGGATTTAGATTCGAGGGCACTAATGTAGTGAAATGTATTTATAATACGTGAAATCTCTAGCTCTCTCATAATCAATTCCTTTATGCTTGAATTATTCCCTGTGTAACATACCGGTCTAAAAAAGTAGTCCTAGATTGTGTATTTAATGCAAATTTCTAAGATCAATCACACATTCATGGCAAAATTAATTACTATAATTTCATAAATAAAAAAATTCAAAAATGACTTGCACTAGTCATTTTCTCATTATTACATCCAAGGCACAAATAAAAAAAATACATGTCCACTATTTGCAATACATGCCTTTAAATAATTTTGAATAAGATAACATAACTGTTCTTGAAAAATCTTCAAGCAAGCCAATCCTTAGTGTCCCACTTAATTTGGTACACCTATAAAATTAATAGGTTAGTCCAAACATAGCTAGCAAGTAGAAAATTATTTGAAAATGGATAATAACATATATAAAACTTAATGAAATGATAAAAATAATTATTTAATTTTATATCTTAAAAATTTAGCCTCATATGCAAAATCAAACCTGTCCATTAAGTCTAGAAGCATAAAAAATATACAGATGGACTATTTGACCATTCAAATCGGAGTTAAAATGAATAAATTATAACAAAATGGAATGAACGGCCTACGATAAGCCACATTGTCACAGCCTTTACTACAAATGGGACCCACAAGGGCCTTTCTTACTTAGCCCTTATCATTGTAATGGGTTATACATCAATTTTTAAAAATGCTTGGACATCATAAGCCTCAAAATTATTAAATGTATTAACATTTCAAAAGCAACGAAAAACCTTTCGTTGCCAAAGCAAAGCGAAAATCCCTCTCTCTCTAGCCTCTAACAAAAATTCTCCCTAGATGAATTTTCTTCTTGGGATGAAATTTCCTTCATGGATGCCCAACAAAATTGGAATTTGACTTATATATAATTTGATTTCGTAGATTATATTATGCATAGACATTGTTATATATATGTTGCAATTATCCCACATCATTGTTATATAATTTCAATATCCATATACATATTTATTGCATATTAATTTACATCAATGCATTTATAAAAATAAAATCCATAATAAAATACAACAATCTCAATACGTATAATTTTAGGCATAAAGTTAGGACATATTCATTTGCATTGTTTTACATCTTAAAATCTTAGGATTATAAAATTCAATTATGTCAACATAGCCTAAAAATTATAATATATAATATACATGCTTTATAACGACATAAAACACATAATTATTGAACTAAAATTAATTTTCAAATAAAATCTTACTTGACTTAAAATTAATTCTAGGGAAGTAATAAAAGATAAAATCTTATCACTTTAATTTTAATTCCAATTTCAATTCGATCTTATCCGGTGGAATATTTAGTTTATCTTATCTTGTGGAGCCCACATGGCTAAAAAGGCAAAAATGCAAAAATCAATTAATTTTTGTACAGAACCCCCTTCAAACCATAGACTTTTAAAACTATTAGACCCCTTGTATGCTAAAATAAAAATATATCCCGCAACTAATATAAATAATAATTTGGTATGACACATTATTAACCATTAAGCCCAGTTGGTCAACTGAACAACTCTTGACACATAGGATATCCTACGTGAACATTGAACAGTCAACTTAAATATTTATTTATTTTTTAATATTTTACACCTGACTATAATGATTCGCACACACGCAAATTAAAATTTAATGACATGCACGCGAAACGCATGCTTGAGTAGTTAGAAGGAGAATCAAGGCTTGCTGCTGTTATAAATTAGATGTTATTGAAAGCATGAGAGAGAAAGGCTTGCTGCTGTTATAAATTAGATGTTATTGAAAGCATGAGAGAGAAAGGCTTGCTGCTGTTATAAATTAGATGTTATTGAAAGCATGAGAGAGAGAGAGAGAGATTTGCATGCATATCAAATCGATCGATGGGGGAAAGAGAAATTTCTAGACAAGAAACTGTGAGTGCATGTGATGCTGGTACTCCTTTTTGGGTGTTGAAGATTGATTTGGATGTGGAAAAAAATGAGGACTTAAGGATGGAAGAAAGTAGTGCTTGGAAAAAGCATTCAATCTACAAGCTACCGAAGGATTCGTGTGGGGTAAAGAAAGACGGTTCCGTGCCTACAAGCCTCAGGTGGTGTCGTTGGGGCCATATCATCATGGGGAGGAGCAGGTGCTGGCGATGGAGGAGCACAAGCTAAGAGCCCTCCGCAAGTTTCTTGCGAGGACCAAAAAAGGCGCAGGAGATTATCGAGAAGCCTTGAAGCTGGGAGAGGTGCTGCAACAGCTGATGGATTCGTACAAGGATCTGGACAAAGATTGGAGGGAGGATAAGGAGAGGTTCTTGAAGATTATGATTTTGTATGGATGCTTCATGTTGGAGGTGATGAGATTAATGGACAGGTCCACTTTTGATGAATATGATAAAAATGACCCCATCTTCAGCCGTAACGGATTCATTTCTTATCTGCCTTGGATACAGAGGGACATGCTCATGCTTGAAAACCAGATTCCTCTTCTCGTGCTCCACAAACTACTCGCAGTTGAAAAAGGACTCATCCATGAACAGGACAAGTAATTACAATCATATCACATCCACTCCACTGCATGCACCCACAGTTAATTAATTTTTAATAGTTTTTTTATTATTAATTTATGTATATGCACGGTATTTACCAAATACATAAGTATTTTGGACTCATTTTCTTAATTAGTTTACGTATACTTAAGAATAAAATGACCGTCATTAGATTTTGTTAGCATTCAATACTGTTTTCTGGGGTGATTTTTCATCTTAAAGATATACATTATTTTAAGTGGGAAGCACGTCAGTAATTTATACAGGTGCGAAGGTGAATTGGTGCATTTAGTATGTATGTGCCCAACGTCTTGACAATTAAACAAAATCTAACTATCAATCGTTAGTTCCAATGTCATGTATATGTCTTTGGCTGATATTGAATTTAATCAATGATGTTGTCTAATAATTAAGATAAACCCCAAACTAAAAAAAATGTATTTATTCCTTTTTGGTATACCACGAATCATTGAAGTGCTTTCAGTTTAAATTATATATTTTCTTTATCTTAGTCGTTTTACTTCTACTGTTTACTACCATACATCGCTTGATTCTATTTTTAATCTCCTCATGAAATTAACTATAGGACAATTAATTTAGGAAAAAATTAATTCGGAAAAAATTACCCAGCTATCAATCATTAATACTACAGATAATTTTACGTCATTCTCTTTGTCTGATCTACCTGCACTGATTGAAATCCATATCAATGTTTAAATAATTTTTCAAGTAATTGTTCAGTATCTACATATAAAATCAAAGAGGGGTGCATACGATGCCACAGTGGACAATTAAAATGCATGGCGTAGATGGAATTTTTAAATGATCATGGATTTATACATGCACATTATAGTGGAAACATATTTCCCATTTAGACACGTACGATAATTTTGATCAAAGAAAACACATACGATAATCTTACATATATGGATCCTGTATCTTTTTTTTGATAAAAAAAAATCGTGATAAAAAAATATGGATCCAATATCTTATTATTCAATTAATGGGTGATATTCGCATATAATACTAACACACGCGGCAAAAACAGTGCGACCTCAACCAGGAGATAAACAAAATGGTGCTAGACTTCTTCCAGGAAAAAATTGAGACGCCACCGTCATTAAAGGTTCGCTTCATGAGGTGGGCGCACCAGAATTTCTTCCGCTGCAGCTCGAAAGAAACTAGTGCAGCTGACACATATCCTCCTACAGCAGCAGCAACAAGTACAGGTGATCATTGTTGGGATTTTCAAATTTATAATAAATATAATATAATTTAATAAATTAATAACAAAAGCAAAATAGCTAAGTTGACAGGAGACGTCTGCAGTAACTAACAGGTCTCTTAATTTTATTTTTTTTTATATTTTGCCGCAACAATCATGAGGTATCAGGTCTTCATGTGTTAGACATGGTGAGGAAAAGCATGATTAAGGAAACAACAGTAGGCGAGCTAACACGTAGCCACGATGTGATCTGGCCTGCAACACATCTGGAGGAGGCTGGAATCAAGCTCAGAAAGAGCGACAGCGCAGACATCACCTTCTTCCGCGCCACCCTCAGCCTCCCGCAGCTGCTGGTGGACGATTCCACCGAATCCAAATTCCTTAACATCATAGCATTTGAGCATCTTCACACAGGCTCAGGGAAGGAAGTCAGCTCCTACGTCAGCTTCATGGACAACATCATCGACTCGGAAAAGGATGTGAGCCTGCTGTCCAAGAACAACATCATCAAGAACTTTGTGGGGACTGACCAAGCAGTTGCAGATCTCTTCAACGGTATTTCTCATGATGTGTCCATCGATCCCGCTAGCTATCTTAGTATAGTACATCGCGATGTCACCAAATACTGCAACAATCCATTCAACAAGAACTGTGCTAACCTCAAGCTCCGCTACTTCAACACCCCATGGTCGGCCATAGCATTCGTCGCTGCAAGTGTTGCACTCGTCATCACCATCATCCAGTTTGCCTACACATTCCTCAGTTATTACTTACATAATGATTAACTAAATATATATGCGTGCCTTCAATTCAATTAATATTGTATGTCGTGTGTATGGTGTGTGCTACTGCGCAATAATTGTTGTTTCAATGATTAAGTATTTATTTGGTGCTATATATCTTCATTAAATAATGGTGTCTTGTAACGATTCATGTCTGAAGAATAAATTTTCTTGGACAAAATTGAAGTGCTTCCCATGAACGACTCACAAGCATTTCCCAAATTTTCTTTTCTGAAAAATTACAAAAATGCCACTGTGTTTAAAAATCCAAAAAAATACTTTAAAACATCCAAAAATGATAAAAATTGGTTTATAGATTTAATATACCTAGATTACTTGCGCATAAAAAAATAAAATAAATAAATAAATGGGTTTTTGGCCGTGCGTCCGGCTTCAAATGATTAGGGCTTGCCAGCTTAATTCCCTATCGCACCAGTTGAACAGAACAATATACATTTTATGCCCCCGAAAAAAAAAACCACTCATCAATCCATTGAATATCTAGTTAAGACTGATTTGATCATAAATTTGAATAATTGAACATAGCGAAATTATGATTATTGCTGCTACCATATGCAATCATCCGCATGAATCCTGTTATGCATCCAAAGTCCAAATGTCAGACGATGAAAGGAAAATTTTAAGACGGACAGATGACATCAAATTATGTCACCAACAATAACGGAAGACGTCAAATGTTTCCAACAATTATAAAACATGTCAATTTATAATTATAGCCAAAGCCAATGCAATCAACTGCATGAATCCTATTATGCATCCAAAGTTCAAATGTCAGATCATGAAAGGCAAAAATCAAGATGGATTGGTAGCCTTAAATGTCAACAGCCACCTGTTTATAATGTCAGAATTTCCCTTTCATCATCGAACCCTAGATGGAAATCATTGGCAAAAAACGAAGAAGGATGAATAACAAAATTCTCAGCAGACAAGAACTATCGAATCACTGGATTGCAGCAGAGAGAAGCATTTGAGGCCTTCCAATTGCATGAAAGTTGTAAAGAAAATAGAAGGTTACATGATAAAACAGAAGTCTATGGCATGAATCCGGGAACTGTATCATGAAACTTCAGGCGGTCTGCAACAAGATGATAACAGCTTCCCATTGGCCGAGGAATTGATAATTCAAAAATTTTCATATATTTTAATAATAATTTTACACCTTTCATTATAAAAAGAGCGAATTTGTTTAGAGGAAAATAGAGCGAATGTAAAGAAAATGTCAAGTTAAAACTTTTTCAATCTAAAACTTTTCACTTTTCGCAACTACCATATTTTTTAATTATTTTTTTACATTTTCCTATATAACTACTCTACTTTTCAATCATTTCTACACAATTACCCATACAACTAATCTATCTATTTTAACTTTATCTTTTTTACTCTTCATCATTACCCCTATCATATTACATCATTTGACAACTTTTAATCTTCAAAATTTTTCATCAAAAGTTTTATTTATTCACAAACACACACTAAGGGTGTGTTTGTTTGGGGCAAGAAAATGTCGACTAAAACATTTTCACTCTTCATTAATTACTCTATTTTTTAATTATTTTTTCATATTTTCCTATACAAACTATCCTACTTTTTAATCATTTCTACAGAACTACCAATACAATTAACCTATTTATTTTAACTTTATTTTTTTATTCTTCATCATTATCCCTATTATATCACATCATTTTCGATCAATTTGACAACTTCTACCCTAAAAACTTTTCATCAAAAGTTTTATCTTTAACCAAATACATTCTAAATATAGATTTTATGTGAAATTTTATAAAAACTATATTTTTCATAAAATTTTTAATTTTGATACAAAATGTGTCATCTTGCGTTAACTTTTGAAAATATAAAATATGCTAAAATAAAATTACACATACTAGGAGTAATTAAATAGGCTCGAAAATAATTTTACAATATTGATTAGCCTATTAATTTAAGTTCTGCAAATTTATAGAATGTTTTAACAGAAAAATTATATGCATATATATATATGATTACAAATATATTTTAAAACATGGGCGCGAAGAGGGCCGTCATATATTTTTGAAAATAAAATAAATTAATAGGCTCAAAATTAACCTTATAATACTTGCGAGTTTATTAAAATGATTTGGGGAGTGAAATTTGCAAATATTTTAAAGAGACTGATATTGTACAAGTATTATAAAATTAAATGTGTTAAAATCAATATAGTGACGTCTGATGGACTTGTTAATTTCAGCTTAATCAACAGTGTAGATTGTTATGAAAGTCACATGCGCACAAATTAACATGCGCCACCAGCAAACTTAATTTGGTATTCCTTCTTCTCAACTTTGATTGCAACCATGTCTAATAGTAGATGCATAACATCCCTTGTTACCCTTTATAAAAAAAAAATCCCTTGTTACTGACAGGAACCAGTAAGAAATTGATAGAAATAGGCAAGAAAGGGAACAAAACATAAGATTTTTTGTTGAAAAATCATGACATAAATCCTAGTTGAAAACGTCGGGTACGAAGAAATAAAATTCTCGCACAATATCTATCCTAACTCTCTCTCTCTCTCTCTCTACACTATGAGTATGTTTAGCAATTGATAGAAAATTTGAAGTTAAAACTTTTCACTCTCTTTAGCTATCATATTTTTTAATTAATTATTTCACATTTTCCTATACAGCTATCCTACTTTTTAATCATTTCTACACAACTATCAATATAACTAACCTATCTATTTTAACTTTATCCTCTTTACTTTTCATCATTACTCTTATCATATCACATTATTTGACAATTTTTACTCTCCGAAACTTTTCATCAAAAATTTTATTCATTAACAAACATACCCTACCTCTACAACTTTACTAAAGTTTCTTTCCTAAAACCAAAAGCTCTCCCCAACATCGGTTCTTGGCCTACTTAGAAGGGAGTCTGATCTCCTGCTGTCGGCCTTTCTCCATCGTCGGATCCAGCGGCGTAGATGGGAGCTGTTCAATCGAGGTTGCGCATCGAGGACAGAGGCAACGTTGTCAGCCGCGTCAAATGGGAGCAGGCGAGTTTTCGAATTTGCAATTCGGTCACCCATACGAGTGGTTTGATTTTCGCGCGCATGCTTCCCTCTCTCCCTTCTCTCCTCCTCTCCTCTCTCCACACGATCGTCTGGCCGCAGCACCACCTGCTTTCTCTCTGCTCGCCTGCTTCCGGCCGCAGCACCGCTCAGCTCCCTCTCTGCTCGCCTTCTCTCGGCCACAACACCGACCAACTCCCTCTCTCCCTTCTTCCTCCTCCCCTCCCTCCTCCCTGCTCCCTCCTAGTCAGTCCCGCCGGCAGCCCCACTCGCCTAATCTCCCTGCTCTCCTCTCTTCTCTTCCCTCTCTCCCTTCTCTCTCTTCTCTCCTCCTCTCCGCACACCCTTTCGCCAGCGAAACTGCCCTCCCTGCTCTTGTCTCTTCTCTCCTCTCTCTCCATTCCTGTCTTTTCTCTACTCGCCCGCCCGGCAGCCTCTATCGTCTGTTCTCTCCTCTTGCGTGACCAGCCGGCCACCTAACAGCTTCTCTACGCTCGTCGCCAGCCCCTCGTCAGAGGTAGTGGGCCCAAGCCATCCTGCTATTCAGTAATAATCTTGGTTGTTAGGGTTGAGATCAATTCCAAGCACAGAAGAACACAGGAAGATAACGTGGATCTGCTTCAAGCCTACTCCACCAGAGGAAAAATTAATTAATTAATCACCCAAACAATTACAACTTTCCTCCCACAGGCAACAGACTGCCTCTCTCAAAGAATCTCTCACACTGGGACTCTCTAAACTCTCTTTGTGATCACTTTGAACCCTATAGACTACTTGTCTATTTATAACTCTCACAGATAACTTTGCGTAACCCATACGCAAACCCAGACCCACTTAACTAAGATACGCAGACTGTGCAATCCTAGTCTAAGCAAAATACAAGACACATCTAACAAATCTCTACCTTGGCTTGAATTCTGCGATCTTCTAACCATGCTCGAACTTGCACAGTCTGTCACACCCTTGCTGGGTGTCGGGTATAGTTCACCTCTGCACCTAGATCTTCAGTGGCCTCACAAGGACTTCGCCTGTTTGCATACTTCCTAGAAGTCTGTAGAGACTTCTAGTCTTCTGACCTTTCATCACAACCATAGGTCCCTTTGACACCTTGAGAACTTCACCTGCGGCTAAAATCTCAAAACCTCTGGAGTCTAATGTTCCCAATGAAATCAAATTCATTCTCAAATCAGGAACATGCCTCACATCTGTCAACGTCCATACAGCTCCATCAAACATGCGAATTTGTACTGTACCAATATCAGCAACTCTGCTCTTTGCCTTATTTGTCATCCTTACAGTACCACCATCGCATTCCTTGTACAAACTGAATTGTTTCTTAGCTGCACACATATGAAAGGAACATCCTGAATCCAAGATCCAATCATCACTACCGGTCGTTGCTTCCGCTCTAAGCAACACATCACTTTCTGAGTCTACAGCTATTGAGGAATAATCATATGATTCTCCATCTACCTTCTCTTTCCCCTTTGCCTTTTCTTTCTCTTTCTCTTTCCTCTCCTTCCATTTATAGCAAGCTCTCTTCATGTGACCTTTCTTGCCACATTCCCAGCACTCAATATCTCTGATCGATCTGAATGAGCTTTTGGATTCGCTGGGACTATTTGATCGGTATTGCCGACCACCAGTCACAGCCAAAGCACTTTCACTACCTGACGATCCATTTCCGTTGTTCTTTTTACGAGTTTCATTCATTAGTAGAGAAGTAACAATGTCATCAATTTCCAAGGTATCTTTTCCGAACAACAATGTCGTCACAATGTGATCAAAGGAATCAGGTAATGAAGCCAACAAAAGTAATGCTTTGTCCTCTTCTTTAATTTCTTCTCCCAAAGCAGTTAAATCTGTTGTGATTCTATTAAATTCATCCAAGTGCTTCCCAAGATCTCCAGACTCTTCAAATTTCAATGCATATAATTTCTTTTTCAGATATAATCTATTAGATAGAGATTTAGATTTATACCTGGTCTCCCATTTTGTCCAAATTTCTTGAGGATCTGTCAAACTGATCACCTCCCGAAGAGTATTATCTACAAGAAACATCTGAATTGTGCTGGTTGCCAAATCTCTCGTAGTCTGCCATTCATCATCGCTCATTTTCTCAGGCTTCTCAGATCTTTTCTTCAATGCTTTGATTGTCCCTTCTCGAGTCAAAACATTCTTTACCCGTTGCTTCCATAGGGTAAAATCGTTCTGCCCATTAAACGGCTCCACCGCAAAACTGGTCCCCTTTATGCTCGCCATATTTGAAATTCTTCAAATAGACTTTTCTAAATAAGCCGAATTTGGTCAATCTGAACTTTCCACATAATGCAGAGCACCTTAAAATATAGAAAACGACTCTTGAATCACCCAAATCGGACAACAAGATCACCAGATCGGAGCAAAACAAAATCTGCTATTTAGAGTAAATAGCTTTTGTCCGTCGCAGCATACATCTTCAGTACATCACCTTCTTTAGCCAAGTCACGAACCGCAACCCTAGCAGCCGCACGAATTGCCTTGACACCCAATGTCGTCCGTCCGCCGGACCGCCGATCAAGATCGCCCAAATGCCAGATTCCGTCACCGGTGAAGTAAGCCGTCGCCGCAACCGGATTTATTCGAAATTGATGCGTCTGCACAGCCAGCATCGATCGTCGCTCGCGTCGCTGCCCGCCGACACCCGTTCTTCTCTTCTCCTTGCTGGCCGCCGCCGGTGCTACTACCCGTCCGCGCCGCAGCCCGACCCTGAACCAGAAGACTTGTTGTCCGGTGTCGCTACCTGCCTCGAACTGGAAGGAGGCCTGCCCCGTCCATCTCCTGCGCTACCGATACGTCTAGTAGCCACCATCTCTATCTTTCTCGCAGGAGTGATGGGTATCGCACACCCGCACTCGCTGCCGGTTCACCAATCTAGAAGCATCGCTGCCTGTTGGTGCCGCCTGCTCCCGTTTATCGGAAATTGCTGCCAGGATCGACGCTAGTTGCTCCACGACCTAAGAAATCACGTCTGTTCGGATCTGTTCCCCTGCCAGATCTCAGCCTTCCAAATTTGCTTGGAATCAACCTCAAACTTCCGGATTTCTCAAATTGGAAAACCCCTTTACGAACCTTGCTCTGATACCAGTTTGTTAGGGTTGAAACTAATTCCAAGCACAGAAGAACACAGGAAGATAACGTGGATCGGCTTCAAGCCTACTCCACCAGAGGAAAAAGTAATTAATTAATCACCCAAACAATTATAACTTTCCTCCCATTGGCAACAGACTGTCTCTCTCAGAGAATCTCTCACACTGGGACTCTCTAAACTCTCTCTGTGATCACTTTGAACCCTATAGACTACTTATCTATTTATAACTCTCACAGATAACTTTGCGTAACCCATACGCAAACCCAGACCCACTCAACTAAGATACGCAGACTGCGCAATCCTAGTCTAAGCAGAATACAATACACATCAAACATTGGTATTTGTGGGTTGCTATCTAGTGGTGAATGCTTGCTCTATAGGCTAGGTGTTTGATTGCTATTGCCACCCAATGCTTGCTCTATAATCATGGTATTGTATGCTAATTGAATGCATTTTACTTTCAATTGTTGTTTTTCCTACGCTACTTACTTTGTAGTTTTCATAATGTCTTAAATATTCTTGAGAAGAAAATTTCTTTGAGAAAAATCCATTTTTACTAAATTCTGGATCCCGTGAAGTGTTCCTGATATTACCCTCTTTAGGGCTGGTAATGCATTATAGTTGTTTTAAATAGAAGATATTGACAATCAGATAAGCTGGAGAAACACGAACAAGTAGTTAACCACCCCAGTTAGGGCTGGTAATGCTAAAGTTCATCGCGATGTCATCGCCTACTGCAACGATCCATGCAACAAGAACTGTGCTAACCTCAAGCTCCGCTACTTCAGCACCCAATGGTCAGTCGTAGCAATCGTCGCTGCCACTGTTGTACTTGTCTGCACACTCCTCAGTTACTACTTACATAATGATTAACTAAGTATATGCGTGACCTCAATTCAATTCATATTGTATGTCGTGTGTATGGTGTGTGCTACTGCGCAATCATTGTTGTTTCAATGATTAAGTATTTATTTGGTGCTACATATCTTCATTAAATAATGGTGTCTTGCAACGATTCCTGTCTAAAGAATAAATTTTCTTTGACGAAATTGAAGTGATTCCCATGAACGACTCACAAGCATTTCGAACAACGTTAGAACCGCTTCAACGGCTGCTCATCGATTCGTTTAGATTCTCTGGCAATCTCCAGATTCATCATCATTTCTAAACCACCTTGAGGTGAACAGTATCAGTTAATATCCTTCATTTTGCAGCTGTTTTCGATTCAATAAGCCCCAACATTAATTCTAATTGAAATCAACCTCCCGTCGTGATTATGCCTGCTTGTTATCTTCTTAATATATTTGCTCCTTCATCTGTGTCTTGCCTTGGCCACCTTCCTCTGCTGCTGCCCTCATGATAAGTGTACTAACGTAGACTAATCTTAACCATTTCTCTATGCTAGATAATCAAATCTTTAACAATTTTATATGGCCTGTGTTAGAATATAAAAATCGTGGCCACTGAGAATACTGTTACTATTAGTCTTGTTGGAAGATTCTATGGCATCCGCTGAGAGATCTGAACCCTGCCAACCTAACTCCCAATCTCACCAGTTGAACAGAATAAAAATCATTTATACCGTAAAAAACAATACTCCAATGCATTGAACGTCTAGTTCAGACTGCTTTGATCGTAAAGTTTGAATAATCGAACATGGCAAATTATGATTATTGCTGCAACCATATGCAATCATCCGCATGAATCCTGTTAAACATCCAAAGTCCAAATGTCAGATAATGAAAGGAAAATTTTAAGATGGACAGATGACATCAAATTATGTCACCAACAATAACGGAAGACGTCAAATGTTACCAACAATTATAAAACATGCAATTTATAATTATAGCCGCTGCCAATGCAATCAATTGCATGAATCCTATTATGCATTCAATGTCCAAATGTCAGATCATGAAAGGCAAAAATCAAGATGGATTGGTAGCCTTAAATGTCAACAACCACCTGTTCACAATGTCAGAATTTCCCTTTCATCATCGAACCCTAAATGGAAATCATCGGCAAAAAACGAAGAAGGATGAATAACAAAATTCCCAGCATACAAGTACCATCGAATCACTGGATTGCAGCAGAAAGAAGCATTTGAGGTCTGCCAATTGCATGAAAGTTGTAAAACACCCAACAACTTAGTATTCAATCCGGTCCAGCGGCCCAGTTTG
Source organism: Annona cherimola (assembly GCA_030490835.1). Lineage (NCBI taxonomy): Eukaryota > Viridiplantae > Streptophyta > Magnoliopsida > Magnoliales > Annonaceae > Annona > Annona cherimola. The sequence goes on along the minus strand of CM059975.1, from coordinate 87,339,237 downwards.
TCCGAATTCTGGTACACCTCAAATGAAGGTTAATATTTGGCTGGATTACATAGACAAATGTGGTGATGAATATGTGATAATTATTAGGCATTTCATGTGAACAATAGTCGGTCCAAAGAAAGGCTTATTGTTTGACAGAACTTTATTATCAATATTTGATTACTGCACCAAGAATACCACTTACAAATTGATACTTTTGTCTAAAAACTAAGTATTAATGTTGTGCTAGGTATCTTGTAATGGGCCTACTATTATTTGAATTGCTAAGGTACTATATAAAACTTATGTGAATATATTGTGTTGTTTAATTTTTAGTTAACTTATCTGCTTGTGTTATATCTGCCAACATTTATTCTATTTTCATGTTGAAATAATGAAAATAAAATATTATGACCATTCTTGATGTTATGAATCTAAACGTTGTACTAAGGATTGAACAATTCACTACTATTGTAGTTAAAAATTTTCCAATGAGGAAAAATAGGAATTTTGAGAAGCGAGATTGTTCAAATTGCATGAGTTTTATGATTATAAAGTATAAAATTTTAAAAACTTTCAAGGGGGTCTCATGTTCGAAAATGTAGCTAATGCCAAAATTTTATTAAGAAAATAGTAAAGTGCTTTGCTAAGAGTAATAAAGATGAAACGAGTACGATTCGGTCGAACTTGATTTCAATAAGATATAAGGTTAAAGGAAATATACTTGTCTTTTCTTACTTTGAAACTAAAGGCACTAAGGTTAAAGTGGATTTGCTTGTGCATTTAGTTTTGATTCTCCTAAACATAATGTGGTCAGTTTAAAGTTATTTATAGCTAACAAAAGGATAAATGATATCTTAATAAGCTCATTTTTATTGTGTTCATAAGAAGAATAGGTTGAAGTAAAAAAAGACTAAAAATACTCACTTGGCAAGTACCTATAAGGACATGAAATATGATTAAAAAAAACTACGGGTGGTCCAATACAAAAGAAACTAAATAAAAAATTTGACTATTACTTTTGACAGGTTCTTGGACACATAAAGGATAATTATACCAATAAGGATACATTTTTCATTTTGGTATGTTCAGTGGTTAATTTAGCCTTAGACCCAAGACACATTTTTGTGAATAGATTTGATGTTGCTATTCATATAAGGGTGTCCATGCGGGCTTGCTTGAGTTGTTAAAAGGCCAAATAATGATGAAAGATTCATTGATAGAAGCGATAGCAAATCAGATATTATTAAGGCTATATGGATATTTAAGTTATTATTATTAAAAACTCAGTTTTATTTGAATTTAAAAAAGACATATGACACCATTTTTAAGGAAATTTGGCTTCTATTTCTGTATCGAATAAATTTGGTTATTCTTATTCATTTGGAAATAGTTAGTTTAGTCTTTTTTTAAAAATTCAAATATTATTAGACATGCTAAATAATCTTAAGATATAAATTCTATGATCACACATTCAGTTCTTTTATAACTAAAAATGTCAATTCTTTGATGATATTGAGCTTGAAGGGTAGATATGGTTGGAGACTATATCTTTAAAGAGAAATCTTTAAGACATCATTGATAAACAGGTTATTCCTGATGATCAAGCTCAACACCCTCAAGAATGGATGTCATTGAAGAGATCTACTAGAGAAAGGAGAATATAGTTTCTAATGGTTACATCAGATTTCTCCAATACATCAGGATGACATTGAATTGGTGGAAAGTGATTCTGTCAAGCAATGCAAAGTAAAAATTTAAAAAGTAAATTGATGTCATAAATACGTGATTAAGTTCATGAAAGACAATGATTATTTGGTAGCCTGTTTCATTACCTAAAGGTATAAAGTTGATTGTTTATATATGGATATTTAAAACCAATAAGGAGGGTATTGTGGAAAGGCATAAGGCTTGTCTTATCGTAATGAACTTTACTCGAAAGGAAAGTATAGATTACAAAGAAATTTTCTATCTAGTTTTATTGAAAATTTCTTTCAAAATAAACGGCTTTAGTAATGGGTTTTAACCTTAAGCTATAGTAAATGGATATAAGGATAGCATTGGTAACAGATTTTCAGTTTTGAAATGAATTTAGTTGATGATTGCATATATTATAAGCTCAATGGAAGAAATCATAGGTTCAGTGAGAGTAACACACAAATATATTATTTCCCAACATCAATATAAGTTTATTGCATAAAATTAAGATTTTTTTGTCAAAGAATTTTGAAACGAAATATCTTGAAAATATATCTTTTGTATTAGAAATTCAGATATATCAGGATTATTCTTGATGTATTCATGGATTATCACAAAAGACCTATATTAAGAAAATACTTGAGATACTTGGTATGCAGGATTGCAAATTAGATAATACCTCATTGCTAAGGAAGACAAAATTAATTTTGTCTAAATCAGTGTCCCAAGAATGATTTTAAATCTAAGGAAATGCAAAAGATTCCCTATGCTTTAGCAGTGGAAAGTTTCATTTATACTCAGGTTTTGAATATCAGCTTGTATGCATTTGGTTACTGCGTAATTATTAGGATGTTAAGCAGATATTTAAGCAATTCAGGAATAAATCTTTAAGAAGCTGCCAAATAGTTTTTTAAAGCATTTTTAGAAAACAAAACATTATATGTTCACATACGGAAAGTCAGATAAGTTAGAGATCATCCGGTATTCAAATTTTGGCTTTATTGGATGCCTTTGCGACCAGTTGCCTTTGATCAGGCACTACCGTGTTCTGGTTTTGGTTCATCCAATATATTTCTATTCGCGGTCAAAAGGCCAGCTGCTTAGAAATGTGGGGATTGTTCAGTTGAACAAGCGTACAAGGACACTTGCATTTTCTAATATCTTTACCTAGGAATGGTTCAGGGGCAGGATGGGTACGGAGGAAACGCTATTTTCTCCTCAACCAACTCTATTATCAACTTTGGATGGGAAAAGCTTCCACAACTCAGGTTCGATTTTTGATATAATGCTCCCAATCTGCATAGCATCATGCATGTGCTGTCCTATCGAACAAAACAAACAATTTTTAAATAAAAATAAAAATAAAAACGTTGTTCATTCAACAATTTATTAAATTATCCGGAAGATGAACAATACAGATCACCAAAACTTTCTTTCTAAGAACCAAATGAATCATCATCATATAGTAATCAAGCTATTACAATAATCTAAACGAATTGTGGACAATTTCTCAGCCTGTCACATAAAAAAGTCATTGCTTTCTGAAATCTAATCAGGTAAATTGCAAGAGAAGTACTTAACCAGAAATTTTTTTCCCGTACCCCACCAACCAATCAATTTTATATCATAAGACTAAGACAGATATACAATCAATCTACACCAAAATGTTCAGTACAGTACTGAAATTATCTCATGCAAAAACATGCAAGCTCATCAACGAAAATGTATTTAACATATAAGTGTTAAATCAATACCCTTATGTATTTAAACATCTGTCCATATATGTATTTAAAATATTCTTATCTTTAAAAATCTAAAAAAATATATACACATATTCAACAATTGTAAAACTTGCTTTATATGTTAAATACACTTAGATAAACAAGTGTATAAAGAAAAAACAAAAATATTGTTATAAATGAGTTTTTAAGTGAGATAAGTGGGGCATTTGCTTAGCCCGGGCTAATAGAATCATTCAACTATAAAGAATACCTTTAGAAAAAATTTAACAAAAAAAATAAGATAAATGAAGTAGATTATAGAAATAAAAGATAAATATAAATGAAAATAATATACTTTATTTATAATATAATTACAATATGTTAAACATATACTTCAATATAAATATAAATAATATAAAATACAAAAGAAATATTGTTTAGATATTATATATAAAATATATTTTATAGTAAATATAAAACGGAAATCGGGCTTATTTGAACTCTAACCCTATCACATTTACAAAAGGGGTTCACCGGGCTTGGGTTCTTCAGGCTTGGGTCATAGAAAAGCGAGTTTTAACACCGTTAGAAATTGGGTTCGGTGGGCCAGGTTCGGGCTCAACCGGGCCCAAGTTGCACCCCTACTTAAAGTGGACTTGTGTGAATTATATCGAACTTTAATAATCGAATTATAACAGTTCTATTATTTGAAACCTACAATGATTACCTTAAACCTATTATCAAAGGTGGATCAAATTTAATGAAATAATTATAGTGGAGGTCAAGGGAAGATGACTAACTTACAAAATTAGATATTTTGAAACTTAATGAAATTATCTGAACCAGCTTTGAAATGACATAATAGACTTCAAGAAAAACTGACTAACCGTTAAAATCCTTGATCTGAATTCATTATGACTTTATGAAAAAAATATAATAACTAGTGAATATTATAATAGAAATATCATGCCTTAATTAATAACTAATAGAAGTTTTTTTTGGGCATTAATAACCAATAGAAGTTAAGACTTAATTTTCCGCTTCAATTGCAAGTTCTCCTGTGAAATCTTCATCATCGGTTTGTCTTAGGAATGCCATTCGCCACTTTTGAGTGCAGATTAAGCTCTCAACAAGGTTCGGTGTCAATGAATTATGACAATAATCTAAGACACTTCCTCCCGCGCCAAATGTAGATTCTGAAGCCACAGTAGAAATAGTAGTTAAAACATCTGTAGCTACACAAGATAATACTCAAAAGTTAGAAGCAACCCACTATGCTAAAACTTCAAAATCATCGTAATCTTCCCCTAATGCTCATCCAAGTACGATCTACCTCCCCTATTGGCATCGTGATTGAAGAAATCAAGACTATTCTCTCTTCTTCTAACCTGATCATTGTTTATCATGTCCTTAGGCAAGGGAATGCAGTTGCACATGCCCTAGCTGATGCTCTTTCTGTTTTCTCTGTTGATCATCAGGTTTGGTGGGGTACCCCCCACAGGCTATACAGGAAAAAATTTGTATAGACAATTTTTTGGCAATGAATTCTATTGGATCATCATTTTCTCAAAAAAAAAAAAAAAAGTATGATCTACCTCAGTTCTCGACAATAATCTGTTTATCATTTCCCATTACTTAAATCTCGACCTTTTCACATTCGATGTGCTCTTTGCTTCAATGCTTTGCATATTCGTTCACTTATTGAGCCCATAGTAAGAGGATCGCATCTGTACTTTGCGTGTTTTGTAAATCTTTAACAAAGCACCCTTCACTGACTTTAAAATTTCTTCAACTTCATTTGGCACAAAATATTTTCAATAATACGATCCTATGTTTGCTATTCTGTAACGTGGATTCAAAACAAGTGCAATTCCGATAACATATTCCCTTTTTTTAATCAATGGAACCGCAATAGGGATGAGATGGAGTCTGGTCACATAACAAGCGTGGATTATGGCAAAACCGACGACAATCTTCTGATTAGATCTGTAGGAGAAAAGGTTGTGGCTTCAAGAGTCCCAAACGGCAGATGGATTTGTGGATTTTTGTAGATTTTGCGGGAGCTTGAAATTTACTGGTTTCGCCGGACCTATTGAGTGGCTGTACGGTTTAGGTCGTTGGATCTTCCGACCAAACCATTGGATTTTACGATGGACATGGTTGGGCAAGATCTTCACGATGGGAAGTTGGAGAGAGACTGAACTTTCGTCAGTCTTTAGAAGAAGGCTTGATTTCATCTTTCTTTTTAAAAAAAAAAAATTTTAATTTTAACCTTGATTAATCTTCTTGTAACCCTTGTCTGATCATACGATTTTATTAATAAAAATAAAACAAATTTTCTACTTCTAAGATTATTTTTTGTATGATTGAAGTGGGACCTACGTGCCCAAAATGTATGTCTCATCCCGAGCTCTAGCAAAAATCTTCACCATAGGTTGCAATGTATGTTAATGTTCTTGCTGAGATCCATAGAAAATCTTTAGCTTCCACTTTCAATTTCGTTTCTCCCGAGCTCGCTAGCAAATCGCAATCTCTTTCCTCTCTTTATTTGGGTGGGTTTTTTTCGCTGAGCTTTTTATAAATATACCTGTTCGGATTTCACCGTAATCTCAAATATGCTTATCACTTTCAAAAATTCTAGATACGCTGACTATGTTTGCAAAAAATGCCGAATATGTTTCAAAAATTCTAAACATACCCACTGCATTTGCATAAAATGACGGATATATCACTCCGTTAATGTTTGTCAGTTAACTTATGGACCGTCTGAAGCATTCCAAGTTTAATTTTTTTAAATGCTTAAAATACCCCTAGTATATAAATAGAGATGCACCGTCAGGACACTGGGCAATAATGTATGGTGCTCCATCATTCCTTTTTTTTAATGGGAATATATTTACATACATCTCAACACATATTACATTGAAGTTCTGAGACATTCTTATAAATTTTGGAGACACTGCTCTACCAAATAATCAAAATATACAACTTCCAACAACCAACCGGGAGACCACTGCTCCCACAAACAACTGAACGGAAGACTACAACTCCGACTAATAATTTTTCCTCTTTTTTAGGCCGAAATCCAAAATGCACGATTCGAATCTGCGACCCAGTGCTGCAATGGTTCCGTAACGCACACACTCACCATCATCCCCTTAAGCTATGGTTGTTGTCGCCGATCCCACCAATGCAACCCTTTTCTCTTTTTCATTTTTCCCATTTTGCTCTCTCCTGCCTCTAGCCTAGCCTTTCCAAGAAGAATAGCGAGCGTTGCTGTCGCCGCCGATCTATCACTTGCAACGATCTTAAGGGAGTGTGAGGGAACTGAGTTTTACAGACAACAGTAGCAAGAAAAATTGGAAGAAGACAATAAAAAAGTCAGCACCGAATAAACTAAACAAACAAAAGACAAAAAAGCAAACGGCGCCGAATAAAATGAAAAAGAAGAAACCGCACCGAATACGGCATTGAATAAAACGGAGCGCCGAATGAGAAAAGACGTCGCCGCCTCACATGCCGCGTAGCGTTACTTGTCATATTCGGCGACGCTCGGCTATATAAAGGAGCAACCTCCTTTCGAATGAAATAGGAAGGAAGATGAGCAGCAGGTGAGCGACGAAGGAGTGAAGGGTGTGTGTAGATTTATGGGTGTTTTTTATGTGAGTTGGAGTGATTGTAAGGAAGGGAATATTTGTACGAGTAGTGCTACTATTAAGAGTAGGAGCCTATAAAGTGTCCAAATTATTTTGGATGTATTATTTGTTGTTGTATTTTTTATATCCAATATTTTATTTTAAGAGCATCCAACTCTCAACAAGTGGTATCAGAGCCAAGGGTCGGGGACCGTGGTTCGTGAAGGCTACGCTAGCAAGACAAAGTACGAAGAGATTCTGCACGTGCGCAGTCTAGGACTGTGGAGCTAAAATCAGCTTACTTGGCAAAGTGCTGGGCATACCAAGTCACGATGGCAGATATTTCTACCTCGGTAAGCACCATTGAGAAGTTAAACTATAATAACTATAATACTTGGTGTTTGCGTATGCAGTTTTATCTGCTCGGTCAAGATCTGTGGGATATAGTTGGCGGCAATAATACTGCGCCACCCATAGATGACGAGGAATCAAAGAAGTGGAAGATAAAAGCTGGCAAAGCCATGTACGTGCTAACAGTAACTATTGAAGACGAGTTACTGCAGAAGATTAAGGATGCTAAAACACCCAAGGATGCATGGGACACCCTCGCAGCACTCTACACAAGGAAAAATGATGCAAAGCTCCAGCAGTTGGAAAATGAGTTGTTATCCATTTCGCAGCAGAATATGACGGTAAGTGAATATTTCTCCAAAGTTAAATTCCTTTGTGGAGAAATTTCAAAATTAGACCCAGAAAATTCGATCTCTGAGACTAGGATGAGAAGGATTATCATCCATGGGTTAAAACCAGAATACCACGGGATTATCATTGCTACCCGTGGATGGGCCAAAGAACCAACTCTAACTGAGTTAGAAAATATATTGGCCAACCAAGAAGCTTTGGACAAGCAAATGTCTAAAGTTTCATTAAAAGATGAGGAGAATGCTCTCTTTAGCAAAAAGAGAGAATTCCAAAACAGAGATCGAGTAGCTGCGAGGCCCAATGGAGGCAACACAAGAAAGCAAGAGGGCGGCTGGCAAAGGAGACAGCAAGGACAAAGCTCACAGCAAGGGGGAGCTCGTCAAAATGGTGACAAAAGAGAAACCAAATTCCGACGGCAGAAGGACCAGTGTTACAACTGCGGCAAAAGAGGCCACTTTGCTAGAGATTGCTGGTTCAAGCGAATAGAGGGAAATACTGCGACCTCTATCCATAATGAAGAAGAATGGGATCTTCAAGCATCCCTTGCAATGGAAGAGCTCCAAGAGATGGCGGCACCTTGCATTATCAAAACAGAAGAGGAGACGGCTCTCATATCAGTAAGTGAAAATTTAATAAACTATAATAATGATTGGATTGTCGATTCTGGATGTTCCAATCATATGACAGGAGACTATGAGAAGCTGACTAGCACGTCTGAGTACAAAGGAGGACGAGTGGTCGTAACGGCTAACAACTCGAAGCTGCCCATCACCCATATCGGCAAAACTATGTTTACTCCTCGGTTCAGCTCACAGAAGGTACAATTGGAAAATGTGTTCCATGTACCAGGTATGAAGAAAAATTTATTATCTGTCTCACAACTCACCGCCTCTGGAAATTATGTGGTGTTTGGTCCAAGTGATGTAAGAGTATATCCTAAATTAAAAATAACAAATGAGCCGATCATGAAGGGGCGTCGGCTTGAGTCTGTCTATGTGATGTCTGCACAGACAGCATACGTAGACAAGACAAGGAGAAATGAAACTGCAGATTTATGGCACGCGCGGCTGGGACATGTAAGCTATCATAAGCTGAAGCAGATGATGAAAAAGTCTATGCTCAGAGGTCTTCCCCAACTCAAAGTTCAAGAAGATACGGTATGTGCCGGATGTCAGTTCGGAAAGGCACATCAACTACCGTATGAGGAGTCAAAATTTCGGACCAAGGTGCCTCTTGAGATAGTACACTCAGATGTATTTGGACGAGTGAAGCAGCCATCCATTAGCGGCTACCAGTACATGATAACCTTCATCGATGACTATTCAAGGTATGTCTGGGTTGATTTTATGAAAGAAAAATCTGAGGCATTCACTAAATTCAAAGAATTTAAGCAAAAAGTGGAAAGTGAAGTAGGCCGAAAAATACGATGCCTACGCACAGACAATGGGGGAGAGTATACGTCAGCTGAATTTTCAGAGTATCTACAAAAGTGTAAGATACGCCGACAGCTGACTTGCCCAAACACGCCACAACAGAATGGAGTGGCAGAAAGAAAAAATCGACACTTGGCAGAGATATGCAGAAGTATGCTGCATGCCAAGAATGTGCCACCTAAATTTTGGGCTGAATGCATGAAGACTGCTGCCCATGTCATAAATAGGCTTCCTCAACCTAGACTTGGGTATATTTCTCCTTTTGAGAAATTGTGGAGCATCAAACCAACGGTAAGTCATTTCCGTGTGTTTGGATGCATTTGCTATGTGTTTGTTCCTGACCACCTCCGTAGTAAGTTCGATAAAAAGGCCATTCGCTGTATATTTGTTGGCTATGATAGCCAAAGAAAAGGTTGGAAATGTTGTGATCCAACCACAGGCCGATGCCATGTCTCACGAAATGTAATTTTCGATGAGGCATCATCTTGGTGGTCACCACAGGCAATCTTATTACCTGACTCTAATGAAATGGAAGAACAATTAAAAGAAAGACTGCAGGAGCAAATCGAGCCAAGTCAAACCCAGTCAACAGAAGGGCCAATTGAGGAGGACGAACTCTCACCAAGTAGAGAGGAGTCCAAATCACTTGAATCAGATAGCCCATGGCAAACAGGGGTGCATCACAGGAGTATAGAAGAAGAAAGACCGAGCCAGATCGAAGAATTCGATGAGCAAGAAATAACAAGCCCTATTCCACGGCGATCCAGCAGACAACGGAAGCCGAATCCAAAATATGCTAATGCAGCAGTGCTCGAAGCAATTGAAGAAGCGGAACCGGTTACGTACGAGGAAGCATCCCAGAGTCTATACTGGAGGAAGGCTATGGAAGAAGAAATTCAAGCCTTAAAGCAAAACGAGACATGGGACCTGGTACCAAAACCGAGAGATGTGCAACCCATATCATGCAAATGGGTGTACAAATTAAAGTTACGGCTCGATGGGTCAGTTGAAAGATATAAAGCTCGGCTGGTAGCACGTGGGTTTTCTCAGAAGTATGGGCTAGATTATGATGAAACATTTAGCCCAGTGGCAAAAATTACAACAGTTCGAGTATTACTGGCGCTTGCAGCTAGCAAGTCATGGAAGCTCTGGCAAATGGATGTCAAGAATGCATTTCTGCATGGAGAACTAGATCGAGAAATATATATGATGCAGCCTAAAGGGTTCGAGAGCACAACTCATCCAGAATACGTCTGCAAGCTGAAAAAGGCTTTATATGGACTAAAGGAGGCACCGAGAGCCTGGTATGGTAAGATTGCTGAATTCTTACTACAAAGTGGGTATTCTGTTGCACCAGCTGACTCAAGTCTATTTGTGAAAAATAAAAATGGAAAGCTAGCAATAGTGCTAGTATATGTGGATGATCTAATAATTACTGGTGATGATGAAAGAGAAATCAATCAAACCAAGGCCAATCTCTCAGTTCGTTTTCTGATGAAAGACCTTGGAGAATTGAAATATTTTCTTGGGCTAGAAGTTGAGCGTACAAAAGAAGGACTATTCCTATGTCAGCAGAAATATGCTCAAGACTTATTAAAGAAGTATGGGCTACTTAATTGTAAGCCCATATCTACACCCATGGAGCCTAATACCAAGCTATGCTCACTAGAAGGTCAAGAGTTAGCAGACTCGACGATGTATCGGCAGCTAGTGGGTAGTTTAATCTACCTAACTCTTACACGACCAGATATAGCATTCGCTGTCAGCATAGCAAGTCGCTATATGGAGAAACCAAGGAAGACGCATCTAGATGCAGTTCGACGCATACTAAGGTATGTAAAAGGAACTGTTAATCTTGGTCTCTTATATAAGAAGAATGCAATATGCGAATTAGCAGGGTATTGTGATGCTGATTATGCTGGAGACCATGATACGAGGAGATCAACCACTGGATATATATTTGCTCTCGGATCAGCAGCAGTCTCATGGTGTAGCAAGCGACAGCCGACTGTGTCTCTATCAACTACAGAAGCAGAGTATAGAGCAGCAGCTATGGCAGCACAAGAAACCAAGTGGCTGATGCAGCTCATGAAAGATCTACACCAGCCTACTGATTATTCAGTGCCCCTATACTGCGATAATGAATCTGCTATACGCTTAGCAGAGAATCCAGTATTCCATGCCAGAACTAAGCATGTCGAAGTACATTATCATTTTATACGAGAAAAAGTGCTAGATAGAGAAATCAGAATGAAGCACACCAACACAGAAGATCAAGTTGCAGATATATTTACTAAGGGGCTAACTAAAGTAAAGTTTGAAAAATTCAGAAGTCAAATTGGTGTGAGAAGTAGAATAGAGAAGAAATTCGGTGCTGAGGGGGAGAATTAAAAAAGTCAGCACCGAATAAACTAAACAAACAAAAGACAAAAAAGCAAACGGCGCCGAATAAAATTAAAAAGAAGAAACCGCGCCGAATACGGCATTGAATAAAACGGAGCGCCGAATGAGAAAAGACGCCGCCGCCTCACATGCCGCGTAGCGTTACTTGTCATATTCGGCGACGCTCGGCTATATAAAGGAGCAACCTCCTTTCGAATGAAATAGGAAGGAAGATGAGCAGCAGGTGAGCGACGAAGGAGTGAAGGGTGTGTGTAGATTTATGGGTGTTTTTTATGTGAGTTGGAGTGATTGTAAGGAAGGGAATATTTGTACGGGTAGTGCTACTATTAAGAGTAGGAGCCTATAAAGTGTCCAAATTATTTTGGGTGTATTATTTGTTGTTGTATTTTTTATATCCAATATTTTATTTTAAGAGCATCCAACTCTCAACAGACAATGCCTTGAAAGGTGGAGAAGGCTCGTGTCCGATCATGCAAGAAAGGAAAGGTGGAAGTCTTCAGAAGAACATGAAAGCTACAACTGCTGCTTTTGTTGGACCTTTGAGAAGCTAAAGATTTAAAAGATTTTTGTTTGGTTGGGTAGGTTGATTTACAAGGGATTTAGGAAAATCTATGAATGGAAGCGGGGGAAGGGATAGGTCCTGGAATGCTGAGGGAAGCATCTGGAAGCTTCCATACGTCTGTTAAGCGGGAGGACTCTTACCTCAGGTTGTCGGTAACGGCGAAGACAATATTGACGCTGGTGAGCTTGCCGATGGAGTAGAGGAAGAAGCAGAGGAGGTAGCAGAAATATGGCATTGGCGCTATTGCCAATATTGAATTCTGCATGGCTTGATTCCATTTCCTACCCCATGCTTTGTAAGAATGACAGGAAATTTCTCGTTGAGAGAGACATTGAAAACTCCTGGTCCTATGCTAACAAACGATTTTGGGGAGGGAGGGAGGGAGGGAGAGAGAGAGAGAGAGCCCATATGGCTAATGACAAACGATTTTGGGGGGAGGGAGAGAGAGATCTAAAGAACCAATTGAAAAATTCTCCAATCATATTGAGATCCTCTCATTCTAAGTGCCTTCCTCTCCATCTCACTTCGTTGGCCATGCTGAAAGAATGGGACCCGTTAAGCAATTTCTCCAAAAATTATAAATATATTCATGTGGGTGAGATAACCAGAAGATGGTTTGGCAATGGTGGCAACGACGGCTATGAGGTTTAGGTTTGGGATAGCTATGTCAGACAAGGCAGAGTTGCGGAAGATGACGATTTATGGGTAGAATGTCCCTCTCAATTTAGCTTTTGGACTTAGGCATTTTAGTAATTTTACGCATTTTCTAACGTTGTTTTGTCACCTGTCACAAAGTGGGCATATCTAGAATTTTATGCAAACGTAATAGGTATGAAAATTTTGAAATGTGGTGAGTATATTTAGGATTATAGTTAGATTAATGAGTATATTTGGAAAAAGTCCTTTTTCTTTTGCCGGGGAAAGAGGTGAAACTCCTATCTCCCCCTGCCAATAAGACTGACGGAGGAGAGAAGCAGCAGACGACCAAATTCATTCAGAAAATGAATATCCTTACACAGCAGATCATTAATAAAATCAGGTGGTATGTCAAACCAGATGGACTTGACATCAGCATTGTGGCATACTCTATCTGCGAGAGCACGAGCCACTTCATTTCCACTACGCAAAACATGGGTAAAGACGCAAGATTCGAAAATCCTCAGATACCCGAATTCTAGCTACCCACTCTCCCAGGGATGATATGATTTTACCATTGTTGTTCAGGAGGTTAACAACAATGAGGCATCAGATTCGACGACCACCCTTCTTTGATTCAGACTCCGAACCCATTGCAATCCTAGCAGGAGGCCCTGCGCCTCGATGAGTGCAGGATCCCAGACACCCATATTTTCCCACCACAAAACTTACCAGTGTCATCCCTAATGACAGCATCAAATCCCATGCGCCTGCCCTGCAGCATTAGACCCACGTCCGCGTTCAGCTCCAGCTCACCTCTTCTTCGGGGATACCATCTTGCCGAGCTATTTTGGCCAGGGAATCCCCCCTAATGTCACCGTAGCAGCAGCTTTTACCTGAAGGATGTATTCGATCACCTGTGTAGGGACTGCTTTGAAGTCTGGTTGTGTTCTATCACAATAAAACTGGTTTCTGAAATGCCATATCCACCAGCTAGTGCATAAGAATAATGCCAAAGGGTACTTGGCATTGGATGTAGCCCCCAATCCCCTCCACCTGAGCACCTGCAATTTGATTTCGCAGATTCCATTCCCAGGCTTCCATGGTAGTGTTGCTACCCCAGAAGAGATGAAGAGCATTTTCGGCGTTGACTACACATAGAGAGCACCCGTTTGATAGGGGATGCCACGGTTGGCCAAGTTCGATCACGTAGGCAAGGAGTCAAGGAACAGACGCCACCCAAAAATCACGATCTTTTTTTGGCAATTTAACTTTCCATAGGTACCTCAGTGTGGTTTCCTCCGTCACGGCTTGCCTGGTATGGCCATTTTCCTCAGTCTGCGGTGGTATTTCCATGAGATATGGCGATTTCACACGGAACTGGCCGTCCTTCTCTGGAGCCGAAAAAGTGGTGTCACCCGCTTCTCCTCTGGGAATAAGATGTGTTTGATTTCTTCCCAACCCACCCCACCAATCGCAGTCCGAATTGCCTCTTCCTTCCAGCTCAGTTCTTGGTGATTTATGAAATCAGCAACACGGGCCTCGTCAGATATGTGTTTTGGCAAAGGGCCCACCTTAAGAATTGGGGAAGGAGTCCAGCTGTCTCTGAATAAAAGAATTTTCTCTCCATTACTGATTCGCCACTTGCTACCCTGTTTTACAAGGTCTCTGGCAGCCATCACACTTCTCCACCTCCGAAACTATTTAATCTAAAGTTTTTTTAATTTACCACTATCTATTTCTTAATTGCTTTCTATATAACTATCCTATTTTTCAATCGTTGCCACACAACTACCTATATATCTAACTTATCTATTTTAATTTTATTTTTTTTACCCCTCATCATTACCCATATTATATCATATTATTATCTTTTACTTCGAAAATTTTTACAACAAAATTTTTTTTATCGAAAGTTCTATACTTTCCCATTTGGGAAGTAATAAGACTTTTGGATGAAAAGTGTTTAGTATAAAAGTTGTTAAATTGATAGAAAATTATATGATATGATAGGTGATAAGAGAATAAAGTTAAAATAGATAGGTCAATTATATGAGTAGTTTTGTAGAAATAATTAAAAAATAGAGTTGTTATACAAGAAGATTTGAAGAAATAATTTTAAAATATAATAGTTATGGAAAATAAAAAGTTTCAGATTGAAAAGTTTAGTTTGAAAATTTTTGTTAAAAACAAACATACCCTTAATCTAATGCTATTTTAGTTCATCGTTGGCTTAATTTATTTTTTGTTAGATTCCACTTTAGTGATGTGTAACATTTTAGGGTATGTTCGGCAATGGATCAAAATTATCAAACAAAAAATTTTAAATCAAAAACTTTTTGCACTCCATTAATGTATTATTTTTTAACTATTTTTACATATCTTCCTGTACAATTACTCTGTTGTTCAATCATTTCTACACAAATACTCATACAACTAACATATTTATTTTAATCTTATTTTCTTTATTCCTCATGATTACCACTATCTTATTACATTATTTTATTCCATTTAAAAAAAATTTATACCAAAATTTTTTTAGTTAAATGTTTCATCACTTCCCAAATACATCCTTATTATTTATTAGATTATGCTTCCGCGTAACGAGGTCAAGCAGAAATTTTGTTTTATAATTCCATGTGATACCGCTGACTCCTCACACGTAGAATTTCATACTTAGGCACGCGCCGTAAAAATTTGATTCTTTGGTCCACATATTCTTATCCAAAAATACAAGATAAAAAAATAAAGGGTCATGCAAATGTGTGAATTGATTTGCATATAATCGAGTCTCATAAAGAATTGATAAATAACATCAACAACTCTAAAAAAGGTTGGCCCTCTACCTATAGAGATTCATTATGGTGGAAGGAATGTGCAGTCATAAAAGCCGTGGGAGAGAAAGGAGGGAAGATTGTACCTAATACACCTATTCCCTATGGAGAATACAAAGATAGCAAATTCTGGGCCAGGGAATCTGATTGCTGTTTAAGCGTGAGGTTGGCCTACGAGCTTGCTTTGCAGACCCTCACCCACCACGAGACTGTGGAAGCACAAGACCATATTCCAAAAAATGTGGACGCAGAAAATACCAAAGAAGATCATCATCTTTGGCTGGAGAGTTATCACTAATTCCTTGTGAAACCTCAAAATTTTAGATGATTTTATAAATACAGTAATATAAATAGGAGTAATGTATGATAATAAGAAAAGGTGAAAGCTTTTATATTTATAAATTAGAAACAGGTAATAGTCGATGTGCAAGAATTAGAGATTTTGTGTAATTTATATAAAAGTGCAATTTTTGACCGAATGATGTGGCAATTTCATGATGATGGAAGAGTGATATTTACTATATTATTTATTTTGTGGGTCTGAAGAATTAGTGACCTTATGAACTTGAAATACCCAAGTTAGAACTTGAATGGTATAAAGAAGAGTTGTATATTTTATTAATCTAATTTTAGTAGGAAATTATGGTTGCCAGAAGGGTAAAAGCTTGAGTTGCATTTGAAAAGGGCAACGGTTCAAGTGGTGGTGACTTATAGTACAATGAATAATTTTATTTTATTAAATTTTGGTACGTGGGACCCACAAGTGGATAGAGTTCAATTGAATTAGAAATTTAAAGTCTCACTAATTAAATACGTGCATTAAAAGAGGAGGAATGTGAGGTGTCAACAGTTATGCGGTTGGCTTGGCATTTTATTGATGTTAAAAACGAGATAAGTATGCATTTAGTGTAAAGATAAATTTTCATTCAGCAGGAATTCTTAATTGCGTGCGTTAAGAAGAATGCATTAAAAGAGGAGGTGCTTAGAGGAAGAGTCAAATTTTTATTCTTCCCGTGTGGAAGAGGTGGATCATTAGAGGAACATCCGTTGATGAAAAAGTGCTATCCATTGAAGAGAAGATGGTTTTATTGGAGAGAAAAGGTATGATTTTTTTTTATTTCAACTAGGAAATACCGTGAATATGCATGGATTCTATGATAGAAAACGATATTGATTAAATCCATAATCACCCAGGATTCTCCATGCTAAATTACTAAGAAAATAAAAGTCATAAGCAGAAGCGTACCTGAATCCATGGATGCAGCCCGTTCTTAAATTCTGTGTTTTTGGTCTTCCAAGTTAATGCCCTAGGATTTTCGGGAGAGGCCGGCTCCACTTTTCAACTGATGGGATGTTTGAAAAGAACCTTGATAGGTGCATAACTCGGGAACCACAACTGTTTATATAGGAAGCCTATCTTTTGTATTTTTAATTTAGCCCATCATAAAAATAGAAATTAAAAATTAGGCTATAGAGTTTCTATGCATAGGAGACCATACTTTTTAGATGATTTAGGCCCATAAAATCTTATAAGATCACTTTATAATTTTGGGTCACTATTTATGATAGCGTATATATATAATTAATATATATGTGTGTGTCCAAAATTCCAACAATCTCCCACTTGGACTACAATTTCTAAATGAATAAAAATAACCAAATTTATTCAATACAGAAATAGAAACCAAATTCCATTTAAAAATGGTACCATATATCTCTTTTGAATTTAAATTAAATTGAGTTTTTAATAATAATAACTTAAATGTCCATATAGCCTCAACAGTATTTGATTTGCTATCGCCTCCATCGATGAATTTTTCATTATCATTTGGCTTTTTAGCAACTCAAGCAACCCCGCATTGACACCCTTATATGAATAGCAACATCAAATCTGTTCATAAAAATGTGTCTTGGGTCTAAGACTAAATTAATCACTGAACAAAACAAAGTAAAAAATGTACCCTTATTAGTACAATTCTCTTTTATGTGTCTAAGAGACTGTCAAAAGTAATAGTCAAATTTCTTATTTGGTTTCTTTTGTATTGAACCACCCGTAGTTTCTTTATCATTCTTCATGTCTTTATAGGCACTTGCCAAGTAAGTGCTTTTAGTCTATTCTTACTTTAACTTATTTTTCTTTTGCACATAATAAAAATAAGTTCATTAAGAGATCATTTACCCTTTTGTCGGTCATAATTAAGTTTAAACTGACCAAATTATGTTTAGGAGAATCAAAACTAAATGCATAAGCAAATCCGTTTTAACCTTAGCGTTTTTAGTTTCAAAGTAAGAAGAGACAAATACTCCCTTATATTTCCTTTAACTTTATATCTTATTGAAATTAAGTTCAAACGAATCATACCTGTTTCATCTTTATTACCTTTAGCAATATTTTAGAAATTTTTTAATATAAATTTTGGCATTAGTTACCTTTTCGGACATGATACCCCCTTGAAAGTTTTCAAAACTTTATATTTTATAATCATAAAACCCATGCGATTTTAACAATTTCACTTCTCAAAGTTCCCGTATTCCCTCATTGGAACTTTTAACCATAAGAGTAGTGAATTGTTTAATCCTTAGTGCATAGTTTATATTCATAACGCTAAGAATGATCATAATAATTTATTTTCATTACTTCAGCAAGAAAATAGAATAAATATTAGCAACTATAGCATAAGTAGATAAATTAACCAAAAATTGAACAAAACAATATGTTCACATAACTTTTATATAAAACCTTAGTAAAATTCAACTAATGGCAGAGCCCATCACAAGATACCTAACACAACATTAATATTCAGTCTTTAGACAGAAATATTAACTTGTAAGTGGTACTCTTGCTATAGTAATCAAATATTGATAATAAAGTCCTGTCAAATAATAAGCCTTTCTTTGGACCGATTTATTATTCACATGGAAAGTCAAATAATTATCGCATATTTATTACCACACGTGTGAATATAATTCAGCCAAAAATTAACCTTCCTTTGGGTCGATTAAAATTCGCATGAATTATACTTACACAATCATCTTAATGTTTCAAAAATAAATTAATCTACACAAGAGAGACTACTTTGGCAGCATGATGTTTCAATTAATTTATTTTAAAATATCAGACATTCATACCATTATTTGAAATTTAAATTCTAAAAGATCCAAAAAATGAATTTTGCATGACAATTGGTTAATTTAAAATCTTATTAGAAAGCGATGAATCATAAACACATGAGATTAGACATAATTTTCTTTCTAAATATTCATAAACTAACTACATGAATTAATTGCACATATGAGGTGTGTTTGTTAACAACAAAAAGTTGTCAAGTTAAAACTTTTTAATCTAAAACTTTTCACTCTCTACAACTACCCTATTTTTTAATCATTTCTTCACATTTTTCTATACAACTACCCTACTTTTCAATCATTTCTACACAATTACCAATACAACAAACCTATCTATTTCAACTCTAACCTATTTATTCCTCATCATTACCCCTATCATATCACATCATTTGACAAATTCTCATCTCTACGACTTTTCATCAAAAATTTTATCCATTCCCAAACACACCCATAATTCAAAATTGCATGCATATATATTTCACAAAAATTAATATTTCTGGACCTATTTTGCTTAATTAGACCATTCCGTTCAATCCAGAATGCTCAAAAATACAGAAAACCACTATTGGATCATCCAAATCGGATAAAGGGATAATAAAATACGTTAAATTTTATTTGGACGGTTATTAAGCTGCCACGTGTCCTTAAGTCAGATTTGAGACAGGCTTGACCCCTCCTGGGCTTAGAAAAATGGACCTTACTGTGTTGGTCGTATGCAGGCTTGAGAGGAGCCCAAGCCAAGTGAGAGTAAACAAGCCTAGTTTGGCTTGGACCAAAGTTGGGCTTCATAGGTGGATAGGCCTGGGATTGGGCTTGGAGACTGGGTTGCTTCCACCTAGGACTTTGGAAACAGGCCCACCTAAGTACAAAAGGACTTTAGCTATGGGCCTATTGAACTGGGCTTAGAATATGGCCCAAACCAGAAAAATGCTGGGGGGCGGTTTGTAAATTTCTGCCAAGGGGTTTTTCTGAAAATTATTTTAAAGAAGAGTTAATTTGCAAATGTCCATCTCCTTCCTTAAAACCCTAACCCCATTGCCGCCCAGCAGCCACCGCCGCCGCCTACCACAGCCCTGTCCGGCTGGCGCTAGCCGCCCGCCGATGCTGCCGCCGTCTTCCAGCTCTCCGACAGCCCGCACGCAATAACGACGCCCGAATCCAGAACCCGTCCAATCTGAATCTTGCGGACAACTAAAAAAAATTTTCTGATGCTGCAGCCCAAAACCAAAACGGCGCCTGAATCCAGAAGCCGTCCAATATAAATCTTGCGGGCAGCGACGACCTTTGGTGTTGGGTTTTTTTTTTTTTTTTTTTTTTTAATGTAAAACTAAATTCAAGATTTGGCCAGAAACAGAAAATATTCATATTAATTCGCTGATCAATGCGCCATCAAAAAACGACGACGACGACGACGACGACGACGACGGTTCTAAAATACAACTGGATCGAAGAATTTTTTATGGGAAGAAAAATCCATATCCGGTTCATGCTAAAAAACCCATCATAATGTTCAGTGAAAACATGTCGTCTTTCATGCCGTTTTATTAGATTCTTAAAATCAAAACCCAAAACACATGAAGATTGGGTCTGATATTAACAGTAATAATATCCAACCATATAAAGCTTTAATTGGAATCGTAGAATTTTCAGCGGGCCCAAGCTTTAATTATAATCCATCCGAAGCTTTATACAAAGGACCGAAGCTTTAATTGGATTCTAAATTTTGAGCGGCAAAATAAAATCCAAAGCTTTGATCCTTGGGAAAACTTTTATTAATATCATAATATACGGATGTATTAATCCTTGGCAAAATAAACCATCCGTAATAATCCGTAGTAGCAGAAATAATTTCAACATTATGAAAATTTTCAATAATTTAACATGAAGATTTGCTCTGGCACCACTAGATAGAAAACCATATTGATTAAATTTATAATCACCCAAGATCCTTCATGCTAAATTACTAAGAAAATAAAAGTTATAAGCGAAAGCGTACCTGAATCCATAGATGCAGCACGTTCTTAAATTCTGTGGTTTTGGGTCTTCCAAGTTAATGCCTTAAGGATTTCAGGAGGGGTGGCTTCACTTTTCAACTGATGGGATGTTTGAAAAGAACCTTAATAGGTGCATGACTCGGGGACCACAACCGTTTATATAGGAAGCATATCTTTCATATTTTTAATTTATCCCATCATAAAAATAGAAATTAGAAATTAGGCTGTAGGGTTTGTACGTATAGGATATTCATACTTTATTAGATGATTTAAGCCTATAAAATCTTATAAGATCACTTTATAATTTGGGCCGCTATTTATGATAGCGTATATATATATAATTAATATACATGTGTGTCCAAAATTCTAACATTCTATTTATCAATATTATTATTATAAAAAAATAGCATTGTTAAAGTTCGCCAGGTGAATATATCATCTATAAATATATTATATTTGATACAATTGGATGTCTAGGTATTACCGCTGTTATTGGTATTATAAAATATAACATGTATTTAGAGGATTTAAGATAGATGAATGGATTGAGGGTGCTTGTTTTCATTGGTTCTTGTTATAAAAAAATATATTGTATTCAACTAAGATAATGTCCGGGGATATACGTATGATAATATTTTAATTATTTAGCATCTAAACTATAGAGCATGGACCTCCAGATAGCTTGTAGCTTTTAGTACGGGATCAAATTATTTGTATATGAAAGATCAAAGGGTTTATTTTTGGTTGTTATAATATTAAATATCAGTTGTACACGAAATCATTTGTGTTGGAGTGGAATACAACTTTCGGGCAAAAGGTGAAGTTTTATAAATGTGGACCGGAGGGAGGTTATATGATATGTTATTCATTATATTTGTTCGATGACTTACACCTTTGTAATTTTATTTTGAGGTAAATTATAGTTAATAAGTTTAATGTTCAATCCAAGAGGATTAAACTGGAATATAATTTACATCCATGTAAGTGGAATGAAAATTGAGTTTGTCTATTAATATGGAATTTTGCTAGTTATTTAAGATAAAATGAATTTAATTACATTCTTTTGGAAGAATTTGTAAAAGAAAGCTGGGTAATAGATTATTTGTATAATTGAGGATTTTGACATGAAATCGTGTATATTAAATGTAGAAATCGTGCTAATGAATTTCTGTATATGCTTTCATGACAATTGATAACATATGTAAGCATAAATGTGGTAATTTAAGAAAGAAATTTTTGTTTATAGATTCGAGGTAAGGAGGAGTTTTGAATTGAGTTTTTGAGAATGTATGCTTTCCTGAGTAGGTGATGGGCCGTGCTAATGGATTTGATATGAATTTGATGGATTTCAGTCTCAATAGATTTATGCAATTTATTTAATATTGAGTAGGTTTGAATAATTTGCACAACAATTTCAGTTTATGCCTTTGATTTGTATTTGAGAAAGTATGATTTAGTATAATGTTTGAATGCATAGCACAACATGAGAAAGATGGCTTAAAGTTAATGTGATAGTTAATGGCTTGCACGGATGCGATGAGAGTTATTCCAGTTCATGGGCCCTTGAGTTAAAGAATAAGTAAAGTTAACTAGTTAAGTGCATGAGTATGAGCAGTCGCATTATTGCATAAGCATAAGTGTTGCAATATTAAATGTTATGAAAGTTTTGATGTTTTAAATGGTTTATTTTTTGAGCTGATTTTCAATATCGAGAAATTTTCATTTGCTTTCCTACTTACTAAGTTTGCCTAGACTCATTTTAATTTCTTTTTATTTTTTAAGTTAATAGGAAAAGCAAAGATGCAGAATATCATTGGTCTTAACTAGTTAGTGGAAGTGAGATTAAATAGTTATTTAAATTTAAGTTCTTTTGAAGTTGAGTATATATATTTCGGCAAATTAAATTGAAAATATTTATGTAGTGAAATTAGAAAATAATTTTGATGTAAATTTCCATAATTATCAACGATATGTAAATATTAATTTAGAATTTTTCCTCTACTAGCCAGTGGGGGGTTACATTCCTTGTCTACAAAGGCTAATTTGGCAAGAAGGGGGATCAATGTTGACTTTGTTTATCAACATTGTAGGAATGCTAATGAAGATGGTGGTCACCTGTTGAAAGATGGGATATTGCTAGCCAGGTGTTGGATGCTAAGTTGGTACATATCCTAAATGGTAACCAATATGGAGAAATTCGGGATGCTTTTCATCTCTTATGCAGAAGGAAGAGTGTTTGCCCCTGATCTTTTTAGTGTGTTCTTGTTGGAGGATTTGGTATCTGAGGAACAAGCTTCTGTTTGATGGAAGAAGGTCAGATTAGAAAAAGGTTCTAGACTGGGTCGTGAGGTATATTCGTATGATTCAATCTGCCAGCTTGGTAGATCTGTGTAATTATATGAACACAAATAGTCCTGTGAGATTGTTTCCACAGAAATGGGCATCCTTAAAATAAATTGGATGCAGGCCTTTGTTTGAACAAGGGGGTGGTGGTGGTTGTAAGAGACAGGAAGGGAAAAGTATTGGCAGCAAAAGTATGGAGAGTGGAAGGACTAACTGATCCCCTTTTTGTGGATGCCCTTGCAGTTGTGAAAGGTATATCATTGGCTAATTAAGGATTTAGCTTTTCAAAAAATCAAGCTAGAATCGGACACATTAGCGCCGATAAATTTTCTAAATCTTGAAGGGAATGTTAGATCTCAAGTGGGTATTTTGATAGAAAGATAAAGATAAAGAACGTTGAAGCCTTTTTTACATTGTGTACTTTTTCTCACGTGTACGGATCTAGAAATAGCGTAGCTCATAGGTTAGATGAGTTTACTCAAGTAATGTTTACGGCTGAAAAGGGGTGGTTAGACTATTCTCCTTTCTGTATAGCAGATTTTATTGTAAAGGATTCTTCTTGGAATGTTATTTCCTCTGGTGATCTCACCGCGTCCCAGGTGGTCCAGCCTATGTACTAGGAACGAGTGAGTCCCTAGTTTTTTGCCTTGTTAAGAAAAAGTATTGATAAATACATGTATGAATGTATCTAAACATTTTTGTATAATTTATTATGAATATATTTTTAAAGAAAATATTGTCCATCCATATCTTTGATTTTGATGAAATTTGGCGTCCTAGTTGAACAAATGATTTTATTTTTTTATGAGAGTTGAACAAATGATTTTAAATACAACTTATGGAGTTGTTTTCAAATCGAATCATTAAGATATGAAAATGGACGAGTTACGTGAAACTGCTTCAAGTAGGATTCTTCGATCAAATGGTGTAATTTAGAGAAATACCTTCTAAATAAATAGATAGTGTTAGTCAGATAAATCAACTTGGTTATCATAAAAAGAATTATAGTAGTTCTAAGATAAAATGACATAACAAAGTAAGTGTAATAATCATAAAGATAAAAATGCTCGGGTGCAGCCGCTTGTATATATTGCCCAATCTATCAAATAATTGAAATCCCACTATTCATATAATTTAAAGGGTTTTTTCTAAATATACACATTATATTTGACATTAATCCCAAAAATACCCACTACATTTTGAAAATTTCAAATATACTCATTATGTTTGCATCTAATTCCACAAATGTTTATATCATTACAAATGTTAATAAACACCATTAGCCTATATATGAAATTACCAATATGCTTATCAAATTTTGGGTTGAATTGAATGATTTGAATATCATAATTATCCCTACCATAATTACATAAAAGCTCTAAATTTATAGAACCCTAATTTCATTTCCTTTTTATTTCATTTTATTTTTTTATTATTTTTTACTAGGGGTATTTTAGGTATTTATAAAAATACACCAGCATTTAAATATATTACCATTAACTTACTTAACGAATTTTAATGGAATAAGACAATTTTTAGGATTAAGTGAAAATGTAATAGGTACATCTAGGATTTTTGATATGTAGTGCATATATTTAGAAAAAGCTCTATTTTTTCATTTGTATATATTTACATTCTTCTTAATTGATATTACAACTAATCTATGAGACATTCTAAATCATATTTTTATCGTGGTACCAAAATTTATCTCAATGAAAATCTTGTATGAGCCACATTTGCTTTAATATACATTCACGTGTGAATTATAAGAAAAACTTACATCTATTCATTGATGTATTATATATAATAATATTTTATATAATCATTAATATTTTAGTTAGTTTAAAGATTAAAAATATAACTTTAAATTAATATCTAAATTAAATCACATTAATTGTGCGTTATTTTCAGATGGAGCATGTACACATACTTGATTCGGATGAAACTTCGTGTGTTGATGAAATAAATGTTTCTAAATGCAATAGTTGGGCTAGATTTAATTTTTGACCAATGTGGAGCCATAACTCCGTATATTTCCCATGAGTATTTTAGTATTTTATAAAATTTCTGTTGGAAACTTATATTCTTAAGATTTTTATATAAATAATAAGATTTTTGTAACATCTTTTAACTTTTATTTAGTGTTGCTAGATTTAACATCTGTCTTACATTGAAATATTTTGTAAGGTGAGAATGCGAGATGAATTCCAGGCCTGACCACAATTGTTAGCTGCAATAAGTAGAGATGGGGCCATCACACATGCAATAGGAAAAACAGTTGGAATTATCAGCAAAAAAAGGCAGAAGGAAAGGCAGTAGATAATGGTACATGAGGTTAATCAGAAAAAGAAATTAAGTATATATAGGGTGCTTCTCAAAAGACGGTAATTACGTACATAAAAGCAATAATAATCATTTATGTACTGCAAAGAGTGCTTATGCAAATCTAAACTAATTCACAGCCGATTGATTCCCTGACTTTGACAATCTCAAGATTTTATGGAGAGATATTTTAAAAGCCAAGACACACTCCGTTTGACACCGTCTTCACACTTTGTCAAATGGGGATGGTCATATCTGTATTTCACGTTCTTCATGCTCTCCTTAAGTTCTTTAAATTGTATCTTGTGGCCGTCCTCACCTCTCCTTGAATTTTCAGCATCTGCAAACCTATTCCATGCCAACATGGCCTCCACCTCAGAACCTAACAATAATTGTGCAGCAGCCTGCAGTTTGTAGGCAAGTGAACAGGAATCATGATCTGATATATACATTAATTAATTGTAAACATATCACTTTATGCTGATTGTTGCTGGTTATTGACTTATTACGCTATTGGAAAGATACCTGGCCTGAAAAAAAATATGCGTTCCGAAAAGGTATGGATTGAATTCATAAAAGATCTATTTCGTTTTTTTATTGGTTTTTTATACACACTACTGCATGTGGTATTTTATTGACAAATACACCCCACTCTAAGGGGCATAAATCAACCTACACAGCCAAGACTGGTGGTGATCTTTTTTTTTTTTTTAATTGATTTATATACTATACATAGCGACATCTTTATATTGCACGTTAAGCTCATTCACTATGGAGATAACATATTCCACCTATCTTAAGAGAGACTACAAGTTCCTAATTGTAATTATGAAGAAAAAACTCCACCAAATAATTAACTAAGGATAAGTGCCCTAAACCACACTCGAGAACGGGTTATGAAGACAAAACTCTACCGAATAATTAACCGAGGATAAATGCCTCATACCCACCTCGAACACGGATGTGCTGTAAGACAAACACTATCCATCATCACTGTGTGTTACCACCAGTGCACACATTTGGCAGCTGATCCATTTTTTTAAAAGGTTGCTTAAACGATGAATTTTTTTTTTTTTTTTATCCCAAATAAAAGGATGAGAAAGACAATCCCTTACCATTCGAAGCCAAGAGTGAGGCTGGTCAGGGCACTTACCACCTAGGTTACCACCATATGATGGTAATGTCCAGGATTGAAATTTTAATAATGTACTTACCTATGTCGACTGCTGAGATGAGGTGTGGAGCCTTTGATCAGGAATGCGATTCATCCAACTCCTTTATTTAGCGGTTGTACGGGGATGATACGTCAAAAATGTCTTTTATTTAGGTATATAATATATACAAACATTTTTTATGAAGTAATTAAGCATTCGTTTTATAAGAAGTAAAATTGAAAAAATAAGATAATAATTAGGAGTAAAAATAAAAAAGATAAGACAAATAGGACAACAATACGGAAAGATGCAAAAAATTGTTTATTAATTGGAGGAAATAATTTATAAGATTATTTTAATTAGTTGTACAATACTGCATCTTATTTTATATTACAATCAAGCGCAAATCCTACACGAAAAACAATAACAAGATTCCATTTATCTATATAGGAGACCACACACTCTCTATTATTAAAAGGAAGACCAACTGTCTTGACTCGTTAGGTAATTAAATAGTTAAGATGTTGAATCATATAAAAATGTGTAAAAAAGAATGTTAAAATCTTCTTTTTACATCTTATCAAACGTACCTTAAGAGTATTTTCGCAATGAAATAGATAATTTTTAATGAAAAATTTAAATGATTCTTGAGATTATAACTAATAATAATCACCGTTAAATTGTACTTTTTTATGGAAATAAAATGTTCTGTTGTGTTAAAAAATAATAAATTGATAATTCAAACAGGTGCAATGTATTATAAATTTATTTTGTTAAAAATGAGAGATAAACGGTAATCAATCTCGAAATTAGTCCACCTCATAAAGGTATGGTCGACCATCTCTCTTGCTGCCGTTTGGATCGACACTTTTCATGAAATGAGGGCTTTGTAGAAACCGTAAAGCATCGTCACCTTTTCCCTGCCACAAAACAGCATTTTATTTATAAGTTTCATTACGACAAAATTAATTTGAAAACACAATTATTTGTAGGATAATTGAATGTTATAATTTTTTTATTTGATCACACCAGCATCGTGAATTTAGAATTCACAAGCAGGCACAAGAGATATACCCCAAGAAATAGATAAGTAAAATACTGAATATATCTAGATAATGAAAATAAGTAAGAATTCACAGTTATATATAATGGGCTTTTCTCCTAGAAGTGTTTTCATATAACCTTTTCCACTTTTAATAATCTGACGATGATATAAAATTCAATTCATTTATTGTATTTAGAGTCATTTGTTTAGTTAGGAAACTATATTTCATCAAAATCAAATACGTGCAAGGCCACATTTGGTTGTATATTCATATATAAATTAAAGAAAATATTTAGATTCATTCACAAGTATACTAGAATATAATAATATTTTATAAGATCATTTACATGCATAACAATGATATTCTATATGGCTTAGGTATTTCGAACACTACTCTAAAAATGATATTTAGTATTAATTTATTTTATTATATTGGTATTATTAGATGAAGCCCATGCACAGTGATCTTACGCAAATGAAAGGATTTCTGATAATATAAATAATAATAAGCAGATTGGATTTTCAACCGATTGTCAATATATTATCAATAAAGAAGAATTACGTACAATAGAGATTTCATATAAGCATAACTTCTGTAAGAAAATGCAGTATATGTGGCCGCCTTTTTCCAGGGCCAAATTTATAGTACTTATCATGAAAATTTTATTGTCATTTGTGGTCAAGTTTTAGTTGCTCTTTAAATGTATTGCATTTGACCTAAAAAATTGCTACATTCAAATAAATGTCAACATTTAAAAGAAAACAATTATTTATAGATAAATTGTAAATTGTAGCTAAAATATATGCAATACAACCAAATATATATTATATCTAGTAAAAAAAATAGCTATATTGAGTAAAATTTGTTGCAATGGTACTCCAATGCCCCTAAACTATTAAATATATTGCACCTAATTTGAAAGTTCTGCTTCTATAAAACTTTTTTTTTTATGTAAGTTCATTTTTTTGTGGCCTTGATGATCGGTGAAAAATCTGCTACATTTATTATCTTTACTATAATTTGTATTGCAATAGAAACACATCATTGGCCTAGTATAATTGTATTGCAATAGAAACACATCCGTACATATCCATTAACGGATGGGCAATTGTTCACAATCCACTAATGAAGATGGGTTGTACCAACCCTCGGGCGTTGGCTAAAGGAAAATAGAAAAAGGGCAGCAACCAAAAAATATAATTAGGCTAGCAATGAGAAAATGGAAATTAAGCGTTGGGAATAAAACTTAGCCTAGAAAAAACAACCAAGGGGTTTACATACATGACTATATATATTAGACTTTAACGGGTTAAACAAATTAAACGAGTTAAATGAGTTAAATGAGTTACTAAATAGATTAATGGACTATAAAATCCTAACTCTAATTCATTTATTTAATTAAACAGTTGAATGAGTTGATGAATCATAAACCTTTTATTCAAAAATTTCAGCCGAAACTCATTTATAAACAGGTTGGACAAGTGGGTTAACAGATTGACTATAACCATTAACACTATTATCCGAACCTGGAGTATTAGCATTTCCACGTAAATCAGCCCCATCTCCAAAGCTTTTTCTTTCGACTCTTTGAAAAATTTGTCCTTCAACATTTCCATCATCTCTTTCGCCTCGCCCCTTGCCACCGCCAAACGAGCATTTTCCTACATTAATTGTTATAACAATAATAACAATAACCCACATTAAAAAATACCAAATATTGGAAAATGATTTATTTTTTATTATTACATTATACAACATGATATTTTTTGATATTACAATCAAATCTCTATGCATAGGGGAGATAATAAGATCTCTTCAAAGAGACTAAGCTCCCACCCAAAGGCTAACCCTCGCATCATTGAGGAAGTTATAATGCCTAAGGGTTGGGGGGTTGTTTGGGAAGGGTTCAAGCATCCGACTTAGTAGTATCATACCACCGGGTGTTACCACCAGTGCACGCATCTGGTGGTGAAAATGCTTTGTTTGAATTAACCTTTATAATGCAAAAACCTCGAAAAGGGACTTTTCAGCCTATGGGCTCCAGATTTCATTGTGTAATCTTATCTGTTATGGTCTGCCAACTCGACCGCACAATTTTAAAACGTGTCACGCCATGTTTAATTTAAGACCCACTCATAAATCCATAAGAATGCTATACTCCTTTTCAATGATCTTTGGGCCATAGGTCTTAAGGTGTGATATTGTCTGTTCTGGCCTGATAGCTTAGCCCCACAATTTGAAAATGCATTACACTACATTTAACTCGATACCCATTTACAAATAACCCCGGGAAGGTGTGCAACTCGAGACAAGTTGAGCCCAACACTGCCCTCTAAACCAGAATTTCAACAGTGTTGAAACTTATTTTTTACAATATGAACCCGAAAAACCCGATAAGTAAATATGATAAGGTTAGAGTCCAAATAAACCTACACACGATTTCCTATTTTATATTTATTATGAAATATACTATATATATAGGGGGTGTTTGTCTGCATAAAAAATCTTTCAATCAAAAATTTTTTACTCTCCACGACTATCCTATTTTCAAATTACTTCTTCACTTCTTTCTATATAATTATCCTACTTTTTAATTATTTCTACACAACTACGCATACATCTAACATATCTGTTTTAGCTTTATTCTTTTTACTCATCATCACTACCTCTATTATATTACATCATTTTCTCTATTTTAAAGAACTTTTCATTAAAAGTTTTTTCACATCCAAACACACCCATAATATCTAAATAATATTTCTTTATATTTATTATTTTATATTATTTATATTTACGTTTGATTACATGCTTATCATAAAGTATATTATTTCTATTTCTATTTATCTTTATATTTTTATCATTTACTTCTGTGTTCATTAATTTTCTTTTTTATCTTGTTTTTTAAGTAAAATTTTTTCCAGAAATATTTTTTATATTTTGACTATGTATTATTATATTTTCTTATATGATTCGTTGTTATTCTATTTGAAGAATGATCCTATTAGCTTGGGTTAAGCAAATATCTCACTCTGCTCACCTCAAAAAACCTATTTATAATAATTATTTTTGTTTTTTTTCACACACTTGTTTATCTAAGTGTATTTAACATATAAATCAAAATTTACCACTTTTGGATATGTGTATATTTTTTTTAGATTTTTAAACATCTATGTGTATATATAGATATATATTTAAAATACCTTATCTTTAAAAATCTAAAAAAATATATACACATATCCAAAAATAATAAAACTTTATTTATATATTAAGTACATTTAAATAAACAAGTGAGTGAGGACCTTTGGGCACAATTGTAACGCACAAATCAAAAAAGAGACCTTTGGGCACAATTGTAACGCACAAATCCAAAAAAGAGACCTTTGGGCATGTGGGTTATAGGTCTCCGAGTGTAATCTTGTCCACTCTGACTTGACAGCTTGGCCATACGATTTTAAAACGTATCATATCATGTTTAACCTGAGATCCAATTACAAATCTCCAATAACGCTTTTTTTTCCGATGCTAGATTTAGTTTTGGCTGTCAAATTTTAAAACGTATCATATCATGTTTAACCTTTCTCTTCAAATTTTTAATGAACATTGTAAATCAAAATTATTTAAAAATTTATATGCATGGTTAAAAGATGACGAAGGAAATGGAATTACAAAACCTTCAAACGGGGATAATCGATTCCGGAACCAGCCGCATCCCTGAGACAATCTAAAACGTACTTAGTCGCATCCTCAGCTGTTTCTGCTCTCGGAGGGCACAGGTCGGCTTGCAAAAAGCCTTCGAGTTCCTTCGAGGCCGCCACATCGTTGACCCTGTATGGCGTGGGCGGGTGGCGAGCAATGGCTGCTGGCGGGGCCACCATCGCCCCTAGCATGCCAATGGCGGCTCCCGCAAGACAAGCCGCCACTGCTGTCTTCGAAATGAATGCGGCAGCCCAGGGCCTCGGGTCTTTCCCGCCGTTGGCTCCATGTGTTCCTGGGAGGGAATTGACGGCCCACTCTTTGTCATGGGACTCGCCTTGAGAACCGGGGCACGATTTTGATGGCTTGCCACCACCCCAGCCGTGGCCTTCCGGTTTAGAGAGAGCATCGACGACCCACGTCAGGTGATGAGATCTGATCACGGGAGTGGGCCACGATTGCGGAGAATACGGAGGTTGGCCGTAGGAGGCAAGGTCGACGTGGACGCCGTGGAGAT
The DNA here is from genome assembly GCA_030490835.1 of Annona cherimola. Lineage (NCBI taxonomy): Eukaryota > Viridiplantae > Streptophyta > Magnoliopsida > Magnoliales > Annonaceae > Annona > Annona cherimola. The sequence goes on along the minus strand of CM059975.1, from coordinate 87,307,439 downwards.
GTGGGGTGAAGATGGGCTTTGTATAAGAATGGCGGGATAGGGAGAACTTGGCTTCCATAGCAGGGTGTGTTTGGTTGGGGGTAAAACTTTTGATGAAAAGTTTTTGAGGTAGAAGTTATCACATTGATAGAAAATGATGTTATATAATAGGAGTAATGATGAGAAGTAAAGAGAATAAAGTTAAAACAGATAGGTTAGTTGTATAGATAGTTGTGTAGAAATGATTGAAAAGTAGGATAGTTTGTATAGGAAAATGTGAAAAAATAATTAAAAAATAGAGTAGTTATGGAGAGTGAAAAGTTTTAGATGGAAAAGTTTTGGTTGACATGTTTGTATCCCAAACAAACACACCCGCAGGGTGATATTTCAGGAGCTTGGTCGAAAATTTAAAGAGCATATTTATGTATGTATCTCAGCCTGGTTCCTAGCAGCCAGCACCTTGCATTGACAATAAGAGAGTGAGTTATAAGATATATAATCAAGCAATCTCAGTTGTTATTAAAGAGATGGAGGAATCCCGATCCTGTGCACCCAGGTACACTTAGCTCCAATGTACTCAGGTGTATTAATTCATTATCTTTATTTTTAAATACAACTGTTAATCTAAGTGTATTTAAAATATGTACCAAGTTTTACTATTTTTGGAGTAGTTTAGATATTTATTTTTGATTTTTGAAAATCGGTAACATTTTAATAATTTTAAATTACCTAAAATGCCACTGATTTTTAAAAATAAAAAATAAATATCTAAAATACTCCAAAAATGGTAAAAATTGACTCACATATTAAATACACTTACAAAATAAACAATTGTACAAAATTTTTTAAAAAAATAAAAAAATGGATTAAATCCACCCGGGTGCCCTGAAGCTAAGTTCACCCGGGTGCACAGGATCGAGATCGAGATGGAGCTCCATAGATATTGAAATAGTTTTACTTATGTTTGGAGAGTAATAAAACTTTTGATGAAAAATTTTATATGTAAAGGTTTTTGAAATATGAGAAAATAATATAATATAATAAAAAAATAATAATCAGTAAAGAAAAATAAAATTAAAATAAATAGGTTAGATATAAAGATAGTTTCATTAAAATGATCAAAAAGTAGGACAGTCCTATAGAAATAAGTGAAAAATAATTTAAAATAGAGTAGCTTTGGAGAACAAAAATTTTTAATTAAAAAGTTTTAGATGTTAAAAAATACAGCGTAAGTGATTAACTTAAACATTTTAGCTTAATGTTTGGATTTAGAAATTAATTTAGACTACAATAATATACTTTTTGTAGAAATTTAATAACATAATTAATAATGTTTCATATAAAAATTAATTTATGCACTACAAGAACGTACTTCCTAAAAAATACAATTTAACTTTAGTAACTAATTGGAAATACTTTACCTGCATGGTTAAATCTTATACATTTTATCTTAGAGCCCAAAATAAAATAATATTTCTTTTGCAAATATTCAATAATATGATTAACAGAATTTGCATTTAAAAGTTAATTTAGGCTTTGCAATAGCATACTCTATAAAAATAAATTTTATACTTTTTAACTTTAATAACTAGTTAGAAATATTTTTACCGGAATGGTCGAATGTCATACATTCTAGCCTACAACTTAAAATAATATATTTTTATTCAGTAATATAATTAATGATGTTTGCATATAAGAACTAATTTAAGGTCTAGAACAACGTAATTATTAAAAATAAAATTTTGGTCTTCAAGCAAATGAGTTGCGGTATCACATTAACTAATTTAATACGCTTTTTAAATTTTGTAAATTCTTGTTAATAAATGTTTTTTATAGTTAATAATATTACATTATAATAGAGAATACATGAAAATAAGTAAGAGTGCGATAAGGGTTATGTGGCTTAGTGGCATCCCTAAAAAGAGAAGTCTAGGCAACCTCTGGGAAAATTAACATGGTTGGTGATGTACTTTAATGCACATTGCAGCGCATAGCCAAATGAATGTGTTTGCATGCTTATGATAGTATTTATTACTTGATATAAATGGGGAATGAACAAGTTTTATGCTACATGTCACCCCGATAAGCTCTAGGGAGACATTATCAGATTTTTATTAGACCGTGTGTACTGGTTAGTTGGCCATTTGTAAATGCTTAGCGAACATGGCACTGCACGGACCTGTATGACTACTTAATGGGTAGATAATTTGGTATATAATTGTAAAAAATTTATAAATCATTCTATGGGAGGGACTATTTTAAAAGTTTCAATTGGAAGCATTTGAGATTGAAAGATTTAGGAAAAAAGTTGTAGGAAATCAAGTAAAAAAAATTTTCTTAAATTTTTTGTTCTTCCTATCTAGTGAATTATTTAATGTGATAATATGGAAATAATTTGGCATAGATTCGTAATGTTTGAATTAGAAATTCTAAAAACTTAATAGGGTAGAGAAAAAGGGATTTTTCTATGGGGATGAAATATGTGCATATAACCTAGATGGATAATCTTATAATTATATTTTATTATGAAAGACAACAATTATTTTTAAAATTTGAGATGATGTGAAAGATAGGTATCTCTATATAGGTATTTGGAATTTGAAAACAAGAAAATAGAGATATTTAAGGATAAAATTAAGGGAATGAATTTAAAAATATTATTATTGTTTTTTGATGTAAATTAATAGTGAAAAACATATTAGATTCTTGTACAGCCTATACGTGAGATTTTAAAATTTTGAAAAAGACGAGGAGAACCTTTTAACTTTTATTTAGATACTTGTAAATGTTTGTGATGATTTAAATGCTTTATTTGAGACTCATATAAAAATTTCTTTCTTGAGATGTATGATTTTCACAGCTCTAATATTTAATTAAGTTGAGCAGTTCGAAAAATTATTTTAAGTTAATGATCACCTTATGATAATTTTTAAATTAATTAAATTATATCAATATGACGGATATATTTTTGTTAGAATAAGCACACAAGCAAGGACATGATGGAAAAGTACGTTATTGCATGTTGAGCACGACATACGCACGTGATAATTCACCAGGAGAGTCGGAGAATGAGGAGAGTTAGTTCATACTTGAGTGTTGCCATAGAAGATGTTTTGATGATTATGTGTCCACCGGGGTGCGAGGTGGCATGAATGATGATGATGTTGATGAGCATTTGAAGCACCATTGGTGATGAGCATTTGAAGCACCATTGGTTACATGAGCATAGGCATGATGGATGATGTCTTGTAAGATGCTCTAAATTCAAGACTTACTTGCATAGCGGTCAACATGTTCGGCAACTAGAAACTCATTAATTCAATATGCTTAAAAAATCTTATGTGCCATCTGAACATAATATTTATCCAAAACTCCACTTACAGCTGTAAATAGATTGTTTATACTCTTTGCGGCAACACAATAATAAATATCTATCTTCTCATATCGAGTTTAATATTTCTTGCCTCCATTAACCAACATCATGAAAGGAAAGTTAATAATTTGATTTTGATCCATTGCAAAGAGAGTTGAGATATTGGGATAAAGCATATGTGGCTAAGGGTGTCTCGTGGGGTTGGGATAATGCATATGCGGCTAAGGGTATATCGGGAAGTTGGGAAGTTGGGATAACGCATATGTTCCTTCGGAGCAGGGATCAGAGAGAGCAACAAGTGCAACATTAGAAAAAATATTATTAATTTTAATATCTAAATTGTTAGATGCATTCTACTTAAAATTAGTGTCATAATAAAATTTTATCATGTATATAAGATATTAAGGACTTAAATTTATTAAAGTATTCATTCTTTTGAATTGTAGTTCTATGAATATTATATTATCTTAATTTTTCTGTTAGTATATTTTGTTGTGTTGAACATCATTTATGAATTTGGTATCAAAATAAATAATTAATATTATACAAAGCAGTATAAATGCATTTAACCATTTAAATTTCATTCTCAGATATTATTTCTAACTAATTATATACATACACAATATATTTAATTTTTCACATGGTGAACATAATATGGTTCTATTCATGATTTGGTTTGTAAAAGATTGTGGTGATGCACTTCACTACTCCAGAGGAGGGGTAATTTATGTCCGCCATTTCTTTTATCCACCCGATAACATTGCAATTGGTTATTCTTCTCATGCTTTCAAAATTAAGGGAACTTTTTAGATCTTGAGAATGTAATAACAACCAGAGAAATAAAAAAATTCAACATCAAATTATCTAATTATTTATTTTTATTTTTATCATTATATTTCAATTATTTCCTTATTCATTTTTATAAAACTGTCTAATCGATTTTTCACTTTTTTTCCACTTTATCTCTATCATATTCATCACATTCCATTCTTTTTATTTACATCTTACAAACAATTTCTAAATTTAAAGTAATCTTGACAATCTTTTTTTCAAAATTTTTCCAACACATTTTGTCAATACCAAACACACAATAAATAGATATTTGAATAATTTAATAGAAAATTAAAAAGTACTACATTATAATAAAAAATGCAAGGAAATATTTTAAAAATTAGTCCTTAATATTTAAAAAATTTCTCAAAAATTTCTCGTTTCTTATATAATTATTTTGTTTATTTAATATGAAGAATATATAAAAAAAATTATACTTTTAGATATTTTCAAAGTTTTGATTCATTTAATTTTTGAAAATTTTATTGCTAGTTTTTTAAATATTTTTCTATTACAACCTAATAACATCAAGATGAAAATTATGTGAATTTATAAAATTGCAATTGGTTTTTCTTCTCATGCTTTCAAAAATTTGTTGAAGGGAATGTTTTAGATCTTGAGAATGTAATAACAACAAGAGAAATGCAAAAATTCAACATCATTAATTATCTAATTATTTTATTTTTATTTTTATCATTATATTTCAATTATTTCCTTATACGTTTTTATACAATTGCCTTATCAATTTTTTCAGTTTATCCCACTTCATCTCTATCATATTGATCTTTTTCCATTCTTTTTATTTACATCTTACAAACAATTTCTAAATTTTAAAGTAATCTTGACAATTTTTTTCAATCATTTTTCAACACATTTTGTTCAATACCAAACACACAATAAATAAATATTTTATTAATTTAATAGAAAATTAAAAATGATTACATTATAATAAAAAATGCAAGGAAATATTTTGAAAATTAGTCCTTAAAGTTTAAAAAAATTCTCAAAAAGATCTCGTTTCTTAAATAATTATTTTGTTTATTTAATGTGAAGAATATATAAAAAATTTATAATTTTAGATATTTTCAAAGTTTTGGTTCATTTAATTTTCGAAAATTTTATGGCTAGTTTTTAAAATATTTTTCTAGTACAACCTTATAACATCAAGATGAAAATTATGTGAATTTTCAAAATCCAAATGTCATTCTAATATTCCCTGATTTCACGAACGTTACAAAAGGAAAATTATGATAATTTAATTTTTGCCCCTGAATTGAGAAGAGTTTGAGATAAGGCATGTGTGGCTAAGGGTGTATTGCGAGATGGAGATGAAGCATATGTGGCTTCGGTGGCATCCCTGAAAAGATAAGTCTAGACGGCCGCCAGGGAAATCAATGTATCAGTAGCAGACCGCCAACTCGTCCCCTCCCTTTCTGCTTCACATTCACCCTTTCTCCTTCACATTCATTCGTCGTGGATAGCAAACACCATCATTGACAGTGATGCGATTTAGGCAACAGCCCTCCTTGTATACATATCGCGATAACGTGTATGTGGCTTGGATGGCATCCCTGAAAGGATTAGTCTAGACGGCCTCCATGGAAATCGATGTATCAGTAGCAGACCGCCAACTCGTCCCCTCCCTTTCTGCTTCACATTCACCCTTTCTCCTTCGCATTCATTCTTCGTGGATAGCAAACACCATCAATGGTAATGATGCGATTTAGGCAATAGCCCTACATGGATGCATATGCGCACAGCTTGGTTCTCAGCGGCATGAGAGAGACAAGATAATCAAAATCGCAATTCACAAAGAGAGATGGAGTCGGTCGAAGAAAATGTCATGCTAAGGGCGTATTGTGAAATCGCGATAACGCATATGTGGCTTGGATGGCATCCCCGAAGGATAAGTCTAGACGGCCTCCATGGAAATTGATGTATGAGCAGCAGACAGCCAATTCGTCCCCTCCCTTTCTGCTTCACTTTCACCCTTTCTCCTTCGCCCCTGAATTGAGAAGAGTTTGAGATAAGGCATGTGTGGCTAAGGGTGTATTGCGAGATGGAGATGAAGCATATGTGGCTTCGGTGGCATCCCTGAAAAGATAAGTCTAGACGGCCGCCAGGGAAATCGATGTATCATAAGTAGATAGCTAACTCTTCCCCACCATTTCTCCTTCGCATTTATCCTCTCTCCTTGGCATTCAATCCTTGCGGATAGCATATGCCATCATTGACAGTGATGCAATTTAGGTAACAGCCCTCCATGCATGCTTCCCAGCGGCATGAGAGAGACAAGATAATCAAAATCGCAATTCACAGAGAGAGATGAGTCGGTCGACGAAATTGTCATGCTAAGGGTGTATTGTGAAATCGCGATAACGCATATTTGGCTTCGATGGAATCCCCGAAAGGATAAGTCTAGACGGCCTCCAGGGAAACTGATGCATCAGCAGCAGATAGCTAACTCGTCCCCCACCCTTTTGACTTCACATTCACCCTTTCTATTTCGCATTCATTCCTCGGGGATGGCATACACCATCATTGATAGTGATGTCATTTACGCAACAGCCCTCCATGTATGCATATGCACACGGCTCGTTCTCAGCGGCATGAGAGAGTCAAGATAATCAAAATCGCAATTCACAGAGAGAGATGGAGTCGGTGGAAGAAATTTTCCTTCCACTATCGTCGGTTTCCCTACTGCAACATGCGACTGCACAACAGCAAAGCCGGGGGAAATTTGCTTTTTAAATCTTTTAACTTTATATATTTGTATTTTAAACTCTGTGTATTAGGATTTTAAATACGTGAAGTTTGATCGGTTGTATTTTAGACCCTCGCTCTCACAAAGTTAAAAAACATCGTTGGTAACTTATAAAATGACTATAATGTCATTTACAGAAAAAGTTACATTTTAAACTTTCTAACTTTGCATATTTATATTTTAAAATATAAGGTTTATATAATAGTATTTTAAATCCTTTGAAGTTTTGTTCTTTACATTTAAGACCCTCGGCCCTCATAGCAGTAAAAAAAACTGTTAAGATCTTATAAAATAATAAAAATGTCATTTGCATATTTAAATCCTAACATTTGTCCTCACATATGCATCCTATTGTGTACCATAGGAACACCGGTTTAAGCATTTCATTACTAATAATTTGCATATTTTCATAATTACTCATATAATATTATTACATTTAAATATTCTTAACTAAGATTTTTACTTGAAGTTTTTTTAAAAAATATTTTTCCTTTTTCCTCATTCATTAGAGCATGCAAATGGATGAATAAAAGCAATATGAAATATGAGCTATTTTTATTATGTGAAAACAAATAATAAAAAGGACAAGAAAAAAAGGGCCAGAAAGGAGAGAAATGCCAAAATACCTATCAATTATCTTATACAGTCATATATGGTTCAAAAGCCAAAATGCACGTATTGATTTCTATATGGACTCATGTCAAATTATAAATATTTTGTAGATTGATTCTTACTATCTGTCAATGATATGTTTTAAGCATCAATATTTCGACCATGCACTATGATTTGGATCTTGTCAGCTTTTATTAGTTGCAAATTTAGTAAAGTCTTTAGTTATCATTTTTTGTTAGAAGATTTATACTTGTTGCTATATTTGTTGCTTAATATAGCCAAATTAATTGAATAAAATTTTTGAGTTTAAAAAAATATTTGCAAATTTAGTAAAGTCTTTAGTTATAATTAGTTTCTATTTTGCATAAGTTTCAAAAAATATTTTTTAAAAGAATTTTAAATAATTTTTTAGTTAAAAATATTTAAATTTAATAATATTATATGAGAAAAAATATGAAAATATGCAAATTATTAGTGATAAGATACTTAAACTGGTGCTCCGATGGCACATAATATATGCACATGGAATAACAAATTTTAAGGTTTAAAATGCGAATATATAAAGTCAGAGGGCTTAAAATACGTAAGGTATTTTAGACATTTTACAAAATTTTAATAGTATTTTCGATGTCGCGAGGGTCAAGGGTCTAAAATGCAAAAAAAAAAACTTCATAGGGTTTAAAAGCTAATTGCGAACTTCGAAGTTTAAAATGCAAATACGTAAAATTATTAGGTTTAAACACAAAATCCACTACAACGTGTATTTTAGTTATTTTGTAAGATTTTAATAGTGTTTTTTAACACTATTATGGCCCAGGCTCTAAAGTACAAAGAACTAAATATGGCTTAAAATACTAACATGCAAATTTTGAAATTGAAAATGTAAATCTGCAAAGTTAAAAAGTTTAAAATGCAAAATTTCTCACAAAGGAGCAATAACATTTTTGGCCTCCTCATCTTTATGGGATTTTTGTTAGAGTGGGTGGTACTTATTAGTTGGTAATTTGTAAATGCTCTACCAAGGGGGTATTACACTGACCCGTATGGCTACATAGTGGGTAGGTAATTAGGTATATAATTATAAAACTCTTAAAGTATTTATTTTATAAATGATTCTATGGGAGAGACTATTTTAAAATTTTCCAAAATCCTTTTAACCTACCCTCCCCATGCACGAGTTTTTGTGCAACCATAAACAGTGGTAAAAAGAGAAAAAAACATAAAAAGAGGAGAGATGGGGAGGAAGCAAGAGGATTTTCGGAAGATTTTTACGGGATTTACAGCCGAGTAGTAGTGAAATTTATTTGGAAGAGTTTGAAGTTTGAAAGATTTTGAAAAACAAAAGTTGGTGGAAATTAAGTAAGCAATTTTTTTAACGTTTCTTTATTTTTTATATCTATTACATTTATTTAATATATTGTGATGATGTAGAAATAATTTAGTATAGATTTATAGTGTTGGAATTTGAAATTTCAAAACCTAAATTGATAATTTTAGAATGATATTTTGTTATGAAAGACTATAGTTATTTTAAAAAATTTGAGATGATCTGGAAGATAATTGTCTTCAGATAGGTATTTGGGATTTGAGAAAGAGAAAATAGATATATTTGAGGATAAAATTAAGGGAATGAATTATAGAATATTATTTAAAAATTTTATTATTATTTTTTATGTAGATTAAAAGTGAAAAAGACATTGGAATCTTGTAGAGCTCACATGTGGGGATTTAAAAATTTGTGAAAATGATGAGTAGGATTTTTCCACTTTTATTTGGATTCTTATAGATGTTTGTGATCCTTTAGATATTTTATTTGATATTTTTTGTGAAAATTCCTATCTTGAGATGTACGATTTTTATGACTTTAATATTTAATTGAGTTGAGTAGTTTAAAAAATTAATTTGAGTTAATAATTTTTTTAATTAATTAAATTATCTAAGAGTGGTGGATATTTTTGTTAAATGAGCACATGAGTAGGGGCATGATGGATGAGTACATTATTGCATATTGAGTATGACATATGCATGATAATTCTCTAGGAGAGATGGATAATGACGAGAGTCATGTTATACTTTGGTGTATTCGTGGAAAACGTTTTGATAATTACATGTCCACGGGGGTGCCATGGGGACATGGATGATGATGTTGAGCATTTGATGCATTGTTGCTTGCATGGGCATGTTATTGATGAACATATAACTTTAGAAATTTTGATGTTTTAAGTTATTTTATGGGATGGATATTTATTTTGCTTACCATGTGAGTTTTACTGTTATCCTACTTACTAAGTACAGACTCACACTTTCTTATGTTGATGTTTTTTAGATGACATGATTGAGGTGGAAGCCTAATGCTCAAATGGGAATTAGGAGAAATCCCAATCCACCAAGTTATGTATGAGTTATTGTCCTAGTTAGTAGAAAAATCTAATTTAGGATTTTATGAGATGCATAGATGAGTGATGTTGTGAGTATATCTTTTGTAAAATCTAATTTTGTTATAAAGTTGACATATGTTGATGATGATGGTGATGTGGACAAGATTTGGATGGTTTACTTTGTTTAGCTTCCATAATTTTGTATTATTTATCATAATAGATATTATGATGTAATTCTACTTTTACAGGGTGATTCTATCTAATCTCCCAACTTTTGTCGAATTTTTGGATGAAATGTGGGTGGGGTTAGCCTTTGGAGCGTCACAATAATTTACATACATAAGGAATAATGTTTCAATGGATCATAATGCATTGAAATTTTAGTACATTGGGGTGCAAAACCCTATTTTTTAAATGTTTTGTTGAATTTTTTTTTCATAAAACTATTAATCTAGGCGTATTCAATTTACAAACTAAAATTTACCATTTTTGGAGATGGTAAAATGACTAAAATACCCTTATTTTTAAAAATAAAAAATATATACATATTCGAAAATAGTAAAACTTAATACATAAGTTAAATATTTCTAAATTAACAATTTTATAAAAATATTTTAAAAAGGGTTTGTACCCGACGCATTAAAATTTCATTACATCGGGATGCATTGAAATATTACTCATACATAAGAGCCCAAATTATATATAATTAGTCATATACATGCGTAACTTACAATCTTGATTTTTTGTTTACTCTTATTTTATTTTAAATTTTTCTTTATAAACATTTTCATATAACCCCCTTCATTGTTGATGTTTTTGATGTTTTATGAAAAATCTAATTCATTCATTATATTTAACCTCATTTGTTTAACTGGGAGACCAAGCTTCGTCCAAATAAGTCACATTTGCCCAAAAATGGGTACATTTGTGTGTAAATTAGGAAAAATGCTTAGATGCATTCACACATATATTAGAATGTAACAATACTTTATGAAATCATTTATCCACATATTTATGACATTTTAGATAGTTTAGATGTTGAAAGTATTACTTAAAAATTGATATTTAATATTAAATTAATTTATTGTGTTGATTTTTCATGTTTGTAAACGGAGCCCACATAAAGTGATACCAGATAATTTTAGAGGTTTTCATAATAATATAAATAATGTTAAATACAACAGATGGAGTGAATTTTTCATCAACTATTTAAATGTTCAAAATGGAATGAGTTACATTGAACGGGGCTTTCCTAGAAGTGTTTCCATAATATGTGTATACATTAGTGTATGGTGTGTGCCCTAAATGGGAGTTCACATAAGATTATAAAATATTGTTTTCCCTATATCAAGTATACATGTATATTGTTTTACTGCAAACCATTTACAATTGTCAATGTTGCAACATCTCATCAATAACCACATATTCTGTTCTTAAAAGACTCAAAACCAGTTATTAGCCAATGTAGACCAAAGTGTAATTTATTTGAAAGGTCTCATTTCAGATGTGTCCTCTACAAAGGCATTTCACCAAAAATTCCACTTAAAGCAAGAAGTAGATTGGTTGATAGTATTCACAACAGCATAATAGATATCTATCTTCTTATATCAAGTTTAACTCTCCTTGCCTTCACTAACCAATATCTTGAAAGGAAAATTAATAATTTGATTTTGATCCATTGCAAAGAGGGTTGGGATATTGGAACAACGCATGTATTCCTTCGGGCATATCGTGAGGTTGGGATAACATGTTCCTCAGTAGTGATCAGAGAGAGAGAGCAACAAGTGAAGCATTAGAAAATATATATTATTAATTTCAATATCTAAATTTTTAGTGCATTCTACTTAAAATTTAATACCACGATATAAAATTTTATCATGTATAGAAGTTTTTAGGAACTTAAATTTATTAAATTATTTATTCTTTTGAATTGATGTTAGTTCTATAAATATATAATAATCTTTATTTTTTCTGTTTGTATATTTTGTTGTGTTGGACATAATGTATGGATTTTATTTAAAAAATAAATAATTAATATTATGCAAAGCAATGTAAATGCATTTAGGTGGAGAATCGATACTTCTTTTTTGCTGTGAGCAATCAATTTTTGGGTGCCAGCCAGAGCTGCTGCCTCGACTCTGTCCGGTGTGCGAATCCAGCGGCTGAAAAATAGCCTGCAGCAGACGCCAGAGCGCGTGGAGACTGAGTGCTGTCGGGAGCATAGGATCGGGATCTAGTTACATCAGGGTTACCGTCCGGATCGCGCTGCCATGCACCCGGGCTTCACTGCACCCGGGTGCATTAAACCTATTTTAACTTATTTTTTTATTTCTTTTGAATTTTTTATAAAAGTGTTAATCTAAGTATATTTAATATATGTATTAATTTTTACCATTTTTGGAGTATTTTAGATATTTATTTTTAATTTTTGAAAATTAGTGGCATTTTAGTAATTTTAAATTACCTAAAATGCCACTGATTTTCAAAAATTAAAAATAAATGTCTAAAATACTTTTAAAATGGTAAAAATTGATATACATGTTAAATATATTTAGATTAACACTTGTATAAAAAAAATTCAAAAAAATAAAAAAACTAGGTTAAAGCACTCGGGTACACTGAAGCTAAGTGCACCCGGGTGCAGGGGATCACAATCCTTACCTCCAATGGTACCGGACTCGATAATGAGATATGATCTTTAAATATAGTATAATTATTTATCTTTATATAAATTATATTTTATGTAGTTTATATGTTGAAAAACAACTTTAAAATTATTATTTATATTAAAACTATTTTATTATGTTGATTTTATACTATTTTCAAATATGACTCAGACATATATCCAATTTGGATGAAAATTGGCACCCTAATAAAATAAATATCTTAAATATAATTAGTGGAGTACATTATAATTTTATGATTATTGAGTGCTTATTTTAAACCAAAAGTATCATAACATATGGTACATGTAAATGTATATGATTAAAAATATGATCTTGAACATTTAGATGCACGGTAAGTTACAATGCCTTACATTTATTTAAATATATTAATAGTTTACACAATTATTTATCTATGCATAAATTATGTTGTAGGTAATTTATATGTTTAAAAACAACTTTAAAATTGATATTCATATTAAACTATTTTATTATATTGATTTTATACCATTTTCAGATGTGATCCATACACATATTCAATTGAGATAAAAATCGGCATGCTGATGAAATAAATAATTCTAAATATAATAGACTATTTTATGGTACATATAAATCTACAAAATCAAAACTCCAAAATAATATCCTGTACATATACACGAACGGCCTGATCACACATATAATAATATTGCATACGGTAAAAGTAATACATGGAGGATCACCGTAGTTAATAGAAGAATCAATCTACTTAAAATATTTAATTATTAGAGTCATGACATCTAAACATAACTAATCCTTGAAAACCTTTCAAGGCCACTTATCTTTCTAACAATGACATTGGGCCACATATGCTTTATCCCAATCTCACCGTGAAGTTGGAGCCACACATGACACATGCGTTACCCCACAGTCTCTTCTCCATCCATGGCGCAAAAATCAAATTATTAATTTTCCAGCTTTCACCATCTTCCTGAAGGCAAGGAATATTATAATTGTTTGTTGAACTTTATAAATTAATCCACATTTATAAATAATTGTAAGTATTAATGTTATTAGATTATAAAATGATAAAACTTAGTTTATAGATTAAATATACCTCACTTTACATATTTATCGAAAAAAATTTAAAAAAGAGTCCCTTTCCTCCTGCATTCGGCGCACATAATCATCTCTCTTCGTATAGATGGCATAAATTAAACACATGAAATTGAGTCGTGAGATGAACGGTGGATTTAGATTCGAGTGCACTATGTAGTGAAATGTATTTATAATACGTGAAATCTCTAGTTCTTTCATAATCAATTCCTTTATACTTGAATTATTCCCCATGTAACATACCGATCTAAAAAAGTGATCATAGACCGTGTATTTAATGCAAATTTCTAAAATCAATCACACGTTCATGGCAAAATTAATTACTATAATTTCATAAATAAAAAAAATTCAAAAATCACTTGCACTAGTCATGTTCTCCTTATTACATCCAAGGCACAAAAAAAAAATACATGTCCACTATTTGCAATACATGCCTTTAAATAATTTTGAATAAAATAACATATCTGTTCTTGAAAAATCTTCAAGCAAGTCAATCCTTAGTGTCTCACTTGATTTGGTACACCTATAAAATTAATAGGTTAGTCCAAACATAGCTAGCAAGTAGAAAATTATTTGAAAATGGATAATGACCTATATAAAACTTAATTAAATGATAAAAATAATTATTTAATTTGATATCTTAAAAATTTGGCCTCGTATGCAAAATAAAACCCGTCCATTGAGTCTAAAAGCATTAAAAATATAAAGTTGGACTATTTGACCATTCAAATAGGAGTTAAAATGAATAAATTATAACAAAATGGAATTAACGGCCCATGATAAGCCACATTATCACTGACTTTACTGCAAATGAGATCCACCAGGGCCTCTGTTACTTAGCCCTTATCGCTGTAATGGGTTACACATCAATTTTTAAAAATGCTTGGACATCATAAGCCTCAAAATTATTAAATGTATTAACATTTCGAAAGCAAAGGAAAAACTTTCGTTGCAAAAGCAAAGCAAAAATCCCTCTCTCTCTCTAGCCTCTAACAAAGATTCTCCCCAGACGAATGTTCTTCCTAGGATGAAATTTCCTTCATGGACGCCCAACAAAATTGGAATTTGACTTATATATAATTTGATTTCGTAGATTATATTATACATAGACATTGTTATATATATGCTGCAATTATCCCACATCATCGATATATAATTTCAATATCCATATACATATTTATTGCATATTAATTTACATCAATGCATTTATAAAAATAAAATCCATAATAAAATACAACAATCTCAATACGTATAATTTTAGGCATAAAGTTAGGACATATTTATTTGCATAGTTTTACATCCTAAATCTTAGGATTATAAAATTCAATATGTCAACATAGCCTAAAAATTATAATATATTATATACATGCTTTATAACGACATAAAACACATAATTATTGAACTAAAATTATTTTTCAAATAAAATCCTACTTAACTTAAAATTAATTCTAGGGAAGTAATAAAAGTTAAAATCTTATCACTTTAATTTTAATTCCAATTTCAATTCCATCTTATCGGGTGGAATATTTAGCTTATCTTATCTTGTGGAGCCCACGTGGCTAGAAAGGCAAAAATCCAAAAATCGATCAATTTTTGTACAGAACGTCCTACTCAAACTATGGATCTTTAAACTATTAGACCACTTGTATGCTAAAATAAAAATATAACCCGCAACTAATATAAATAATAATTTGGTATGACCCATTATTAACCATTAAGCCTAGTTGGTCAACTAATCAACTCTTGGCACTTAGGATATCTTACGTGATCATTAACTAGTCAACTTAAATATTTATTTATTTATTAATATTTTACATCTGACTATGGGTGTGTTTGTTTGGGATATAAACATGTCAACCAAAACTTTTCAATCTAAAATTTTTCACTCACCATAATTACTCTATTTATAAATTATTTTTTCACATTTTCCTATACAAACTACCCTACTTTTCAATCATTTCTACACAACTATCCATACAACTAACCTATCTATTTTAACTTTATTCTCTTTACTTCTCATCATTACTCCTATTATATCATATCATTTTCTATCAATGTGACAACTTCTACCTCAAAAACTTTTCATCAAAAGTTTTATTCCCAACCAAACAAACCACAAACCCTATAATGATTCGCTCACACGCAAATTGAAATTTAATGACATGCACGCGAAATGCATGCTTGAGTAGTTAGAAGGAGAATCAAGGCTTGCTGTTATTATAAATTAGATGTTATTGCAAGCACAAGCAAGTCAGAGAGAGAGAGAGAGAGAGATTTGCATGCATATCGATCGATGGGGGAAAGAGAAATTTCTAGACAAGAAACTGTGAGTGCATTTGATGCTGGTACTCCTTCTTGGGTGTTGGAGATTGATTGTGATGTGGAAAAAAATGAGGACTTAAGGATGGAAGAAAGTAGTGCTTGGAAAAAGCATTCAATCTACAAGCTACCCGAAGGATTCGTGCGGGGTAAAGAAAGACGGTTCCATGCCTACAAGCCTCAGGTGGTGTCGTTGGGGCCATATCATCATGGGGAGGAGCAGGTGCTGGCGATGGAGGAGCACAAGCGAAGGGCCCTCCGTCAGTTTGTTGCGAGGACCAAAAAAAGAGCAGGAGATTATTGGGAGGCCTTGAAGCAGGGAGAGGTGCTGCAACAGCTGATGGATTCGTACAAGGATCTAGACAAAGATTGGTGGGAGGATAAGGAGAGGTTCTTGAACATTATGATTTGGGATGGATGCTTCATGTTGGAGGTGATGAGATTAATGGACAGGTCCACTTTTGATGAATATGATAAAAATGACCCCATCTTCAGCCGTAACGGATTCATTTCTTATCTGCCTTGGATACAGAGGGACATGCTCATGCTTGAAAACCAGATTCCTCTTCTCGTGCTCCACAAACTACTCGCAGTTGAAAAAGGACTCATCCATGAACAGGACAAGGTAATTACAATCATATCACATCCACTCCACTGCATGCACCCACAGTTAATTAATTTTTAATAGTTTCTTATTATTAACTTATGTATATGCACGGTATTTACAAAATACATAAGTATTTTGGACCCATTTTCTTAATTAGTTTACGTATACTTAAGAATAAAATGACCGTCATTAGATTTTGTTAGCATTAAATACTGTTTTCTGGGGTGATTTTTCATCTTAAAGATATACATTATTTTAAGTGGGAAGCACGTCAGTAATTTATACATGTGCGAAGGTGAATTGGTGCATTTAGTATGTATGTGCCCAACGTCTCGACAATTAAACAAAATCTAACTATCAATCGTTAGTTCCAATGTCATGTATATGTCTTTGGCTGATATTGAATTTAATCAATGATGTTGTATAATAATTAAGATAAACCCCAAACTAGAAAAAAATGTATTTATTCATTTTTGGTGTACCACGAATCATTGAAGTGTTTCCAGTTTAAATTATATATTTTCTTTACCTTAGTCGTTTTACTTCTACTGTTTACTACCATACATCGCTTGATTATATTTTTAATCTCCTCCTTATGAAATTAACTATAGGACAACTAATGTAGGAAAAAATTAATTCGGAAAAAATTACCTAGTTATCAATCATTAATACTACAGATAATTTTACGTCATTCTCTTTGTCTGATCTACCTGAACTGAGTGAAACCCGTATCAATGTTTAAATAAATTTTCAAGCAAGTAATTGTTCAGTATCTATATAAAAAATCAAAAAGGGGTGCATACGATGCCAAAGCGGACAATTTAAATGCATGGCGTAGATCGAATTTTTAAATGATCATGGATTTATACATGCACATTATAGTGGAAACATATTTCCCATTTAAACACGTACGATAATCATACATATATGGATCCTGTATCTTTTTTTTTGATAAAAAAAATCGTGATAAAAAAATATGGATCCTATATCTTATTATTCAATTAATGGGTGATATTCGCATATAAGACTAACACACGCGGCAAAAACAGTGCGATCTCAACCAGAAGGTAAACAAAATGGTGCTAGACTTCTTCCAGGAAACAATTGAGACGCCACCGTCATTAAAGGTTCGCTTCATGAGAAGGGTGCACCAGAATTTCTTCCGCTGCAGCTCGAAACAAACTAGTGCAGCTCACACAAATCCTCCAACAGCAGCAGCAACAAGTACGGGTGATCATTGTTGGAATTTTCAATTTTATAATAAATATAATATAATTTAATAAATTAATAACAAAAGAAAAATAGCTAAGTTGACAGCAGACGTCTGCAGTAACTAATAGGTCTCTTAATTTTATTTTTTTATATTTGGCCGAAACAATCACGAGGTATCAGGTCTTCATGTGTTGGACGTGGTGAGGAAAAGCATGATCAAAGACACCAAAGGCCGGAGAGAAACAACAGGGGACGTTCAAAGAGGCAGCTACGGTGTCATCCGGAGTGCAACACAGCTTGAAGACGCTGGAATCCAGTTCAGAAAGAGCGACAGCACCAGCCTCAAGGACATCACCTTCCAAATAGGCTTCCCCCATGCCACCCTCAGCCTCCCACAGCTGCTAGTGGACGATGCCACCGAATCCAAATTCCTCAACCTCATGGCATTTGAGCATCGACACAAGGGCTCAGAGAAGGAAGTCAGCTCCTACGTCTCCTTCATGCACAAAATTATCAAGTCGGACAAGGATGTGAGCCTGCTGTCCGAGAACAATATCATCAAGAACTCTGTGGGGACTGACCAAGCAGTTGCAGATCTCTTCAACGGTATTTCTCATGATGCGTCCATTGACCACTTTGGCGATCTTGGTGGAGTTTGTCTCCAAATCCTCGCCTACTGCAACGATCCACTCAACAAATACCGGACTAACAAATACCTAGTCGACCTCAAGCGCTCTTACTTCAAAAGCCCCTGGACTTTTATCTCCCTTATGGCTGCCATTCTTCTGCTCTCCCTCACCATTATTCAGTCCGTATATACCATGCTTCAATATCATAAACCCAATTAATTATAGCCGCAGCCAATGCAATCAACTGCATGAATCCTATTATGCATCCAAAGTCCAAGTGTCAGATCATGAAAGGCAAAAATCAAGATGGATTGGTAGCCTTAAATGTCAACAACCACCTGTTTATAATGTCAGAATTTTCCTTTCATCATCGAACCCTAAATGGAAATCATTGGCAAAAAACGAAGAACGATGAATAACAAAATTCTCAGCATACAAGTTGTAAAGAAGCTGTAACACCCCACCCTTTAGGTATTGTGAATGGGGTTTACTATGTCAAAGCTGAAAATAAGATCTCCCAAGATGGAAATAGATACCAAGGTGCAAAACCATAAAAATTTTAACTATTACATATCAAGTTTGCTCCTTAAGGAGTTATTATATAATTTTCAATGTCTAAAATCAAAATAACCAAGCATTATAAGAAAATTTCAATAAAATTATAAACTTCTTTGTCTTTTCCTCTGATAGGTTCGCCTTTTTCCCATGTTGATAAAGGCTCTAGTATAACATTGTATCCCTGTTTTTACACTGAAAATAAAAACTATGTAAGCTGAAAGCTCAGTAAGTAAAAATGTATTTTTTAAAATTCATTTTCAATCATTTTTTTTAAAAAAACAAATGCAATATCTATACTGTCTTTTATGCACAACAAACTGTAATAAAAAAATATCTTGATAGACGTGCACACATATGTCAATTTTAAATCATGCATTCATACTATGAGTATTGCCATCTACTTGTGCTCGCGTGCAGCCGTGCTACACATTCGTGAGCTAAATCATCTTCTTTGGTAGTCCTGAGGTCGCTACCCAGGTATTACCATACTACTTTACTCCTTGGCGGCAAACTCAATATGCAATTATGCATCATGCTCATGAATTTTAATTGATGCACCACTTAAATTCACTACTAAACATGAATTTGAAATAATAATGCTCATTTTTGAATAAACAAATTTGAAAGAAAATAAATAATCACATTTCATAGCAAATCATAATATTCACATAATATTTTCAAAGACATGCTTTGGTAAAAGTTTACTTACCTCTAAGTAGACTTTAAAACTCCTCTTTTTCCAATTTTTTTTTGTAGTAGCCTCAAGTCTCTTTTCCTAATTTTCATCACAATATGTTTATTATTTCACTTTGATTTTCACAAATATTATTTAAAATTCCATTTACAACTTTCTCAAAATTTCTCATAATTTTAATCGGTCAAAATCCTATTTTCTTCTATTAATTCATTTTTAAACAACTTTATTTTTTTATATAAAATAAATTTGGACTTATACTTCTTTAGATATTTTCCTTTAATTTTTCTCATATTTTTATAATTTATATATATTTATTTATTTATTTTCCATTTATCACACCTTCATAAACTTTCATTTTTTTTCCATAAATTTATAATTTTAAACTCATTTAAATTCTAAATATTGAATTTAATTTTCTTGGTATTTTTCATAATTTTCTGTATTTTTTCAGATTTTTGGGTATTTATTTGAATTTTTTTTTCTGCTGCCGGCCGGCCGGTCGCCGGCGCCGGCAAGTTGCCGCCGGTGGCTGCTGCTGGCGGGCCGGAACAGTGGGCCAGGTAGTGGGCTGCATCCTTTGTTGGAAGTTGGGCCAGACTAGATAGTGGGCTGACTCTGTTTAAGTGGGCTAAGCTCTTGGGCTTTCATTACTGTGGGCTTAAGCTTGTTTTATGGGCTTCTGACTCACTGGGCCTGTTCAAATGGGCTTAGCCCACTGGTCCAGAAGCTTATTCATTTATTTGTTTATTTTCAACGGTCCATATTTTCCAAATAAAATGGCTTATATCTCTCAATATACATATCTGTTTGATCTGAAAATTTAGGGGTAATCTTATAAAATTATGTTTTAAAAACTGGACGGTCTATTTTTTAAAATAATATCTCTATCATCAGATTTAATATAAAGGGTTTAATAAAAGGTTAATATTAAATATCACTTCAAATAGCCATATAAACTAATTTTTAACAGAATTAATTCATCATATATACTGTAAAATATCTCAAATAATGTTTGTAATGGTTCAGATTATTCTTTTTGCATCTATATTTTCCTGTAATTATTTTTTTGTGTTTTTCTTTTAAAATACAAATTTACCACTCTATATTATGTCTAAAATGGCTATATCTAAAAATCTATAAGTCTGATCAATCTAAAATTTTTCAGGCAAGCTAATCATATAATTATTTTATTATTGTACGGTCACAATTATCTAATTATGCTCAGAAGTGCGTTTATTTCATCATATATCATTTCATACCCTTTATTTGGTACTTCTCATTTAAATAAGTAAACTTTCGACATTAAACATTTCAATAATACTCCTGTGACTAATTAGTCAAGCTAGAAATATCGTGAATGGTTTAGATCTATGAAATAACTTGCGTATAACATAGAATGAATGAGATTAATAGAGAAAATGGTTCGACGCAGCTTACCTTCAAAAATTCTTTCTTCTTCCTTCGTCTGTCTCCTGCGTGATTTCTCTTCTTCTTCAAATGGCGGAAATTGCGCCTTTTATACTAATCCATCTGCTAAAAGGCTGGGATTAATTGCCATCAATTTGAAACGAACGTGCATTTTATACTAATCCATCTGCTAAACGGTTGAGATTAATTGCCATCAATTTGAAACGAACGTGCATCGCCCATTAAACCTACCGTTTCCATCCGTTTCTTAGAAACGGTTGGACGATGGCTATTACAGAAGCATTTGAGGTCTGCCAATTGCATGAAAGTTGTAAAGAAAATAGAAGGTTACATGATAAAATGGAAGTCTATGGCATAAATCCGGGAACTGAATCATGACACTTCCCATTGGCCAAGAAATTGATAATTCACAAATTTTCACACATTTTAATAAAAAATTTACACCTTTCATTATAAATAGAGCAAATTTTTTTGAGAGGAAAATAGAGCGAATTAAATATAGATTTTATGTGAAATTTCATAGAAACTATACTTTTCATAAAATCTTTAATTTTGATACAAAATGAGTCATTGCGTTCACTTTTGAAAATATAAAATATGATAAAATAAAATTACACTTACTAGGAGGAATTAAATAGGCTCGAAAATAATTTTAAAATATTGATTAGCCTATTAATTTAAGTTCTGCAAATTTATAGAATGTTTTAACAGAAAAATTATATACATATATATATATATATGATTACAAATATATTTTAAAACATGGGCACAAAGAGGACCGTCATATATTTTTGAAATAAAATAAATTAATAGGCTCAAAATTAATCTTATAATACCTGCGAGTTTATTAAAATGATTTGGGAGTGAAAATTACAAATATTTTAAAGAGACTGATATTGTACAAATTTTATAAAATTAAATGTGTTAAAATCAATATAGTGACATCTGCTGGACTTATTAATTTCAGCTTAATCAACAGCGTAGATTGTTATGAAAGTTGCATGTGCACAAATAAACATACGCCACCAGCATACTTAATTTGGTATTCCTTCTTCTCAACTTTGATTGCAACCACGGCTATCAATAGACGCATAACATCCCTTGTTACCCTTTATCAAAAAAAAAATCCCTTATTACTGGTAGGAACCAGCAAGAAATTGATAGAAATAGCAAATAGGCAAGAAAGGGAACAAAACAGAAGATTTTTTATTGAAAAATCATAACAGAAATCCTAGTTGAAAACGCCGGGTTTGGAGAAATAAAATTCTCGCACAGTATCTATCCTAACTCTCTGTCTCTCTACACTATCTCTACAGCTTTACTAAAATTTCTCCCCAAACCAAAAGCTCCACCCAACCCATCCACTCATTACATTGCCCTCCCTCTCGATACCAATCCCATTATTCCCACACACCACCTGTAACGCCCTAGCCCTTATTGTGTAGGTATTGTCCGCTTTGGGCCTCGCCCGCACGGTTTTGTCCTTCTGAATTTATGCTCCCGTCCTTCCCTAAAAAGGGTCTCGATAGTGTAACTCCAGCGGCCTCCACTTATAGCCCAAGCTCCCTCCCTCTTCCTAACCGCTGTGGGATATCACATTCACTCCTCCTCGGGGCTCCAGCGCCATTGCTGGACACACCAGCAAGACATTGGGAGTCAGCTCTGATACCATTATGTAACGCTCCGGGCCTTACTGTTGCAGGTATTGTCCTTTTTGGGCCTCGCCCGCACGGTTTTGTCCTTTTGGGTTCACGCTCTCGTCCTTCCCCAAAAAGCACCTCGACAGTGTAACTCCAGCAGCCTCCACTTATAGCCCAGGCTCTCTCCCTCTTTCTAACCGATGTGGGATATCATACCACCCCTGCTCAAGTTCGACTGCAGTTGAATCCATCCGAATTGAAATTTAGAGCAGCAAACCATCGTAGAAATTCCGTTGTCCCCTTTTCAAATCCAAGATGATAACTAGCAGATAGCAGCCGTCCATTCCAGCAGTTCGGTAAATCACCGGCATGCCAACTGCGATAACGCAGATGGTGCTCGTCACTGGCAACAGGCCTGGAGCTCCCGGTTTAGATTCGAGTAGGGAAGCGTGGTCTCCCTTTGTCAGGAACACTCTCGTGCAGAAGATGATGTGAAGTACTCGAGCATAAATTGAGAAATATGTTTAAGAAATGAGATGTTGGAGTTGCAATCTAAAGATACAAAAAAAATTAGTAGCAACAGGCGCCAACAAAACGTTGCCATTAACAATGCCCTGGCTGTTATCAACCCTATGCCAATTCCAAGTTGTCTCCTTTGCCGTAATTAATCTCAGCACTTCACCGGCAGCTCTGCTAATTTTATCCAACCATCCAAAATTGCAGTAGCTGTAACACCCCGCTCGAACGACACCTCTTACGACCGGCGGCTGTTATTTAGAACCTGCAAAGCTTGGTTACGCTACGAGATCAATAATAACAATAACAATATCACAGTATAATCAATGATAATAGCTATTTTATATCATAATAGAAGCTGAATTAAATTCTAGTAATCACTAAAAATATTTACATCAAAAATCTCAAATTTGGCTTCTCTCTCTAACTACTTTGCTTATATACAGGGCTTTGCTTCTATGTAACCTTCCCTTGCCAACAAGACTGACGGAGGAGAGAAGCAGCAGACCACCAAATTCATTCAGGAGATGAATATCCTTACACAACACATCATTAATACAATCAGGTGGTATGTCAAACCAGATGGACTAGACATCAGCATTGTGGCATACTCTATCTGCCAGAGCATGAGCCACTTCATTTCCACTACGTAAAACATGGGTAAAGACGCAAGATTCGAAAATCCTCAGATACCCGTTTAATTCTAGCTACCCACTCTCCCAGGGATGATATGATTTTACCATTGTTGTTCAGGAGGTTAACAGTAATGAGGCATCAGATTCGACGGCCACCCTTCTTTGATTCAGACTCCGAACCCATTGCAATCCTAGCAGGAGGCCCTGCGCCTCCATGAGTGCAGGATCCCAGACACCCATATTTTCACACCACAGAACTTACCAGTGTCATCCCTAATGACAACATCATATCCCATGCTCCTGCCCTGCAGCATTAGACCCACGTCCGCGTTCAGCTCCAGCTCACCTCTTCTTCGGGGATAGGGGTGGGAATTGGGGCGGGTCGACCCGTGACCCGGTATTGACCCGACCCGTTTTTGGCCGGGTAAAACCAATACATTTTTGACCCGGTATAGGGATGGGTCAGAAATTTTGACCCGAATTCAAAAATAGGGTTGGGGTGGGTCGACCATATCCTGACCCGAAGAGTCCGACCAGCCCCGCATATATAAATTTATTAAAAATTATAAGACTATATTGAAATGTTATTATTATTTTCTTTCAAATTTCTCACTTTTTTATAATTAACTCTATCAATAATAGAAGAATCAATTTATTCAAAAAGCAATATAAGAATTAATAAAAAATTTGTACGCATATAACCCTTATGTGTAATTGTATATTAACCTATTTTAATAAATGTATACTATATTTTCAAATGTTTTGTTTTCTTAATTATGTGTTTTTTAATAATTAATGAAATATTGAAACATATAATATTTAAATTTAGTATAGATATATACTTATGTTTGATAGATATATAAAATTTGAAAATTATCTTATTTGACTCGTATTTTTGACCCGACCTGCTATCCCGAACCCGGTCCGACACCGACCCGAATTTTGTCCCTAGATTTGGTAGAAAAAAGTAAGGGTCAAACCAATCTTGTCCCGACCCGGTATAAAATAAGGGTCAAACAAGATTTTTGAAAAGTAGGGTCAGGGTTGGGCAAACCCTGACCCGCCCCGACCCGCCCCGATTCCCACCCCTATTCGGGGATACCATCTTATGAAATCAGCAACACGGGCCTCGTCAGATATGTGTTTTGGCAAAGGGCCCGCCTTAAGAATTGGGGAAGGAGACCAGTTGTCTCTGAAGAAAAGAATTTTCTCTCCATTACCGATTTGCCACTTGCTACCCTGTTTTACAAGGTCTCTGGCAACCATCACACTTCTCCACCTCCGAAACTATTTAATCTAAAGTTTTTTTAATTTACAACTATCTATTTTTTTAAGTATTTCTTAATTTCTTTCTATATAACTATCCTATTTTTCAATCGTTTTTACGCAACTACCCATGTATCTAACTTATCTGTTTTAATTTTATTTTTTTTACTCCTTATCATTACCCATATTATATCATATTGTTATCTTTTACTTCAAAAATTTTTACAACAATATTTTTTTATCAAAAGTTCTATACTTTCCCAGTTGGGAAGTAATAAAGCTTTTAAATGAAAAGTATTTAGTATAAAAGTTGTTAAATTGATAGAAAATTATATGATATGATGGGTGTAAATAGAATAAAATTAAAATAGATAGGTTAATTGTATGAATAGTTTTGTAAAAATAATTAAAAAATAGAATTGTTGTACAGGAAGATTTAAAGAAATAATTTTAAAATATAATAATTATGGAAAATGAAAAGTTTCAGATTGAAAAGTTTAGTTTGAAAATTTTTGTGAAAAACAAACATACCCTTAATCTAATGCTATTTTAGTTCATCGCTGGCTTAATTTATTTTTTGTTGGATTCCACTTTAGTGATGTGTAACATTTTAGGGCATGTTTGGCAATGGATCAAAATTTTCCAATAAAAAATTTTTAATCGAAAACTTTTTGTACTCCATAAATGTATTATTTTTTATTTTTTTTTACATATCTTCCAGTACAATTACTCTAATGTTCAATCATTCCTGCACAAGTACTCATACAACTAACATATTTATTTTAACCTTATTTTCTTTATTCCTCTTGATTACCACTATCTTATTACATTATTTTATTCCATTTTAAAAAATTTTATACCAAAATTTTTTTAGTTAATTGTTTCATCACTTCCCAAATACATCCTTATTCTTTATTAGATTATGCTTCCGCGTAACGAGGTCAAGTAGAAATTTTGTTCTATAATTCCATGTGATACGGCTGACTCCTTACACGTAGAATTTCATACTTAGGCACGCGCCCTAAAAATTTGATGCTTTGGTCCACATTCTTATCAAAAATACAAGATAAAAAAATAAAGGGACATGCAAATGTGTGCATGGATTTGCATGTAATCGAGTCTCATAAAGTATTGATAAATAACATCAACAACTCTAAAAAAGGTTGGCCCTCTACCTATAGAGATTCATTATGGTGGAAGGAATGTACACTCAGGGAAGATTGTACCTAATACACCTATTCCCGATGGAGAATAAAATGATAGCAAATTCTGGGCCAGGGAATCTGATTGTTGTTTAAGCGTGAGGTTGGCCTACGAGCTTGCTTTGCAGACTCTCACCCACCAAGAGACTGTTGAGGCCCAAGACCATATTACAAAAATTGTGGAAGCAAAAAATACCAAAGAAGATCATCATCCTTGGTTGGAGAGTTATCACTAATTCCTTGTGAAACCTCAAAATTTTAGATGATTTTATAAATACATTAATATAATATATCACTCGCCGCGAGCGCTACGATGGGCTCGGAATGGTTTCCCGGGCCTTCAAAATCTGGATCGTGTTGGACAGCAACGTAGGCTTAGTTTTCCTGCATCCACATGGGGTAAAACGCGTTAGGATTCACGGTTTTAGATAAATCTGGCATATGGGCATTTTTCTCGTGATTTCGGCAACATAACGGCTAAGACGGGGCTTTCCGTACACGGGTCAAGTCACAAATCCGGCAGCGTAACGGCAGCGTATTATGCTGGAATCAGTGGACTCGCGTGCACTCGCCTTGTTGGGGCGTTAACTCAAACACGCACGCAAAAATAAAGAAAAAACGAAATCGCCATTGATCTTTAAAGGGAGATCAGCCCCTGTTTAAAGAAATAAGGTACTAGTTGTACATAGCTCGGGTTCCGGCCTTCGGGTTGAAGCAAATATGGAGAAATCTGCCAACCCGAGGCGGTTTACATGGGCTTGAAAAGGGGGAAAATAAAAAGATTTGAGAGAATGGGAGAGATGGAAAGCGGGAGCGTGGAGGAGAGGCTTGGAGCTCATAGAGCGGGAAAAGCGGGACGCCGAGGCGTTGCTGCAAACTCCCGTCCTCCCCTCTGGGATGCCTCTCTTCAAGTGTCTTGAATGAGGGGGGTGCTCCTCCTTTTATAGATGTAGGAGTGGGCTTTTGGGCCACTTGAGGTCATGGACTTGGTCCATGGGCTTGAGCTTGAGTTAAGATCATGGGCCTTGGGCCTCTTGAGTGGTTGGACTTGGTCCATGAGCTTGAGCTTGGCGGACTCCTTCCATAATGGGCTAGAACTTAGTAGGCTAAAGATTGGCTAAGCCCGTTGTTTTGGGTGGGCCGTTATAGAGGCCCAAAGTTGTAGAGAAGCCTGCTTCTGAAGCTTGGTGGGCTGCATTGTGGAGCCCGTTGAGGTGGCCTGTAGGAGATTCGCTCTCATGGGCCGGATTTGGTTTGTTGAAAAGCCTGCTTCGAGGCTTAGTGGAGCTTCGCTCCTGTGGGCTGACTTCGGAAGAACCTGCTTAGCTTGCTTGAACCTTCTTTTACCTTGAATTTGTTTGTGTTTGGGACCTTTTCCATTTTATCCATTTTTGGGCCCAAAGGTGGGGTGTCAACATATAAATAGAAGTAATGTATGATAATATGTAAAGGTGAAAGCTTTTATATTTATAAATTAGAGATAGGTAATGGTCGATGTGCAAGAATTAGAGATTTTGTGTAATTTATATAAAAAGTGCAATTTTTGACTGAATGATGTGGCAATTTCATGATGATGGAAGAGTGATATTGACTATATTATTTATTTTGTGGGTCTGAAGAATTAGCGACCTTATGAGCTTGAAATACCCAAGTTAGAACTTGAATGGTATAAAGAAGAGTTGTATATTTTATTAATCTAATTTTAGTAGGAAATTATGGTTGCCTGAAGGGTAAAAGCTTAAGTTGCATTTGAAAAGGGCAACGGTTCAAGTGGTGGTGACTTATAGTACAATGAATAATTTTATTTTATTAAATTTTGGTACGTGGGACTCACAAGTGGATAGAGTTCAATTGAATTAGAAATTTAAAGTCTCACTAATTTAGTACGTGCATTAAAGGAGGAGGAATTTGAGGTGTCACCAGTTATGCGGTTGGCTCGGCGTTTTATTGATGTTAAAAACGAGATAAGTATGCATTTAGTGTAAACATAAATTTTCATTTAGTATGGATTCTATTTATCAATTATTATTATTATAAAAAAATTAGCATTGTTAAATGTATATCATCTATAAATATATTATATTTGATACAATTGGATGTCTAGGTTTTACAGCTGTTATTGCTATTATAAAATATAACATGTATTTGGAGGATTTAAGATAGTTGAATGGATTGAGGGTGCTTGTTTTCATTGGTTCTTGCTATAAAATAATATATTGTATTCAACTAAGATAATGTCCGGGGATATACGTATGATAATATTTTAATTATTTAGCATCTAAACTATAGAGCATGGACCTCCAGATAGCTTGTCGCTTTTAGTACGGAATTAAATTATTTGTATATGAACGATCAAAGGATTTATTTTTGGGTGTTATAATATTAAATATCAGTTGTACACGAAATCATTTGTGTTGGAGTGGAGTACAACTTTCGGGCAAAAGGTGAAGTTTTATAAATGTGGACCGGAGGGACGTTATATGATATGTTATTCATAATATTTGTTCAACGACTTACACCTTTTAATTTTATTTTGAGGTAGATTATAGTTAATAAGTTTAATGTTCAATACAAGAGGATTAAACTGGAATATAATTTACATCCATGTAAGTGGAATGAAAATTGAGTTTTTTTTATTAATATGGAATTTTGCTAGTTATTTAAGGTAAAATGAATTTAATTACATTCTTTTGGAAGAATTTGTGAAAGAGAGCTGCGTAATAGATTATTTGTATAATTGAGGATTTTGACATGAAATCATGTATATTAAATGTAGAAATCGTGCTAATGAATTTCTGTATATGCTTTCATGACAATTGATAACAGATGTAAGCATAAATGTGGTAATTTAAGAAAGAAATTCTTGTTTATAGATATGAGGTAAGGAGGGGTTTTGAATTGAGTTTTTGAGAATGTCTGCTTTCCTGAGTATGTGACGGGCCATGCCGATGGATTTGATATGAATTTGATGGATTTCGGTTTCAATAGATTTATGCAATTTATTTAATATTGAGCAGGTTTGAATGATTTGCACAACAATTTCAGTTTATGCCTTTGATTTGTATTTGAGAAAGTATGATTTAGTATAATGTTTGAATGCATAGCCTGATATGAGAAAGATGACTTAAAGTTAATGTGATAGTTAATGTGATAGTTAATGGCTTGCATGGATGCGACGGGAGTTATTCCTGTCCATGGGCCACTGAGTTAAAGAGAAAGTAAAGTTAACTGATTAAGTGCATGAGTATGAGCAGTTGCATTATTACATAAGCATAAGCATTGCCATATTAAATGTTATGAAAATTTTTATGTTTTAAATGGTTTATTTTTTGAGCTAATTTTCAATATTGAGAAATTTTCATTTGCTTTCTTACTTACTAAGTTTGCCTAGACTCATTTTAATTTGTTTTTATTTTTTTTAGTTAACAGGAAAAGCAAAGGATGCAGAATATCATTGGTCTTAACCAGTTAGTGGAAGTGGGATTAAATTGGGCAAATTAAATTGAAAATATTTATGTAGTGAAATTAGAAAATAATTTTGATGTATATTGAGGCATTTGATGTAAATTTTCATAATTATCAACGAGATGTAAATATTAATTTAGCATTTTTCCTCAGCTTTACCAGTCTGAGCAGTTTTTAACTAGCAATCGCTGGTCGTGGGAGGTACTAGCCAGCAGGTGGTCACCTGTTGGAAGAAGGGGGGATCATTGTTGACTCTGTTTATTAACATTGTAGGAATGCTAATGAAGATGGTGGTCACCTGTTGGAAGATGCGATATTGCGAGTCAGGTGTTGGATGCTAGGCTGGTACATATCCTAAATGGTATCCAATATGGAGAAATTCGAGATGCTTTTCATCTCTTATGCAGATGGAAGAGTGTTTGCCCCCTGATCTTTTTCTTGTGTTCTTGTTGTTTGATGGAAGAAGCTCAGATTAGAAAAGGTTCTAGACTGGGTCGTGAGGTATATTCATATGATTCAATCCGCCACGTTGGTAGATTTGTGTACTTATATGAACACAAACAATCCTGTGAGATTGTTTCCACAGAAATAGTTGTCCTTAAAATAAATTTAGATGCAGGCCTTATTTTGAGCAACTAGTGTATTAGTGTGGGGGCCGTTGTAAGGAAGGGACAAGTATTGGCAATGAAAGTATGGAGAGTGGAAGGACTAACTGATCCCCTTTTTGTGGATGCCCTTGCAGTTTTGGAAGGTATATAATGGGCTAAGGATTTAGCTTTTTAAAAACTCTAGCTAGATACAGACTTATTTGTCGTGATAAATTTTCTAAATCTTGAAGGAAGTGTTAGATCTCAAGAGGGTATTTTGAGAGAGAGAGAGAGAGAGAACGTTGAAGCCTTTTTTACACTTTGTACTTTTTCTCACGTGTACAAATCTAGAAACAGTGTAGCTCACAGGTTAGATGAGTTTGCATAAGCAATGTTTACTGTTGGAAACAATAGTTAAAACAAAACAAAATTGACCAAAGCATAAGTTTTGATGATTAACAAAGTCAAATTTGAGTATAAATGATTACTAATGATTATGTTGAATGTCTTAAGGAATGAAATCAGCCAAGTCGATTCCCAAGTCGACTTGGACTTCGACTTAGGGTGAAGTCGATCCCAAAGTCGACTCCACCTTCGACCTCAAACGAAAACTCATGGCCAGAGTTGAAATTGGAAGGAGAGCAGCTGAAGTCGCAGGCCAAGTCGACTCAACTTGCGACTTGGAAGCCAAGTCGCAGACGAAGTCGACTCCAGCATTGACTTGGAGATGCACAGTTCCTTCCAGGGTTGATTTTGGGACAGAACAATCCGAAGTCGACTCCGGTTTACGACTTGGGCGAAGTCGCAGACGAAGTCGACCCCAAGATCGACTTAAGGTTTTCAAAGTTCAAGACACAAGTTCAAGCTCATTTTCAAGATGAAGACTAATACAAAACTAAGCAAGCAAGGTGCATACAAATTTTCAAGCTCTTCAAGATTCTCAAGATGTGAAGACAATCCAGAATGAAAATAATTAAAGGAAAGAAACTAAGCAAGCTAGAGGAAAATCAAATCAGGATCAAACTGATTCGGCACAAGGACTGGTCAAGTCGCACCCCAAGTCGACTCCAAGATCGACTTGAGGTCAAGTCTGAAACCAAGTCGACCCAGAACTCAGACTTGGAAACTGCAGAACTGCCGAAGTCGCACAGGAAGTCGACTCCAGCATGCGACTTGGGCGAAGTCGCACACGAAGTCGACTCCACCTGCCACTTGGGAAAGTAACGTTCGAATTTTCGAACGTTGGAACATTTATTGCGCGCCAACCACTTGTATAACGTTCAAATTCTTCCCTCCTCTATAAATAGACACTCAAGCAAACGTGGTTACACACAAGACAGAGTCTAAAGAGAGGAAAGAAGTGCAAGCAAGAGTTATTATTTGCTTTTCTCTAAACTTGAGTGATCTATACACTTTCAAAGGAAGAACGAGCTTCAAAGTTGCAAGTAGCTTCAACGAAACACAACCGGTTGCTTCTACAGATTCTTCCTTAAGCTGAAACTTGCCTACACAACTCAGTAAAGTGTAGATCTTCCTTATTCTTACATTATTGTTTGTTTTTGGTGCTTGGTTTGAGTTTGGTGTATCAAACCAAGACGTTGCAAGTAGAGTTGTGATTGGAGTGTAACTCATCATCTACTTGTGTCAATTGTATAAGCCTCCTAGAGCTAGAATCTAGAAGAGAGCATAGGCTCTGATTGTATATGCCCCCTAGAGCTAGAATCTAGAAGAGAGCGGAGACTCTAAGTGTATTCGCGGAATACATAATGGAACCCAAGTCACAACGATGTGTGAGTTTGGAAGAGTGGAGTAGGGAAAGGTTGCCCAAACCACTATAAATCTTGCCTACTGTTTTTCTTTATTACTCTTATTATCTCATTGCTCTCTATTTGTTTCAATCAAGGGGATTAAACTTTAAAGGGTTAAGTTTTTTATTTACCAAAGAATTTTATAAAAACCCAATTCACCCCTCCCCTCTTGGGTTTTGCCATTAACTCGGGACCAACATTTACAGCTGAAAAGGAGTGGTAAGATTGTACTCCTCTCTGTGTAGTAGATGACATTATAAAGGATTCTTCTTGGAATGTTATTTCTTCTGATGATCTCACCACATCCCAGGTGATCCAGCCTATGTTGGAAGACTAGGAACGAGTGAGTCCCTAGTTTTTCGCCTTGTCAAGAAAAAAGTATTGACAAATACATGTATGAGTGGATCTAAACATTTTGTATAATTTATTATGAATATATTTTTAAAGAAAATATTGTCCATATATATCTTTAATTTGGATGAAACTTGGCGTCCTAGTTAAACAAATGATTTTATTTTTTTTTATGAGAGTTGGAAAATGATTTTAAATACAACTTATGGAGTTTTTTTTATCATCGATCATTAAGGTATGAAAATGGACGAGTTACATGAAACTGCTTCAAGTAGGACTCTTCAATCAAATGGTAGAGAATACCTTCTAAATAACTAGATAGTGTTAGTCAGATAAATCAACTTGGACATCATAAAAAGAATTATAGTAGTTCTAAGATAAAATGACATAATAAAGTAAGTGTAATAATCATAAATATAAAAAATGCTGGGGTGCAGCCGCTTATATATATTGCCCACTCTATCAAATAATTGAAATCTCACTAGTCATATAATTTAAAGGGCTTTTTTAAATATACACATTATGTTTGACATTAATTTAAAAAATACTTATATTTTGAAAATCTCAAATATGCCTATTATGTTTGCATCTAATTCCACAAATGTTTATATCATTACAAATGTTAATAAACATCATTAGCCTATATATGAAATTAACAATATGCTGATCAAATTTTGGGTTGAATTGAATGATTTGAATGTCATAATTATCCCTACCATAATTACATAAAAGCTCCAAATTTATAGAACCCTAATTTTATTTCCTTTTTATTCCCTTTTATTTTTTATTATTTTATACTAGGGGTATTTTAGGTATTTACAAAATACAAACAGCATTTAAATGGATTACTATTATCTAATGAATTTTAACAGAATGAGACAATTTTTAGGATTAAATGTAAATGTAATAGATATTACAACTAACCTATGAGACATTCTAAATCATATTTTTATTGTGGTACCAAAATTTATCTCAATGAAAATCTTGTATGAGCGACGTTTGCTTTAATATACATTCACGTGTGAATTATAAGAAAACTTACATCTACCATTGATGTGTTATATATAATAATATTTTATATAATCATTAATGTTTTAGTTAGTTTAAAGATTAAAAATATAACTTTAAATTAATATCTACATTAAATCACATTAATTATGCGTTATTTTCAGATGGAGCATGAAAACATACTTGCGATGAAATAAATGTTTCTAAATGCAATAGTGGGGCTAGATTTAATTTTTCATCAACGTGGAGCCATAACTCCGTATATTTCCCATGAGTATTTTAGTATTTTATAACGTTTCTGTTGGCAACTTATATTCTTAAGATTTTTATATAAATAATAAGATTTTTGTAACATATTTTAACTTTTATTTAGTGTTGCTAGATTTAACATGTGTCTTACATTGAAATATTTTGTAAGGTGAGAATGCGAGATGAATTCCAGGCCTGACCACAATTGTTAGCTGCTATAAGTAGAGATGGGGCCATCACACATGCAATAGGAAAAACAGTTGGAATTATCAGCAAAAAAAAGCAGAAGGAAAGGCAGTAGATAATGGTACATGAGGTTAATCAGAAAAAGAAATTAAGTATATATAGGGTGCTTCTCAAAAGACGGTAATTACGCACATAAAAACAATTATAATCATTTATGTACTGTAAAGAGTACATAAATGCTTTTAACGTGGCACGCAAACGCGTTTTAAAACTTTGTCAAAGTGGTTTGGTCACATCTGCTTTTCACGTTCTCCATGCTCTCCGTAAGTTCTTTAAATTGTATCTTGTCGCCGTCCACACCTATCCTTGATTTTTCAGCATATGAAAACCTATTCCATGCAAATATGGCCTTCTGCTCATCACCTAACAATAATTGTGCGGCAGCCTGCAGTTTGTAGGCAAGTGAACAGGAATCTTGATCTGATATATGCATTAATTAATTGTAAACATATCACTTTATGCTGATTGTTGCTAGTTATTGACTTATTACGCTATTGGAAAGATACCTGGCCTGAAAAAAAAAAAAAAAATGCGTTCCGAAAAGGTATGGATTGATTTTATAAAAGATCTATTTCGTTTCTTTATTGGTTTTTTATACACACTACTGCATGTGGTACTTTATTGACAAATACACCCCACTCAAAGGGGCATAAATCAACCTACACAGCCAAGACTGGTGGTGATCTATTTTTTTTTTAATTGATATTATATATTATACATAGCGAAAAGGATAAATGCTTCATACCCCACTCGAACACGGATGTGCTGTAAGACAAACACTATCCATCATCACGACGCAACGCGCGTCATGGCTGGTGATCCATTTTTTTAAAAGGTTGCTTAAACGACGATTTTTTTTTTTTTTTACTTTTTTATCCCAAATAAAAGGATGTGAAAGACAATCCCTTACCATTCGAAGCCAAGAGTGAGGCTGGCCAGCGGACTTACCACCATATGATGGTAACGCCTAGGATTGAAATTTTAATAATGTACTTACCTATGTTGACTGCTGAGATGAGGTGTGGAGCCTTTGATCAGGAATGCGATTCATCCAACTCCTCTATTTAGCGGTTGCCCGTGGATGATACGTCAAAGAAGTCTTTTATTTAGGTATATAATATATACAAAAGGATTCGTTTTATAAGAAGTGAAATTATATATGACAAATAGGACAACAATATGGAAAGATGCAAAAAATTGTTTATAAATTGGAGATATGATAGTTAGGTAGTTAAGATTATTTTAATTAGTTGTACGATACTGCGTCTTATTTTATGTTACAATCAAGCTCAAATCCTACACGAAAAACAATAACAAAGTTCCATTTATCTATATAGGAGACCACACACTCTCTATTATTAAAAGGAAGACCAAATGTCTCTGCTTGCTAGGTAATAAGATAGTTAAAATGTTGAATCATATAAAATGTGTAAAAAGAATGTTAATTTTTACATCTTATCAAACTTACCTTAAGAGTATTTTTGCAATGAAATAGTTCATTTTTAATGAAAAATTTAAATGATGCTTGAGATTATAACTAATAATAATTACAGTTAAATTGTACTTTTTTATGGAAATAAAATGTTCTGTTGTATTAAAAAAAATAAATTGATTATTCAAATAGGTGCAATGTATTATAAATTTATTTTGTTAAAAATGAGAGATAAAGGGTAATCAATCTCGAAATTAGTCCACCTCATAAAGGTGTGGTCGACCATCGCTCTCGCTACAGTTTTTCTTGACAATGTTCTTGAAATCAAGGCTTTGTAGAAACCGTAAAGCATCGTCACCTTTTCCCTGCC
The DNA here is from genome assembly GCA_030490835.1 of Annona cherimola. Taxonomy (NCBI): domain Eukaryota; kingdom Viridiplantae; phylum Streptophyta; class Magnoliopsida; order Magnoliales; family Annonaceae; genus Annona; species Annona cherimola. Next base: position 87,271,522 of record CM059975.1, on the reverse strand, counting down.
ACAAAACAGCATTTTATTTGTAAGTTTCATTACGACAAAATTAATTTGAAAACACAATTATTTGTAGGATAATTGAATGTTATAATTTGTTTATTTGATCACACCAGAATCGTGAATTTAGAATTCACAAGCAGGCACAAGAGATATACCCCAAGAAATAGATAAGTAAAATACTGAATATATCTAGATAACGAAAATAAGTAAGAATTCATAGTTATATATAATGGGCTTTTCTCCTGGAAGCGTTTTCGTATAACCTTTTCCACTTTTAATACTTTGACCATAATATAAAATCCAATCCATTTATTGTATTTAGCGTCATTTGTTTGATTAGGAAGCTATATTTCATCAAAATCAAATACGTGCATGGCCGCATTCGGTTGTATATTCATATATAAATTAAAGAAAATGCTTAGATTCATTTGCAAGTATACTAGAATATAATAATATTTTATAAGATCATTTATATGCATAATAACGCTATTCTATATGGCTTAGATATTTCGAACGCCCATTCTATTTAGCATTAATTTATTTTATTACATTGGTTTTATACATTTATAAATGAAGCCCATTCATAGTGATCTAATGCAAATGAAAGGATTTCTGATAATATAAATAATGCTAAATAATAATAAACAAATTGGATTCTCAACTGATTGTCAATATATTATCAATAAAGAAGAATTACTTACAATAGAGATTTCATATAAGCATAACTTCTGCAAGAAAATGCATTATATGTGGCCTCCTTTTCCCAGGGCCAAATTTATAGTACTTACCATGAAAATTTTATTATTATTTGTGGTCAAGTTTTAGTAGCTCTCTAAATGTTATTTTTGGTTGCATTTGACCCAAAAAATGACTACATTCAAATAAATGTCAACATTTAAAAGCAAACAATTATTTATAGATAAATTGTAAATTGTAGTCAAAATATATGCAATACAACCAAATATATATTATATCTAGTAAAAAAAATTAGCTATATTGAGTAAAATTTGTTGCAATGATACACCAGTGCCCCTAAACTATTTAACATAAGTTGCGCCTAAATTTGAAAGTTCTGCTTATATAAAATTATTATTTTTATTTAAGTTCATTTATCTTTTCGCCTTGGTGATGGGTGAAAAATCTGCTATATTTATTATCTTTACAATAATTTTGTATTGCAATACAAACACATCATTCGTCTAATATAATTGTGTATGACCGATTGAACTTATCTATAAATTTTAAGATTACATTTTTCAACATTTAGATCATATGAAATATCATTATTATGTGGGTAATTAATTCTGTAAAGTATAATTACAATTTAACATATACATGAATGGATCCAAGCATTTTTCATAATTTACATGTGAATATATTTTTTTAACAAATGTAGCCCATCCACATTTCTTATTTAAATGAAACGCGGTCCCTCAAACTCAAATGATGTTAAATATAATAGATTAAGTTGATTTTCTCATAAATTATCGATAACAATTAGGTAGGATAGTAGCATACAACAAATTTCTGGAATATGAGAAGCTCGAGAATTGCCTACATATCCACCAACGGATGGGCAATATTTTTAACAATCCATTAATGAAGATCGGTTGTACCAACCATCGAGTGTTAACGGATTGGGTTAAGGTAACATGGAAAAAGGGCAGCAATAGAAAAATATAATTGTGCTAACAAAAAGAAAATGGAAAGAAGGCGTCGCGAAGAAAAATTAGCCTAGAAAAAACAACCAAGGCATTTACATACATGTCTATATATAGAGAGAGCTGTTCCAGTGCAGTCAAGTTGCATCGGAACGGTAGTGTCGTTACCCAAAAAATGGGGCCCATGCATATTAAAATGCAATAAATTTTTATACAATCATTTATCCACATATAAATCATACTTTAGATGGTTTAGTTGTTGAAAAAACCACTTTAAAGTTGTTATTTAAATCAAATTATTTATTACATTTAATTTGTATCATTTTCAGATGGGGTCCATACGCATATCCGATTGGCATGAAAATTGATATGACAATAGAATACATTATTTTAAATGCAATAGGTGAAGTAGATTTTGATGTTATTATCATGTGGGGCCCATTTCAGCATCACTACACCATAATTACAGTGCAGTGGTGCTGCACCTGAATATATCTTATATATAAAGAATATTCAGGTGCAACATCGCTGAAATGGGCCCTACATGATCGTCGAATCATAATCTACTCTACCCATTATATTTAGAATAATATATTCTATTGTCATACCAGTTTTCATCCCAATCAAATATGTATATGGGCCCCATTTGAAAATGGTAAAAATTCAACATAATAAAATAGTAGTTTGATATAAATAAAGACTTTAAAATAGTTTTTTCAACATGTAAACCATTTGCTATAAAATTTATATATGAATAAATGATTGTATAAAGTTTTATTGCATTCTAATATGTGTGGGGTCCACTTTTGATCAAATATACTGTTGTTCCGGTGCAGTTGTGCTGCATTGGAATAACTCTATATATATATATATTAGACTTTAACGACTTAAATGAATTAAACGAGTAAAATGGGTTAAATGGGTTAAACGAGTTACTAAATGGATTAATAGATTATAAAATCCTAATTCTAATTCATTTGTTTAATTAAACGGTTGACCGGGTTGATGAATCATAAATCTTTTAATCAAAAAATTCAATCCAAATTCATTTATAAATAGGTTGAACAAGCGGGTTGACAGATTGACCATGACCATTAGCACTATTATACGAACCTGGAGTATTAGCATTTCCACATAAATTAGCCCAACTCCAAAGCTTCTTTCATCAACTCTTTGAAACATTTGTCCAGCATTTCCATCATCTCTTTGCCCTCACCCCTTGCCATCACCACACGAGTTTTTTCCTACATTAATTGTTATAACAATAATAAGAATAACTCACATTAAAAAAATAACAAATATTGGAAAATGCTTTATTTTTTATTCTTACATTATACAACATGACATTTTTTGATATTACAATCAAATCTCTATGCATACGGGAGATAACAGGATCTCATTTATCTTCAAAGAGACTAAGCTCCCACCCAACAGCTAACCCTCGCATCATGGAGGGAGTTATAATGCCTCAGGGTTGGGAGGTTGTTTGAGAAGGGTTCAATCATATCATACCACCGTGTGTTACCACCAGTGCACACATTTGGTGGTGAAAATGCTTTATTTGAATTAACCTTTATAATGCAAAACCTAGAAAAGGGACTTTTGAGCCTGTGGGCTATAGATTTCATAGTATAATCTTATTTATTATGGTCCGCCAACTCAGTCGTACAATTTTAAAATGTGTCACGTCGTGTTTAATCTAAGGCCCACTCATAAATCCTTAAGAACGCTCTCCCCTTCTTTAATGATCTTTGGGCCTATGGGTCTCGGGGTGTGATATTGTCTGCTCTGACAACTCAACCCCACAGTTCAAAATGCATTACACTATATTTAACTTGATATCCATTTATAAACACCCCGGGAAGTGGTACAACTTAGGATAGGTTGAGCCCAAACATGGCTCTTTGAGCCAGAATTTAAACAGTGTTGAAACTTATTTTTTACAATATGAACCCGAAAAACCAGATTTGTAAATATGATAGGGTTAGGATTCATGTAAACATAAGCTCGATTTCCTATTTTACATTTATTATGAAATATATTATGTACATAGGGGATGTTTGTCTATATCAAAATTCTTTCAATCGAAAACTTTTTACTTTCCATAACTATCTTTTTTTTTCACTGTTTATTCACTTCTTTCTATATAATTATCCTACTTTTCAATTATTTCTACACAACTACCATACATCTAACCTATCTGTTTTCTTTAATTTTTTTTGCTCATCATCATTACCTCTATTATATTATATCATTTTCTCTATTCAAAAAAATTTTCATTAAAATTTTTATTACATCTCAAACACACCCATAATATCTAAACAATATTTCTTTATATTTATGTATTTTATATTATTTATATTTATATTTCAATACATGTTTGTCATAAAGTATATTATTTCTATTTATATTATATTTATATTTTATCATTTATTTCTATTTTCATTAATTTTCTTTCATTATCTTATTTTTTAGGTTAAATTTTTTCCATAAATATTCTTTATATCACCATATTTTTTTAAAAAAATTATAGTTTGACTATGTATTATTATATTTACTTATATGATTTGTTGTTATTATATACGAGGAATGATCCTGTTAGTCCGAGTTAAGCAAATATCTCACTTTGCTCATATCAAAAAATCCATTTATAATAACTTTTTTGTTTTTTATTCATGCACTTGTTTATCTAAGTGTATTTAACATATAAACCAAGTTTTACCACTTTTGGATATGTGTATATATATTTTATAGATTTTTAAATATTTATGTGCATATATGTATTTAAAATACCTTTATCTTTAAAAATCTAAAAAATATATGCACATATCCAAACATGACAAAAGTTGGTTTATTTGTTAAATACATTTAAATAAACAAGCGAGTGAGGACCTTTGGGCACACTTGTAACACATTGATCCAGAAAATGGATCTTTGGGCATGTGGGTTATAAGTCTCATAGTGTAATATTGTCTACTCTGACCTGACAATTTGGTTGTATAGTTTTAAAACGCATCATACCATATTTAACCTGAGATCTTACAAATCTCTAGTAACGCTCTTTTTTTCATGCAAGATTTAGTTCTGGCTGTTAAAACCTGTCTCTTCAAATTTTTAATGAACATTGTAAATCAAAATTATTTAAAAATTTATATGCATGGTTAAAAGATAACGAAGGAATGGGAATTACAAAACCTTCAAACTGGGATAATCGATTTGGGAACCAGCCGCATCCCAAAGACAATCGAAAACGTGCGTAGTCGCAACCTTAGCTTTTTTTGCCGAGGGACGGCGCAGGCGGGCGTGCAAAAAGCCTTGGAGTTCCATCGAGGCCGCCACATCCTTGACGTTGGCGCTCACGGGCAGTTGGTAAGCAATGGCTGCTGGCGGGGCCACCATCGCCCCTAGCATGCCAATGGCGGCTCCCGCAAGACAAGCCGCCACTGCTGTCTTCGCGATGAATGCGGCAGCCCAGGGCCTAAGGTCTTTCCCGCCGTTGGCTCCACGTGTTCCTGGGAGGGAATTGACGGCCCACTCTTTGGCGGTAGGAGGCAAGGTCGACGTGGACGCCGTGGAGATGTGGGTTGAAGATGGGCTTTGTATAAGAATGGCGGGATAGGGAGAACGTGGCTTCCATAGCAGGGTGATATTTCAGGAGCTTGGTCCACTTACAGCTGTAAATAGATTGTTTATACTATTTGCAGCAACACAATAATAAATATCTATCTTCTCATATCGAGTTTAATATTTCTTGCCTTCATTAACCAACATCATGAAAGGAAAGTTAATAATTTGATTTTAATCCATTGCAAAGAGAGTTGAGATGTTGGGATAAAGCATATGTGGCTAAGGGTGTAACGTGGGGTTGGGATAATGCATATGCGGCTAGAGGCCCAACCCAGGGGAAGCACTTCCCTTGAGAAAAAAAAGGAAGCTGGGCATTGTGGTAATTTTACAGCGAGAGTATACTTATTTAAAAACGTGAGTATGTTTGGTTTTTTAGTAAAATTTGTGTTATATATATACAAAATCTCAATCTATTCCATTCATTTGCTAGATCAAGTATTAAAACGTATGTAGACATAATTTTTCATTATTTGACCATTTCTAAAAATATTTGTGTATAAAAAATTATTTTTTAATAAGATTTCATTATAATTGGTAAAGTTGGAAAATATAATTTTTATTAGGAGTTATTTTATATTATTTAAAGTTAATGTAATTAAGGTACTCTAAAAAATAACAAATTCTTTTATTTTTTTCGAATTTTTGAAAATTTATTAATATTTTTTTTATTTTCTGAATATAATCAGATCTAACGGCATCTAACAGCATCTAACGGCATCTAACAGCATCTAACGGCATCTAACAGCATCTAACGACATCTAACAGCATCTAACCGCATCTAACCGCATATAATTTTTGTAATTAATGAATTAATCCTAATTTAACACCTGTAATATGATCCTAGGCCACTTATAACGTCATTTAGACCTTAATTACGAAATTTGAAACCCATATAATATGATTTAATGAAATTACCATAATCTAACAGCGTCTAATCGGATCTAACGGCATCTAACAGCATCTAACGGCATCTAATAGCATCTAATGGCATCTAACAGCATCTAACAGCATCTAACGACATCTAACCGCATCTAACCGCATCTAATTTTTGTAATTAATGAATTAATCCTAATTTAATACCTGTAATATGATCCTAGGCCCCTTATAACGTCATTTAGACCTTAATTACGGAATTTGAAACCCGTATAATAGGATTTAATGAAATTACCATAATCTAACAGCGTCTAATCGGATCTAACGGCATCTAACAGCATCTAATAGCATCTATCAGCATCTAACGACATCTAACAGCATCTAACCGCATCTAATTTTTATAATTAATGAATTAATCCTAATTTAACACCTGTAATATGATCTTATGCCCCTTATAACGTCATTTAGACCTTAATTACAGAATTTGAAACCCATATAATATGATTTAATGAAATTACCATAATCTAACAGCGTCTAATCGGATCTAACTGCATCTAACAGCATCTAATAGCATCTATCAGCATCTAACGACATCTAACAGCATCTAACCGCATCTAATTTTTGTAATTAATGAATTAATCCTAATTTAACACCTGTAATATGATCCTAGGCCCCTTATAACGTCATTTAGACCTTAATTATGGAATTTGAAACCCATATAATATGATTTAATAAAATCAGCATAATCTAACAGCGTCTAATCGGATCTAACGGCATCTAACAACATCTAACGGCATCTAACGGCATCTAACAACATATAACCGCATCTAACCGCATCTAATTTTTGTAATTAATGAATTAATCATAATTTAACACCTGTAATATGATCCTAGGCCCTTTATAACGTAATTTAGACCTTAATTACGGAATTTGTAACCCATATAATATGATTTAATGAAATCACAATAATCTAACGGCGTCTAATCAGATGTAACAGCATCTAACAGCATCTAACGGCATCTAACAACATCTAACAGCATCTAACGCCATCTAATAGCATCTAACTGCATCTAATTTTTGTAATTAATGAATTAATCCTAATTTAACACCTGTAATATGATCATAGGCCCCTTATAACGTCATTTAGACCTTAATTACGGAATTTAAAATCCATATAATAGGATTTAATGAAATTACCATAATCTAACAGCGTCTAATCGGATCTAACGGCATCTAACAGCATCTAACGACATCTAACCGCATCTAATTTTTGTAATTAATGAATTAATATATAATTTATATTTAATATATAAATATATGTTTCTTTTTGGGATTGGTTAAATAATCAATTTAGTAAATAACTACATTTAATAGAAATTTCTTAATAAAATTTATTAAGATTATATAAAAATATTATTACAGTTTATATTACAAAAATATAATAATTGTAATGATCAAACAATTATTAAGAAACAATTATTAAAAAACAGATGATTAAGTCTTTATTTGGGGGCAGGTCTCTAAACTGCTTTTGCTTCTAATATTATCAATCAACACTTATGTAAGAAGCAAGAGTTTACGGCTTCATTGTTCAGCAGTTTTACAACTAAAATTAGATGTAAAAACAACCCAAACCATACAAGCTGATACTGCCATCCCAAATAAGATTCTACATTATTATGTCGAGTTTCTCAAGGGCATATAACCACCATCCGAAAGATTAACCAAATGCAGCCTAAACCAGATTGATTCAGCCAGTGGGTATTAGTTGATAGCTCATAAGAAACTAATGATGATAAGGTACTCAAAACAAATAACCAGAAAATGTTTGATATACAAGAACTAAATGACTTAGAACTGTCAAGAGGCATTTCAACTTTGAAGTAGCTGAAGTACAAATATTATGGTCTATTTGGAAAGATGTAAGGAAAAATTGATAAAAAGATCAATGGTAGGATGGATGAGAACTAAGAACTATATTTAAACTGTCCGTGCCATCTACGGATGGACTATGGATTCCTTAAAAGAGATGGGCTGATGTTATATTTTTCCTGGCAAAGATATATAATCCCCCCAAAAATATACCCCAAGTCTCATATGACATAGGCAGGAGTCATGAAGAGGGAGTGTAACATAGAATCTAGGGTTCATACCAGAATCAACGGCAAATTAAGGGGGAAGGAGGAAGATAAACATAAATCAAATCTAAGTAGAATATCTGCATAGTGGAATGCATATTATGGGTAGGCGTGCTTCTTCAAATAGCTCATATTATAATTAATTACCATACAAAGGATAACAGAACAAGCATTTTTTAGAGATTTCTCAAAACGCAGACCGATTGCTCAATATGTTAGTTATACTATTTTATTAAGCAATTTGAGAAGCAACAATGAGAAAACTATTTAAAACCTCAGAACAACGTTGCAAGTAACTCTTTAAAGTTTCAACGTTGTCAAATTTCTTTCATAATAGTTGCGCCTGGAATTGGTTCATGAGATTTTTTTCCTAGCAGTCGGCAACATGTTGTTTTTTCCTATGGGACTCGGCAGACACTGCTTCCTTCCTTGCCAATGATGTCGAAACATGGACTGATTGATGATTTTAATGAGGTATACATCTGATAGAAACATTAAGTTACTGAAAGTAATTCATAATTAATTTCCCTGCATACTTGTTCAGTTGACTGTTATGAAACATCTATGCACGGGATGTTCTTGTTTTCCTTTGGAATGAAAGAAACAAAAATAATAGTAATATTAGCAATTTGCCTGCAATTTGCACTTGCAATGATAAATCTTTCATGTGGCCATGGAATTGACTGAAACAGCAATTAAAATAAAAATCTTTTAATCCGTAGAAAAATGATAGAGAAATCAATCAACGTTTTCGTTGCAAGCTTTAGCATAAAAAATAACATAACTGGTAGGTAGTTGAAGGATATTCAATATTTTTCAATAAATTTTCATTGAATGAGAAAACTGATAGGCAGTTGAGGGATAAGCAATAGTTTTCAGTAAACGTTCACTGAATGAGAAAAGTCACGCATATTCAAGATGAATATTCAAGATTCTTGCATTCTCGTTGCTTTGTGATACTATTATTGAGCCCTCAATAACTTGGTCTTACTCTAACTCTATGAGATCGTAGAGGTAGATCAATGTCTGGTGAAGAATATCAACTTTCACAAAACCATTTTTTTTATAAAAATACAAAATGTACAAGGGTGAAATAAACAAAATTAGATGGCTAAACCCAATTGATTGGCATCATTCAGAAACACGAATCACGTTAATCATGACATGTTTCATGACAGGACTACCAAGATTTTGAAAATGGTGGTCATCTCAAACTAGCCCAGGAATACATATGAGCTAAATAAAGTCTATCAAAGCTTGTGCTTGTTTTAGTAAGTAAAGGGGAGGGCTTTTAAGCATTCCATCTTTAATTAACAAGACTTGTTCCTAGTATGGTATAACTCAACTATTTTTCACTGTCAAACCTATCCTTTTCATCATCATCTTTTTTCTTTTCCCATTAAACCCATGTTTTTTCTCCTATTATTTCATTATTGTTGTTTCAATTTCTGTTAGCGAAATTTCCTCTTAATGTCTTCAAACCCTCCTTTATTACCCCTCATCAAAGGCCATCCGTATTTGATTAAGAGACAAAACATAGTAATATCAAACAATATATTAGAACCCAATCACGGAAGTGACCATTGGAAGTGATTACAAGGACTTTGAAAAAAAACTGTTGCCAATGTGTCGGAGCTTCCTCAGGTCAAGTTGAGGGAACAAGTGTGTCATTGATTTTGGTTTCTTTCCCACATAAACATCTTGTGAGGGAATCTGGTGTGGAAAGAGCAGATGGTTGCTGTTTGAAACTGTAGCAGGTCCTCTAAACTCAACATCAAACCAGAGAGTGAACTCAGTAAAGGATGCTGCAAGAGGAAAAACTATTACATAATAATGTGTATATATGATTACTAAATGTACTTCATATGCTTAAATTGGGTAGCATGCCACCAGATTACTAATGTAGAAAATCTTCAATTAATACAAAAGTTGAACAAAAAACGGAATGTGCAGGCAGAAAACCATCAATTAATACAAAAGCTTAACAAAAAATGAAATGTTGCCTTTACATTAAAACAATGATTCACATTAATTCACAGCCTTTTTGAACTTTTGCATCTTTCTTTTTTCTTTTTTCTTTGTCCTTAATGGAGATAAGACACATCCTTTGTGCTTAAAACATATATAAAAAATGAAAAATCCTTTCCTACTTTTTTTTTATAAAAAAAATTACTGAAATAGGCAAAGAAAACTTAACATGGAGAATATGCAAATTTCAAATTTGTATTACAGGGACATAACCCACTACCTTAATATTAGGAATGGCATTGTCATCCCAAAAACAGAACTTATAATGTGTTTTGCACATGTAAAAAAATAGCTACTATGGTTTCTGTTCAAATCCCAAAACATTCATGATAGTCCATAATCTTCACCCAATCACAGGAAAACAGTCATACACCATGAACGTCTTCCACTTGAAGTTCTGGAAATTGAAGAGAAGCTATGTATTTATACATGTTTGTCAATATCAGGCCACTAGCTGGGCCCATCATGCCAAGCCCTTGGAGTTCTAAGCAATCTGAAGTATCAGCCGCCACAACTTTATCAGCAAAGAATCAATTCAAGTTGTAACACCATTATGAAATTGGAAAAAAATCAAACTTCGATTGCATGTTTTACCTCTCATCATTGACTTAAATGTGTATCTCATCGTAAATAAAATAGTTTAATGTAAATAATAAATTTAAAGTGGCTTTTTCAACATGTAAGTCATTTTCTATAAAATTTATATATGGATAAATATTGTATAAAGTTTTATTGTATTCTAATATGTGTTGGGTCCATTTTTGGGCAAATATACTGCTGTTCTGATGCAGTACAACTGCACCAGAACAACCATCATACGCGCGCGCACACACACTTACACACTTACACTTTAACTAGTTAAATGAATTAAATGAGTAGAATGTGTTAAATGGGTTAAATGAGTTACTAAACGGATTAATAGATTATAAAATCCTAATTCTAATTCAATTATTTAATTAGATGGTTGAACGGGTTGACGAATCATATATATTTTAATCAAAAATTTCAATCCAAACTCATTTATAAATAAGTTAGACAAACGGGTTGACAGATTGACCATGACCATTAACACTATTATATGAACCTGAAGTATTAGCATTTCCACATAAATTAGCCCAGCTCTAAAGCTTCTTTTATCAACTTATTGAAACATTTGTTTAGCATTTCCATCATCTCTTGGGCCTTTCCACTTGCCACCACCACATGAGCTTTTTCCTACATTAATTGTTATAACAATAATAACAATAACTCACATTAAAAAAATAAATATTGGAAAATGCTTTACTTTTTATTCTTACATTATACAACATGACATTTTTTGATATTACAATCAAATCTCTATGCATACAGGAGATAAAAAGATCTCATTTATCTTCAGAGAGACTAAGCTCCCACCCAACTGCTAATCCTCGCATCATGGAGGGAGTTATAATGCCTTAGGGTTGGGGGGTTATTTGGGGAGGGTTCAAGCATATCATACCACTAGGTGTTACCACCAGTGCACACATTTGGTGGTGAAAATGCTTTATTTGAATTGATCTTTATAATGCAAAAACCTAGAAAAGGGACTTTTGAGTATGTGGGCTATAGATTTCATAGTGTAATCTTATCTATTATGGTCTGCCAATGCAGCCGCACAACTTTAAAACATGTCACGTCGTATTTAATCTAAGTCCCACTTATAAATCCTTAAGAACGCTCTCTCATTTTTAATGATCTTTGGGCCTATGGGTCTTAGGGTGTGATATTGTCTACTCTGACCTACTAACTTAGCCCCAGAGTTTCAAAACGCATTACATTATATCTATTTATAAACACCCCAGGAAGGGGTACAACTTGGGATAAGTTGAGCTCGAACATGGCTCTCTGAACCAAAATTTCAATAATGTTGAAACTTACTTTTTACAATATGAACCCAGAAAACCTGATCTGTAAATATGATAGGGTTAAGGTTCATGGTTACATAAGCTCGATTTTCTATTTCCTATTTATTATGAAATATATTATGTACATAGGGGATATTTGTCTACATCAAAAATCATTCAATTGAAAACTTTTTACTCTCCATAAGTACCCTATTTTTAATTATTTATTCAGTTTTTTATATATAATTAGTCTACTTTTCAATCATTTCTACATAACTACCCATACATCTAACATATCTGTTATCTTTATTCTTTTTATTCATCATCGTTAACTCTATTATATTACATTATTTTCTATATTTTAAAATTCCTTTCATTAAGAATTTTATCACATCTCAAACACACCTATAATATCTAAACAATATTTCTTTATATTTATGTATTTTGTATTATTTATATTTATGTTTGAATACATATTTATCATAAAGTATACTATTTCCATTTATATTATATTTATATTTTATCATTTACTTCTATTCTCATTAATTTTTTTCTTTATCGTGTTGTTTATATTAAATTTTTTCCATAAATATTCTTCATATTACTATATTTTTAAAAAATTTGTAATTTGACTATGTATTATTATATTTAGTTATATAATTTATTATTATTATTGTATATGAAGAATGATCCGGTTAGTCCGAGTTAAAAATATCCTATTTTGCGCATTTAAAAATCCATTTATAACAAATTTTTTGCTTTTTTATCCATGCACTTGTTTATCTAAGTGTATTTAACATATAAACCAAGTTTTACCACTTTTGGATGTGTGCATATATATTTTTTGAGATTTTTAAACATCTATATATATATATTTAAAATACTCTTATCTTTAAAAATCTAAAAAATATATATACATATGTCTAAAAATGATAAAAGTTAGATTATTTGTTAAATACATTCAAATAAACAAGTGAGGACCTTTGGGCACAGTTGTGACCTTTGGGCATGTGGGTCATAGGTCTAATAATGTAATTTGGCCGTACGGTTTTAACCTAAGATCCACGTACAAATCTCCGGTAACGCTCTTTTTTTTTTTCGATGCGAGATTTAGTTCTGGCTGTTCTAACCTGTCTCTTCAAACTTTTAATGAACATTGTAAATCAAAATTATTTAAAAATTTATATGCATGGTTAAAAGATGATGAAGGAATGGGAATTAGAAAACCTTCAAACGGGGATAATTGATTTGGGAACCATCCGCATCCCCGAGACAACTGAAGACGTACGTAGTCGCCCTCGTAGCCGTTTTTGCCCGCGGAGGGTACAGGTCGGCTTGCAAAAAGCCGTTGAGTTTCTTCAAGGCCGCCACATCCACATCCTTGGCGCGTTTGTGAGCATTCATTGAAGCAATGGCTGCTGGCGGGGCCACCATGACCCCTACCATGCCAATGGCGGCTCCGGCAAGACAAACCGCCACTGCTGTCTTCGCGATGAATGCGGCAGCCCAGGGCCTCAGGTCTTTCCCGCCGTTGGCTCCACGTGTTCCTGGGAGGGAATTGACGGCCCACTCTTTGTAACGGGAGTCGCCTTGAGAACCAGGGCACGATTTTGATGGCTTGCCATCACCCCAGCCGTGGCCTTTCGGTTTCGAGAGAGCGTCGACTACCCGCGTCAGATGATGAGATCTGATCACGGGAGTGGGCCACGATTGCGGAGAATGAGGAGGTTGGCGGTAGGAGGCAAGGTCGACGTGGACGCCGTGGAGATGTGGGGTGAAGATGGGCTTTGTATAAGAATGGCGGGATAGAGAGAACGTGGCTTCCATAGCAGGGTGATCTTTCAGGAGCTTGGTCGAAAATTTAAAGAGCATATTTGTGTATGTATCTCAGCCTGGTTCCTAGCAGCCAGCAGCTTGCATTGACATTAAGAGAATATATGTCAACAAGCAATCTCAGTTGGGAGGGATCCGTTCCTACACACCCGGGTGCGCTTAGTGCATTGACTCATTTTTTTATTTATTTAAATTTTTTTTATACAACTATTGATCTTAGCGTATTTAACACGTGTATCAATTTTTACTATTTTTATAGTAGTTTAGATATTTATTTTTGATTTTTGAAAATTAGTGGCATTTTAGTAATTTTAAATTACCTAAAATGTCATTGATTTTTAAAAATAAAAAGTAAATATTTAAAATACTCTAAAAATGATAAAAATTAATACGCACTTTAAATACGCTTAGATTAACAGCTATATAAAACATTTTAAAAATGAAAAAATGGGTTAATGCACCCGGGTGCACTGAATTTAAGTGCAATTCAGTGCACTCGGGTTCATATGATAGGGAACCGAGATGGAACTCCATAGATATTGAAATAGTTTACTTATGTTTGGGGAGTAATAAAACTTTTGATGAAAATTTTTTGTATAAAAGTTTTTGAAATATGAAAAAATAATATAATATAATAGAAAAAATATTGAGGAGTAAAGAAAATAAAATTAAAATAAATAGGTTAGACGTAGAGGTAGTTTCGTAGAAACGATAAAAAAGTGGAGTAGTCCTATAGAAATAAGTGAAAAATAATTTGAAAATAAGGTAGCTATGGAGAACGAAAAATTTTAAATTAAAAATTTTAGATGTTAATAAACACGGCATAAGTGATTAAACCTCATGCATTTTAGCTTAATGTTTGGATTTAAAAATTAATTTAGGCTACGATAATATACTTTTCGTAGAAATTTAATAACATAATTAATAATGTTTACATATAAAAATTAATTTATGCACTACAATAACGTACTCCCTAAAAGATACAATTTAACTTTTGTAGCTAATTGGAAATACTTTACCCGTGTGGTTAAATCTTGTACATTTTATCTTAGAGCCCAAAGGAAAATAATATATCTTTTGCAAATATTCAATAATATGATTAACAGCATTTGCATTTAAAAATTAATTTAAGCTTTGCAATAGCATACCCTATAAAAATAAATTTTATTATTACTTTTTTAACTTTAATAACTAGTTAGGAATATTTTTACCGGAATGGTCGAATCTCATACATTTTAGCCTACAACTTAAAATACAATAATATATTTTTATTCAGTAATATAATTAATGATGTTTGCATATAAGAACTAATTTAAGCTTTAGAACAACGAACCTATTAAAAATAAAATTTTGGGCTTCAAGCAAATGAATTGTGGTATCACATTAAATAATTGATACGCTCTTTTAAATTTTGTAAATTCTTGTTTATAAATGTTTTTTATAGTTAATAATATTACATTATAATAGAGAATACATGAAAATAAGTAAGATTGCGATGAGGGTTATGTGGCTTAGTGGCATCACTAAAAAGAGAAGTCCAGGCAGCCTCTGGGAAAATTAATATGGTTGATGATGTACTTTAATGCACATTGCAGTGTATAGCTAAATGAATGTGTTTGCATGCTCATGATAATATTTATTACTTGATATAAATGAGGAATGAACAAATTTTATGGTACATGTCACCCCCAATAAGCTCTAGGGATACGTTATGGGATTTTTGTTAGACCGGGTGTTACTGGTTAGTTGGCCATTTATATATGCTTAGCAAACATGGCACTACACGGACCTGTTTGACTACTTAATGGGTAGGTAATTTGGTATATAATTGTAAAAAATTTATAAATCATTCTATGGGAGGGACTATTTTAAAAGTTTTCAATTGGAAGCATTTGAGATTGAAATATTTAGGAAAAAAAGTTATAGGAAATTAAGTAAATAATTTTTTCTTAATCTTTTGTTCTTCCTATCTATTGAATTTATTTAATGCGGTAATGTGGAAATAATTTGGTATAAATTCGTAGTGTTTGAATTAGAAATTCAAAAAACTTAATAGGGTGAAGAAAAAGGGATTTTTTTACGGCGATGAAATATGTGCATATAACCTAGATGGATAATTTTATAATGATATTTTGCTATAAAAGATAATAATTATTTTTAAAATTTGAGATGATGCGGAAGATAAGTGTCTCTAGATAGGTACTTGGAATTTGAAAACAAGAAAATAGAGATATTTAAGGATAAAATTAAGGGAATGAATTTAAAAATATTATTATTTTTTTTCGATGTAAATTAACAGTGAAAAAGATATTAGACTCTTGTAGAGCCCGTTGGTGAGATTTTAAATTTTTTGAAAAACATAAGTAATACCTTTGAACTTTTATTTTGATACTTATAAATGTTTGTGATGATTTAGATGCTTTATTTGAGATTTGTATAAAAATTTCTTTCTTAAGATATATGATTTTCACTGCTCTAATATTTAATTAAGTTGAGTAGTTCGAAAATTTATTTTAAGTTAATGAACATCTTATGATAATTTTAAAATTAATTAAATTATATCAATATGATGGATATTTTGTTTAGAATAAGCACATGAACATGGACATGATGGAAAAGTGCGTTATTGCATGTTGAGCATGACATGCACATGATAATTCACCAGGAGAGTCGGAGAATGAGAAGAGTTAGGTCATACTTTGATTATTGCCATAGAAGATGTTTTGATGATTATGTGTCCACTAGGGCGCCGAGGTGGCATGAATGATGATGATGTTGATGAGCGTTTGAAGCACCATTGGTTACATGAGCATAGGCATGATGGATGATGTCTTGTAAGATGCTCTAAATTAAAGACTTTTTTTGCATAGTGGCCAACATGTTCCGCAACTAGAAGCTCATTAATTCAATATGCTTAAAAAATCTTATGTGCCATCTGAACATAATATTTATCTAAAACTCCACTTACAGCTGTAAATAGATTGTTTATACTCTTTGCAACAACACAATAATAAATATCTATCTTCTCATATCGAGTTTAATATTCCTTGCCTTCATTAACCAACATCATGAAAGGAAAGTTAATAATTTGATTTTGATCCATCGCAAAGAGAGTTGGGATATTGGGATACAGCATATGTGGCTAAGGGTATATCGTGGGCTTGGAATAATGCATACGCGGCTAAGGGTATATCGTGAGGTTGGGATAAAGCATATGTAGCTTCGGAGCAGGGATCAGAGAGAGCAACAAGTGAAGCATTAGAAAAAATATTATTAATTTTAATATCTAAATTGTTAGATGCATTCTACTTAAAATTTAATGCCATTATAAAATGTTATCATGTATATAAGTTTTTAAGGACTTAAATTTATTAAAGTATTTATTCTTTTGAATTGTAGTTCTATGAATATAGTATTATCTTAATTTTTCTGTTAGTATATTTTATTGTGCTGAACATCATTTATGAATTTGGTTTCAAAATAAATAATTAATATTATACAAAGCAGTATAAATGCATTTAACCATTTAAGTTTCATTCTCAGATATTATTTCTAACTAATTATATACATATACAATATATTTAATGTTTCACATGGTGAACATAATATGGTTCAATTCACGATGAGGGGTAATTTATCTATGCCCTTTCTTCTGTTCACCCCATAAGATTTCAATTGGCTATTCTTCTCATGCTTTCAAAACTTTGTTTAAGAGAATGTTTTAGATCTTGAGAATGTAATAACAATGACGGAAATGCAAAAAATCAACATCATTAATTATCTAATTATTTTTTTTATTTTTATCATTATATTTCAATTATTTTCTTATATGTTTTTATACAACTATCTTATCAATTTTTTCACTTTATCTCTGTCATATTCATCTCATTCCATTCTTTTTATTTACATCTTAGAAACAATTTCTAAATTTAAAGTAATCTTGACAATTTTTTTTCAAAATTTTTCCAACACATTTTTTCGATACCGAACACACAATAAATAAATATTTTATTAATTTAATAGAAAATTAAAATTATTACATTACAATAAAAAAATGAAAGGAAATATTTTAAAAATTAGTCCTTAACATTTAAAAAATTTCTCAAAAATTTCTCGTTTCTTAAATAATTATTTTGTTTATTTAATATGAAGAATATATAAAAATTTTATACTTTCAGATATTTTCAAAGTTTTAGTTCATTTAATTTTTGAATATTTTATGGCTAGTTTTTAAATATTTTTATATTACAACCTAATAACATCAAGATGAAAATTATGAGAATTTTTAAAATCCAACTGTCATTCTAATATCGCGTGATTTCCGAACGTTACAAAAGGAAAATTATAATAATTTAAATTTTTTTCCCCTGAATTGAGAAGAGTTTGAGATAAGGCATGTGTGGCTAAGGGTGTATTACGAGATCGAGATGAAGCATATGTGGCTTCGGTGGCATCCCTGAAAAGATAAGTCTAGACGGCCGCCAGGGAAATCGATGTATCATCAGCAGGCACCTAACTCTTCCCCACCATTTCTCCTTCGCATTCATCCTTGCTCCTTGGCATTCAATCCTCGGGGATAGCATATGCCATCATTGATAGTGATGCAATTTAGGCAACAGCCCTCCATGCATGCATATGCGTGCGGCCTGGTTCCTAGCGCCATGAGAGAGACAAGATAATCAAAATCGCAATTCACAGAGAGAGATAGAATCGGTTGAAGAAATTGTCATGCTAAGGGTGTATTGTGAAATCGCGATAACGCGTATGTGGCTTGGATGGCATCCCTGAAAGGATAAGTCTAGACGGCCTCCATGGAAATCGATGTATCAGTAGCAGGCCGCCAACTCGTCCCCTCCCTTTCTGCTTCACATTCACCCTTTCTACTTCGCATTCATTCGTCGTGGATAGCAAACACCATCTATGGTAATGATGCGATTTTGGCAATAGCCCTCCACGGATGCATATGCGTACGGCTTGGTTCTCAGCAGCATGAGAGAGACAAGATAATCAAAATCACAATTTTATAATTTTAGATATTTTCAAAGTTTTGGTTCATTTAATTTTCGAAAATTTTATGGCTAGTTTTTAAAATATTTTTCTAGTACAACCTTATAACATCAAGATGAAAATTATGTGAATTTTCAAAATCCAAATGTCATTCTAATATTCCCTGATTTCACGAACGTTACAAAAGGAAAATTATGATAATTTAATTTTTGCCCCTGAATTGAGAAGAGTTTGAGATAAGGCATGTGTGGCTAAGGGTGTATTGCGAGATGGAGATGAAGCATATGTGGCTTCGGTGGCATCCCTGAAAAGATAAGTCTAGACGGCCGCCAGGGAAATCAATGTATCAGTAGCAGACCGCCAACTCGTCCCCTCCCTTTCTGCTTCACATTCACCCTTTCTCCTTCACATTCATTCGTCGTGGATAGCAAACACCATCATTGACAGTGATGCGATTTAGGCAACAGCCCTCCTTGTATACATATCGCGATAACGTGTATGTGGCTTGGATGGCATCCCTGAAAGGATTAGTCTAGACGGCCTCCATGGAAATCGATGTATCAGTAGCAGACCGCCAACTCGTCCCCTCCCTTTCTGCTTCACATTCACCCTTTCTCCTTCGCATTCATTCTTCGTGGATAGCAAACACCATCAATGGTAATGATGCGATTTAGGCAATAGCCCTACATGGATGCATATGCGCACAGCTTGGTTCTCAGCGGCATGAGAGAGACAAGATAATCAAAATCGCAATTCACAAAGAGAGATGGAGTCGGTCGAAGAAAATGTCATGCTAAGGGCGTATTGTGAAATCGCGATAACGCATATGTGGCTTGGATGGCATCCCCGAAGGATAAGTCTAGACGGCCTCCATGGAAATTGATGTATGAGCAGCAGACAGCCAATTCGTCCCCTCCCTTTCTGCTTCACTTTCACCCTTTCTCCTTCGCCCCTGAATTGAGAAGAGTTTGAGATAAGGCATGTGTGGCTAAGGGTGTATTGCGAGATGGAGATGAAGCATATGTGGCTTCGGTGGCATCCCTGAAAAGATAACTCTAGACGGCCGCCAGGGAAATCGATGTATCATAAGTAGATAGCTAACTCTTCCCCACCATTTCTCCTTCGCATTTATCCTCTCTCCTTGGCATTCAATCCTTGCGGATAGCATATGCCATCATTGACA
Organism: Annona cherimola; assembly: GCA_030490835.1. Classification (NCBI taxonomy): domain Eukaryota; kingdom Viridiplantae; phylum Streptophyta; class Magnoliopsida; order Magnoliales; family Annonaceae; genus Annona; species Annona cherimola. The sequence goes on along the minus strand of CM059975.1, from coordinate 87,251,313 downwards.
GTGATGCAATTTAGGTAACAGCCCTCCATGCATGCTTCCCAGCGGCATGAGAGAGACAAGATAATCAAAATCGCAATTCACAGAGAGAGATGAGTCGGTCGACGAAATTGTCATGCTAAGGGTGTATTGTGAAATCGCGATAACGCATATTTGGCTTCGATGGAATCCCCGAAAGGATAAGTCTAGACGGCCTCCAGGGAAACTGATGCATCAGCAGCAGATAGCTAACTCGTCCCCCACCCTTTTGACTTCACATTCACCCTTTCTATTTCGCATTCATTCCTCGGGGATGGCATACACCATCATTGATAGTGATGTCATTTACGCAACAGCCCTCCATGTATGCATATGCACACGGCTCGTTCTCAGCGGCATGAGAGAGTCAAGATAATCAAAATCGCAATTCACAGAGAGAGATGGAGTCGGTGGAAGAAATTTTCCTTCCACTATCGTCGGTTTCCCTACTGCAACATGCGACTGCACAACAGCAAAGCCGGGGGAAATTTGCTTTTTAAATCTTTTAACTTTATATATTTGTATTTTAAACTCTGTGTATTAGGATTTTAAATACGTGAAGTTTGATCGGTTGTATTTTAGACCCTCGCTCTCACAAAGTTAAAAAACATCGTTGGTAACTTATAAAATGACTATAATGTCATTTACAGAAAAAGTTACATTTTAAACTTTCTAACTTTGCATATTTATATTTTAAAATATAAGGTTTATATAATAGTATTTTAAATCCTTTGAAGTTTTGTTCTTTACATTTAAGACCCTCGGCCCTCATAGCAGTAAAAAAAACTGTTAAGATCTTATAAAATAATAAAAATGTCATTTGCATATTTAAATCCTAACATTTGTCCTCACATATGCATCCTATTGTGTACCATAGGAACACCGGTTTAAGCATTTCATTACTAATAATTTGCATATTTTCATAATTACTCATATAATATTATTACATTTAAATATTCTTAACTAAGATTTTTACTTGAAGTTTTTTTAAAAAATATTTTTCCTTTTTCCTCATTCATTAGAGCATGCAAATGGATGAATAAAAGCAATATGAAATATGAGCTATTTTTATTATGTGAAAACAAATAATAAAAAGGACAAGAAAAAAAGGGCCAGAAAGGAGAGAAATGCCAAAATACCTATCAATTATCTTATACAGTCATATATGGTTCAAAAGCCAAAATGCACGTATTGATTTCTATATGGACTCATGTCAAATTATAAATATTTTGTAGATTGATTCTTACTATCTGTCAATGATATGTTTTAAGCATCAATATTTCGACCATGCACTATGATTTGGATCTTGTCAGCTTTTATTAGTTGCAAATTTAGTAAAGTCTTTAGTTATCATTTTTTGTTAGAAGATTTATACTTGTTGCTATATTTGTTGCTTAATATAGCCAAATTAATTGAATAAAATTTTTGAGTTTAAAAAAATATTTGCAAATTTAGTAAAGTCTTTAGTTATAATTAGTTTCTATTTTGCATAAGTTTCAAAAAATATTTTTTAAAAGAATTTTAAATAATTTTTTAGTTAAAAATATTTAAATTTAATAATATTATATGAGAAAAAATATGAAAATATGCAAATTATTAGTGATAAGATACTTAAACTGGTGCTCCGATGGCACATAATATATGCACATGGAATAACAAATTTTAAGGTTTAAAATGCGAATATATAAAGTCAGAGGGCTTAAAATACGTAAGGTATTTTAGACATTTTACAAAATTTTAATAGTATTTTCGATGTCGCGAGGGTCAAGGGTCTAAAATGCAAAAAAAAAAACTTCATAGGGTTTAAAAGCTAATTGCGAACTTCGAAGTTTAAAATGCAAATACGTAAAATTATTAGGTTTAAACACAAAATCCACTACAACGTGTATTTTAGTTATTTTGTAAGATTTTAATAGTGTTTTTTAACACTATTATGGCCCAGGCTCTAAAGTACAAAGAACTAAATATGGCTTAAAATACTAACATGCAAATTTTGAAATTGAAAATGTAAATCTGCAAAGTTAAAAAGTTTAAAATGCAAAATTTCTCACAAAGGAGCAATAACGTTTTTGGCCTCCTCATCTTTATGGGATTTTTGTTAGAGTGGGTGGTACTTATTAGTTGGTAATTTGTAAATGCTCTACCAAGGGGGTATTACACTGACCCGTATGGCTACATAGTGGGTAGGTAATTAGGTATATAATTATAAAACTCTTAAAGTATTTATTTTATAAATGATTCTATGGGAGAGACTATTTTAAAATTTTCCAAAATCCTTTTAACCTACCCTCCCCATGCACGAGTTTTTGTGCAACCATAAACAGTGGTAAAAAGAGAAAAAAACATAAAAAGAGGAGAGATGGGGAGGAAGCAAGAGGATTTTCGGAAGATTTTTACGGGATTTACAGCCGAGTAGTAGTGAAATTTATTTGGAAGAGTTTGAAGTTTGAAAGATTTTGAAAAACAAAAGTTGGTGGAAATTAAGTAAGCAATTTTTTTAACGTTTCTTTATTTTTTATATCTATTACATTTATTTAATATATTGTGATGATGTAGAAATAATTTAGTATAGATTTATAGTGTTGGAATTTGAAATTTCAAAACCTAAATTGATAATTTTAGAATGATATTTTGTTATGAAAGACTATAGTTATTTTAAAAAATTTGAGATGATCTGGAAGATAATTGTCTTCAGATAGGTATTTGGGATTTGAGAAAGAGAAAATAGATATATTTGAGGATAAAATTAAGGGAATGAATTATAGAATATTATTTAAAAATTTTATTATTATTTTTTATGTAGATTAAAAGTGAAAAAGACATTGGAATCTTGTAGAGCTCACATGTGGGGATTTAAAAATTTGTGAAAATGATGAGTAGGATTTTTCCACTTTTATTTGGATTCTTATAGATGTTTGTGATCCTTTAGATATTTTATTTGATATTTTTTGTGAAAATTCCTATCTTGAGATGTACGATTTTTATGACTTTAATATTTAATTGAGTTGAGTAGTTTAAAAAATTAATTTGAGTTAATAATTTTTTTAATTAATTAAATTATCTAAGAGTGGTGGATATTTTTGTTAAATGAGCACATGAGTAGGGGCATGATGGATGAGTACATTATTGCATATTGAGTATGACATATGCATGATAATTCTCTAGGAGAGATGGATAATGACGAGAGTCATGTTATACTTTGGTGTATTCGTGGAAAACGTTTTGATAATTACATGTCCACGGGGGTGCCATGGGGACATGGATGATGATGTTGAGCATTTGATGCATTGTTGCTTGCATGGGCATGTTATTGATGAACATATAACTTTAGAAATTTTGATGTTTTAAGTTATTTTATGGGATGGATATTTATTTTGCTTACCATGTGAGTTTTACTGTTATCCTACTTACTAAGTACAGACTCACACTTTCTTATGTTGATGTTTTTTAGATGACATGATTGAGGTGGAAGCCTAATGCTCAAATGGGAATTAGGAGAAATCCCAATCCACCAAGTTATGTATGAGTTATTGTCCTAGTTAGTAGAAAAATCTAATTTAGGATTTTATGAGATGCATAGATGAGTGATGTTGTGAGTATATCTTTTGTAAAATCTAATTTTGTTATAAAGTTGACATATGTTGATGATGATGGTGATGTGGACAAGATTTGGATGGTTTACTTTGTTTAGCTTCCATAATTTTGTATTATTTATCATAATAGATATTATGATGTAATTCTACTTTTACAGGGTGATTCTATCTAATCTCCCAACTTTTGTCGAATTTTTGGATGAAATGTGGGTGGGGTTAGCCTTTGGAGCGTCACAATAATTTACATACATAAGGAATAATGTTTCAATGGATCATAATGCATTGAAATTTTAGTACATTGGGGTGCAAAACCCTATTTTTTAAATGTTTTGTTGAATTTTTTTTTCATAAAACTATTAATCTAGGCGTATTCAATTTACAAACTAAAATTTACCATTTTTGGAGATGGTAAAATGACTAAAATACCCTTATTTTTAAAAATAAAAAATATATACATATTCGAAAATAGTAAAACTTAATACATAAGTTAAATATTTCTAAATTAACAATTTTATAAAAATATTTTAAAAAGGGTTTGTACCCGACGCATTAAAATTTCATTACATCGGGATGCATTGAAATATTACTCATACATAAGAGCCCAAATTATATATAATTAGTCATATACATGCGTAACTTACAATCTTGATTTTTTGTTTACTCTTATTTTATTTTAAATTTTTCTTTATAAACATTTTCATATAACCCCCTTCATTGTTGATGTTTTTGATGTTTTATGAAAAATCTAATTCATTCATTATATTTAACCTCATTTGTTTAACTGGGAGACCAAGCTTCGTCCAAATAAGTCACATTTGCCCAAAAATGGGTACATTTGTGTGTAAATTAGGAAAAATGCTTAGATGCATTCACACATATATTAGAATGTAACAATACTTTATGAAATCATTTATCCACATATTTATGACATTTTAGATAGTTTAGATGTTGAAAGTATTACTTAAAAATTGATATTTAATATTAAATTAATTTATTGTGTTGATTTTTCATGTTTGTAAACGGAGCCCACATAAAGTGATACCAGATAATTTTAGAGGTTTTCATAATAATATAAATAATGTTAAATACAACAGATGGAGTGAATTTTTCATCAACTATTTAAATGTTCAAAATGGAATGAGTTACATTGAACGGGGCTTTCCTAGAAGCGTTTCCATAATATGTGTATACATTAGTGTATGGTGTGTGCCCTAAATGGGAGTTCACATAAGATTATAAAATATTGTTTTCCCTATATCAAGTATACATGTATATTGTTTTACTGCAAACCATTTACAATTGTCAATGTTGCAACATCTCATCAATAACCACATATTCTGTTCTTAAAAGACTCAAAACCAGTTATTAGCCAATGTAGACCAAAGTGTAATTTATTTGAAAGGTCTCATTTCAGATGTGTCCTCTACAAAGGCATTTCACCAAAAATTCCACTTAAAGCAAGAAGTAGATTGGTTGATAGTATTCACAACAGCATAATAGATATCTATCTTCTTATATCAAGTTTAACTCTCCTTGCCTTCACTAACCAATATCTTGAAAGGAAAATTAATAATTTGATTTTGATCCATTGCAAAGAGGGTTGGGATATTGGAACAACGCATGTATTCCTTCGGGCATATCGTGAGGTTGGGATAACATGTTCCTCAGTAGTGATCAGAGAGAGAGAGCAACAAGTGAAGCATTAGAAAATATATATTATTAATTTCAATATCTAAATTTTTAGTGCATTCTACTTAAAATTTAATACCACGATATAAAATTTTATCATGTATAGAAGTTTTTAGGAACTTAAATTTATTAAATTATTTATTCTTTTGAATTGATGTTAGTTCTATAAATATATAATAATCTTTATTTTTTCTGTTTGTATATTTTGTTGTGTTGGACATAATGTATGGATTTTATTTAAAAAATAAATAATTAATATTATGCAAAGCAATGTAAATGCATTTAGGTGGAGAATCGATACTTCTTTTTTGCTGTGAGCAATCAATTTTTGGGTGCCAGCCAGAGCTGCTGCCTCGACTCTGTCCGGTGTGCGAATCCAGCGGCTGAAAAATAGCCTGCAGCAGACGCCAGAGCGCGTGGAGACTGAGTGCTGTCGGGAGCATAGGATCGGGATCTAGTTACATCAGGGTTACCGTCCGGATCGCGCTGCCATGCACCCGGGCTTCACTGCACCCGGGTGCATTAAACCTATTTTAACTTATTTTTTTATTTCTTTTGAATTTTTTATAAAAGTGTTAATCTAAGTATATTTAATATATGTATTAATTTTTACCATTTTTGGAGTATTTTAGATATTTATTTTTAATTTTTGAAAATTAGTGGCATTTTAGTAATTTTAAATTACCTAAAATGCCACTGATTTTCAAAAATTAAAAATAAATGTCTAAAATACTTTTAAAATGGTAAAAATTGATATACATGTTAAATATATTTAGATTAACACTTGTATAAAAAAAATTCAAAAAAATAAAAAAACTAGGTTAAAGCACTCGGGTACACTGAAGCTAAGTGCACCCGGGTGCAGGGGATCACAATCCTTACCTCCAATGGTACCGGACTCGATAATGAGATATGATCTTTAAATATAGTATAATTATTTATCTTTATATAAATTATATTTTATGTAGTTTATATGTTGAAAAACAACTTTAAAATTATTATTTATATTAAAACTATTTTATTATGTTGATTTTATACTATTTTCAAATATGACTCAGACATATATCCAATTTGGATGAAAATTGGCACCCTAATAAAATAAATATCTTAAATATAATTAGTGGAGTACATTATAATTTTATGATTATTGAGTGCTTATTTTAAACCAAAAGTATCATAACATATGGTACATGTAAATGTATATGATTAAAAATATGATCTTGAACATTTAGATGCACGGTAAGTTACAATGCCTTACATTTATTTAAATATATTAATAGTTTACACAATTATTTATCTATGCATAAATTATGTTGTAGGTAATTTATATGTTTAAAAACAACTTTAAAATTGATATTCATATTAAACTATTTTATTATATTGATTTTATACCATTTTCAGATGTGATCCATACACATATTCAATTGAGATAAAAATCGGCATGCTGATGAAATAAATAATTCTAAATATAATAGACTATTTTATGGTACATATAAATCTACAAAATCAAAACTCCAAAATAATATCCTGTACATATACACGAACGGCCTGATCACACATATAATAATATTGCATACGGTAAAAGTAATACATGGAGGATCACCGTAGTTAATAGAAGAATCAATCTACTTAAAATATTTAATTATTAGAGTCATGACATCTAAACATAACTAATCCTTGAAAACCTTTCAAGGCCACTTATCTTTCTAACAATGACATTGGGCCACATATGCTTTATCCCAATCTCACCGTGAAGTTGGAGCCACACATGACACATGCGTTACCCCACAGTCTCTTCTCCATCCATGGCGCAAAAATCAAATTATTAATTTTCCAGCTTTCACCATCTTCCTGAAGGCAAGGAATATTATAATTGTTTGTTGAACTTTATAAATTAATCCACATTTATAAATAATTGTAAGTATTAATGTTATTAGATTATAAAATGATAAAACTTAGTTTATAGATTAAATATACCTCACTTTACATATTTATCGAAAAAAATTTAAAAAAGAGTCCCTTTCCTCCTGCATTCGGCGCACATAATCATCTCTCTTCGTATAGATGGCATAAATTAAACACATGAAATTGAGTCGTGAGATGAACGGTGGATTTAGATTCGAGTGCACTATGTAGTGAAATGTATTTATAATACGTGAAATCTCTAGTTCTTTCATAATCAATTCCTTTATACTTGAATTATTCCCCATGTAACATACCGATCTAAAAAAGTGATCCTAGACCGTGTATTTAATGCAAATTTCTAAAATCAATCACACGTTCATGGCAAAATTAATTACTATAATTTCATAAATAAAAAAAATTCAAAAATCACTTGCACTAGTCATGTTCTCCTTATTACATCCAAGGCACAAAAAAAAAATACATGTCCACTATTTGCAATACATGCCTTTAAATAATTTTGAATAAAATAACATATCTGTTCTTGAAAAATCTTCAAGCAAGTCAATCCTTAGTGTCTCACTTGATTTGGTACACCTATAAAATTAATAGGTTAGTCCAAACATAGCTAGCAAGTAGAAAATTATTTGAAAATGGATAATGACCTATATAAAACTTAATTAAATGATAAAAATAATTATTTAATTTGATATCTTAAAAATTTGGCCTCGTATGCAAAATAAAACCCGTCCATTGAGTCTAAAAGCATTAAAAATATAAAGTTGGACTATTTGACCATTCAAATAGGAGTTAAAATGAATAAATTATAACAAAATGGAATTAACGGCCCATGATAAGCCACATTATCACTGACTTTACTGCAAATGAGATCCACCAGGGCCTCTGTTACTTAGCCCTTATCGCTGTAATGGGTTACACATCAATTTTTAAAAATGCTTGGACATCATAAGCCTCAAAATTATTAAATGTATTAACATTTCGAAAGCAAAGGAAAAACTTTCGTTGCAAAAGCAAAGCAAAAATCCCTCTCTCTCTCTAGCCTCTAACAAAGATTCTCCCCAGACGAATGTTCTTCCTAGGATGAAATTTCCTTCATGGACGCCCAACAAAATTGGAATTTGACTTATATATAATTTGATTTCGTAGATTATATTATACATAGACATTGTTATATATATGCTGCAATTATCCCACATCATCGATATATAATTTCAATATCCATATACATATTTATTGCATATTAATTTACATCAATGCATTTATAAAAATAAAATCCATAATAAAATACAACAATCTCAATACGTATAATTTTAGGCATAAAGTTAGGACATATTTATTTGCATAGTTTTACATCCTAAATCTTAGGATTATAAAATTCAATATGTCAACATAGCCTAAAAATTATAATATATTATATACATGCTTTATAACGACATAAAACACATAATTATTGAACTAAAATTATTTTTCAAATAAAATCCTACTTAACTTAAAATTAATTCTAGGGAAGTAATAAAAGTTAAAATCTTATCACTTTAATTTTAATTCCAATTTCAATTCCATCTTATCGGGTGGAATATTTAGCTTATCTTATCTTGTGGAGCCCACGTGGCTAGAAAGGCAAAAATCCAAAAATCGATCAATTTTTGTACAGAACGTCCTACTCAAACTATAGATCTTTAAACTATTAGACCACTTGTATGCTAAAATAAAAATATAACCCGCAACTAATATAAATAATAATTTGGTATGACCCATTATTAACCATTAAGCCTAGTTGGTCAACTAATCAACTCTTGGCACTTAGGATATCTTACGTGATCATTAACTAGTCAACTTAAATATTTATTTATTTATTAATATTTTACATCTGACTATGGGTGTGTTTGTTTGGGATATAAACATGTCAACCAAAACTTTTCAATCTAAAATTTTTCACTCACCATAATTACTCTATTTATAAATTATTTTTTCACATTTTCCTATACAAACTACCCTACTTTTCAATCATTTCTACACAACTATCCATACAACTAACCTATCTATTTTAACTTTATTCTCTTTACTTCTCATCATTACTCCTATTATATCATATCATTTTCTATCAATGTGACAACTTCTACCTCAAAAACTTTTCATCAAAAGTTTTATTCCCAACCAAACAAACCACAAACCCTATAATGATTCGCTCACACGCAAATTGAAATTTAATGACATGCACGCGAAATGCATGCTTGAGTAGTTAGAAGGAGAATCAAGGCTTGCTGTTATTATAAATTAGATGTTATTGCAAGCACAAGCAAGTCAGAGAGAGAGAGAGAGAGAGATTTGCATGCATATCGATCGATGGGGGAAAGAGAAATTTCTAGACAAGAAACTGTGAGTGCATTTGATGCTGGTACTCCTTCTTGGGTGTTGGAGATTGATTGTGATGTGGAAAAAAATGAGGACTTAAGGATGGAAGAAAGTAGTGCTTGGAAAAAGCATTCAATCTACAAGCTACCCGAAGGATTCGTGCGGGGTAAAGAAAGACGGTTCCATGCCTACAAGCCTCAGGTGGTGTCGTTGGGGCCATATCATCATGGGGAGGAGCAGGTGCTGGCGATGGAGGAGCACAAGCGAAGGGCCCTCCGTCAGTTTGTTGCGAGGACCAAAAAAAGAGCAGGAGATTATTGGGAGGCCTTGAAGCAGGGAGAGGTGCTGCAACAGCTGATGGATTCGTACAAGGATCTAGACAAAGATTGGTGGGAGGATAAGGAGAGGTTCTTGAACATTATGATTTGGGATGGATGCTTCATGTTGGAGGTGATGAGATTAATGGACAGGTCCACTTTTGATGAATATGATAAAAATGACCCCATCTTCAGCCGTAACGGATTCATTTCTTATCTGCCTTGGATACAGAGGGACATGCTCATGCTTGAAAACCAGATTCCTCTTCTCGTGCTCCACAAACTACTCGCAGTTGAAAAAGGACTCATCCATGAACAGGACAAGGTAATTACAATCATATCACATCCACTCCACTGCATGCACCCACAGTTAATTAATTTTTAATAGTTTCTTATTATTAACTTATGTATATGCACGGTATTTACAAAATACATAAGTATTTTGGACCCATTTTCTTAATTAGTTTACGTATACTTAAGAATAAAATGACCGTCATTAGATTTTGTTAGCATTAAATACTGTTTTCTGGGGTGATTTTTCATCTTAAAGATATACATTATTTTAAGTGGGAAGCACGTCAGTAATTTATACATGTGCGAAGGTGAATTGGTGCATTTAGTATGTATGTGCCCAACGTCTCGACAATTAAACAAAATCTAACTATCAATCGTTAGTTCCAATGTCATGTATATGTCTTTGGCTGATATTGAATTTAATCAATGATGTTGTATAATAATTAAGATAAACCCCAAACTAGAAAAAAATGTATTTATTCATTTTTGGTGTACCACGAATCATTGAAGTGTTTCCAGTTTAAATTATATATTTTCTTTACCTTAGTCGTTTTACTTCTACTGTTTACTACCATACATCGCTTGATTATATTTTTAATCTCCTCCTTATGAAATTAACTATAGGACAACTAATGTAGGAAAAAATTAATTCGGAAAAAATTACCTAGTTATCAATCATTAATACTACAGATAATTTTACGTCATTCTCTTTGTCTGATCTACCTGAACTGAGTGAAACCCGTATCAATGTTTAAATAAATTTTCAAGCAAGTAATTGTTCAGTATCTATATAAAAAATCAAAAAGGGGTGCATACGATGCCAAAGCGGACAATTTAAATGCATGGCGTAGATCGAATTTTTAAATGATCATGGATTTATACATGCACATTATAGTGGAAACATATTTCCCATTTAAACACGTACGATAATCATACATATATGGATCCTGTATCTTTTTTTTTGATAAAAAAAATCGTGATAAAAAAATATGGATCCTATATCTTATTATTCAATTAATGGGTGATATTCGCATATAAGACTAACACACGCGGCAAAAACAGTGAGATCTCAACCAGAAGGTAAACAAAATGGTGCTAGACTTCTTCCAGGAAACAATTGAGACGCCACCGTCATTAAAGGTTCGCTTCATGAGAAGGGTGCACCAGAATTTCTTCCGCTGCAGCTCGAAACAAACTAGTGCAGCTCACACAAATCCTCCAACAGCAGCAGCAACAAGTACGGGTGATCATTGTTGGAATTTTCAATTTTATAATAAATATAATATAATTTAATAAATTAATAACAAAAGAAAAATAGCTAAGTTGACAGCAGACGTCTGCAGTAACTAATAGGTCTCTTAATTTTATTTTTTTATATTTGGCCGAAACAATCACGAGGTATCAGGTCTTCATGTGTTGGACGTGGTGAGGAAAAGCATGATCAAAGACACCAAAGGCCGGAGAGAAACAACAGGGGACGTTCAAAGAGGCAGCTACGGTGTCATCCGGAGTGCAACACAGCTTGAAGACGCTGGAATCCAGTTCAGAAAGAGCGACAGCACCAGCCTCAAGGACTTCACCTTCCAAATAGGCTTCCCCCATGCCACCCTCAGCCTCCCACAGCTGCTGGTTGACGATTCCACCGAATCCAAATTCCTCAACCTCATGGCATTTGAGCATCTGCACAAGGGCTTAAAGAAGGAAGTCAGCTCCTACGTCTCCTTCATGCACAAAATTATCAAGTCGGACAAGGATGTGAGCCTGCTGTCCGAGAACAAAATCATCAAGAACTTTGTGGGGACTGACCAAGCAGTTGCAGATCTCTTCAACGGTATTTCTCATGATGTGTACATCGACCCCTCTAGCGATCTTGGTAGAGTTTGTCTCGCAGTCCTATACTACTGCAACGATCCACTCAACAAACACCGGACTAACAAATACCTAGTCGACCTCAAGCGCTCTTACTTCAAAAGCCCCTGGACTTTTATCTCCCTTATGGCTGCCATTCTTCTGCTCTCCCTCACCATTATTCAGTCCGTATATACCATGCTTCAATATCATAAACCCAATTAATTTATTTTTCCATCCAGTATCATTTTATTTTGTTTGCATGGTTATTTCATAGTTGGTTTTTACGTGGTTTTTCTGTATTATGAATAGGCGTTCTACGTCGTGCAAGTCAAGTCGAGTAAAATTGCAATAACTTCTTAAATTTGCTTCAATAATGAAGTTCTTTTTTTTTTTAGACCCCCTCTATCGTTATCTCTTTTAGTCTTTTTTATTTCATTCCTGGGCCAACAGTGGCAGCATAACCACGCTTTCAAACACTGGTACAAAAGCACTGGTTTTAGATCCCAAACGAAGATTGAAGGATTGATCTTATTAAAGATTCACAATTATCAGAATTCAAAAGAGATAGATTGGCAAAAAAGTGCTGTGTAGTAGAGCAATCTTTAAGTGAAAGCATCTGCACACGGGCTCAGAAAAGGAAGTCACCTCCTACGTCTGCTTCATGGACAACATCATCGACTCGGACAAGGATGTGAGCCTGCTGTGCAAGAACGACATCATCAAGAACTTTGTGGGGACTGACCAAGCAGTTGCGGATATCTTCAATATTATTTCTCGGGATGCGTCCAATGCTGGTAATCTTGATAAAGTTCATCATGATGTCATCGCCTACTGCAACGATCCATGCAAAAAGAACTGTGCTAACCTCAAGCACCGCTACTTCAGCACCCCATGGTCAGCCATAGCATTCGTCGCTGCAAGTGTTGCACTCATCATCACCATCATCCAGTTTGTCTACAGATTCCTCAGTCATTACTTACATAATGATTAACTAAATATATGCGTGCCCTCAATTCAATTCATATTGTATGTCGTGTGTATGGTGTGTGCTACTGATCAATAATTGTTGTTTCAATGAATAAGTATTTATTTGGTGCTATATATCTTCATTAAATAATGGTGTCTTGCAACGATTCCTGTCTGAAGAATAAATTTTCTTTGACAAAATTGAAGTGATTCCCATGAACGACTCACAAGCATTTCGAACAACGTTTGAACCGCTTCAACAGCTGCTCATCGATTCGTTTAATTTCTCTGGCAATCTCCAGATTCACTATCATTTCTAAACCACCTTGAGGTGAACAGTATCAATTAAAATATTTCATTTTGCAGCAGTTTTTGATTTAATAAGCCCCAATATTAATTCTAATTGAAATCAGCCTCCAGTCGTGATTATGCCTGCTTGTTATCTTCGTAATATATGTGCTCCTTCATCTGTGTCTTGCCTTGGCCACCTTCCTCTACTGCTGCCCTCATGATAAGTATACTAACGCAGACTAATCTTAACCATTGCTCTATGCTAGATAATCAAATCTTTAACAATCTTATATGACCTGTGTTAGAATATAAAAATCGTGACCACTAAGAATACTGTTACTATTAGTCTTGTCGGAAGATTCTATGGCATCCGCTAAGAGATCTGAACCCTGCCAACCTAACTCCCAATCTCACCAGTGAATAATATGCATTTATACCCTAAAAAACCATACATCAATCCATTGAACGTCTAGTTCAGACTGCTTTGATCTTAAAGTTTGAATAATCGAACATGGCGAATTATGATTATTGCTGCAACCATATGCAATCATCCGCATGAATCCTGTTAAACATCCAAAGTCCAAATGTCAGATAATGAAAGGAAAATTTTAAGATAGACAGATGACATCAAATTATGTCACCAACAATAACGGAAGACGTCAAATGTTACCAACAATTATAAAACATGTCAATTTATAATTATAGCCGCTGCCAATGCAATCAACGGCATGAATCCTATTATGCATCCAAAATCCAAATGTCAGACCATGAAAGGCAAAAATCAAAATGGATTGGTAGCCTTAAATGTCAACAACCACCTGTTTATAATGTCAGAATTTCCCTTTCATCATCGAACCCTAAATGGAAGTCATTGGCAAAAAACGAAGAAGGATGAATAACAAAATTCTCAGCGGACAAGTACTATCGAATCACTGGATTGCAGCAGAGAGAAGCATTTGAGGTCTGCCAATTGCATGAAAGTTGTAAAGCAAATAGAAGGTTACATGATAAAACGGAAGTTTATGGCATAAATCCGGGAACTGAATCATGACACTTCCCATTGGCCAAGAAATTGATAATTCACAGATTTTCACAAATTTTCACATATTTTAATTACAATTCTGCACCTTTCATTATAAATAGAGCAAATTTTTTTAGAGGAAAATAAAGCGAATTAAATATAGATTTTATGTGAAATTTCATAAAAACTATATTTTTCATAAAATCTTTAATTTTGATACAAAATGAGTCATTGCGTTAACTTTTGAAAATATAAAATATGATAAAATAAAATTACACATACTAGGAGGAATTAAATAGGCTCAAAAATAATTTTAAAATATTGACTAGCCTATTAATTTAAGTTCTGCAAATTTATAGAATGTTTTAACAGAAAAATTATATACATATATATATGTGATTACAAATATATTTTAAAACATGGGCACAAAGAGAACCGCCATATATTTTTGAAAATAAAATAAATTAATAGGCTCAAAATTAATCTTATAATACCGGCGAGTTTATTAAAATGATTCGGGAGTGAAAATTACATATATTTTAAAGAGGCTGATATTGCACAAATATTATAAAATTAAATTTGTTAAAATCAATATAGTGACATCTGCTGGACTTATTAATTTCAGCTTAATCAACACTGTAGATTGTTATGAAAGTTGCATGTGCACAAATTAACATGCGCCACCAACATACTTAATTTGGTATTTCTTCTTCTCAACTTCGATTACAACCATGGCTATCAATAGACCCATAACATCCCTTGTTACCCTTTATCAAAAAAAAAAAAAATCCCTTTGTTACTGATAGGAACCAGCAAGAAATTGATAGAAATGGGCAAGAAAGGGAACAAAACAGGATTTTTTATTGAAAAATCATGATAGAAATCCTAGCCGAAAACGCTGGGTCCAGAGAAATAAAATTCCAGCACAGTATCTATCCTAACTCTCTCTCTTTCTACACGTAGCGCCCCGACCAGCGAGCGCACCACACCGCTTCGTGGTACCTTACTCTATGGATCTTTTTAGGTGGTGAAACTCATAAATGAAATCGAAAGTTTCATGTTTATATGAGCGGAAGCTTTTCCTAATTTGTTAGGAAATGAGTTTGAAATTTTTTTCTTTTCTTCTCTTTAGAACCTATATTGATTTTATTTCTTTAACTAAAATCTGACAGCATGCCGTTTATGCTCAGAATGTTTGGGCAATATAAAACCTAATAGTCAATATAATTTCAATATTTTCTACAAAGTCACTCATATTTACTTCAATTCAAATTAATACATTCCTTGTACAATCATATTTTACATGAGAAACTTACTACTACATTTAACAACAACATAAAATATTTAAATATAACGCATACTCACAATTATAATAATTACAATCCCATGAATCCAAATTCATCAATAATATTAAAAATCATACCTTCACTGCTCAACTAGCAGTGAAGGCTCTTCTATCAAATCTACATCATCTGCACTCACCGATTAGTTGAAAACAATGAGTATAAAATACTCAGTAAGCAAGCATTTAGAAATAAATAATTTCCAATATTCGTGGCATTAACTGGAATCATAAAACTCTTAAAATCTCATTATGCATGTGTGATAATGTGATAAATACACACACATGCATCATTCCATGTCTTATTCCTCATTTAGCAGATGATACTTATCAAGTGATCACCTGCCCATACATCAAACTCATCGACCAGGCAACGTCAAGGACGGACTACCTATCCAATTACAATCTTGATAAAGCCTTATGTATGAGTTCCATTTATACGTGCATTTTATGCATTTATGACATGAATTGAGTTTTGCCAACTCAACACGATAACAGGGTTTGTACATGAAAATCAAGTTGTAAAAATATTTCAAATATACATTCTTTTTGTAAAACCTATGCACAAGGTAATGGTCATCCATAAGTACCTTTTCAATGCATGTCAATTTAAAGAAACATTTAAATAAAACAAACTCATTAGTAAATAACCTTTCTTGAAATAAAAAGGCAATAATAGATTTTTCTTACCATAAAATTTTTTTGAACAAAAAGAATCTTGAACAGCTTGCTTACCTTTTTCCTTTAGCTTTCCCTCATTTTTCCTTTATACTTTCCTTCATCTTTCCATTACCCCTTCCTATTATAGCTAACAAAAAATATAGCTAAGCATTTATTTCACCCATCACACATACGTATTCCATGATTAATTATGCATTTAACTACGTACTTTTTCGAGACCTTTGGACATGAAGTTCAAGTATTCATGAACTTAAAACCTCCTTATCCGAAGTTCCTAACTCCTTTTTAACTTAACCACACTTTCAAATTGGATGAACCATAGCCTTACAAGTTAACTACCCTTGAAATACCCTTTACACCCAAACTTGAACTGAATATAAAATTTCTTACTTTCCAAGGTATTTAAACCTTTATACCGTCCCACATTTAACTTACATTTGAATAAGCTCATAAATAAGCATTAGCTTTTGCATTTAATACTTAACTAATAATTGCAATTCAAGTTTTAACTTTATACATAACACATAATGAACATATAAGCTTAGTATAGCTTTTAGCACTATTTATACAACTTAAAAGTTAGTATACTCCATTTTCATTTTGTTTCTATAAAAATTTATATTTTCAAATGGTAAATTCATTTACTGCAACTTAGATTTCATTTACACATAATAGGATTACACACGTTGACACATTCATTGGGTTCCCTATTACTCACATTGCTTCTTTAAAATCTTAGTCATTTAATTCAATTTAACTATATAATAACAACTAAGATCATTTTACATATTAACTAATAACCTTATTTTACAAATAAAATATATCTTATTTCCTTCCATTTTATTTAAAATCTCGGTTTAGTCCCTTCAATATGACTTATACACATCAAAAAATCATCTCACACTTAAGCAAACATCTTATCATCATTTAAGAGATCAATACATGAAATTCAACACAGTGACATCATAAAAATTAAGTTAATCTTAATCTTATAGATCTTTCATACTTAGAATTTATAAATTTTAAACTATACTATATCTTAAATTTCATGTATTATAGGCTATTAAAGCCTCTTCATCCTTTTGTATTCAAAAATAGACTTACGTAACTCATATATGCATAAACTTTGCATTTAATATATAAATTAAGACATATAGAATATTAGACCTTTCACTCAATATATAAATGACATTTTCATATTGTAAGGCCATTTGAACTTAAGATAGCCTTTACAGCCCTTTTTCCACTTCCCCTTAAAACATAACCATTAAATCTTAAATACCCATTGAAAAATAACTTAACTAATTTGATATTTTAAATTACCCAACATAATCCTCAACTTCATAATTTATTCTATTTTGCTCTTATTTAACTCTCTCACTTGCTTAAAATGCATCATTTATTTTACTTTATTTCAATTTTATTTCCTTTCTACATAAAGCATATGGATTAATCTAATAATTTTGTTTTCATGACCAAACAACCTATTAACTAGGTTATTTCACTTAAATCTCAACACTCATAGCTTAACATATAATACCTCATTATCTAATCATTAAACTAATCATCATTATATAAATACAATAATTAAATGACTAAAAATTAATATCCAAGCTTATAATCTCCATTTAATAGTTGGGTTTTCTCCAACTTCCCTTTACTTACATTTATCTAACTTATAATTTATCATTCCGTCATCATTCGTATATCATAATCAAATTCATCATATATGCTCCAGCCTAAATTTAACTTTCATTTAGGCTTGAAACTCCTATATATATATATTTAATAATTACAACTTTGCTTAACCACTCATTTATCACAAATAAATTATATATCATGCTTCTAAAATTAAAATTTATCATTTAGGAGTCATCTTTAAACTCAAATTCATCACTCGTACACTTTCAACTTTAGTCATTTAAATGATGGGTTTTAAGCTTCAAAATTTAGAGATTTTACTCCCTTTGATTTTCACATGATTTATATATAACAAGTTTAATATTTTTAACCCTCCAATCATTTATATATATGTCATACAATTGTCACTTATTCATTCATTTTTTTTTCATATTCGTTTGATACCAAAATTATATAAAATTCACCCTGGACACATTTAGTTAAAAGAAAACTCATACCTCTATACAAATTTCCTAACTACCCAATGCCATTTATCATATATGTCTAGATTTTGGCTTCAAGATTTGCACATTTTGATCAAAATCCATGTTCATATAAAATTAAATTACTAAATTAAATGTTTACAAACAACAACACATACCCGTAACATATACACCCGCCTGCCCTCATTTTTTCCACCAATTTCCAAATCCGAATGAGTTCAAAATTATTTATAAATCACCCCATATATAAATAGTATAAAAGCCCTATGCTTAGGCCACGTTTTTAAGGAGTCCCCACGTTCAAGGTATGATGGAAATTTGAATTTTCTTTCTTATCCAAGATTATACATATAATTTTTGCAAATAATATATCTCAACATCATTTAAACATATTATATAGCAATTTGGGGCAAAAATATTAAAGCTTTTCAACTCTTGAAATTTCGGATCCATGCATAGGATTCAATTTTCACATTTCATATACATTATTTGGCTCCTAAAATGAAGATCTAAATGACTCTACGAAAGCGTCATGATTACTACCCATTTTAGGAAGAAATTTCAAAATCCTTAGTCACCATAGGCACAAATCCGAATTTTTCATCACATTTTCTATAATTCCTCTCTTCATTTTTATAAATCTACCCATATTTAACAAAATCTCCATGATTTTCATAAGCTTGGAAAGAAAATTTCGAAAATTAACAAAAACTCATCTTCCTTATCTTCAGTCGGTGATGGGTTGGACGGCGGCAGAGGCGGCAACATAGGCCGTGGACGATCGATTCCTCCCCTCCCTCCTCCTTCCTTCTCTTCTCCTCCTCCTCTTCTCCCTTCTTCTCCTCTTTCCCTTTCTTTCTTTTCGCCTCCTCCCGTTTTCTCTCTCCCGTTTTAGCGCTGGAAGAGGCTAATGCCCCCTTTTGTTTTGTTTTTCTTTTTTTTTTGGTAGTCGCATGCGTACACAAGTGGCTGCCCCTTTTCTTTCGATTCTCCACACACGTATATATGTGGCTACACCTCTTTAATATTATTATTTTTCTTATTTTTCTTGTATATATCCATGTGTATATTTATATGTCATGAATCCTAATATTTTAAATTTTATAACTTACACCCACCACATGCATTTAAGCCATTAAATCATGGTCATTCATTAATTTAAATAATTTAAATCAATTAAATATTTAAATTAAACCATTTGACTGAAATTCGTTAATTAATCTAAAATTAAATAATACATTTTATTATTATTCCATTCAACATTAACACTCTAACTCATTATTATTTATTTATTAATTCTCTTTTTTCTTATTTTATAATTATAGGTCATTAATAAAATTATAATTTATTAATTTTATGACCCAAAATTTTCATTTATATATGTCACGTACTTATGGGTTGCAATCTAAAAATTGCTGGCATTACACTACACTACCTCTACAACTTCACTAAAATTTCTCTCCCGGAACCAAAAGCTCTCCCCAACTATGTTCTTGGCCTACTTGGAAGCCCATGCTCATTACATTGCCCTCTCTTCATACATTGCCCTCCCTCTCGATACCAATCGCATTATTCCTACACACCGCCCCTGCTCAAATTCGACTGCAGCTGAATCCATCCGAATAGAAATTCAGAGCAGCAAACCACCACAGAAATTCTGTTGCCCCCTTTCAAATCCAAGATGATAACAAGCAGATAGCAGCCATCCATTCCAGCAGTTCGGCTAATCACCGGCATGCCAAAATCAGTAGCAATAGGCGAGCCCACTGCGATAGCGCAGGTGGTGCTCGTCACTGGCAACAGGCCTGGAGATCCCGGTTCAGATTCGGGTAGGGAAGAGTGGTCTACCTTTGTCAGGAGCACTCTGGTGCAGAAGATGCTGTGAAGTACTCGAGCATAAATTGAGAAATATGTTTAAGAATCGAGATGTTGGAGTTGTAACATAAAGATACAAAAAAAAAAAAAAAAAAAAAAATAGTAGCAGTAGGCGCCAACAAAATGCTGCCATTAACGATGCCCTGGCTGTTATCAACCCTGTGCTAATTCCAAGCTCTCTCTCCTTTCCCCTAATTAATCTCAGCACTTCACCGGCAGCTCTGCTAATTTTATCCAACCATCCAAAATTGCAGTAGCTGTAACACCACGCTCCACCGACACCTCTTACGACCGGCGGCTGTTGTTTACAACCTGCAAAGCTCGGTTAAGCTAAGAGAACATGGAACCATTGATAGTAACTTGTGAGTATGGAGTTCAATCAATCAATAATAACAATAATAATATCACAATGATAATAGCTATTTTACATCATAATAAAAGCTGAATTAAACTCTAACAATCAATAAAAATATTTACATTAAAAATCTCAAATTTGGCTTCTCCCTGACTACTTTGCTTATATATAGGACTTTACTTCTATGTAACCCGACTATAATATAGTAGTTGAGCTATGTAACTCTTTTAACTTTTAAATTTTAATCATCGATGAAAAATTCAATTCATTCATTATATTTAATATCATTTGTTTATCTAGGAGACTAAGTTTCATCCCAATTAAGTATTTTATAGGTCATATTTGTTGAAAATTATATATTTATGTGTAAATTATGAAAAACACCTAGATCCATTTGCACATATATTAGAATATGATAATATTTTATAGAATCATTTATCCATGTAGAAATAATATTTTAGAAGGTTTAGATGTTGAAAATATAATTTTAAAATTGATATTTAGCGTTAAACTATTTAATTATGTTAGATTGTCAATGAGACCTATGCACAGTAATATTAGATAAATAAAAGAGTTTTTAAAATACTAAAAATGATATTAAATATATTCACCTATTTGTGCTTGTCAATTTCCTTGCCTCAAATAATTATTGCAAATTTATGTCCAAATACATATGCATACATGCTTAATTGAAAAATTAAATTTGCTTTCAATTGAAGGTACCAATATCTAGCATTAAAGGTACAAGGACAGATTCGGATTTTTTATATATATTTTTTAGATTTTTAAAAATCAGTGGCATTTTTAGTAATTTAAATTTACTAAAAATGCCACTGATTTTTTAAAAATTCAATAAAATTTAAAAGTCTCCAAAAATGGTAAAAATTAATACATATGTTAAATATACCTAGATGAACATTTGTCTGAAAAAAATTCAAAAAAAAATGAAGTTTTGCAGCTGAGTGATTTGAAATTTCAATGTACGATGCTGCATTTGAAACAGTTTCGGTTGGGAATACCCTAGTACCGAACAAACCCGCCCACCTTTGAAATCTTCAGCCGCGAAGTGACGAGGATGATGCACAAGCATAGCTCGCTACCAGCCACTCTTTATAGAAATATTAAGCTTTTTCTTTTTTTTTTAGTAAACACGTTAGATTACGTTTTCACATGCCTTGTTTTATTCGTATAGAGATATAAAAACTATTCTTTTAGTAAACATGTTACATTCTGTTTTGACATGCCTCGTTTTATTGGTATAGACATATAAAAACTATTCTTTTAGTAAACACGTTAGATTATGTTTTGACATGCCTTGTTTTATTCGTACTACCATTCGTACTATCATACATATGCTAAAAATAAAAATTATGATTCAAAAATCTTATATTAATTTTCCACCGCAACAAACAAAATACAGCATCAGCCAGACAGAAGCCATGTAATTATTAAATAATGGATAAATATTCAGAGAAAATATGTGTACTAAGCATCAACGTACAGGTGTTTTGAGTTTTGTTTTTCAATTTTTTTTTCATTTTTATATGAGCTCATATGTAATTTTTATAGTTTAAACATAGCAAACATTATTATATATATTATAATTTTAAAAACCAATAATTTTTACTCTCATAAATGAGGGTGAAAATTGTTGATTTTTTAAATTATTAAAAATGATAAATTTTATGTATATAAACTAACATGTAGGGCCACATAAAATAAAAAAGAAAAACAAAAAATGTAAAAAATACTTAATTAAATACCCTTATGTGTTGAAATTTGATACATATATATGTATTGCATTGCTGCCTTTCTTTAAATAGTATATTCTTGTCTATCAAAAATTATGCAAGTGAAATTTATCCTTATGCATTATGAATTAAGAGTGTGTTTGAGAAGTAATAAAATTTTTTGATAAATAATTTTTTTGTATAAAAGTTGTTAAATTGGTAGAAAGAGATATAATATAAATATAACAGAGGTAATGATGAGATGTAAAGTGAATAAGATTAAAATAGACAGATTAGTTGTATGGGTAGTTTTGTAGAAATTATTAGAAAATATGGTAGTTGTACGTGATGATGTAAAGAAAATAATCTTAAAATAAAGCAGCTATGGAGAGTGAAAAGTTTCGCTTTCGCATTTTTTTTATTAACAAGTACATCCTAATTTGAAAAACAACTCTAATTTTTAAACTCGGTCCAAAGCCCTCTAACCCGGACTAGAATTAACGATATCGGGTTTGGTATTAGTTTCAACTCGGACTTAAAATATAGGGTTTGGTATTAGTTTCAACCCGGATTTTTAAAATCATGTTTGACCTAGTCTGAAATTGATTAATACTAGGTCCAAGTCTTCACGCTTTTTCTTCTTTTTTAATTGTCGAGGCACACGTTTCAATGAACTACTTGCATAGGCTGAATGCTGAAATACGTACGGTCCTAATAATATGATCACCATTTTCATCAAAAAAAAAAAATAATATGATCACCATTAGTAAATACGCCACAAAATCATTATCTTAAAATTCACATTATCTTAAAATTCACATTTTCAAATCTGTCGTAGAAACGTTCTTCCTATAATTATTTTAAATTTTGTTATAAAAATAATTCTCATATAATTATTTTAAAATTTGTTATAAAAATAATTCTCATATAATTATTTTTAAATTTATTGCAAAAAAAATCTCCATATAATTATTTTAAATCTATACTTTTATGAATTAACTTGAAAAAATAACTCTATGTAAAAGCCCGTTCCGGCCTCATCCTAGGGGACGTTTGGTACGAGGTCATGGGAAACATGGGTGAGAAATGGTGTAAGCACGGATTTCAAAATACATTATTAATCAATCAATCATTATATTTTTCCACTTTTACCCATATATTCTAATCATTTTCCTTATCAACTACCTTCCAACAAACTTATTTATTCCAAATTTACCCCTATCATTTCATATCAATCATATAATTTTTAAAATATTCTATTTTCTACTCCCATCAAATACTGCATTTTCCATAACTTTCATTTTCCCAGACGTCCCCTTAGCCCATCTCGAATCCTCTTTGACCCAAATTGAATTTGACGTTTATTGAGTTTGATACCGAGTTTAACCCGGACCCAAATACACAGTGCCAAAATAGGTAGTAGATCCGGAGCGCAATCTGATGCTCTTGAGAGCATGGAGCCTCCATGCTCTCGGGAGCCCATCGCCGTTCGTTCGGGCAGGCGCTGCTTCAGCCGTTGGATCCGGGCGGGAGAGTCGAGGTCTGGGCAGCGAAGTCGACGCTTGGAGTTTTGCGCGCAGGCCCTCCGTCAGAGTCGTACGGAGCCTCGTCTGCAGCTCGTTTCGGCGTTTTGCAAAATCCTCCCTGACACAAATAGCAGCCGTCCATTCCAGCAGTTCGGTAAATCACCGGCATGCCAACTGCGATAACGCAGATGGTGCTCGTCACTGGCAACAGGCCTGGAGCTCCCGGTTTAGATTCGAGTAGGGAAGCGTGGTCTCCCTTTGTCAGGAACACTCTCGTGCAGAAGATGATGTGAAGTACTCGAGCATAAATTGAGAAATATGTTTAAGAAATGAGATGTTGGAGTTGCAATCTAAAGATACAAAAAAAATTAGTAGCAACAGGCGCCAACAAAACGTTGCCATTAACAATGCCCTGGCTGTTATCAACCCTATGCCAATTCCAAGTTGTCTCCTTTGCCGTAATTAATCTCAGCACTTCACCGGCAGCTCTGCTAATTTTATCCAACCATCCAAAATTGCAGTAGCTGTAACACCCCGCTCGAACGACACCTCTTACGACCGGCGGCTGTTATTTAGAACCTGCAAAGCTGGGTTACGCTACGAGATCAATAATAACAATAACAATATCACAGTATAATCAATGATAATAGCTATTTTATATCATAATAGAAGCTGAATTAAATTCTAGTAATCACTAAAAATATTTACATCAAAAATCTCAAATTTGGCTTCTCTCTCTAACTACTTTGCTTATATACAGGGCTTTGCTTCTATGTAACCTTCCCTTGCCAACAAGACTGACGGAGGAGAGAAGCAGCAGACCACCAAATTCATTCAGGAGATGAATATCCTTACACAACACATCATTAATACAATCAGGTGGTATGTCAAACCAGATGGACTAGACATCAGCATTGTGGCATACTCTATCTGCCAGAGCATGAGCCACTTCATTTCCACTACGTAAAACATGGGTAAAGACGCAAGATTCGAAAATCCTCAGATACCCGTTTAATTCTAGCTACCCACTCTCCCAGGGATGATATGATTTTACCATTGTTGTTCAGGAGGTTAACAGTAATGAGGCATCAGATTCGACGGCCACCCTTCTTTGATTCAGACTCCGAACCCATTGCAATCCTAGCAGGAGGCCCTGCGCCTCCATGAGTGCAGGATCCCAGACACCCATATTTTCACACCACAGAACTTACCAGTGTCATCCCTAATGACAACATCATATCCCATGCTCCTGCCCTGCAGCATTAGACCCACGTCCGCGTTCAGCTCCAGCTCACCTCTTCTTCGGGGATAGGGGTGGGAATTGGGGCGGGTCGACCCGTGACCCGGTATTGACCCGACCCGTTTTTGGCCGGGTAAAACCAATACATTTTTGACCCGGTATAGGGATGGGTCAGAAATTTTGACCCGAATTCAAAAATAGGGTTGGGGTGGGTCGACCATATCCTGACCCGAAGAGTCCGACCAGCCCCGCATATATAAATTTATTAAAAATTATAAGACTATATTGAAATGTTATTATTATTTTCTTTCAAATTTCTCACTTTTTTATAATTAACTCTATCAATAATAGAAGAATCAATTTATTCAAAAAGCAATATAAGAATTAATAAAAAATTTGTACGCATATAACCCTTATGTGTAATTGTATATTAACCTATTTTAATAAATGTATACTATATTTTCAAATGTTTTGTTTTCTTAATTATGTGTTTTTTAATAATTAATGAAATATTGAAACATATAATATTTAAATTTAGTATAGATATATACTTATGTTTGATAGATATATAAAATTTGAAAATTATCTTATTTGACTCGTATTTTTGACCCGACCTGCTATCCCGAACCCGGTCCGACACCGACCCGAATTTTGTCCCTAGATTTGGTAGAAAAAAGTAAGGGTCAAACCAATCTTGTCCCGACCCGGTATAAAATAAGGGTCAAACAAGATTTTTGAAAAGTAGGGTCAGGGTTGGGCAAACCCTGACCCGCCCCGACCCGCCCCGATTCCCACCCCTATTCGGGGATACCATCTTATGAAATCAGCAACACGGGCCTCGTCAGATATGTGTTTTGGCAAAGGGCCCGCCTTAAGAATTGGGGAAGGAGACCAGTTGTCTCTGAAGAAAAGAATTTTCTCTCCATTACCGATTTGCCACTTGCTACCCTGTTTTACAAGGTCTCTGGCAACCATCACACTTCTCCACCTCCGAAACTATTTAATCTAAAGTTTTTTTAATTTACAACTATCTATTTTTTTAAGTATTTCTTAATTTCTTTCTATATAACTATCCTATTTTTCAATCGTTTTTACGCAACTACCCATGTATCTAACTTATCTGTTTTAATTTTATTTTTTTTACTCCTTATCATTACCCATATTATATCATATTGTTATCTTTTACTTCAAAAATTTTTACAACAATATTTTTTTATCAAAAGTTCTATACTTTCCCAGTTGGGAAGTAATAAAGCTTTTAAATGAAAAGTATTTAGTATAAAAGTTGTTAAATTGATAGAAAATTATATGATATGATGGGTGTAAATAGAATAAAATTAAAATAGATAGGTTAATTGTATGAATAGTTTTGTAAAAATAATTAAAAAATAGAATTGTTGTACAGGAAGATTTAAAGAAATAATTTTAAAATATAATAATTATGGAAAATGAAAAGTTTCAGATTGAAAAGTTTAGTTTGAAAATTTTTGTGAAAAACAAACATACCCTTAATCTAATGCTATTTTAGTTCATCGCTGGCTTAATTTATTTTTTGTTGGATTCCACTTTAGTGATGTGTAACATTTTAGGGCATGTTTGGCAATGGATCAAAATTTTCCAATAAAAAATTTTTAATCGAAAACTTTTTGTACTCCATAAATGTATTATTTTTTATTTTTTTTTACATATCTTCCAGTACAATTACTCTAATGTTCAATCATTCCTGCACAAGTACTCATACAACTAACATATTTATTTTAACCTTATTTTCTTTATTCCTCTTGATTACCACTATCTTATTACATTATTTTATTCCATTTTAAAAAATTTTATACCAAAATTTTTTTAGTTAATTGTTTCATCACTTCCCAAATACATCCTTATTCTTTATTAGATTATGCTTCCGCGTAACGAGGTCAAGTAGAAATTTTGTTCTATAATTCCATGTGATACGGCTGACTCCTTACACGTAGAATTTCATACTTAGGCACGCGCCCTAAAAATTTGATGCTTTGGTCCACATATTCTTATCAAAAATACAAGATAAAAAAATAAAGGGACATGCAAATGTGTGCATGGATTTGCATGTAATCGAGTCTCATAAAGTATTGATAAATAACATCAACAACTCTAAAAAAGGTTGGCCCTCTACCTATAGAGATTCATTATGGTGGAAGGAATGTACACTCAGGGAAGATTGTACCTAATACACCTATTCCCGATGGAGAATAAAATGATAGCAAATTCTGGGCCAGGGAATCTGATTGTTGTTTAAGCGTGAGGTTGGCCTACGAGCTTGCTTTGCAGACTCTCACCCACCAAGAGACTGTTGAGGCCCAAGACCATATTACAAAAATTGTGGAAGCAAAAAATACCAAAGAAGATCATCATCCTTGGTTGGAGAGTTATCACTAATTCCTTGTGAAACCTCAAAATTTTAGATGATTTTATAAATACATTAATATAATATATCACTCGCCGCGAGCGCTACGATGGGCTCGGAATGGTTTCCCGGGCCTTCAAAATCTGGATCGTGTTGGACAGCAACGTGGGCTTAGTTTTCCTGCATCCACATGGGGTAAAACGCGTTAGGATTCACGGTTTTAGATAAATCTGGCATATGGGCATTTTTCTCGTGATTTCGGCAACATAACGGCTAAGACGGGGCTTTCCGTACACGGGTCAAGTCACAAATCCGGCAGCGTAACGGCAGCGTATTATGCTGGAATCAGTGGACTCGCGTGCACTCGCCTTGTTGGGGCGTTAACTCAAACACGCACGCAAAAATAAAGAAAAAACGAAATCGCCATTGATCTTTAAAGGGAGATCAGCCCCTGTTTAAAGAAATAAGGTACTAGTTGTACATAGCTCGGGTTCCGGCCTTCGGGTTGAAGCAAATATGGAGAAATCTGCCAACCCGAGGCGGTTTACATGGGCTTGAAAAGGGGGAAAATAAAAAGATTTGAGAGAATGGGAGAGATGGAAAGCGGGAGCGTGGAGGAGAGGCTTGGAGCTCATAGAGCGGGAAAAGCGGGACGCCGAGGCGTTGCTGCAAACTCCCGTCCTCCCCTCTGGGATGCCTCTCTTCAAGTGTCTTGAATGAGGGGGGTGCTCCTCCTTTTATAGATGTAGGAGTGGGCTTTTGGGCCACTTGAGGTCATGGACTTGGTCCATGGGCTTGAGCTTGAGTTAAGATCATGGGCCTTGGGCCTCTTGAGTGGTTGGACTTGGTCCATGAGCTTGAGCTTGGCGGACTCCTTCCATAATGGGCTAGAACTTAGTAGGCTAAAGATTGGCTAAGCCCGTTGTTTTGGGTGGGCCGTTATAGAGGCCCAAAGTTGTAGAGAAGCCTGCTTCTGAAGCTTGGTGGGCTGCATTGTGGAGCCCGTTGAGGTGGCCTGTAGGAGATTCGCTCTCATGGGCCGGATTTGGTTTGTTGAAAAGCCTGCTTCGAGGCTTAGTGGAGCTTCGCTCCTGTGGGCTGACTTCGGAAGAACCTGCTTAGCTTGCTTGAACCTTCTTTTACCTTGAATTTGTTTGTGTTTGGGACCTTTTCCATTTTATCCATTTTTGGGCCCAAAGGTGGGGTGTCAACATATAAATAGAAGTAATGTATGATAATATGTAAAGGTGAAAGCTTTTATATTTATAAATTAGAGATAGGTAATGGTCGATGTGCAAGAATTAGAGATTTTGTGTAATTTATATAAAAAGTGCAATTTTTGACTGAATGATGTGGCAATTTCATGATGATGGAAGAGTGATATTGACTATATTATTTATTTTGTGGGTCTGAAGAATTAGCGACCTTATGAGCTTGAAATACCCAAGTTAGAACTTGAATGGTATAAAGAAGAGTTGTATATTTTATTAATCTAATTTTAGTAGGAAATTATGGTTGCCTGAAGGGTAAAAGCTTAAGTTGCATTTGAAAAGGGCAACGGTTCAAGTGGTGGTGACTTATAGTACAATGAATAATTTTATTTTATTAAATTTTGGTACGTGGGACTCACAAGTGGATAGAGTTCAATTGAATTAGAAATTTAAAGTCTCACTAATTTAGTACGTGCATTAAAGGAGGAGGAATTTGAGGTGTCACCAGTTATGCGGTTGGCTCGGCGTTTTATTGATGTTAAAAACGAGATAAGTATGCATTTAGTGTAAACATAAATTTTCATTTAGTATGGATTCTATTTATCAATTATTATTATTATAAAAAAATTAGCATTGTTAAATGTATATCATCTATAAATATATTATATTTGATACAATTGGATGTCTAGGTTTTACAGCTGTTATTGCTATTATAAAATATAACATGTATTTGGAGGATTTAAGATAGTTGAATGGATTGAGGGTGCTTGTTTTCATTGGTTCTTGCTATAAAATAATATATTGTATTCAACTAAGATAATGTCCGGGGATATACGTATGATAATATTTTAATTATTTAGCATCTAAACTATAGAGCATGGACCTCCAGATAGCTTGTCGCTTTTAGTACGGAATTAAATTATTTGTATATGAACGATCAAAGGATTTATTTTTGGGTGTTATAATATTAAATATCAGTTGTACACGAAATCATTTGTGTTGGAGTGGAGTACAACTTTCGGGCAAAAGGTGAAGTTTTATAAATGTGGACCGGAGGGACGTTATATGATATGTTATTCATAATATTTGTTCAACGACTTACACCTTTTAATTTTATTTTGAGGTAGATTATAGTTAATAAGTTTAATGTTCAATACAAGAGGATTAAACTGGAATATAATTTACATCCATGTAAGTGGAATGAAAATTGAGTTTTTTTTATTAATATGGAATTTTGCTAGTTATTTAAGGTAAAATGAATTTAATTACATTCTTTTGGAAGAATTTGTGAAAGAGAGCTGCGTAATAGATTATTTGTATAATTGAGGATTTTGACATGAAATCATGTATATTAAATGTAGAAATCGTGCTAATGAATTTCTGTATATGCTTTCATGACAATTGATAACAGATGTAAGCATAAATGTGGTAATTTAAGAAAGAAATTCTTGTTTATAGATATGAGGTAAGGAGGGGTTTTGAATTGAGTTTTTGAGAATGTCTGCTTTCCTGAGTATGTGACGGGCCATGCCGATGGATTTGATATGAATTTGATGGATTTCGGTTTCAATAGATTTATGCAATTTATTTAATATTGAGCAGGTTTGAATGATTTGCACAACAATTTCAGTTTATGCCTTTGATTTGTATTTGAGAAAGTATGATTTAGTATAATGTTTGAATGCATAGCCTGATATGAGAAAGATGACTTAAAGTTAATGTGATAGTTAATGTGATAGTTAATGGCTTGCATGGATGCGACGGGAGTTATTCCTGTCCATGGGCCACTGAGTTAAAGAGAAAGTAAAGTTAACTGATTAAGTGCATGAGTATGAGCAGTTGCATTATTACATAAGCATAAGCATTGCCATATTAAATGTTATGAAAATTTTTATGTTTTAAATGGTTTATTTTTTGAGCTAATTTTCAATATTGAGAAATTTTCATTTGCTTTCTTACTTACTAAGTTTGCCTAGACTCATTTTAATTTGTTTTTATTTTTTTTAGTTAACAGGAAAAGCAAAGGATGCAGAATATCATTGGTCTTAACCAGTTAGTGGAAGTGGGATTAAATTGGGCAAATTAAATTGAAAATATTTATGTAGTGAAATTAGAAAATAATTTTGATGTATATTGAGGCATTTGATGTAAATTTTCATAATTATCAACGAGATGTAAATATTAATTTAGCATTTTTCCTCAGCTTTACCAGTCTGAGCAGTTTTTAACTAGCAATCGCTGGTCGTGGGAGGTACTAGCCAGCAGGTGGTCACCTGTTGGAAGAAGGGGGGATCATTGTTGACTCTGTTTATTAACATTGTAGGAATGCTAATGAAGATGGTGGTCACCTGTTGGAAGATGCGATATTGCTAGTCAGGTGTTGGATGCTAGGCTGGTACATATCCTAAATGGTATCCAATATGGAGAAATTCGAGATGCTTTTCATCTCTTATGCAGATGGAAGAGTGTTTGCCCCCTGATCTTTTTCTTGTGTTCTTGTTGTTTGATGGAAGAAGCTCAGATTAGAAAAGGTTCTAGACTGGGTCGTGAGGTATATTCATATGATTCAATCCGCCACGTTGGTAGATTTGTGTACTTATATGAACACAAACAATCCTGTGAGATTGTTTCCACAGAAATAGTTGTCCTTAAAATAAATTTAGATGCAGGCCTTATTTTGAGCAACTAGTGTATTAGTGTGGGGGCCGTTGTAAGGAAGGGACAAGTATTGGCAATGAAAGTATGGAGAGTGGAAGGACTAACTGATCCCCTTTTTGTGGATGCCCTTGCAGTTTTGGAAGGTATATAATGGGCTAAGGATTTAGCTTTTTAAAAACTCTAGCTAGATACAGACTTATTTGTCGTGATAAATTTTCTAAATCTTGAAGGAAGTGTTAGATCTCAAGAGGGTATTTTGAGAGAGAGAGAGAGAGAGAGAGAGAGAGAGAGAGAGAGAGAGAACGTTGAAGCCTTTTTTACACTTTGTACTTTTTCTCACGTGTACAAATCTAGAAACAGTGTAGCTCACAGGTTAGATGAGTTTGCATAAGCAATGTTTACTGTTGGAAACAATAGTTAAAACAAAACAAAATTGACCAAAGCATAAGTTTTGATGATTAACAAAGTCAAATTTGAGTATAAATGATTACTAATGATTATGTTGAATGTCTTAAGGAATGAAATCAGCCAAGTCGATTCCCAAGTCGACTTGGACTTCGACTTAGGGTGAAGTCGATCCCAAAGTCGACTCCACCTTCGACCTCAAACGAAAACTCATGGCCAGAGTTGAAATTGGAAGGAGAGCAGCTGAAGTCGCAGGCCAAGTCGACTCAACTTGCGACTTGGAAGCCAAGTCGCAGACGAAGTCGACTCCAGCATTGACTTGGAGATGCACAGTTCCTTCCAGGGTTGATTTTGGGACAGAACAATCCGAAGTCGACTCCGGTTTACGACTTGGGCGAAGTCGCAGACGAAGTCGACCCCAAGATCGACTTAAGGTTTTCAAAGTTCAAGACACAAGTTCAAGCTCATTTTCAAGATGAAGACTAATACAAAACTAAGCAAGCAAGGTGCATACAAATTTTCAAGCTCTTCAAGATTCTCAAGATGTGAAGACAATCCAGAATGAAAATAATTAAAGGAAAGAAACTAAGCAAGCTAGAGGAAAATCAAATCAGGATCAAACTGATTCGGCACAAGGACTGGTCAAGTCGCACCCCAAGTCGACTCCAAGATCGACTTGAGGTCAAGTCTGAAACCAAGTCGACCCAGAACTCAGACTTGGAAACTGCAGAACTGCCGAAGTCGCACAGGAAGTCGACTCCAGCATGCGACTTGGGCGAAGTCGCACACGAAGTCGACTCCACCTGCCACTTGGGAAAGTAACGTTCGAATTTTCGAACGTTGGAACATTTATTGCGCGCCAACCACTTGTATAACGTTCAAATTCTTCCCTCCTCTATAAATAGACACTCAAGCAAACGTGGTTACACACAAGACAGAGTCTAAAGAGAGGAAAGAAGTGCAAGCAAGAGTTATTATTTGCTTTTCTCTAAACTTGAGTGATCTATACACTTTCAAAGGAAGAACGAGCTTCAAAGTTGCAAGTAGCTTCAACGAAACACAACCGGTTGCTTCTACAGATTCTTCCTTAAGCTGAAACTTGCCTACACAACTCAGTAAAGTGTAGATCTTCCTTATTCTTACATTATTGTTTGTTTTTGGTGCTTGGTTTGAGTTTGGTGTATCAAACCAAGACGTTGCAAGTAGAGTTGTGATTGGAGTGTAACTCATCATCTACTTGTGTCAATTGTATAAGCCTCCTAGAGCTAGAATCTAGAAGAGAGCATAGGCTCTGATTGTATATGCCCCCTAGAGCTAGAATCTAGAAGAGAGCGGAGACTCTAAGTGTATTCGCGGAATACATAATGGAACCCAAGTCACAACGATGTGTGAGTTTGGAAGAGTGGAGTAGGGAAAGGTTGCCCAAACCACTATAAATCTTGCCTACTGTTTTTCTTTATTACTCTTATTATCTCATTGCTCTCTATTTGTTTCAATCAAGGGGATTAAACTTTAAAGGGTTAAGTTTTTTATTTACCAAAGAATTTTATAAAAACCCAATTCACCCCTCCCCTCTTGGGTTTTGCCATTAACTCGGGACCAACATTTACAGCTGAAAAGGAGTGGTAAGATTGTACTCCTCTCTGTGTAGTAGATGACATTATAAAGGATTCTTCTTGGAATGTTATTTCTTCTGATGATCTCACCACATCCCAGGTGATCCAGCCTATGTTGGAAGACTAGGAACGAGTGAGTCCCTAGTTTTTCGCCTTGTCAAGAAAAAAGTATTGACAAATACATGTATGAGTGGATCTAAACATTTTGTATAATTTATTATGAATATATTTTTAAAGAAAATATTGTCCATATATATCTTTAATTTGGATGAAACTTGGCGTCCTAGTTAAACAAATGATTTTATTTTTTTTTATGAGAGTTGGAAAATGATTTTAAATACAACTTATGGAGTTTTTTTTATCATCGATCATTAAGGTATGAAAATGGACGAGTTACATGAAACTGCTTCAAGTAGGACTCTTCAATCAAATGGTAGAGAATACCTTCTAAATAACTAGATAGTGTTAGTCAGATAAATCAACTTGGACATCATAAAAAGAATTATAGTAGTTCTAAGATAAAATGACATAATAAAGTAAGTGTAATAATCATAAATATAAAAAATGCTGGGGTGCAGCCGCTTATATATATTGCCCACTCTATCAAATAATTGAAATCTCACTAGTCATATAATTTAAAGGGCTTTTTTAAATATACACATTATGTTTGACATTAATTTAAAAAATACTTATATTTTGAAAATCTCAAATATGCCTATTATGTTTGCATCTAATTCCACAAATGTTTATATCATTACAAATGTTAATAAACATCATTAGCCTATATATGAAATTAACAATATGCTGATCAAATTTTGGGTTGAATTGAATGATTTGAATGTCATAATTATCCCTACCATAATTACATAAAAGCTCCAAATTTATAGAACCCTAATTTTATTTCCTTTTTATTCCCTTTTATTTTTTATTATTTTATACTAGGGGTATTTTAGGTATTTACAAAATACAAACAGCATTTAAATGGATTACTATTATCTAATGAATTTTAACAGAATGAGACAATTTTTAGGATTAAATGTAAATGTAATAGATATTACAACTAACCTATGAGACATTCTAAATCATATTTTTATTGTGGTACCAAAATTTATCTCAATGAAAATCTTGTATGAGCGACGTTTGCTTTAATATACATTCACGTGTGAATTATAAGAAAACTTACATCTACCATTGATGTGTTATATATAATAATATTTTATATAATCATTAATGTTTTAGTTAGTTTAAAGATTAAAAATATAACTTTAAATTAATATCTACATTAAATCACATTAATTATGCGTTATTTTCAGATGGAGCATGAAAACATACTTGCGATGAAATAAATGTTTCTAAATGCAATAGTGGGGCTAGATTTAATTTTTCATCAACGTGGAGCCATAACTCCGTATATTTCCCATGAGTATTTTAGTATTTTATAACGTTTCTGTTGGCAACTTATATTCTTAAGATTTTTATATAAATAATAAGATTTTTGTAACATATTTTAACTTTTATTTAGTGTTGCTAGATTTAACATGTGTCTTACATTGAAATATTTTGTAAGGTGAGAATGCGAGATGAATTCCAGGCCTGACCACAATTGTTAGCTGCTATAAGTAGAGATGGGGCCATCACACATGCAATAGGAAAAACAGTTGGAATTATCAGCAAAAAAAAGCAGAAGGAAAGGCAGTAGATAATGGTACATGAGGTTAATCAGAAAAAGAAATTAAGTATATATAGGGTGCTTCTCAAAAGACGGTAATTACGCACATAAAAACAATTATAATCATTTATGTACTGTAAAGAGTACATAAATGCTTTTAACGTGGCACGCAAACGCGTTTTAAAACTTTGTCAAAGTGGTTTGGTCACATCTGCTTTTCACGTTCTCCATGCTCTCCGTAAGTTCTTTAAATTGTATCTTGTCGCCGTCCACACCTATCCTTGATTTTTCAGCATATGAAAACCTATTCCATGCAAATATGGCCTTCTGCTCATCACCTAACAATAATTGTGCGGCAGCCTGCAGTTTGTAGGCAAGTGAACAGGAATCTTGATCTGATATATGCATTAATTAATTGTAAACATATCACTTTATGCTGATTGTTGCTAGTTATTGACTTATTACGCTATTGGAAAGATACCTGGCCTGAAAAAAAAAAAAAAAATGCGTTCCGAAAAGGTATGGATTGATTTTATAAAAGATCTATTTCGTTTCTTTATTGGTTTTTTATACACACTACTGCATGTGGTACTTTATTGACAAATACACCCCACTCAAAGGGGCATAAATCAACCTACACAGCCAAGACTGGTGGTGATCTATTTTTTTTTTAATTGATATTATATATTATACATAGCGAAAAGGATAAATGCTTCATACCCCACTCGAACACGGATGTGCTGTAAGACAAACACTATCCATCATCACGACGCAACGCGCGTCATGGCTGGTGATCCATTTTTTTAAAAGGTTGCTTAAACGACGATTTTTTTTTTTTTTTACTTTTTTATCCCAAATAAAAGGATGTGAAAGACAATCCCTTACCATTCGAAGCCAAGAGTGAGGCTGGCCAGCGGACTTACCACCATATGATGGTAACGCCTAGGATTGAAATTTTAATAATGTACTTACCTATGTTGACTGCTGAGATGAGGTGTGGAGCCTTTGATCAGGAATGCGATTCATCCAACTCCTCTATTTAGCGGTTGCCCGTGGATGATACGTCAAAGAAGTCTTTTATTTAGGTATATAATATATACAAAAGGATTCGTTTTATAAGAAGTGAAATTATATATGACAAATAGGACAACAATATGGAAAGATGCAAAAAATTGTTTATAAATTGGAGATATGATAGTTAGGTAGTTAAGATTATTTTAATTAGTTGTACGATACTGCGTCTTATTTTATGTTACAATCAAGCTCAAATCCTACACGAAAAACAATAACAAAGTTCCATTTATCTATATAGGAGACCACACACTCTCTATTATTAAAAGGAAGACCAAATGTCTCTGCTTGCTAGGTAATAAGATAGTTAAAATGTTGAATCATATAAAATGTGTAAAAAGAATGTTAATTTTTACATCTTATCAAACTTACCTTAAGAGTATTTTTGCAATGAAATAGTTCATTTTTAATGAAAAATTTAAATGATGCTTGAGATTATAACTAATAATAATTACAGTTAAATTGTACTTTTTTATGGAAATAAAATGTTCTGTTGTATTAAAAAAAATAAATTGATTATTCAAATAGGTGCAATGTATTATAAATTTATTTTGTTAAAAATGAGAGATAAAGGGTAATCAATCTCGAAATTAGTCCACCTCATAAAGGTGTGGTCGACCATCGCTCTCGCTACAGTTTTTCTTGACAATGTTCTTGAAATCAAGGCTTTGTAGAAACCGTAAAGCATCGTCACCTTTTCCCTGCCACAAAACAGCATTTTATTTGTAAGTTTCATTACGACAAAATTAATTTGAAAACACAATTATTTGTAGGATAATTGAATGTTATAATTTGTTTATTTGATCACACCAGAATCGTGAATTTAGAATTCACAAGCAGGCACAAGAGATATACCCCAAGAAATAGATAAGTAAAATACTGAATATATCTAGATAACGAAAATAAGTAAGAATTCATAGTTATATATAATGGGCTTTTCTCCTGGAAGCGTTTTCGTATAACCTTTTCCACTTTTAATACTTTGACCATAATATAAAATCCAATCCATTTATTGTATTTAGCGTCATTTGTTTGATTAGGAAGCTATATTTCATCAAAATCAAATACGTGCATGGCCGCATTCGGTTGTATATTCATATATAAATTAAAGAAAATGCTTAGATTCATTTGCAAGTATACTAGAATATAATAATATTTTATAAGATCATTTATATGCATAATAACGCTATTCTATATGGCTTAGATATTTCGAACGCCCATTCTATTTAGCATTAATTTATTTTATTACATTGGTTTTATACATTTATAAATGAAGCCCATTCATAGTGATCTAATGCAAATGAAAGGATTTCTGATAATATAAATAATGCTAAATAATAATAAACAAATTGGATTCTCAACTGATTGTCAATATATTATCAATAAAGAAGAATTACTTACAATAGAGATTTCATATAAGCATAACTTCTGCAAGAAAATGCATTATATGTGGCCTCCTTTTCCCAGGGCCAAATTTATAGTACTTACCATGAAAATTTTATTATTATTTGTGGTCAAGTTTTAGTAGCTCTCTAAATGTTATTTTTGGTTGCATTTGACCCAAAAAATGACTACATTCAAATAAATGTCAACATTTAAAAGCAAACAATTATTTATAGATAAATTGTAAATTGTAGTCAAAATATATGCAATACAACCAAATATATATTATATCTAGTAAAAAAAATTAGCTATATTGAGTAAAATTTGTTGCAATGATACACCAGTGCCCCTAAACTATTTAACATAAGTTGCGCCTAAATTTGAAAGTTCTGCTTATATAAAATTATTATTTTTATTTAAGTTCATTTATCTTTTCGCCTTGGTGATGGGTGAAAAATCTGCTATATTTATTATCTTTACAATAATTTTGTATTGCAATACAAACACATCATTCGTCTAATATAATTGTGTATGACCGATTGAACTTATCTATAAATTTTAAGATTACATTTTTCAACATTTAGATCATATGAAATATCATTATTATGTGGGTAATTAATTCTGTAAAGTATAATTACAATTTAACATATACATGAATGGATCCAAGCATTTTTCATAATTTACATGTGAATATATTTTTTTAACAAATGTAGCCCATCCACATTTCTTATTTAAATGAAACGCGGTCCCTCAAACTCAAATGATGTTAAATATAATAGATTAAGTTGATTTTCTCATAAATTATCGATAACAATTAGGTAGGATAGTAGCATACAACAAATTTCTGGAATATGAGAAGCTCGAGAATTGCCTACATATCCACCAACGGATGGGCAATATTTTTAACAATCCATTAATGAAGATCGGTTGTACCAACCATCGAGTGTTAACGGATTGGGTTAAGGTAACATGGAAAAAGGGCAGCAATAGAAAAATATAATTGTGCTAACAAAAAGAAAATGGAAAGAAGGCGTCGCGAAGAAAAATTAGCCTAGAAAAAACAACCAAGGCATTTACATACATGTCTATATATAGAGAGAGCTGTTCCAGTGCAGTCAAGTTGCATCGGAACGGTAGTGTCGTTACCCAAAAAATGGGGCCCATGCATATTAAAATGCAATAAATTTTTATACAATCATTTATCCACATATAAATCATACTTTAGATGGTTTAGTTGTTGAAAAAACCACTTTAAAGTTGTTATTTAAATCAAATTATTTATTACATTTAATTTGTATCATTTTCAGATGGGGTCCATACGCATATCCGATTGGCATGAAAATTGATATGACAATAGAATACATTATTTTAAATGCAATAGGTGAAGTAGATTTTGATGTTATTATCATGTGGGGCCCATTTCAGCATCACTACACCATAATTACAGTGCAGTGGTGCTGCACCTGAATATATCTTATATATAAAGAATATTCAGGTGCAACATCGCTGAAATGGGCCCTACATGATCGTCGAATCATAATCTACTCTACCCATTATATTTAGAATAATATATTCTATTGTCATACCAGTTTTCATCCCAATCAAATATGTATATGGGCCCCATTTGAAAATGGTAAAAATTCAACATAATAAAATAGTTTGATATAAATAAAGACTTTAAAATAGTTTTTTCAACATGTAAACCATTTGCTATAAAATTTATATATGAATAAATGATTGTATAAAGTTTTATTGCATTCTAATATGTGTGGGGTCCACTTTTGATCAAATATACTGTTGTTCCGGTGCAGTTGTGCTGCATTGGAATAACTCTATATATATATATATTAGACTTTAACGACTTAAATGAATTAAACGAGTAAAATGGGTTAAATGGGTTAAACGAGTTACTAAATGGATTAATAGATTATAAAATCCTAATTCTAATTCATTTGTTTAATTAAACGGTTGACCGGGTTGATGAATCATAAATCTTTTAATCAAAAAATTCAATCCAAATTCATTTATAAATAGGTTGAACAAGCGGGTTGACAGATTGACCATGACCATTAGCACTATTATACGAACCTGGAGTATTAGCATTTCCACATAAATTAGCCCAACTCCAAAGCTTCTTTCATCAACTCTTTGAAACATTTGTCCAGCATTTCCATCATCTCTTTGCCCTCACCCCTTGCCATCACCACACGAGTTTTTTCCTACATTAATTGTTATAACAATAATAAGAATAACTCACATTAAAAAAATAACAAATATTGGAAAATGCTTTATTTTTTATTCTTACATTATACAACATGACATTTTTTGATATTACAATCAAATCTCTATGCATACGGGAGATAACAGGATCTCATTTATCTTCAAAGAGACTAAGCTCCCACCCAACAGCTAACCCTCGCATCATGGAGGGAGTTATAATGCCTCAGGGTTGGGAGGTTGTTTGAGAAGGGTTCAATCATATCATACCACCGTGTGTTACCACCAGTGCACACATTTGGTGGTGAAAATGCTTTATTTGAATTAACCTTTATAATGCAAAACCTAGAAAAGGGACTTTTGAGCCTGTGGGCTATAGATTTCATAGTATAATCTTATTTATTATGGTCCGCCAACTCAGTCGTACAATTTTAAAATGTGTCACGTCGTGTTTAATCTAAGGCCCACTCATAAATCCTTAAGAACGCTCTCCCCTTCTTTAATGATCTTTGGGCCTATGGGTCTCGGGGTGTGATATTGTCTGCTCTGACAACTCAACCCCACAGTTCAAAATGCATTACACTATATTTAACTTGATATCCATTTATAAACACCCCGGGAAGTGGTACAACTTAGGATAGGTTGAGCCCAAACATGGCTCTTTGAGCCAGAATTTAAACAGTGTTGAAACTTATTTTTTACAATATGAACCCGAAAAACCAGATTTGTAAATATGATAGGGTTAGGATTCATGTAAACATAAGCTCGATTTCCTATTTTACATTTATTATGAAATATATTATGTACATAGGGGATGTTTGTCTATATCAAAATTCTTTCAATCGAAAACTTTTTACTTTCCATAACTATCTTTTTTTTTCACTGTTTATTCACTTCTTTCTATATAATTATCCTACTTTTCAATTATTTCTACACAACTACCATACATCTAACCTATCTGTTTTCTTTAATTTTTTTTGCTCATCATCATTACCTCTATTATATTATATCATTTTCTCTATTCAAAAAAATTTTCATTAAAATTTTTATTACATCTCAAACACACCCATAATATCTAAACAATATTTCTTTATATTTATGTATTTTATATTATTTATATTTATATTTCAATACATGTTTGTCATAAAGTATATTATTTCTATTTATATTATATTTATATTTTATCATTTATTTCTATTTTCATTAATTTTCTTTCATTATCTTATTTTTTAGGTTAAATTTTTTCCATAAATATTCTTTATATCACCATATTTTTTTAAAAAAATTATAGTTTGACTATGTATTATTATATTTACTTATATGATTTGTTGTTATTATATACGAGGAATGATCCTGTTAGTCCGAGTTAAGCAAATATCTCACTTTGCTCATATCAAAAAATCCATTTATAATAACTTTTTTGTTTTTTATTCATGCACTTGTTTATCTAAGTGTATTTAACATATAAACCAAGTTTTACCACTTTTGGATATGTGTATATATATTTTATAGATTTTTAAATATTTATGTGCATATATGTATTTAAAATACCTTTATCTTTAAAAATCTAAAAAATATATGCACATATCCAAACATGACAAAAGTTGGTTTATTTGTTAAATACATTTAAATAAACAAGCGAGTGAGGACCTTTGGGCACACTTGTAACACATTGATCCAGAAAATGGATCTTTGGGCATGTGGGTTATAAGTCTCATAGTGTAATATTGTCTACTCTGACCTGACAATTTGGTTGTATAGTTTTAAAACGCATCATACCATATTTAACCTGAGATCTTACAAATCTCTAGTAACGCTCTTTTTTTCATGCAAGATTTAGTTCTGGCTGTTAAAACCTGTCTCTTCAAATTTTTAATGAACATTGTAAATCAAAATTATTTAAAAATTTATATGCATGGTTAAAAGATAACGAAGGAATGGGAATTACAAAACCTTCAAACTGGGATAATCGATTTGGGAACCAGCCGCATCCCAAAGACAATCGAAAACGTGCGTAGTCGCAACCTTAGCTTTTTTTGCCGAGGGACGGCGCAGGCGGGCGTGCAAAAAGCCTTGGAGTTCCATCGAGGCCGCCACATCCTTGACGTTGGCGCTCACGGGCAGTTGGTAAGCAATGGCTGCTGGCGGGGCCACCATCGCCCCTAGCATGCCAATGGCGGCTCCCGCAAGACAAGCCGCCACTGCTGTCTTCGCGATGAATGCGGCAGCCCAGGGCCTAAGGTCTTTCCCGCCGTTGGCTCCACGTGTTCCTGGGAGGGAATTGACGGCCCACTCTTTGGCGGTAGGAGGCAAGGTCGACGTGGACGCCGTGGAGATGTGGGTTGAAGATGG
The DNA here is from genome assembly GCA_030490835.1 of Annona cherimola. Lineage (NCBI taxonomy): Eukaryota > Viridiplantae > Streptophyta > Magnoliopsida > Magnoliales > Annonaceae > Annona > Annona cherimola. Next base: position 87,209,161 of record CM059975.1, on the reverse strand, counting down.
GCTTTGTATAAGAATGGCGGGATAGGGAGAACGTGGCTTCCATAGCAGGGTGATATTTCAGGAGCTTGGTCCACTTACAGCTGTAAATAGATTGTTTATACTATTTGCAGCAACACAATAATAAATATCTATCTTCTCATATCGAGTTTAATATTTCTTGCCTTCATTAACCAACATCATGAAAGGAAAGTTAATAATTTGATTTTAATCCATTGCAAAGAGAGTTGAGATGTTGGGATAAAGCATATGTGGCTAAGGGTGTAACGTGGGGTTGGGATAATGCATATGCGGCTAGAGGCCCAACCCAGGGGAAGCACTTCCCTTGAGAAAAAAAAGGAAGCTGGGCATTGTGGTAATTTTACAGCGAGAGTATACTTATTTAAAAACGTGAGTATGTTTGGTTTTTTAGTAAAATTTGTGTTATATATATACAAAATCTCAATCTATTCCATTCATTTGCTAGATCAAGTATTAAAACGTATGTAGACATAATTTTTCATTATTTGACCATTTCTAAAAATATTTGTGTATAAAAAATTATTTTTTAATAAGATTTCATTATAATTGGTAAAGTTGGAAAATATAATTTTTATTAGGAGTTATTTTATATTATTTAAAGTTAATGTAATTAAGGTACTCTAAAAAATAACAAATTCTTTTATTTTTTTCGAATTTTTGAAAATTTATTAATATTTTTTTATTTTCTGAATATAATCAGATCTAACGGCATCTAACAGCATCTAACGGCATCTAACAGCATCTAACGGCATCTAACAGCATCTAACGACATCTAACAGCATCTAACCGCATCTAACCGCATATAATTTTTGTAATTAATGAATTAATCCTAATTTAACACCTGTAATATGATCCTAGGCCACTTATAACGTCATTTAGACCTTAATTACGAAATTTGAAACCCATATAATATGATTTAATGAAATTACCATAATCTAACAGCGTCTAATCGGATCTAACGGCATCTAACAGCATCTAACGGCATCTAATAGCATCTAATGGCATCTAACAGCATCTAACAGCATCTAACGACATCTAACCGCATCTAACCGCATCTAATTTTTGTAATTAATGAATTAATCCTAATTTAATACCTGTAATATGATCCTAGGCCCCTTATAACGTCATTTAGACCTTAATTACGGAATTTGAAACCCGTATAATAGGATTTAATGAAATTACCATAATCTAACAGCGTCTAATCGGATCTAACGGCATCTAACAGCATCTAATAGCATCTATCAGCATCTAACGACATCTAACAGCATCTAACCGCATCTAATTTTTATAATTAATGAATTAATCCTAATTTAACACCTGTAATATGATCTTATGCCCCTTATAACGTCATTTAGACCTTAATTACAGAATTTGAAACCCATATAATATGATTTAATGAAATTACCATAATCTAACAGCGTCTAATCGGATCTAACTGCATCTAACAGCATCTAATAGCATCTATCAGCATCTAACGACATCTAACAGCATCTAACCGCATCTAATTTTTGTAATTAATGAATTAATCCTAATTTAACACCTGTAATATGATCCTAGGCCCCTTATAACGTCATTTAGACCTTAATTATGGAATTTGAAACCCATATAATATGATTTAATAAAATCAGCATAATCTAACAGCGTCTAATCGGATCTAACGGCATCTAACAACATCTAACGGCATCTAACGGCATCTAACAACATATAACCGCATCTAACCGCATCTAATTTTTGTAATTAATGAATTAATCATAATTTAACACCTGTAATATGATCCTAGGCCCTTTATAACGTAATTTAGACCTTAATTACGGAATTTGTAACCCATATAATATGATTTAATGAAATCACAATAATCTAACGGCGTCTAATCAGATGTAACAGCATCTAACAGCATCTAACGGCATCTAACAACATCTAACAGCATCTAACGCCATCTAACAGCATCTAACTGCATCTAATTTTTGTAATTAATGAATTAATCCTAATTTAACACCTGTAATATGATCATAGGCCCCTTATAACGTCATTTAGACCTTAATTACGGAATTTAAAATCCATATAATAGGATTTAATGAAATTACCATAATCTAACAGCGTCTAATCGGATCTAACGGCATCTAACAGCATCTAACGACATCTAACCGCATCTAATTTTTGTAATTAATGAATTAATATATAATTTATATTTAATATATAAATATATGTTTCTTTTTGGGATTGGTTAAATAATCAATTTAGTAAATAACTACATTTAATAGAAATTTCTTAATAAAATTTATTAAGATTATATAAAAATATTATTACAGTTTATATTACAAAAATATAATAATTGTAATGATCAAACAATTATTAAGAAACAATTATTAAAAAACAGATGATTAAGTCTTTATTTGGGGGCAGGTCTCTAAACTGCTTTTGCTTCTAATATTATCAATCAACACTTATGTAAGAAGCAAGAGTTTACGGCTTCATTGTTCAGCAGTTTTACAACTAAAATTAGATGTAAAAACAACCCAAACCATACAAGCTGATACTGCCATCCCAAATAAGATTCTACATTATTATGTCGAGTTTCTCAAGGGCATATAACCACCATCCGAAAGATTAACCAAATGCAGCCTAAACCAGATTGATTCAGCCAGTGGGTATTAGTTGATAGCTCATAAGAAACTAATGATGATAAGGTACTCAAAACAAATAACCAGAAAATGTTTGATATACAAGAACTAAATGACTTAGAACTGTCAAGAGGCATTTCAACTTTGAAGTAGCTGAAGTACAAATATTATGGTCTATTTGGAAAGATGTAAGGAAAAATTGATAAAAAGATCAATGGTAGGATGGATGAGAACTAAGAACTATATTTAAACTGTCCGTGCCATCTACGGATGGACTATGGATTCCTTAAAAGAGATGGGCTGATGTTATATTTTTCCTGGCAAAGATATATAATCCCCCCAAAAATATACCCCAAGTCTCATATGACATAGGCAGGAGTCATGAAGAGGGAGTGTAACATAGAATCTAGGGTTCATACCAGAATCAACGGCAAATTAAGGGGGAAGGAGGAAGATAAACATAAATCAAATCTAAGTAGAATATCTGCATAGTGGAATGCATATTATGGGTAGGCGTGCTTCTTCAAATAGCTCATATTATAATTAATTACCATACAAAGGATAACAGAACAAGCATTTTTTAGAGATTTCTCAAAACGCAGACCGATTGCTCAATATGTTAGTTATACTATTTTATTAAGCAATTTGAGAAGCAACAATGAGAAAACTATTTAAAACCTCAGAACAACGTTGCAAGTAACTCTTTAAAGTTTCAACGTTGTCAAATTTCTTTCATAATAGTTGCGCCTGGAATTGGTTCATGAGATTTTTTTCCTAGCAGTCGGCAACATGTTGTTTTTTCCTATGGGACTCGGCAGACACTGCTTCCTTCCTTGCCAATGATGTCGAAACATGGACTGATTGATGATTTTAATGAGGTATACATCTGATAGAAACATTAAGTTACTGAAAGTAATTCATAATTAATTTCCCTGCATACTTGTTCAGTTGACTGTTATGAAACATCTATGCACGGGATGTTCTTGTTTTCCTTTGGAATGAAAGAAACAAAAATAATAGTAATATTAGCAATTTGCCTGCAATTTGCACTTGCAATGATAAATCTTTCATGTGGCCATGGAATTGACTGAAACAGCAATTAAAATAAAAATCTTTTAATCCGTAGAAAAATGATAGAGAAATCAATCAACGTTTTCGTTGCAAGCTTTAGCATAAAAAATAACATAACTGGTAGGTAGTTGAAGGATATTCAATATTTTTCAATAAATTTTCATTGAATGAGAAAACTGATAGGCAGTTGAGGGATAAGCAATAGTTTTCAGTAAACGTTCACTGAATGAGAAAAGTCACGCATATTCAAGATGAATATTCAAGATTCTTGCATTCTCGTTGCTTTGTGATACTATTATTGAGCCCTCAATAACTTGGTCTTACTCTAACTCTATGAGATCGTAGAGGTAGATCAATGTCTGGTGAAGAATATCAACTTTCACAAAACCATTTTTTTTATAAAAATACAAAATGTACAAGGGTGAAATAAACAAAATTAGATGGCTAAACCCAATTGATTGGCATCATTCAGAAACACGAATCACGTTAATCATGACATGTTTCATGACAGGACTACCAAGATTTTGAAAATGGTGGTCATCTCAAACTAGCCCAGGAATACATATGAGCTAAATAAAGTCTATCAAAGCTTGTGCTTGTTTTAGTAAGTAAAGGGGAGGGCTTTTAAGCATTCCATCTTTAATTAACAAGACTTGTTCCTAGTATGGTATAACTCAACTATTTTTCACTGTCAAACCTATCCTTTTCATCATCATCTTTTTTCTTTTCCCATTAAACCCATGTTTTTTCTCCTATTATTTCATTATTGTTGTTTCAATTTCTGTTAGCGAAATTTCCTCTTAATGTCTTCAAACCCTCCTTTATTACCCCTCATCAAAGGCCATCCGTATTTGATTAAGAGACAAAACATAGTAATATCAAACAATATATTAGAACCCAATCACGGAAGTGACCATTGGAAGTGATTACAAGGACTTTGAAAAAAAACTGTTGCCAATGTGTCGGAGCTTCCTCAGGTCAAGTTGAGGGAACAAGTGTGTCATTGATTTTGGTTTCTTTCCCACATAAACATCTTGTGAGGGAATCTGGTGTGGAAAGAGCAGATGGTTGCTGTTTGAAACTGTAGCAGGTCCTCTAAACTCAACATCAAACCAGAGAGTGAACTCAGTAAAGGATGCTGCAAGAGGAAAAACTATTACATAATAATGTGTATATATGATTACTAAATGTACTTCATATGCTTAAATTGGGTAGCATGCCACCAGATTACTAATGTAGAAAATCTTCAATTAATACAAAAGTTGAACAAAAAACGGAATGTGCAGGCAGAAAACCATCAATTAATACAAAAGCTTAACAAAAAATGAAATGTTGCCTTTACATTAAAACAATGATTCACATTAATTCACAGCCTTTTTGAACTTTTGCATCTTTCTTTTTTCTTTTTTCTTTGTCCTTAATGGAGATAAGACACATCCTTTGTGCTTAAAACATATATAAAAAATGAAAAATCCTTTCCTACTTTTTTTTTATAAAAAAAATTACTGAAATAGGCAAAGAAAACTTAACATGGAGAATATGCAAATTTCAAATTTGTATTACAGGGACATAACCCACTACCTTAATATTAGGAATGGCATTGTCATCCCAAAAACAGAACTTATAATGTGTTTTGCACATGTAAAAAAATAGCTACTATGGTTTCTGTTCAAATCCCAAAACATTCATGATAGTCCATAATCTTCACCCAATCACAGGAAAACAGTCATACACCATGAACGTCTTCCACTTGAAGTTCTGGAAATTGAAGAGAAGCTATGTATTTATACATGTTTGTCAATATCAGGCCACTAGCTGGGCCCATCATGCCAAGCCCTTGGAGTTCTAAGCAATCTGAAGTATCAGCCGCCACAACTTTATCAGCAAAGAATCAATTCAAGTTGTAACACCATTATGAAATTGGAAAAAAATCAAACTTCGATTGCATGTTTTACCTCTCATCATTGACTTAAATGTGTATCTCATCGTAAATAAAATAGTTTAATGTAAATAATAAATTTAAAGTGGCTTTTTCAACATGTAAGTCATTTTCTATAAAATTTATATATGGATAAATATTGTATAAAGTTTTATTGTATTCTAATATGTGTTGGGTCCATTTTTGGGCAAATATACTGCTGTTCTGATGCAGTACAACTGCACCAGAACAACCATCATACGCGCGCGCACACACACTTACACACTTACACTTTAACTAGTTAAATGAATTAAATGAGTAGAATGTGTTAAATGGGTTAAATGAGTTACTAAACGGATTAATAGATTATAAAATCCTAATTCTAATTCAATTATTTAATTAGATGGTTGAACGGGTTGACGAATCATATATATTTTAATCAAAAATTTCAATCCAAACTCATTTATAAATAAGTTAGACAAACGGGTTGACAGATTGACCATGACCATTAACACTATTATATGAACCTGAAGTATTAGCATTTCCACATAAATTAGCCCAGCTCTAAAGCTTCTTTTATCAACTTATTGAAACATTTGTTTAGCATTTCCATCATCTCTTGGGCCTTTCCACTTGCCACCACCACATGAGCTTTTTCCTACATTAATTGTTATAACAATAATAACAATAACTCACATTAAAAAAATAAATATTGGAAAATGCTTTACTTTTTATTCTTACATTATACAACATGACATTTTTTGATATTACAATCAAATCTCTATGCATACAGGAGATAAAAAGATCTCATTTATCTTCAGAGAGACTAAGCTCCCACCCAACTGCTAATCCTCGCATCATGGAGGGAGTTATAATGCCTTAGGGTTGGGGGGTTATTTGGGGAGGGTTCAAGCATATCATACCACTAGGTGTTACCACCAGTGCACACATTTGGTGGTGAAAATGCTTTATTTGAATTGATCTTTATAATGCAAAAACCTAGAAAAGGGACTTTTGAGTATGTGGGCTATAGATTTCATAGTGTAATCTTATCTATTATGGTCTGCCAATGCAGCCGCACAACTTTAAAACATGTCACGTCGTATTTAATCTAAGTCCCACTTATAAATCCTTAAGAACGCTCTCTCATTTTTAATGATCTTTGGGCCTATGGGTCTTAGGGTGTGATATTGTCTACTCTGACCTACTAACTTAGCCCCAGAGTTTCAAAACGCATTACATTATATCTATTTATAAACACCCCAGGAAGGGGTACAACTTGGGATAAGTTGAGCTCGAACATGGCTCTCTGAACCAAAATTTCAATAATGTTGAAACTTACTTTTTACAATATGAACCCAGAAAACCTGATCTGTAAATATGATAGGGTTAAGGTTCATGGTTACATAAGCTCGATTTTCTATTTCCTATTTATTATGAAATATATTATGTACATAGGGGATATTTGTCTACATCAAAAATCATTCAATTGAAAACTTTTTACTCTCCATAAGTACCCTATTTTTAATTATTTATTCAGTTTTTTATATATAATTAGTCTACTTTTCAATCATTTCTACATAACTACCCATACATCTAACATATCTGTTATCTTTATTCTTTTTATTCATCATCGTTAACTCTATTATATTACATTATTTTCTATATTTTAAAATTCCTTTCATTAAGAATTTTATCACATCTCAAACACACCTATAATATCTAAACAATATTTCTTTATATTTATGTATTTTGTATTATTTATATTTATGTTTGAATACATATTTATCATAAAGTATACTATTTCCATTTATATTATATTTATATTTTATCATTTACTTCTATTCTCATTAATTTTTTTCTTTATCGTGTTGTTTATATTAAATTTTTTCCATAAATATTCTTCATATTACTATATTTTTAAAAAATTTGTAATTTGACTATGTATTATTATATTTAGTTATATAATTTATTATTATTATTGTATATGAAGAATGATCCGGTTAGTCCGAGTTAAAAATATCCTATTTTGCGCATTTAAAAATCCATTTATAACAAATTTTTTGCTTTTTTATCCATGCACTTGTTTATCTAAGTGTATTTAACATATAAACCAAGTTTTACCACTTTTGGATGTGTGCATATATATTTTTTGAGATTTTTAAACATCTATATATATATATTTAAAATACTCTTATCTTTAAAAATCTAAAAAATATATATACATATGTCTAAAAATGATAAAAGTTAGATTATTTGTTAAATACATTCAAATAAACAAGTGAGGACCTTTGGGCACAGTTGTGACCTTTGGGCATGTGGGTCATAGGTCTAATAATGTAATTTGGCCGTACGGTTTTAACCTAAGATCCACGTACAAATCTCCGGTAACGCTCTTTTTTTTTTTCGATGCGAGATTTAGTTCTGGCTGTTCTAACCTGTCTCTTCAAACTTTTAATGAACATTGTAAATCAAAATTATTTAAAAATTTATATGCATGGTTAAAAGATGATGAAGGAATGGGAATTAGAAAACCTTCAAACGGGGATAATTGATTTGGGAACCATCCGCATCCCCGAGACAACTGAAGACGTACGTAGTCGCCCTCGTAGCCGTTTTTGCCCGCGGAGGGTACAGGTCGGCTTGCAAAAAGCCGTTGAGTTTCTTCAAGGCCGCCACATCCACATCCTTGGCGCGTTTGTGAGCATTCATTGAAGCAATGGCTGCTGGCGGGGCCACCATGACCCCTACCATGCCAATGGCGGCTCCGGCAAGACAAACCGCCACTGCTGTCTTCGCGATGAATGCGGCAGCCCAGGGCCTCAGGTCTTTCCCGCCGTTGGCTCCACGTGTTCCTGGGAGGGAATTGACGGCCCACTCTTTGTAACGGGAGTCGCCTTGAGAACCAGGGCACGATTTTGATGGCTTGCCATCACCCCAGCCGTGGCCTTTCGGTTTCGAGAGAGCGTCGACTACCCGCGTCAGATGATGAGATCTGATCACGGGAGTGGGCCACGATTGCGGAGAATGAGGAGGTTGGCGGTAGGAGGCAAGGTCGACGTGGACGCCGTGGAGATGTGGGGTGAAGATGGGCTTTGTATAAGAATGGCGGGATAGAGAGAACGTGGCTTCCATAGCAGGGTGATCTTTCAGGAGCTTGGTCGAAAATTTAAAGAGCATATTTGTGTATGTATCTCAGCCTGGTTCCTAGCAGCCAGCAGCTTGCATTGACATTAAGAGAATATATGTCAACAAGCAATCTCAGTTGGGAGGGATCCGTTCCTACACACCCGGGTGCGCTTAGTGCATTGACTCATTTTTTTATTTATTTAAATTTTTTTTATACAACTATTGATCTTAGCGTATTTAACACGTGTATCAATTTTTACTATTTTTATAGTAGTTTAGATATTTATTTTTGATTTTTGAAAATTAGTGGCATTTTAGTAATTTTAAATTACCTAAAATGTCATTGATTTTTAAAAATAAAAAGTAAATATTTAAAATACTCTAAAAATGATAAAAATTAATACGCACTTTAAATACGCTTAGATTAACAGCTATATAAAACATTTTAAAAATGAAAAAATGGGTTAATGCACCCGGGTGCACTGAATTTAAGTGCAATTCAGTGCACTCGGGTTCATATGATAGGGAACCGAGATGGAACTCCATAGATATTGAAATAGTTTACTTATGTTTGGGGAGTAATAAAACTTTTGATGAAAATTTTTTGTATAAAAGTTTTTGAAATATGAAAAAATAATATAATATAATAGAAAAAATATTGAGGAGTAAAGAAAATAAAATTAAAATAAATAGGTTAGACGTAGAGGTAGTTTCGTAGAAACGATAAAAAAGTGGAGTAGTCCTATAGAAATAAGTGAAAAATAATTTGAAAATAAGGTAGCTATGGAGAACGAAAAATTTTAAATTAAAAATTTTAGATGTTAATAAACACGGCATAAGTGATTAAACCTCATGCATTTTAGCTTAATGTTTGGATTTAAAAATTAATTTAGGCTACGATAATATACTTTTCGTAGAAATTTAATAACATAATTAATAATGTTTACATATAAAAATTAATTTATGCACTACAATAACGTACTCCCTAAAAGATACAATTTAACTTTTGTAGCTAATTGGAAATACTTTACCCGTGTGGTTAAATCTTGTACATTTTATCTTAGAGCCCAAAGGAAAATAATATATCTTTTGCAAATATTCAATAATATGATTAACAGCATTTGCATTTAAAAATTAATTTAAGCTTTGCAATAGCATACCCTATAAAAATAAATTTTATTATTACTTTTTTAACTTTAATAACTAGTTAGGAATATTTTTACCGGAATGGTCGAATCTCATACATTTTAGCCTACAACTTAAAATACAATAATATATTTTTATTCAGTAATATAATTAATGATGTTTGCATATAAGAACTAATTTAAGCTTTAGAACAACGAACCTATTAAAAATAAAATTTTGGGCTTCAAGCAAATGAATTGTGGTATCACATTAAATAATTGATACGCTCTTTTAAATTTTGTAAATTCTTGTTTATAAATGTTTTTTATAGTTAATAATATTACATTATAATAGAGAATACATGAAAATAAGTAAGATTGCGATGAGGGTTATGTGGCTTAGTGGCATCACTAAAAAGAGAAGTCCAGGCAGCCTCTGGGAAAATTAATATGGTTGATGATGTACTTTAATGCACATTGCAGTGTATAGCTAAATGAATGTGTTTGCATGCTCATGATAATATTTATTACTTGATATAAATGAGGAATGAACAAATTTTATGGTACATGTCACCCCCAATAAGCTCTAGGGATACGTTATGGGATTTTTGTTAGACCGGGTGTTACTGGTTAGTTGGCCATTTATATATGCTTAGCAAACATGGCACTACACGGACCTGTTTGACTACTTAATGGGTAGGTAATTTGGTATATAATTGTAAAAAATTTATAAATCATTCTATGGGAGGGACTATTTTAAAAGTTTTCAATTGGAAGCATTTGAGATTGAAATATTTAGGAAAAAAAGTTATAGGAAATTAAGTAAATAATTTTTTCTTAATCTTTTGTTCTTCCTATCTATTGAATTTATTTAATGCGGTAATGTGGAAATAATTTGGTATAAATTCGTAGTGTTTGAATTAGAAATTCAAAAAACTTAATAGGATGAAGAAAAAGGGATTTTTTTACGGCGATGAAATATGTGCATATAACCTAGATGGATAATTTTATAATGATATTTTGCTATAAAAGATAATAATTATTTTTAAAATTTGAGATGATGCGGAAGATAAGTGTCTCTAGATAGGTACTTGGAATTTGAAAACAAGAAAATAGAGATATTTAAGGATAAAATTAAGGGAATGAATTTAAAAATATTATTATTTTTTTTCGATGTAAATTAACAGTGAAAAAGATATTAGACTCTTGTAGAGCCCGTTGGTGAGATTTTAAATTTTTTGAAAAACATAAGTAATACCTTTGAACTTTTATTTTGATACTTATAAATGTTTGTGATGATTTAGATGCTTTATTTGAGATTTGTATAAAAATTTCTTTCTTAAGATATATGATTTTCACTGCTCTAATATTTAATTAAGTTGAGTAGTTCGAAAATTTATTTTAAGTTAATGAACATCTTATGATAATTTTAAAATTAATTAAATTATATCAATATGATGGATATTTTGTTTAGAATAAGCACATGAACATGGACATGATGGAAAAGTGCGTTATTGCATGTTGAGCATGACATGCACATGATAATTCACCAGGAGAGTCGGAGAATGAGAAGAGTTAGGTCATACTTTGATTATTGCCATAGAAGATGTTTTGATGATTATGTGTCCACTAGGGCGCCGAGGTGGCATGAATGATGATGATGTTGATGAGCGTTTGAAGCACCATTGGTTACATGAGCATAGGCATGATGGATGATGTCTTGTAAGATGCTCTAAATTAAAGACTTTTTTTGCATAGTGGCCAACATGTTCCGCAACTAGAAGCTCATTAATTCAATATGCTTAAAAAATCTTATGTGCCATCTGAACATAATATTTATCTAAAACTCCACTTACAGCTGTAAATAGATTGTTTATACTCTTTGCAACAACACAATAATAAATATCTATCTTCTCATATCGAGTTTAATATTCCTTGCCTTCATTAACCAACATCATGAAAGGAAAGTTAATAATTTGATTTTGATCCATCGCAAAGAGAGTTGGGATATTGGGATACAGCATATGTGGCTAAGGGTATATCGTGGGCTTGGAATAATGCATACGCGGCTAAGGGTATATCGTGAGGTTGGGATAAAGCATATGTAGCTTCGGAGCAGGGATCAGAGAGAGCAACAAGTGAAGCATTAGAAAAAATATTATTAATTTTAATATCTAAATTGTTAGATGCATTCTACTTAAAATTTAATGCCATTATAAAATGTTATCATGTATATAAGTTTTTAAGGACTTAAATTTATTAAAGTATTTATTCTTTTGAATTGTAGTTCTATGAATATAGTATTATCTTAATTTTTCTGTTAGTATATTTTATTGTGCTGAACATCATTTATGAATTTGGTTTCAAAATAAATAATTAATATTATACAAAGCAGTATAAATGCATTTAACCATTTAAGTTTCATTCTCAGATATTATTTCTAACTAATTATATACATATACAATATATTTAATGTTTCACATGGTGAACATAATATGGTTCAATTCACGATGAGGGGTAATTTATCTATGCCCTTTCTTCTGTTCACCCCATAAGATTTCAATTGGCTATTCTTCTCATGCTTTCAAAACTTTGTTTAAGAGAATGTTTTAGATCTTGAGAATGTAATAACAATGACGGAAATGCAAAAAATCAACATCATTAATTATCTAATTATTTTTTTTATTTTTATCATTATATTTCAATTATTTTCTTATATGTTTTTATACAACTATCTTATCAATTTTTTCACTTTATCTCTGTCATATTCATCTCATTCCATTCTTTTTATTTACATCTTAGAAACAATTTCTAAATTTAAAGTAATCTTGACAATTTTTTTTCAAAATTTTTCCAACACATTTTTTCGATACCGAACACACAATAAATAAATATTTTATTAATTTAATAGAAAATTAAAATTATTACATTACAATAAAAAAATGAAAGGAAATATTTTAAAAATTAGTCCTTAACATTTAAAAAATTTCTCAAAAATTTCTCGTTTCTTAAATAATTATTTTGTTTATTTAATATGAAGAATATATAAAAATTTTATACTTTCAGATATTTTCAAAGTTTTAGTTCATTTAATTTTTGAATATTTTATGGCTAGTTTTTAAATATTTTTATATTACAACCTAATAACATCAAGATGAAAATTATGAGAATTTTTAAAATCCAACTGTCATTCTAATATCGCGTGATTTCCGAACGTTACAAAAGGAAAATTATAATAATTTAAATTTTTTTCCCCTGAATTGAGAAGAGTTTGAGATAAGGCATGTGTGGCTAAGGGTGTATTACGAGATCGAGATGAAGCATATGTGGCTTCGGTGGCATCCCTGAAAAGATAAGTTGTAGCGCCCCCGACCCGTGGGCGCGCCACACCGCTTACTCGCGGAACCTTACTCCAGGATCTTTTCAAGTGGTGAAACTCGTGAATGAAACCGAAGTTTCATTGCTTACATGAGCGGAAGCTTTTCCTAATTTGTCGAGAAATTAGCTTGAAATTTTTTTTTTCTTTTCTTCTGAACCTACATTGATTCTATTTTCTTAACTAAAATCCGGCAGCATGCCGTCTATAGTTAAGACATTTGGGCGATTACAAAACCTGATAGACATTACATAATCTAGCATTCTCTATTACATTCATTCACAACTACTTAAATTCATCTAATCTCACTCTTATAAAATCATACTTCACATAGGAAGCTAATTATTACATTTAACATCCACATAAAACAATTCAAATATAATACGCTCACATTTATAATAATTACAATCTCATGAATCCAAACTCATCAAAAATATTAAAAATCATACCTTCACTGCTTAGCTAGCAGTAAAGGCCCTTCCATCAAATCTGCATCATCTGCACTCACTGATTAGTTAAAAACAATGAGTATAAAAATACTCAGTAAGCAAGCATTTAAAAATACGTACTGTTCAAAACCTGTGGCATTAACCAAAATCATAAAACTCTTAAAATCTCATTATGCATGTGTGAGATGAGATGAATGCACACACATGCATCCTTCCATGACTTATCCATCGTTTGGCAGATGACACTTATCAAGTGATCACCCGCCCCATACGTCGGACGCACCGACCAGGCAACGCCAAGGACGGACTACCTGTCCAATTACAACCTTGACAAAGCCTCATGCATGAGTTCCATTCACACGTGCATCATATGCATTTATGACATGAATTGAGTTTCGCCAACTCAACATGATAGCAGGGTTTGTACATGAAAATCACGTTGAAAACAAATCTTTCAAGTACACATTATTGTTGTAAAACCTATGCACAGGGTAATGGCCATCCCTAAGTACCTTTTCAATGCATGTCAGGTATCATTAAATAAAACATACTCACTTGTAATAAAAAGGCAAGAACAGATTTTTCTTATCATAAAATTCTTTTGAATAAAAAGAATTTTGAAGAGCTTGCTTACCTCTTCTCTTTAGCATTCCTTCATGTTTTCCTTTATACTTTTCTTCATCTTTTCTTTACCCCTCCCTAACATAATCAATAGGAAACAATATCTAAACATATCATTCTCATCACCATGCATGCCAATCTACATGCCTACTTATTTCCTACGTGCCCCCTCTCCCTTTTTTCTTTACAGACTTTTAATAAGAAATTCAAGCATTTCCTTGCTTGAAAATCTCATTTAAATATATTTTATCCTACACTTGAATAAACTTCTTATTCCCATTCTAGACTTTCAATATGGAGTCCATCTTGAGTTCATCGTAAAATTAGATTTCATAGGGTTTCATAAACCCAATATGCTCAAAAATAATCTTTTATAAACGTAGACCAATTGGGAAACTCATAGACTAGACTATCCTAGTCTTTTAATCATTCCGTAAATGAAATGTTCTTAACGAGTCTTACATATTTTGTATATATTACTTTTAAATAACTCATATAAAAGGTATGGGATTTTCTTACACATAAAACAAGTTTACTAACAAAAATCTCATAACACAGACTAATTCATACAAAATCTTAACTCGTTTAAGATAGATGATTAGAAATCATCACCATCAAACACAACTCAAATTCTTTTACATATATATAAGAATACTTTCCTCGTGACTTATGAATTCATTTATTCCAACACTGAATAATTCAAACTCATATCATATATTACTTCTTATATTTGTGTGATCACCACACTTGAACCTCAACCCAAAATATTCAGTCCACACAGCCTATCCGCATGGCCGTCTGGCTAAACTCTCTTTTATTTTGTATTTAACATCATATCATAGAATTTTCATTATGCTACTTGCGATAATTTTAGCATTCATAATTTATACTTTAAAATCAGTAATTTAGTAAAGGAATCATACAACAGAACTATTTTACTTTATTTCCTTGATTTCAATCGTTAAAACTTTACATTCCACTTCAAATTCACTAACTTTTACATTTGGAATTTGTAATTCACCCATTTTATTTAAATTACATAGGCAAACACCCAATTAATTTGGCTGTTCCACTTAAATCTCTACATCCATATCTTAACTCATATATGCATAAACTTACATTTACTATATAACTTAAAACACATGGAATAAAAGACCTTTCACTCGATACATAAATGACAACATGAGGCCATTTGAACTTAAGATAGTCTTTACAGCCTTTTTTTTTTCCACTTCCCTTCAAAACATAACCATTAAATCTTAAACACCCATTGAAAAATAACTTAACTAACTTGACATTTTAAATTACCCAACATGCTCCTCAATTTCATAATTCATTTCATTTTACTCTTATTTAACTCTCTTACTTGCTTAAAATGCATCATTTATTTCACTTTGTTTTAATTTTATTTCCTTTCCACATAAAGCATATGAGTTAATCTAATAAATTTCGTTTCATGGCCAAACAACCCATTAACTAGGTTATTTCACTTAAATCTCAACACTCGTAGCTTAACATATAATACCTTATCATCTAATCAGTAAACTAATCATAATTATATAAATATAATAATCAAATGCCTAAAATTTAATATCCAAGCTCGTAATCTCAATTTAATAGTTGGGATTTCCTCAACTTCCCTTTACTTCCATTTATCTAATTTATAATTTATCATTCCATCATCATTCATATGTATTATACTTTTTTTTTTTAAATAATAATTATAACGCAGCATATATCATAACCAAATTCATCATATATGCTCCCGTCTAAATTTCACCTTCATTTAGGCTTATTTAAAATTCTTATATATATATATATTTAATAATTACAATTTTGCTTAACCACAACCCATTTATCATAAATAAATTATATATCATGCTCCTAAAATTAAAATTAATACTTTAGGAGCCACTTTTAAATTCAAATTCATCACCCATACATTGCCCAACTTTGGCAAATTAGATGAGAGGGTTTTAAGCTTTAAAATTAAGGAATTTTACTCCCTTTCATTTTCACATGATTTATATACAACAAGTTTAATATTTTTTTAACCCTCCAACCACTCATATACATGTCGCATAACTGTTACCCATTCATTCATTTTTTTTCCATATTTATTTGATACCAAAATTATATAAAATTCACCCCGTACACATTTACTTAAAACAAAACTCATACCTCATACAAATTTCCTAACTATACAATTTCATTTAGCATATATGTCTACATTTTGGCTTTAATATACACATTTTGATCTAAATCCATGTCCATATATTATTACATTACTAAACTTATTATTTACAAGCAACAAGACATACCCGTAACATATATATTCACCTGCTCCCATTTTTTTTTCCACCCATTTCCACATCCGAACGGGTTCAAAATTATTTATAAATTACCCTATATATGAATAATATAAAAGCCCTATGCTTAGCCCACGTTTTTAGGGCATCCCCACGTTCAAGGTATGATGGAAATTTTGAATTTCCTTTCCTGTCCAATATTATACATGTAATTTTACAAATACTACATCCCAGCATCATTTAAATACATTATATAGCAATTTGGAGCAAAAATATTAAAGCTTTCAACTCTTGAAATTTCGAATTCATGCACGGGATTCAATTTTCACATTCTATATACATTATTTGGCTCCCAAAATGAATATCTACATGAATCTACGAAAACCCCCATGATTCCTACCCATTTTAGGTAGAAATTTCAAAACCTCAAGTCACCGTAGCTATGGATTCGAATTTCCTCCTCCTTTCTTACAATTTCTCCATTCATTCTTATAGATCTACCCATATTAAACAAAAGCCCCATGATTTTTTTCATGATTGGAAAGAAATTTCGAAAATAAATAAAAACCCATCTTTCTCTCTTACCTCCGGTCACCGGCGGCGGTTGGACGGCGACGACGGTGGCAGCGGCGACGGGCAGCAACGGCGGCCGGCTCCTCCCTTCTCTCCCTCCTCTCCTTCCCTTCTCTTCTCCTCTCCTTCTTCTCCTTCTCTTCTCCTCCTCTTTCTTTCTTCTCTCTCCTCTCCCCTCTCTCGTTTTCTCCCTCTGTTTGCGCGTGGGAGAAAAGGGCTGCCTTTTGGTGGCCCCTCTTAAGGTAGTCCGCACGTACACACGTGCGGCTACCCTTCATACTATATTTTTTTTTATTTTTTTATTTTTTATATATCCTATTAATATATGTCATAAATCATGTTATTTAAAATCTTGTGATTTGAATTCATAATACTTATTTAAAATCATTAAATCATGGTCATTTACTAATTTAAGCAATTTAAATCCATTAATCACTTAAATTAAACCATTTGATTGAAATTCATTAATTAATGTAAAATTAAATAATACATTTTATTATTATTCCATTCAACATTTACACTCTTAACTCATCATTTTTTTTATTTATTAATTCTTCCTTTTCTTACTTTATAATTTTAGGCCATTAATAAAATTCTAATTTTATTAATTTCATGGCCCAAAATTTTCATTTATATATGCCACGTACTTATGGGTTGCAATATAAAAATTGCGGGTATTACATAAGTCTAGACGGCCGCCAGGGAAATCGATGTATCATCAGCAGGCACCTAACTCTTCCCCACCATTTCTCCTTCGCATTCATCCTTGCTCCTTGGCATTCAATCCTCGGGGATAGCATATGCCATCATTGATAGTGATGCAATTTAGGCAACAGCCCTCCATGCATGCATATGCGTGCGGCCTGGTTCCTAGCGCCATGAGAGAGACAAGATAATCAAAATCGCAATTCACAGAGAGAGATAGAATCGGTTGAAGAAATTGTCATGCTAAGGGTGTATTGTGAAATCGCGATAACGCGTATGTGGCTTGGATGGCATCCCTGAAAGGATAAGTCTAGACGGCCTCCATGGAAATCGATGTATCAGTAGCAGGCCGCCAACTCGTCCCCTCCCTTTCTGCTTCACATTCACCCTTTCTACTTCGCATTCATTCGTCGTGGATAGCAAACACCATCTATGGTAATGATGCGATTTTGGCAATAGCCCTCCACGGATGCATATGCGTACGGCTTGGTTCTCAGCAGCATGAGAGAGACAAGATAATCAAAATCACAATTTTATAATTTTAGATATTTTCAAAGTTTTGGTTCATTTAATTTTCGAAAATTTTATGGCTAGTTTTTAAAATATTTTTCTAGTACAACCTTATAACATCAAGATGAAAATTATGTGAATTTTCAAAATCCAAATGTCATTCTAATATTCCCTGATTTCACGAACGTTACAAAAGGAAAATTATGATAATTTAATTTTTGCCCCTGAATTGAGAAGAGTTTGAGATAAGGCATGTGTGGCTAAGGGTGTATTGCGAGATGGAGATGAAGCATATGTGGCTTCGGTGGCATCCCTGAAAAGATAAGTCTAGACGGCCGCCAGGGAAATCAATGTATCAGTAGCAGACCGCCAACTCGTCCCCTCCCTTTCTGCTTCACATTCACCCTTTCTCCTTCACATTCATTCGTCGTGGATAGCAAACACCATCATTGACAGTGATGCGATTTAGGCAACAGCCCTCCTTGTATACATATCGCGATAACGTGTATGTGGCTTGGATGGCATCCCTGAAAGGATTAGTCTAGACGGCCTCCATGGAAATCGATGTATCAGTAGCAGACCGCCAACTCGTCCCCTCCCTTTCTGCTTCACATTCACCCTTTCTCCTTCGCATTCATTCTTCGTGGATAGCAAACACCATCAATGGTAATGATGCGATTTAGGCAATAGCCCTACATGGATGCATATGCGCACAGCTTGGTTCTCAGCGGCATGAGAGAGACAAGATAATCAAAATCGCAATTCACAAAGAGAGATGGAGTCGGTCGAAGAAAATGTCATGCTAAGGGCGTATTGTGAAATCGCGATAACGCATATGTGGCTTGGATGGCATCCCCGAAGGATAAGTCTAGACGGCCTCCATGGAAATTGATGTATGAGCAGCAGACAGCCAATTCGTCCCCTCCCTTTCTGCTTCACTTTCACCCTTTCTCCTTCGCCCCTGAATTGAGAAGAGTTTGAGATAAGGCATGTGTGGCTAAGGGTGTATTGCGAGATGGAGATGAAGCATATGTGGCTTCGGTGGCATCCCTGAAAAGATAACTCTAGACGGCCGCCAGGGAAATCGATGTATCATAAGTAGATAGCTAACTCTTCCCCACCATTTCTCCTTCGCATTTATCCTCTCTCCTTGGCATTCAATCCTTGCGGATAGCATATGCCATCATTGACAGTGATGCAATTTAGGTAACAGCCCTCCATGCATGCTTCCCAGCGGCATGAGAGAGACAAGATAATCAAAATCGCAATTCACAGAGAGAGATGAGTCGGTCGACGAAATTGTCATGCTAAGGGTGTATTGTGAAATCGCGATAACGCATATTTGGCTTCGATGGAATCCCCGAAAGGATAAGTCTAGACGGCCTCCAGGGAAACTGATGCATCAGCAGCAGATAGCTAACTCGTCCCCCACCCTTTTGACTTCACATTCACCCTTTCTATTTCGCATTCATTCCTCGGGGATGGCATACACCATCATTGATAGTGATGTCATTTACGCAACAGCCCTCCATGTATGCATATGCACACGGCTCGTTCTCAGCGGCATGAGAGAGTCAAGATAATCAAAATCGCAATTCACAGAGAGAGATGGAGTCGGTGGAAGAAATTTTCCTTCCACTATCGTCGGTTTCCCTACTGCAACATGCGACTGCACAACAGCAAAGCCGGGGGAAATTTGCTTTTTAAATCTTTTAACTTTATATATTTGTATTTTAAACTCTGTGTATTAGGATTTTAAATACGTGAAGTTTGATCGGTTGTATTTTAGACCCTCGCTCTCACAAAGTTAAAAAACATCGTTGGTAACTTATAAAATGACTATAATGTCATTTACAGAAAAAGTTACATTTTAAACTTTCTAACTTTGCATATTTATATTTTAAAATATAAGGTTTATATAATAGTATTTTAAATCCTTTGAAGTTTTGTTCTTTACATTTAAGACCCTCGGCCCTCATAGCAGTAAAAAAAACTGTTAAGATCTTATAAAATAATAAAAATGTCATTTGCATATTTAAATCCTAACATTTGTCCTCACATATGCATCCTATTGTGTACCATAGGAACACCGGTTTAAGCATTTCATTACTAATAATTTGCATATTTTCATAATTACTCATATAATATTATTACATTTAAATATTCTTAACTAAGATTTTTACTTGAAGTTTTTTTAAAAAATATTTTTCCTTTTTCCTCATTCATTAGAGCATGCAAATGGATGAATAAAAGCAATATGAAATATGAGCTATTTTTATTATGTGAAAACAAATAATAAAAAGGACAAGAAAAAAAGGGCCAGAAAGGAGAGAAATGCCAAAATACCTATCAATTATCTTATACAGTCATATATGGTTCAAAAGCCAAAATGCACGTATTGATTTCTATATGGACTCATGTCAAATTATAAATATTTTGTAGATTGATTCTTACTATCTGTCAATGATATGTTTTAAGCATCAATATTTCGACCATGCACTATGATTTGGATCTTGTCAGCTTTTATTAGTTGCAAATTTAGTAAAGTCTTTAGTTATCATTTTTTGTTAGAAGATTTATACTTGTTGCTATATTTGTTGCTTAATATAGCCAAATTAATTGAATAAAATTTTTGAGTTTAAAAAAATATTTGCAAATTTAGTAAAGTCTTTAGTTATAATTAGTTTCTATTTTGCATAAGTTTCAAAAAATATTTTTTAAAAGAATTTTAAATAATTTTTTAGTTAAAAATATTTAAATTTAATAATATTATATGAGAAAAAATATGAAAATATGCAAATTATTAGTGATAAGATACTTAAACTGGTGCTCCGATGGCACATAATATATGCACATGGAATAACAAATTTTAAGGTTTAAAATGCGAATATATAAAGTCAGAGGGCTTAAAATACGTAAGGTATTTTAGACATTTTACAAAATTTTAATAGTATTTTCGATGTCGCGAGGGTCAAGGGTCTAAAATGCAAAAAAAAAAACTTCATAGGGTTTAAAAGCTAATTGCGAACTTCGAAGTTTAAAATGCAAATACGTAAAATTATTAGGTTTAAACACAAAATCCACTACAACGTGTATTTTAGTTATTTTGTAAGATTTTAATAGTGTTTTTTAACACTATTATGGCCCAGGCTCTAAAGTACAAAGAACTAAATATGGCTTAAAATACTAACATGCAAATTTTGAAATTGAAAATGTAAATCTGCAAAGTTAAAAAGTTTAAAATGCAAAATTTCTCACAAAGGAGCAATAACGTTTTTGGCCTCCTCATCTTTATGGGATTTTTGTTAGAGTGGGTGGTACTTATTAGTTGGTAATTTGTAAATGCTCTACCAAGGGGGTATTACACTGACCCGTATGGCTACATAGTGGGTAGGTAATTAGGTATATAATTATAAAACTCTTAAAGTATTTATTTTATAAATGATTCTATGGGAGAGACTATTTTAAAATTTTCCAAAATCCTTTTAACCTACCCTCCCCATGCACGAGTTTTTGTGCAACCATAAACAGTGGTAAAAAGAGAAAAAAACATAAAAAGAGGAGAGATGGGGAGGAAGCAAGAGGATTTTCGGAAGATTTTTACGGGATTTACAGCCGAGTAGTAGTGAAATTTATTTGGAAGAGTTTGAAGTTTGAAAGATTTTGAAAAACAAAAGTTGG
Organism: Annona cherimola; assembly: GCA_030490835.1. Taxonomy (NCBI): domain Eukaryota; kingdom Viridiplantae; phylum Streptophyta; class Magnoliopsida; order Magnoliales; family Annonaceae; genus Annona; species Annona cherimola. The sequence continues at coordinate 87,187,056 of CM059975.1, read as the reverse complement.
TGGAAATTAAGTAAGCAATTTTTTTAACGTTTCTTTATTTTTTATATCTATTACATTTATTTAATATATTGTGATGATGTAGAAATAATTTAGTATAGATTTATAGTGTTGGAATTTGAAATTTCAAAACCTAAATTGATAATTTTAGAATGATATTTTGTTATGAAAGACTATAGTTATTTTAAAAAATTTGAGATGATCTGGAAGATAATTGTCTTCAGATAGGTATTTGGGATTTGAGAAAGAGAAAATAGATATATTTGAGGATAAAATTAAGGGAATGAATTATAGAATATTATTTAAAAATTTTATTATTATTTTTTATGTAGATTAAAAGTGAAAAAGACATTGGAATCTTGTAGAGCTCACATGTGGGGATTTAAAAATTTGTGAAAATGATGAGTAGGATTTTTCCACTTTTATTTGGATTCTTATAGATGTTTGTGATCCTTTAGATATTTTATTTGATATTTTTTGTGAAAATTCCTATCTTGAGATGTACGATTTTTATGACTTTAATATTTAATTGAGTTGAGTAGTTTAAAAAATTAATTTGAGTTAATAATTTTTTTAATTAATTAAATTATCTAAGAGTGGTGGATATTTTTGTTAAATGAGCACATGAGTAGGGGCATGATGGATGAGTACATTATTGCATATTGAGTATGACATATGCATGATAATTCTCTAGGAGAGATGGATAATGACGAGAGTCATGTTATACTTTGGTGTATTCGTGGAAAACGTTTTGATAATTACATGTCCACGGGGGTGCCATGGGGACATGGATGATGATGTTGAGCATTTGATGCATTGTTGCTTGCATGGGCATGTTATTGATGAACATATAACTTTAGAAATTTTGATGTTTTAAGTTATTTTATGGGATGGATATTTATTTTGCTTACCATGTGAGTTTTACTGTTATCCTACTTACTAAGTACAGACTCACACTTTCTTATGTTGATGTTTTTTAGATGACATGATTGAGGTGGAAGCCTAATGCTCAAATGGGAATTAGGAGAAATCCCAATCCACCAAGTTATGTATGAGTTATTGTCCTAGTTAGTAGAAAAATCTAATTTAGGATTTTATGAGATGCATAGATGAGTGATGTTGTGAGTATATCTTTTGTAAAATCTAATTTTGTTATAAAGTTGACATATGTTGATGATGATGGTGATGTGGACAAGATTTGGATGGTTTACTTTGTTTAGCTTCCATAATTTTGTATTATTTATCATAATAGATATTATGATGTAATTCTACTTTTACAGGGTGATTCTATCTAATCTCCCAACTTTTGTCGAATTTTTGGATGAAATGTGGGTGGGGTTAGCCTTTGGAGCGTCACAATAATTTACATACATAAGGAATAATGTTTCAATGGATCATAATGCATTGAAATTTTAGTACATTGGGGTGCAAAACCCTATTTTTTAAATGTTTTGTTGAATTTTTTTTTCATAAAACTATTAATCTAGGCGTATTCAATTTACAAACTAAAATTTACCATTTTTGGAGATGGTAAAATGACTAAAATACCCTTATTTTTAAAAATAAAAAATATATACATATTCGAAAATAGTAAAACTTAATACATAAGTTAAATATTTCTAAATTAACAATTTTATAAAAATATTTTAAAAAGGGTTTGTACCCGACGCATTAAAATTTCATTACATCGGGATGCATTGAAATATTACTCATACATAAGAGCCCAAATTATATATAATTAGTCATATACATGCGTAACTTACAATCTTGATTTTTTGTTTACTCTTATTTTATTTTAAATTTTTCTTTATAAACATTTTCATATAACCCCCTTCATTGTTGATGTTTTTGATGTTTTATGAAAAATCTAATTCATTCATTATATTTAACCTCATTTGTTTAACTGGGAGACCAAGCTTCGTCCAAATAAGTCACATTTGCCCAAAAATGGGTACATTTGTGTGTAAATTAGGAAAAATGCTTAGATGCATTCACACATATATTAGAATGTAACAATACTTTATGAAATCATTTATCCACATATTTATGACATTTTAGATAGTTTAGATGTTGAAAGTATTACTTAAAAATTGATATTTAATATTAAATTAATTTATTGTGTTGATTTTTCATGTTTGTAAACGGAGCCCACATAAAGTGATACCAGATAATTTTAGAGGTTTTCATAATAATATAAATAATGTTAAATACAACAGATGGAGTGAATTTTTCATCAACTATTTAAATGTTCAAAATGGAATGAGTTACATTGAACGGGGCTTTCCTAGAAGCGTTTCCATAATATGTGTATACATTAGTGTATGGTGTGTGCCCTAAATGGGAGTTCACATAAGATTATAAAATATTGTTTTCCCTATATCAAGTATACATGTATATTGTTTTACTGCAAACCATTTACAATTGTCAATGTTGCAACATCTCATCAATAACCACATATTCTGTTCTTAAAAGACTCAAAACCAGTTATTAGCCAATGTAGACCAAAGTGTAATTTATTTGAAAGGTCTCATTTCAGATGTGTCCTCTACAAAGGCATTTCACCAAAAATTCCACTTAAAGCAAGAAGTAGATTGGTTGATAGTATTCACAACAGCATAATAGATATCTATCTTCTTATATCAAGTTTAACTCTCCTTGCCTTCACTAACCAATATCTTGAAAGGAAAATTAATAATTTGATTTTGATCCATTGCAAAGAGGGTTGGGATATTGGAACAACGCATGTATTCCTTCGGGCATATCGTGAGGTTGGGATAACATGTTCCTCAGTAGTGATCAGAGAGAGAGAGCAACAAGTGAAGCATTAGAAAATATATATTATTAATTTCAATATCTAAATTTTTAGTGCATTCTACTTAAAATTTAATACCACGATATAAAATTTTATCATGTATAGAAGTTTTTAGGAACTTAAATTTATTAAATTATTTATTCTTTTGAATTGATGTTAGTTCTATAAATATATAATAATCTTTATTTTTTCTGTTTGTATATTTTGTTGTGTTGGACATAATGTATGGATTTTATTTAAAAAATAAATAATTAATATTATGCAAAGCAATGTAAATGCATTTAGGTGGAGAATCGATACTTCTTTTTTGCTGTGAGCAATCAATTTTTGGGTGCCAGCCAGAGCTGCTGCCTCGACTCTGTCCGGTGTGCGAATCCAGCGGCTGAAAAATAGCCTGCAGCAGACGCCAGAGCGCGTGGAGACTGAGTGCTGTCGGGAGCATAGGATCGGGATCTAGTTACATCAGGGTTACCGTCCGGATCGCGCTGCCATGCACCCGGGCTTCACTGCACCCGGGTGCATTAAACCTATTTTAACTTATTTTTTTATTTCTTTTGAATTTTTTATAAAAGTGTTAATCTAAGTATATTTAATATATGTATTAATTTTTACCATTTTTGGAGTATTTTAGATATTTATTTTTAATTTTTGAAAATTAGTGGCATTTTAGTAATTTTAAATTACCTAAAATGCCACTGATTTTCAAAAATTAAAAATAAATGTCTAAAATACTTTTAAAATGGTAAAAATTGATATACATGTTAAATATATTTAGATTAACACTTGTATAAAAAAAATTCAAAAAAATAAAAAAACTAGGTTAAAGCACTCGGGTACACTGAAGCTAAGTGCACCCGGGTGCAGGGGATCACAATCCTTACCTCCAATGGTACCGGACTCGATAATGAGATATGATCTTTAAATATAGTATAATTATTTATCTTTATATAAATTATATTTTATGTAGTTTATATGTTGAAAAACAACTTTAAAATTATTATTTATATTAAAACTATTTTATTATGTTGATTTTATACTATTTTCAAATATGACTCAGACATATATCCAATTTGGATGAAAATTGGCACCCTAATAAAATAAATATCTTAAATATAATTAGTGGAGTACATTATAATTTTATGATTATTGAGTGCTTATTTTAAACCAAAAGTATCATAACATATGGTACATGTAAATGTATATGATTAAAAATATGATCTTGAACATTTAGATGCACGGTAAGTTACAATGCCTTACATTTATTTAAATATATTAATAGTTTACACAATTATTTATCTATGCATAAATTATGTTGTAGGTAATTTATATGTTTAAAAACAACTTTAAAATTGATATTCATATTAAACTATTTTATTATATTGATTTTATACCATTTTCAGATGTGATCCATACACATATTCAATTGAGATAAAAATCGGCATGCTGATGAAATAAATAATTCTAAATATAATAGACTATTTTATGGTACATATAAATCTACAAAATCAAAACTCCAAAATAATATCCTGTACATATACACGAACGGCCTGATCACACATATAATAATATTGCATACGGTAAAAGTAATACATGGAGGATCACCGTAGTTAATAGAAGAATCAATCTACTTAAAATATTTAATTATTAGAGTCATGACATCTAAACATAACTAATCCTTGAAAACCTTTCAAGGCCACTTATCTTTCTAACAATGACATTGGGCCACATATGCTTTATCCCAATCTCACCGTGAAGTTGGAGCCACACATGACACATGCGTTACCCCACAGTCTCTTCTCCATCCATGGCGCAAAAATCAAATTATTAATTTTCCAGCTTTCACCATCTTCCTGAAGGCAAGGAATATTATAATTGTTTGTTGAACTTTATAAATTAATCCACATTTATAAATAATTGTAAGTATTAATGTTATTAGATTATAAAATGATAAAACTTAGTTTATAGATTAAATATACCTCACTTTACATATTTATCGAAAAAAATTTAAAAAAGAGTCCCTTTCCTCCTGCATTCGGCGCACATAATCATCTCTCTTCGTATAGATGGCATAAATTAAACACATGAAATTGAGTCGTGAGATGAACGGTGGATTTAGATTCGAGTGCACTATGTAGTGAAATGTATTTATAATACGTGAAATCTCTAGTTCTTTCATAATCAATTCCTTTATACTTGAATTATTCCCCATGTAACATACCGATCTAAAAAAGTGATCCTAGACCGTGCATTTAATGCAAATTTCTAAAATCAATCACACGTTCATGGCAAAATTAATTACTATAATTTCATAAATAAAAAAAATTCAAAAATCACTTGCACTAGTCATGTTCTCCTTATTACATCCAAGGCACAAAAAAAAAATACATGTCCACTATTTGCAATACATGCCTTTAAATAATTTTGAATAAAATAACATATCTGTTCTTGAAAAATCTTCAAGCAAGTCAATCCTTAGTGTCTCACTTGATTTGGTACACCTATAAAATTAATAGGTTAGTCCAAACATAGCTAGCAAGTAGAAAATTATTTGAAAATGGATAATGACCTATATAAAACTTAATTAAATGATAAAAATAATTATTTAATTTGATATCTTAAAAATTTGGCCTCGTATGCAAAATAAAACCCGTCCATTGAGTCTAAAAGCATTAAAAATATAAAGTTGGACTATTTGACCATTCAAATAGGAGTTAAAATGAATAAATTATAACAAAATGGAATTAACGGCCCATGATAAGCCACATTATCACTGACTTTACTGCAAATGAGATCCACCAGGGCCTCTGTTACTTAGCCCTTATCGCTGTAATGGGTTACACATCAATTTTTAAAAATGCTTGGACATCATAAGCCTCAAAATTATTAAATGTATTAACATTTCGAAAGCAAAGGAAAAACTTTCGTTGCAAAAGCAAAGCAAAAATCCCTCTCTCTCTCTAGCCTCTAACAAAGATTCTCCCCAGACGAATGTTCTTCCTAGGATGAAATTTCCTTCATGGACGCCCAACAAAATTGGAATTTGACTTATATATAATTTGATTTCGTAGATTATATTATACATAGACATTGTTATATATATGCTGCAATTATCCCACATCATCGATATATAATTTCAATATCCATATACATATTTATTGCATATTAATTTACATCAATGCATTTATAAAAATAAAATCCATAATAAAATACAACAATCTCAATACGTATAATTTTAGGCATAAAGTTAGGACATATTTATTTGCATAGTTTTACATCCTAAATCTTAGGATTATAAAATTCAATATGTCAACATAGCCTAAAAATTATAATATATTATATACATGCTTTATAACGACATAAAACACATAATTATTGAACTAAAATTATTTTTCAAATAAAATCCTACTTAACTTAAAATTAATTCTAGGGAAGTAATAAAAGTTAAAATCTTATCACTTTAATTTTAATTCCAATTTCAATTCCATCTTATCGGGTGGAATATTTAGCTTATCTTATCTTGTGGAGCCCACGTGGCTAGAAAGGCAAAAATCCAAAAATCGATCAATTTTTGTACAGAACGTCCTACTCAAACTATAGATCTTTAAACTATTAGACCACTTGTATGCTAAAATAAAAATATAACCCGCAACTAATATAAATAATAATTTGGTATGACCCATTATTAACCATTAAGCCTAGTTGGTCAACTAATCAACTCTTGGCACTTAGGATATCTTACGTGATCATTAACTAGTCAACTTAAATATTTATTTATTTATTAATATTTTACATCTGACTATGGGTGTGTTTGTTTGGGATATAAACATGTCAACCAAAACTTTTCAATCTAAAATTTTTCACTCACCATAATTACTCTATTTATAAATTATTTTTTCACATTTTCCTATACAAACTACCCTACTTTTCAATCATTTCTACACAACTATCCATACAACTAACCTATCTATTTTAACTTTATTCTCTTTACTTCTCATCATTACTCCTATTATATCATATCATTTTCTATCAATGTGACAACTTCTACCTCAAAAACTTTTCATCAAAAGTTTTATTCCCAACCAAACAAACCACAAACCCTATAATGATTCGCTCACACGCAAATTGAAATTTAATGACATGCACGCGAAATGCATGCTTGAGTAGTTAGAAGGAGAATCAAGGCTTGCTGTTATTATAAATTAGATGTTATTGCAAGCACAAGCAAGTCAGAGAGAGAGAGAGAGAGAGATTTGCATGCATATCGATCGATGGGGGAAAGAGAAATTTCTAGACAAGAAACTGTGAGTGCATTTGATGCTGGTACTCCTTCTTGGGTGTTGGAGATTGATTGTGATGTGGAAAAAAATGAGGACTTAAGGATGGAAGAAAGTAGTGCTTGGAAAAAGCATTCAATCTACAAGCTACCCGAAGGATTCGTGCGGGGTAAAGAAAGACGGTTCCATGCCTACAAGCCTCAGGTGGTGTCGTTGGGGCCATATCATCATGGGGAGGAGCAGGTGCTGGCGATGGAGGAGCACAAGCGAAGGGCCCTCCGTCAGTTTGTTGCGAGGACCAAAAAAAGAGCAGGAGATTATTGGGAGGCCTTGAAGCAGGGAGAGGTGCTGCAACAGCTGATGGATTCGTACAAGGATCTAGACAAAGATTGGTGGGAGGATAAGGAGAGGTTCTTGAACATTATGATTTGGGATGGATGCTTCATGTTGGAGGTGATGAGATTAATGGACAGGTCCACTTTTGATGAATATGATAAAAATGACCCCATCTTCAGCCGTAACGGATTCATTTCTTATCTGCCTTGGATACAGAGGGACATGCTCATGCTTGAAAACCAGATTCCTCTTCTCGTGCTCCACAAACTACTCGCAGTTGAAAAAGGACTCATCCATGAACAGGACAAGGTAATTACAATCATATCACATCCACTCCACTGCATGCACCCACAGTTAATTAATTTTTAATAGTTTCTTATTATTAACTTATGTATATGCACGGTATTTACAAAATACATAAGTATTTTGGACCCATTTTCTTAATTAGTTTACGTATACTTAAGAATAAAATGACCGTCATTAGATTTTGTTAGCATTAAATACTGTTTTCTGGGGTGATTTTTCATCTTAAAGATATACATTATTTTAAGTGGGAAGCACGTCAGTAATTTATACATGTGCGAAGGTGAATTGGTGCATTTAGTATGTATGTGCCCAACGTCTCGACAATTAAACAAAATCTAACTATCAATCGTTAGTTCCAATGTCATGTATATGTCTTTGGCTGATATTGAATTTAATCAATGATGTTGTATAATAATTAAGATAAACCCCAAACTAGAAAAAAATGTATTTATTCATTTTTGGTGTACCACGAATCATTGAAGTGTTTCCAGTTTAAATTATATATTTTCTTTACCTTAGTCGTTTTACTTCTACTGTTTACTACCATACATCGCTTGATTATATTTTTAATCTCCTCCTTATGAAATTAACTATAGGACAACTAATGTAGGAAAAAATTAATTCGGAAAAAATTACCTAGTTATCAATCATTAATACTACAGATAATTTTACGTCATTCTCTTTGTCTGATCTACCTGAACTGAGTGAAACCCGTATCAATGTTTAAATAAATTTTCAAGCAAGTAATTGTTCAGTATCTATATAAAAAATCAAAAAGGGGTGCATACGATGCCAAAGCGGACAATTTAAATGCATGGCGTAGATCGAATTTTTAAATGATCATGGATTTATACATGCACATTATAGTGGAAACATATTTCCCATTTAAACACGTACGATAATCATACATATATGGATCCTGTATCTTTTTTTTTGATAAAAAAAATCGTGATAAAAAAATATGGATCCTATATCTTATTATTCAATTAATGGGTGATATTCGCATATAAGACTAACACACGCGGCAAAAACAGTGCGATCTCAACCAGAAGGTAAACAAAATGGTGCTAGACTTCTTCCAGGAAACAATTGAGACGCCACCGTCATTAAAGGTTCGCTTCATGAGAAGGGTGCACCAGAATTTCTTCCGCTGCAGCTCGAAACAAACTAGTGCAGCTCACACAAATCCTCCAACAGCAGCAGCAACAAGTACGGGTGATCATTGTTGGAATTTTCAATTTTATAATAAATATAATATAATTTAATAAATTAATAACAAAAGAAAAATAGCTAAGTTGACAGCAGACGTCTGCAGTAACTAATAGGTCTCTTAATTTTATTTTTTTATATTTGGCCGAAACAATCACGAGGTATCAGGTCTTCATGTGTTGGACGTGGTGAGGAAAAGCATGATCAAAGACACCAAAGGCCGGAGAGAAACAACAGGGGACGTTCAAAGAGGCAGCTACGGTGTCATCCGGAGTGCAACACAGCTTGAAGACGCTGGAATCCAGTTCAGAAAGAGCGACAGCACCAGCCTCAAGGACTTCACCTTCCAAATAGGCTTCCCCCATGCCACCCTCAGCCTCCCACAGCTGCTGGTTGACGATTCCACCGAATCCAAATTCCTCAACCTCATGGCATTTGAGCATCTGCACAAGGGCTTAAAGAAGGAAGTCAGCTCCTACGTCTCCTTCATGCACAAAATTATCAAGTCGGACAAGGATGTGAGCCTGCTGTCCGAGAACAAAATCATCAAGAACTTTGTGGGGACTGACCAAGCAGTTGCAGATCTCTTCAACGGTATTTCTCATGATGTGTACATCGACCCCTCTAGCGATCTTGGTAGAGTTTGTCTCGCAGTCCTATACTACTGCAACGATCCACTCAACAAACACCGGACTAACAAATACCTAGTCGACCTCAAGCGCTCTTACTTCAAAAGCCCCTGGACTTTTATCTCCCTTATGGCTGCCATTCTTCTGCTCTCCCTCACCATTATTCAGTCCGTATATACCATGCTTCAATATCATAAACCCAATTAATTTATTTTTCCATCCAGTATCATTTTATTTTGTTTGCATGGTTATTTCATAGTTGGTTTTTACGTGGTTTTTCTGTATTATGAATAGGCGTTCTACGTCGTGCAAGTCAAGTCGAGTAAAATTGCAATAACTTCTTAAATTTGCTTCAATAATGAAGTTCTTTTTTTTTTTAGACCCCCTCTATCGTTATCTCTTTTAGTCTTTTTTATTTCATTCCTGGGCCAACAGTGGCAGCATAACCACGCTTTCAAACACTGGTACAAAAGCACTGGTTTTAGATCCCAAACGAAGATTGAAGGATTGATCTTATTAAAGATTCACAATTATCAGAATTCAAAAGAGATAGATTGGCAAAAAAGTGCTGTGTAGTAGAGCAATCTTTAAGTGAAAGCATCTGCACACGGGCTCAGAAAAGGAAGTCACCTCCTACGTCTGCTTCATGGACAACATCATCGACTCGGACAAGGATGTGAGCCTGCTGTGCAAGAACGACATCATCAAGAACTTTGTGGGGACTGACCAAGCAGTTGCGGATATCTTCAATATTATTTCTCGGGATGCGTCCAATGCTGGTAATCTTGATAAAGTTCATCATGATGTCATCGCCTACTGCAACGATCCATGCAAAAAGAACTGTGCTAACCTCAAGCACCGCTACTTCAGCACCCCATGGTCAGCCATAGCATTCGTCGCTGCAAGTGTTGCACTCATCATCACCATCATCCAGTTTGTCTACAGATTCCTCAGTCATTACTTACATAATGATTAACTAAATATATGCGTGCCCTCAATTCAATTCATATTGTATGTCGTGTGTATGGTGTGTGCTACTGATCAATAATTGTTGTTTCAATGAATAAGTATTTATTTGGTGCTATATATCTTCATTAAATAATGGTGTCTTGCAACGATTCCTGTCTGAAGAATAAATTTTCTTTGACAAAATTGAAGTGATTCCCATGAACGACTCACAAGCATTTCGAACAACGTTTGAACCGCTTCAACAGCTGCTCATCGATTCGTTTAATTTCTCTGGCAATCTCCAGATTCACTATCATTTCTAAACCACCTTGAGGTGAACAGTATCAATTAAAATATTTCATTTTGCAGCAGTTTTTGATTTAATAAGCCCCAATATTAATTCTAATTGAAATCAGCCTCCAGTCGTGATTATGCCTGCTTGTTATCTTCGTAATATATGTGCTCCTTCATCTGTGTCTTGCCTTGGCCACCTTCCTCTACTGCTGCCCTCATGATAAGTATACTAACGCAGACTAATCTTAACCATTGCTCTATGCTAGATAATCAAATCTTTAACAATCTTATATGACCTGTGTTAGAATATAAAAATCGTGACCACTAAGAATACTGTTACTATTAGTCTTGTCGGAAGATTCTATGGCATCCGCTAAGAGATCTGAACCCTGCCAACCTAACTCCCAATCTCACCAGTGAATAATATGCATTTATACCCTAAAAAACCATACATCAATCCATTGAACGTCTAGTTCAGACTGCTTTGATCTTAAAGTTTGAATAATCGAACATGGCGAATTATGATTATTGCTGCAACCATATGCAATCATCCGCATGAATCCTGTTAAACATCCAAAGTCCAAATGTCAGATAATGAAAGGAAAATTTTAAGATAGACAGATGACATCAAATTATGTCACCAACAATAACGGAAGACGTCAAATGTTACCAACAATTATAAAACATGTCAATTTATAATTATAGCCGCTGCCAATGCAATCAACGGCATGAATCCTATTATGCATCCAAAATCCAAATGTCAGACCATGAAAGGCAAAAATCAAAATGGATTGGTAGCCTTAAATGTCAACAACCACCTGTTTATAATGTCAGAATTTCCCTTTCATCATCGAACCCTAAATGGAAGTCATTGGCAAAAAACGAAGAAGGATGAATAACAAAATTCTCAGCGGACAAGTACTATCGAATCACTGGATTGCAGCAGAGAGAAGCATTTGAGGTCTGCCAATTGCATGAAAGTTGTAAAGCAAATAGAAGGTTACATGATAAAACGGAAGTTTATGGCATAAATCCGGGAACTGAATCATGACACTTCCCATTGGCCAAGAAATTGATAATTCACAGATTTTCACAAATTTTCACATATTTTAATTACAATTCTGCACCTTTCATTATAAATAGAGCAAATTTTTTTAGAGGAAAATAAAGCGAATTAAATATAGATTTTATGTGAAATTTCATAAAAACTATATTTTTCATAAAATCTTTAATTTTGATACAAAATGAGTCATTGCGTTAACTTTTGAAAATATAAAATATGATAAAATAAAATTACACATACTAGGAGGAATTAAATAGGCTCAAAAATAATTTTAAAATATTGACTAGCCTATTAATTTAAGTTCTGCAAATTTATAGAATGTTTTAACAGAAAAATTATATACATATATATATGTGATTACAAATATATTTTAAAACATGGGCACAAAGAGAACCGCCATATATTTTTGAAAATAAAATAAATTAATAGGCTCAAAATTAATCTTATAATACCGGCGAGTTTATTAAAATGATTCGGGAGTGAAAATTACAAATATTTTAAAGAGGCTGATATTGCACAAATATTATAAAATTAAATTTGTTAAAATCAATATAGTGACATCTGCTGGACTTATTAATTTCAGCTTAATCAACACTGTAGATTGTTATGAAAGTTGCATGTGCACAAATTAACATGCGCCACCAACATACTTAATTTGGTATTTCTTCTTCTCAACTTCGATTACAACCATGGCTATCAATAGACCCATAACATCCCTTGTTACCCTTTATCAAAAAAAAAAAAAATCCCTTTGTTACTGATAGGAACCAGCAAGAAATTGATAGAAATGGGCAAGAAAGGGAACAAAACAGGATTTTTTATTGAAAAATCATGATAGAAATCCTAGCCGAAAACGCTGGGTCCAGAGAAATAAAATTCCAGCACAGTATCTATCCTAACTCTCTCTCTTTCTACACGTAGCGCCCCGACCAGCGAGCGCACCACACCGCTTCGTGGTACCTTACTCTATGGATCTTTTTAGGTGGTGAAACTCATAAATGAAATCGAAAGTTTCATGTTTATATGAGCGGAAGCTTTTCCTAATTTGTTAGGAAATGAGTTTGAAATTTTTTTCTTTTCTTCTCTTTAGAACCTATATTGATTTTATTTCTTTAACTAAAATCTGACAGCATGCCGTTTATGCTCAGAATGTTTGGGCAATATAAAACCTAATAGTCAATATAATTTCAATATTTTCTACAAAGTCACTCATATTTACTTCAATTCAAATTAATACATTCCTTGTACAATCATATTTTACATGAGAAACTTACTACTACATTTAACAACAACATAAAATATTTAAATATAACGCATACTCACAATTATAATAATTACAATCCCATGAATCCAAATTCATCAATAATATTAAAAATCATACCTTCACTGCTCAACTAGCAGTGAAGGCTCTTCTATCAAATCTACATCATCTGCACTCACCGATTAGTTGAAAACAATGAGTATAAAATACTCAGTAAGCAAGCATTTAGAAATAAATAATTTCCAATATTCGTGGCATTAACTGGAATCATAAAACTCTTAAAATCTCATTATGCATGTGTGATAATGTGATAAATACACACACATGCATCATTCCATGTCTTATTCCTCATTTAGCAGATGATACTTATCAAGTGATCACCTGCCCATACATCAAACTCATCGACCAGGCAACGTCAAGGACGGACTACCTATCCAATTACAATCTTGATAAAGCCTTATGTATGAGTTCCATTTATACGTGCATTTTATGCATTTATGACATGAATTGAGTTTTGCCAACTCAACACGATAACAGGGTTTGTACATGAAAATCAAGTTGTAAAAATATTTCAAATATACATTCTTTTTGTAAAACCTATGCACAAGGTAATGGTCATCCATAAGTACCTTTTCAATGCATGTCAATTTAAAGAAACATTTAAATAAAACAAACTCATTAGTAAATAACCTTTCTTGAAATAAAAAGGCAATAATAGATTTTTCTTACCATAAAATTTTTTTGAACAAAAAGAATCTTGAACAGCTTGCTTACCTTTTTCCTTTAGCTTTCCCTCATTTTTCCTTTATACTTTCCTTCATCTTTCCATTACCCCTTCCTATTATAGCTAACAAAAAATATAGCTAAGCATTTATTTCACCCATCACACATACGTATTCCATGATTAATTATGCATTTAACTACGTACTTTTTCGAGACCTTTGGACATGAAGTTCAAGTATTCATGAACTTAAAACCTCCTTATCCGAAGTTCCTAACTCCTTTTTAACTTAACCACACTTTCAAATTGGATGAACCATAGCCTTACAAGTTAACTACCCTTGAAATACCCTTTACACCCAAACTTGAACTGAATATAAAATTTCTTACTTTCCAAGGTATTTAAACCTTTATACCGTCCCACATTTAACTTACATTTGAATAAGCTCATAAATAAGCATTAGCTTTTGCATTTAATACTTAACTAATAATTGCAATTCAAGTTTTAACTTTATACATAACACATAATGAACATATAAGCTTAGTATAGCTTTTAGCACTATTTATACAACTTAAAAGTTAGTATACTCCATTTTCATTTTGTTTCTATAAAAATTTATATTTTCAAATGGTAAATTCATTTACTGCAACTTAGATTTCATTTACACATAATAGGATTACACACGTTGACACATTCATTGGGTTCCCTATTACTCACATTGCTTCTTTAAAATCTTAGTCATTTAATTCAATTTAACTATATAATAACAACTAAGATCATTTTACATATTAACTAATAACCTTATTTTACAAATAAAATATATCTTATTTCCTTCCATTTTATTTAAAATCTCGGTTTAGTCCCTTCAATATGACTTATACACATCAAAAAATCATCTCACACTTAAGCAAACATCTTATCATCATTTAAGAGATCAATACATGAAATTCAACACAGTGACATCATAAAAATTAAGTTAATCTTAATCTTATAGATCTTTCATACTTAGAATTTATAAATTTTAAACTATACTATATCTTAAATTTCATGTATTATAGGCTATTAAAGCCTCTTCATCCTTTTGTATTCAAAAATAGACTTACGTAACTCATATATGCATAAACTTTGCATTTAATATATAAATTAAGACATATAGAATATTAGACCTTTCACTCAATATATAAATGACATTTTCATATTGTAAGGCCATTTGAACTTAAGATAGCCTTTACAGCCCTTTTTCCACTTCCCCTTAAAACATAACCATTAAATCTTAAATACCCATTGAAAAATAACTTAACTAATTTGATATTTTAAATTACCCAACATAATCCTCAACTTCATAATTTATTCTATTTTGCTCTTATTTAACTCTCTCACTTGCTTAAAATGCATCATTTATTTTACTTTATTTCAATTTTATTTCCTTTCTACATAAAGCATATGGATTAATCTAATAATTTTGTTTTCATGACCAAACAACCTATTAACTAGGTTATTTCACTTAAATCTCAACACTCATAGCTTAACATATAATACCTCATTATCTAATCATTAAACTAATCATCATTATATAAATACAATAATTAAATGACTAAAAATTAATATCCAAGCTTATAATCTCCATTTAATAGTTGGGTTTTCTCCAACTTCCCTTTACTTACATTTATCTAACTTATAATTTATCATTCCGTCATCATTCGTATATCATAATCAAATTCATCATATATGCTCCAGCCTAAATTTAACTTTCATTTAGGCTTGAAACTCCTATATATATATATTTAATAATTACAACTTTGCTTAACCACTCATTTATCACAAATAAATTATATATCATGCTTCTAAAATTAAAATTTATCATTTAGGAGTCATCTTTAAACTCAAATTCATCACTCGTACACTTTCAACTTTAGTCATTTAAATGATGGGTTTTAAGCTTCAAAATTTAGAGATTTTACTCCCTTTGATTTTCACATGATTTATATATAACAAGTTTAATATTTTTAACCCTCCAATCATTTATATATATGTCATACAATTGTCACTTATTCATTCATTTTTTTTTCATATTCGTTTGATACCAAAATTATATAAAATTCACCCTGGACACATTTAGTTAAAAGAAAACTCATACCTCTATACAAATTTCCTAACTACCCAATGCCATTTATCATATATGTCTAGATTTTGGCTTCAAGATTTGCACATTTTGATCAAAATCCATGTTCATATAAAATTAAATTACTAAATTAAATGTTTACAAACAACAACACATACCCGTAACATATACACCCGCCTGCCCTCATTTTTTCCACCAATTTCCAAATCCGAATGAGTTCAAAATTATTTATAAATCACCCCATATATAAATAGTATAAAAGCCCTATGCTTAGGCCACGTTTTTAAGGAGTCCCCACGTTCAAGGTATGATGGAAATTTGAATTTTCTTTCTTATCCAAGATTATACATATAATTTTTGCAAATAATATATCTCAACATCATTTAAACATATTATATAGCAATTTGGGGCAAAAATATTAAAGCTTTTCAACTCTTGAAATTTCGGATCCATGCATAGGATTCAATTTTCACATTTCATATACATTATTTGGCTCCTAAAATGAAGATCTAAATGACTCTACGAAAGCGTCATGATTACTACCCATTTTAGGAAGAAATTTCAAAATCCTTAGTCACCATAGGCACAAATCCGAATTTTTCATCACATTTTCTATAATTCCTCTCTTCATTTTTATAAATCTACCCATATTTAACAAAATCTCCATGATTTTCATAAGCTTGGAAAGAAAATTTCGAAAATTAACAAAAACTCATCTTCCTTATCTTCAGTCGGTGATGGGTTGGACGGCGGCAGAGGCGGCAACATAGGCCGTGGACGATCGATTCCTCCCCTCCCTCCTCCTTCCTTCTCTTCTCCTCCTCCTCTTCTCCCTTCTTCTCCTCTTTCCCTTTCTTTCTTTTCGCCTCCTCCCGTTTTCTCTCTCCCGTTTTAGCGCTGGAAGAGGCTAATGCCCCCTTTTGTTTTGTTTTTCTTTTTTTTTTGGTAGTCGCATGCGTACACAAGTGGCTGCCCCTTTTCTTTCGATTCTCCACACACGTATATATGTGGCTACACCTCTTTAATATTATTATTTTTCTTATTTTTCTTGTATATATCCATGTGTATATTTATATGTCATGAATCCTAATATTTTAAATTTTATAACTTACACCCACCACATGCATTTAAGCCATTAAATCATGGTCATTCATTAATTTAAATAATTTAAATCAATTAAATATTTAAATTAAACCATTTGACTGAAATTCGTTAATTAATCTAAAATTAAATAATACATTTTATTATTATTCCATTCAACATTAACACTCTAACTCATTATTATTTATTTATTAATTCTCTTTTTTCTTATTTTATAATTATAGGTCATTAATAAAATTATAATTTATTAATTTTATGACCCAAAATTTTCATTTATATATGTCACGTACTTATGGGTTGCAATCTAAAAATTGCTGGCATTACACTACACTACCTCTACAACTTCACTAAAATTTCTCTCCCGGAACCAAAAGCTCTCCCCAACTATGTTCTTGGCCTACTTGGAAGCCCATGCTCATTACATTGCCCTCTCTTCATACATTGCCCTCCCTCTCGATACCAATCGCATTATTCCTACACACCGCCCCTGCTCAAATTCGACTGCAGCTGAATCCATCCGAATAGAAATTCAGAGCAGCAAACCACCACAGAAATTCTGTTGCCCCCTTTCAAATCCAAGATGATAACAAGCAGATAGCAGCCATCCATTCCAGCAGTTCGGCTAATCACCGGCATGCCAAAATCAGTAGCAATAGGCGAGCCCACTGCGATAGCGCAGGTGGTGCTCGTCACTGGCAACAGGCCTGGAGATCCCGGTTCAGATTCGGGTAGGGAAGAGTGGTCTACCTTTGTCAGGAGCACTCTGGTGCAGAAGATGCTGTGAAGTACTCGAGCATAAATTGAGAAATATGTTTAAGAATCGAGATGTTGGAGTTGTAACATAAAGATACAAAAAAAAAAAAAAAAAAAAAAAATAGTAGCAGTAGGCGCCAACAAAATGCTGCCATTAACGATGCCCTGGCTGTTATCAACCCTGTGCTAATTCCAAGCTCTCTCTCCTTTCCCCTAATTAATCTCAGCACTTCACCGGCAGCTCTGCTAATTTTATCCAACCATCCAAAATTGCAGTAGCTGTAACACCACGCTCCACCGACACCTCTTACGACCGGCGGCTGTTGTTTACAACCTGCAAAGCTCGGTTAAGCTAAGAGAACATGGAACCATTGATAGTAACTTGTGAGTATGGAGTTCAATCAATCAATAATAACAATAATAATATCACAATGATAATAGCTATTTTACATCATAATAAAAGCTGAATTAAACTCTAACAATCAATAAAAATATTTACATTAAAAATCTCAAATTTGGCTTCTCCCTGACTACTTTGCTTATATATAGGACTTTACTTCTATGTAACCCGACTATAATATAGTAGTTGAGCTATGTAACTCTTTTAACTTTTAAATTTTAATCATCGATGAAAAATTCAATTCATTCATTATATTTAATATCATTTGTTTATCTAGGAGACTAAGTTTCATCCCAATTAAGTATTTTATAGGTCATATTTGTTGAAAATTATATATTTATGTGTAAATTATGAAAAACACCTAGATCCATTTGCACATATATTAGAATATGATAATATTTTATAGAATCATTTATCCATGTAGAAATAATATTTTAGAAGGTTTAGATGTTGAAAATATAATTTTAAAATTGATATTTAGCGTTAAACTATTTAATTATGTTAGATTGTCAATGAGACCTATGCACAGTAATATTAGATAAATAAAAGAGTTTTTAAAATACTAAAAATGATATTAAATATATTCACCTATTTGTGCTTGTCAATTTCCTTGCCTCAAATAATTATTGCAAATTTATGTCCAAATACATATGCATACATGCTTAATTGAAAAATTAAATTTGCTTTCAATTGAAGGTACCAATATCTAGCATTAAAGGTACAAGGACAGATTCGGATTTTTTATATATATTTTTTAGATTTTTAAAAATCAGTGGCATTTTTAGTAATTTAAATTTACTAAAAATGCCACTGATTTTTTAAAAATTCAATAAAATTTAAAAGTCTCCAAAAATGGTAAAAATTAATACATATGTTAAATATACCTAGATGAACATTTGTCTGAAAAAAATTCAAAAAAAAATGAAGTTTTGCAGCTGAGTGATTTGAAATTTCAATGTACGATGCTGCATTTGAAACAGTTTCGGTTGGGAATACCCTAGTACCGAACAAACCCGCCCACCTTTGAAATCTTCAGCCGCGAAGTGACGAGGATGATGCACAAGCATAGCTCGCTACCAGCCACTCTTTATAGAAATATTAAGCTTTTTCTTTTTTTTTTAGTAAACACGTTAGATTACGTTTTCACATGCCTTGTTTTATTCGTATAGAGATATAAAAACTATTCTTTTAGTAAACATGTTACATTCTGTTTTGACATGCCTCGTTTTATTGGTATAGACATATAAAAACTATTCTTTTAGTAAACACGTTAGATTATGTTTTGACATGCCTTGTTTTATTCGTACTACCATTCGTACTATCATACATATGCTAAAAATAAAAATTATGATTCAAAAATCTTATATTAATTTTCCACCGCAACAAACAAAATACAGCATCAGCCAGACAGAAGCCATGTAATTATTAAATAATGGATAAATATTCAGAGAAAATATGTGTACTAAGCATCAACGTACAGGTGTTTTGAGTTTTGTTTTTCAATTTTTTTTTCATTTTTATATGAGCTCATATGTAATTTTTATAGTTTAAACATAGCAAACATTATTATATATATTATAATTTTAAAAACCAATAATTTTTACTCTCATAAATGAGGGTGAAAATTGTTGATTTTTTAAATTATTAAAAATGATAAATTTTATGTATATAAACTAACATGTAGGGCCACATAAAATAAAAAAGAAAAACAAAAAATGTAAAAAATACTTAATTAAATACCCTTATGTGTTGAAATTTGATACATATATATGTATTGCATTGCTGCCTTTCTTTAAATAGTATATTCTTGTCTATCAAAAATTATGCAAGTGAAATTTATCCTTATGCATTATGAATTAAGAGTGTGTTTGAGAAGTAATAAAATTTTTTGATAAATAATTTTTTTGTATAAAAGTTGTTAAATTGGTAGAAAGAGATATAATATAAATATAACAGAGGTAATGATGAGATGTAAAGTGAATAAGATTAAAATAGACAGATTAGTTGTATGGGTAGTTTTGTAGAAATTATTAGAAAATATGGTAGTTGTACGTGATGATGTAAAGAAAATAATCTTAAAATAAAGCAGCTATGGAGAGTGAAAAGTTTCGCTTTCGCATTTTTTTTATTAACAAGTACATCCTAATTTGAAAAACAACTCTAATTTTTAAACTCGGTCCAAAGCCCTCTAACCCGGACTAGAATTAACGATATCGGGTTTGGTATTAGTTTCAACTCGGACTTAAAATATAGGGTTTGGTATTAGTTTCAACCCGGATTTTTAAAATCATGTTTGACCTAGTCTGAAATTGATTAATACTAGGTCCAAGTCTTCACGCTTTTTCTTCTTTTTTAATTGTCGAGGCACACGTTTCAATGAACTACTTGCATAGGCTGAATGCTGAAATACGTACGGTCCTAATAATATGATCACCATTTTCATCAAAAAAAAAAAATAATATGATCACCATTAGTAAATACGCCACAAAATCATTATCTTAAAATTCACATTATCTTAAAATTCACATTTTCAAATCTGTCGTAGAAACGTTCTTCCTATAATTATTTTAAATTTTGTTATAAAAATAATTCTCATATAATTATTTTAAAATTTGTTATAAAAATAATTCTCATATAATTATTTTTAAATTTATTGCAAAAAAAATCTCCATATAATTATTTTAAATCTATACTTTTATGAATTAACTTGAAAAAATAACTCTATGTAAAAGCCCGTTCCGGCCTCATCCTAGGGGACGTTTGGTACGAGGTCATGGGAAACATGGGTGAGAAATGGTGTAAGCACGGATTTCAAAATACATTATTAATCAATCAATCATTATATTTTTCCACTTTTACCCATATATTCTAATCATTTTCCTTATCAACTACCTTCCAACAAACTTATTTATTCCAAATTTACCCCTATCATTTCATATCAATCATATAATTTTTAAAATATTCTATTTTCTACTCCCATCAAATACTGCATTTTCCATAACTTTCATTTTCCCAGACGTCCCCTTAGCCCATCTCGAATCCTCTTTGACCCAAATTGAATTTGACGTTTATTGAGTTTGATACCGAGTTTAACCCGGACCCAAATACACAGTGCCAAAATAGGTAGTAGATCCGGAGCGCAATCTGATGCTCTTGAGAGCATGGAGCCTCCATGCTCTCGGGAGCCCATCGCCGTTCGTTCGGGCAGGCGCTGCTTCAGCCGTTGGATCCGGGCGGGAGAGTCGAGGTCTGGGCAGCGAAGTCGACGCTTGGAGTTTTGCGCGCAGGCCCTCCGTCAGAGTCGTACGGAGCCTCGTCTGCAGCTCGTTTCGGCGTTTTGCAAAATCCTCCCTGACGATTTGAATAGTCCGAAATTACAAACAGCGCACCAAGAAAAAGACCCGCACCCTGCACCTCTCTCCTGCGCGTGCCCAAATCATGTACCAATAGTAGCAGCGACTTCGATCAATCCACGACGGCCGTTTCTAGAAAGGGAAAAGGAATTGCGCTCGGTTCCGACAGTCATCGCCGATGCTTTGAGCCTCCATGCTCTCTCTTTTCTCTCACGCTATTCGCGGACTAGATTGGAGAGTCATCAAACCTCCTGTACAATGTGATGGGAGAAGAAGATGAAGCATGTCGCACGTACGAGATGGGATGGGAGACTGGCCTGCCGTCGCCGGAAGACCTCATCCCCCTCTCTCAGCTCCTCATCACGCCCCAGCTCGCTGCCACCTTCAGCATCACCATCGAGCCTTCCTGAACTGCCCTTGACGTCTCCTGTGCCTCCCGCGCCACCCTCTCCTCCCTCCATAGCTTCCCTGTCCCCCAAAGACTCAAACTCCTTCCTTCCTTTGGAGACGTCGAAGGGAGCACGGATTGCGGCGAGAAAGGCCGAAAATTCGATCCTGCCGAGGAGCCCGACATTAATCAATCAATCATTATATTTTTCCACTTTTACCCACATATTCTAATCATTTTCCTTATCAACTACCTTCCAACAAACTTATTTATTCCAAATTTACCCCTATCATTTCATATCAATCATATAATTTTTAAAATATTCTATTTTCTACTCCCATCAAATACTGCATTTTCCATAACTTTCATTTTCCCAGACGTCCCCTTTGCCCATCTCGAATCCTCTTTGACCCAAATTGAATTTGACGTTTATTGAGTTTGATAACGAGTTTAACCCGGACCCAAATACACAGTGCCAAAATAGGTAGTAGATCCGGAGCGCAATCTGATGCTCTTGAGAGCATGGAGCCTCCATGCTCTCGGGAGCCCATCGCCGTTCGTTCGGGCAGGCGCTGCTTCAGCCGTTGGATCCGGGCGGGAGAGTCGAGGTCTGGGCAGCGAAGTTGTAGCGCCCCCGACCCGCGGGCGCGCCACACCGCTTACTCGCGGAACCTTACTCCAGGATCTTTTCAAGTGGTGAAACTCGTGAATGAAACCGAAGTTTCATTGCTTACATGAGCGGAAGCTTTTCCTAATTTGTCGAGAAATTAGCTTGAATTTTTTTTTCTTTTCTTCTGAACCTACATTGATTCTATTTTCTTAACTAAAATCCGGCAGCATGCCGTCTATAGTTAAGACATTTGGGCGATTACAAAACCTTATAGACATTACATAATCTAGCATTCTCTATTACATTCATTCACAACTACTTAAATTCATCTAATCTCACTCTTATAAAATCATACTTCACATAGGAAGCTAATTATTACATTTAACATCCATATAAAATAATTCAAATATAATACACTCACATTTATAATAATTACAATCCCATGAATCCAAATTCTTCAAAAACATTAAAAATCATACCTTCACTGCTCAGCTAGCAGTAAAGGCCCTTCCATCAAATCTGCATCATCTGCACTCACTAATTAGTTAAAAACAATGAGTATAAAATACTCAGTAAGCAAGCATTTAAAAATACGTACTGTTCAAAACCTGTGGCATTAACCAAAATCATAAAACTCTTAAAATCTCATTATGCATGTGTGACGATGAGATGAATGCACACACATGCATCCTTCCATGACTTATCCATCGTTTGGCAGATGACACTTATCAAGTGATCACCCGCCCCATACGTCGGACGCACCGACCAGGCAACGCCAAGGACGGACTACCTGTCCAATTATAACCTTGACAAAGCCTCATGCATGAGTTTCATTCACACGTGCATCATATGCATTTATGATCTGTGGTACTTGGTGTACAGGTGCAATGTTCGGGCTACTGATCTCATCTCAGATGGTCGTCATGAAGCCTCTGGTGGCGACGTCCTTACTCGAGCTAGGGCTACCGGTGGGATGCATTGAAGGCTTTTCTTCATATTTTTCCCCTTTTTGGCCAAACTGTATTTTTTGTAAATCTGAACGCTTTGGATGCCCCTTTTTGGATGTAAAGTCGTGTGAACATTGGTTCATTTTTTTGGAAGACCTTCTCGTCCTTTGCGTTGGATGTATCTATGTGATATTTTGCTTCTGTAGGGAATTAATCTTATAAAGCTCTTGTTCTTGATGTCTCTTGTAATACTTGGATCATTTGTAGGCCATGGGCCATTGAGGATTCTGCCTAAGGATGCTGTATATTTTTTTATATATGACCTAAAAATTTTCCAGGTCGATCGGCATTCTCCTTTATTTTCGTGATCTACCTTATGAAATGCACGTTTCTCGCGTGCGTTTGTTTTTCTCCCGATTTTGCATGATTTTCTCATCCGTCCGGGCCAAAATCTTCTTGTTATGCTTCTTTTGCACCTATCCTGGGTTGCTGCGGCACGTTGCTCACGATTTTCCTCTTTTTTACTCGTCGTCTTCTTCCGGATCATCCTCTCCCTTAGAACAGTTGGATGTCAGCTTGCTTGGGTACTGAAGCGACCTTTTGACCCAGATTTGCTGCTGCAGGGATTAAGGGTATGAGTTTTTCATTAATGGCTTCCATCATTCTCATTATCTCGCGCCTGATTTCCTCTTTCCTTCCCTCAGATTTTTTTCTTGCACTCATTCCGTGGAGAGGCCTGCAATCACCATTTTCTGCTTCCATTTCAGTAGGTAGGTGGGTATTTTACCTCCTATTTAAGCTCCTTAATGGAATTTTCATGGCTGCATTTACTGGCTATTTCTGTTATGTTGCTTGCTCCACATTTGCCCCTTGATTTTCATTTCTGTGGTGCTTCTGTTTCTGCCTTTAATTCTTTTGTTTCATGGCCGATTTCAATGATAATAGGGGTCATTTACCACCTGGTAATGGGGGTGCTGTCCTACCAAATGGGGGCCTGCTTATGGAGGACCTCTTGCTCCCCGACAGCTCCTTTTCTCCTCCCGTCTCTCCTCGTTAAGGCCCCTATGCGGGGGAGATTTTGTTGGAGTGGATAGCCGATCTTTCTGAAGAGGAGAGATTGGAGCTGATGGAACTGAATTTTCTTGACTTGTTGGATTCGGCTAAAGTCTCGTTGAACTTTGATCTCTTGACAATGGCCATATATCATTGGGTACCCAACCTATGTGTATTTCAATTTGGGAGCATAGAACTTTCCCCTTATTTGGAAGAAGTTGTTGTGTTGACGGGACTCCCGCTATCTAGTGCTATGTATGCGCCTTACTCCATTGTTCACTTAGGGGAGGTTCTCTTTGACTTGTTTGGTCTACGGACTTTCACCATTGCCTTGAGTTATGCCAATTTTGACATGCATATGCCATTGGACTTTTTTATTTTTTCTTTTCATGTAATCACCGAACTGATGGATTGAGATAAGTCCATTGTAGGAATGCCTTGATCTTTGCTATCCTCACCGAAGTGCTAATTCTTTGTCCTGCCATCGGCTTTAGGCCAGAACTTCTTCCCGTAGTATTCATGGTCATCCATCACGAACCACTTGTCTCTTTAATATTAGCTCATATTTATGAATATATTTATGAATGACTAACCTTAAGACACTTGGAAAAAACTCCCTTTCAAGGTTGCTTATCCGTTTTGCAGGTATAATGTGGGTTCCTTTTTCCATTTTTGGGCATCTTTCTTGAAGAAGACTAACACAATTTCTCTTGCAGATGTGACTCTTGGAGCACTTGCGAGTTTTCTTGGATGTGCCTCGGGCCTTGGTGGAAGGTCCCGGCCTTGTGAGAACATTGCTTGCCGCTGCATTAACCCCTTTACCCACAGATATTCGTGGTTATTTGAGGGATTTGACCTAGGTTAATGTCATATGATTGCTCTCATGGCTTGTAGTCGACCCTATTCTTTGCACCAAGAACTTGGGTTGTCTGACTTTGCTTGACCTATACGGGTGCTCCTCCTATCTTCCCCAACGCTTCATGAGGCAATTTGGGATGTTGGAGGATCTTCCTTATGTTTATGGTTCTTCTCATGGGTATTCCAGCTATGATTCTCATCTTCTGTCATCAACCGGCGCCCTTAAGCAACAATGGGATTCAAGTCGCACGGGTTTGGAGTTAGGAGCCATACCTATTGTGATGGCCAAGGCGATTAGCGACTATTGTACTTGGATGAGCCAGCTTGTTGTGGGTATGCATCCTCAAGGGCTTGCCGCAAATGGTGTCGTGTCTACTGCGGATCTCTTCATGGGATTCCGGTGGATTTACCAGGATATGCAGGCCCTCCATTCTTAGTTGGAAACTTTGGTCTCTTTGTGCTTGCACCAATCCGATGCCTTAGCCGCCATGGGAAGAATGATTGACTATCATGAAGCCATCTTGGAGCATCTTGGCTAACTCTTGAATGTTAGGCATTCTACGTGTAGCTTTTTTTTATTCTTTTCACTCCTTTTTTGTTGATATTAGAGGAGTGGGGCTTGTGGATTATATAGCCTTCTTTTTTATTTTCATATGTATTGCTCTCTCCTTCTTTGAGATTCTTTTTGTATAACCATGCACTTGAGAGGTCTTCCTCCGTTAGCTTGTGATGTGTCTTTGGGAATGCCTTTGAATATAATGAAATGCTTCATCTTGGCTATATTTTGATGTTTCCTCTCTTTATTTTGATTTCAAATTTTTTGAGCTCCAAGGGATCTATTAGCTTGTGTGACCAGCGCCACCATTCTCTCCAACGAATCTAGATTTTGAATGTTAAGCGGTTGAATTGCATTCCTCATTGTATACTTCATGGATCTTCCATCAAATCTTGTATTTTTACTTTGAATGGACCAAGAGATGGTTCGGGGCCAATTGCAACACTATCCACAATACTTTGGTGACAATCCACGGCCCTTCCCAATTAGGCCTAAACTTGCCTCTCCTATCTGAAGGATGAGCAAGTAGAATTCTCTTCATAACGAGATTGCCTTCTTGGAAGTTCTTAGACCTTACCGATCGGTTATAAGCTCGTGCCATTCGTCGTTGATATGCTTGGTTGTGATGAAGGGCTTGAATTATATTTTTGTCAAGAAGTCTAGCTGGGATTGGCGTATTTGCACCCACTTGTCCATTTTTATTTTACTTTCCTTCAATATCTTCCAAGTTGGAATATCTACTTCAATTGGTAGGACCGCTTCCATGCCGTAGATCAGAGCGTAGGGCGAGAACCCCGTAGCACTCTGGATAGAGGTCCGGTATTCCCACGAGGCGTATGACAACTTTTCTGCCCAATCTCGGTAGTTCTCCACCATTTTGCTAAGGATTTTGATCAGGGTCTAGGGCGGTCGGGACTTGACTTATGATGTTGTATTTTGTACTGAGATAGAAAGTCTTGAACTTTCTTACTGATAAAGACTGTTCCATTGTCACTGATGATAGCTTGCGGGAGACCGAACATTGATAGTATGTTCCCTTTGATGAAGCGTATGACTTATGCCGCATTGATAGTGGGGAAGGATGTTGCTTCAACCTATTTAGTGAAATATTCTATTGCCACCAATATGTATTCATGTCCGCTGATGGATTTAAGAGCTATCTTTCCGATTATATCTATTCCCTAAGTTGAGAAGGGTCGTGGAGTAGATAGGTAATGCAAGTCCGATGTAGGCGAGTGTATCAAGTTCCCATGCTCTTGGCATTTGAAACAGTTCAGCATATATTCTGAGCAATTTTTTTCCATTGAGATCCAATAGTAGCCTTGGCGCATTATCTTTTTTGTCATCATGATTCCATTCATATGTGCTCCGCAGTTTCCATTATGGATTTGGGTCATGACCTCTTTTGCCTCTTGCCTGTCAATACAACGCAGTAACATTTGGTTGTGAGACCTCTTATACAATGTTGCATCCCGTATTATATAGGTAGAGGCTAATCTTCTGATGGTTCTTCTTTTTACGAGAGTGACGTGATCTTCGAATGTTTGATGCTCCAAGAACTGCCTTATCTCATAATATCATGACTTTTCCTCCTCTTGGGTTTCTTCGGCTTCGGCCATTACTTGTAAGCAATATGCAGGTTGTTGAGATGTCTGCACTATGATTTCTTGAGTTCCCTTATCATATGGTATTTGAATCATAGATGCTAAGGTTGCTGATGCCAATATTGCTAATGCGTCCGCTAATTGATTTTGAGCCCTTAGAGCGTAGGAAAAAGTGACTTCTTTGAATGAGTAAACCAAGTGAGACAATGTCGTATGGTAAGGCTTTAGCTTTTCATCTCGGGTTTCCCATTCTCCATTGGCTTGATTGATTACCAGTTGCGAATCTCCATAGATTTGAAGTTTCCTTGCCCCCAGCTTATAGGCTTCCCGTATTCCGGCTATGCAGACTTCATATTCGGCGATATTGTTTGTGCACGGAAAAATCAATCTCCTTGATATCATGATCGGGGCTTGGTCAGGAGAGCATAGCACTACTCCTATCCCGTTACCTGAAGCATTCCACGCACCATCAAAGTATAAGGTCCAAGCATCATTTTCTTTATTTTGCTCCACAAGTCGTATTTTTTCATTAAGGAAGTCTTCTTGTAGTGGTTGGTAGTCCAGGAGCGCTTGTGCAACTAGATAATCCGCTACAACTTGTCCCTTCACAGGTTTTCTTGTGACATATATTATATCAAACTCTGTGAGGAGTAGTTGCCACCGAGCCAGTTTTCCCGTCAACACGGTCTTTTGACAAAAATATTTTAAAGGATCCATCTTGGAGATGAACAATATGGTTCGGGACATGATATATTGTCTCAACTTTTGCATCGCCCATACTAGAGACAAGCATGCCTTTTCAATTTCTGAATATTTGACTTCCGTTGGGGTATATTTTCTGCTTAGATAATATATAGCTTGTTCCTTCCGTCCCGATTCATCCGATTGTCCTAGTACCGCTCCCAATGTTGTTGAAGTAAACGAGAGGTACAACAACAAGAGACCTTCTACTCTAGGCGGCACCAAGATTAGAGGGTTAACCAAGTAGGCTTTGATTTTGTCGAATGCGGCTTGACAATCTTCATTCCATTCTTTGGGAGAGTCCTTTCTTAGCAACTTGAAAATCGGTTCACAAGTCGATGCCAAACGGGCTATGAATCAACTAATATATTATAGTTTGCCCAAGAATCTCCTTATCTCCTTTTCGGTTGCGAGAGGTGGCATACTTAGTATTGCCTTGACTTTTTTCAGGTCCACCTCGATTCCATTTTTACTGACGATGAATCCCAACAAGCGCCCCTTTTGAGTACCAAAGACGCGTTTTTGCGGGTTAAGCCTTAGTTGAAATCTTTCCATCCCGTTGAATAATTTCTCCAAGTCTCTTAAATGATCTTCAAAGGTGTAGGACCGGACTATCATGTTGTCCACATATACTGTGAGGACCAGGTATTTTTATTCTATTTTTATTATAACTTTTCTCTATTTATGAGGTAACTTATGAACATGCTAGTAAGAATTTTACGATATTAATGGATACATAACATACATGGACACGATATTTAGGAGATGTATAGTGCATATGTGCATGTAAGATTAGCGTTCCATTGATGGGCACTATAACTATTGTTTCCCTCGCAGAGTAGGTACGGGGTTCGACCTGCCCGGTCAGGTCGCGGGGGTCAAGGGGGCAGCGCCCTTGCGGGGGTGCAGGGGGCAGCGCCCCTGAAGAAAATTTTAATTATTAAGTCGTAGGAGAGGGGAATTAAATTACTAATTGCGATTGGACCCGACCCGAGCCCCGACCCGACTCAATGGATTCTATTAACATAAGCGGCCCGCGCTCTAGGGTTTCATTCCCATTTCGCGCCCGACCGCGTTCTCTTCTCCTTCTCTTCTGGTTCTTCGTTCCTCTTCTACCTTCTCTTCCACTCAGTTCGAACCACCCGTGATCGCTTGAGGGGAACTATACCAACTACCTTAAAGGTCATAGATCCGAGTTCAAGAAGCTCCAAGGCTCCGAATTTCTGCAGTCCACATCTAGGGTCGCTGTCTTGGAAGGGATCACGGTCAAGGTAAGTGGATGTCGCCCCTTCTCGATTTAGTGATGAAATTTTACGTTAAACGCGATACGAGGCTAGAGGGAATGTATAGCTTCTAACGACTCCATGATATTAGGCGTAGAGTTCGTAATAGTTAGGGTTCATGGTGAATTTACTTTGAATGCGTGATTTCTATGATGTAAAAGACTTCTTAGCAGTTGTTATATTGTTGAAATGTGACGTGAATTGATTTGCCCCAATCGAGAGTATGAATTGAAGGTTCTTTCATTTCGCACCTATCATGTGTTTGATAAAATGCTTGTGTGACAGATCTATGTGTTGTATCTGAATTGTGTTGATGTTGTATGCGTGGTTTGCGATGTGTTTCATTGTCTGTTATGTATGATGCGTTATCTCAAATAGTTGGTTGTAAGGGTTGTTCATGGCCCCTGATTGACATGAGGAGAGGGTTGTTCATGGCCCTTGATGGACATGAGTAGATGATTGGTTGTGTTGGTCAATTTGTGTGTATGGTTATATGTATACGATCTTGGGAGTGGGTATTGGACCCATGTGTATTAGCTTCATCACTGTATGAGTATCCATCATTATGCTTATTTGCACTTTGTGCTAACCACTATCTACTTACTGGGTCTATTTAGACTCATATCATTGTTATTGTGGTTTTAGATCGCAGGTCAGAAGGAGAACTTAAGGATGGGACAAGTTGAAGATCAAACATGAAAGACCCTAGCACAATATGTTGATTCCAGTTCTTTTAGACTTGTGTTCTTTTGATAATCATATATGTAGACAATTACTTAGGCGGATTCGTTTTGACAACTATAATGTATTTGGTATTTCAGATTGGATTATAATCCTTGTTGATGCACATATGCATGACTATTATATCTATTTGTTGTGTAAGGAAAATATGTAATGATTTCCTTCTATATGAATGCTTTAGATGGAAATGTAATGAATATCAGGTCATGTATTCCATATTATCCCTTGTATGTTATGGGGAGATGCTGCCGAATTTTTCTATGATTGTGTAGCGCCGTTGATTAGTTATTGAGTATTTTTATGAATGGGGCGTTACATATACCTCAATCTCTTTATTCATCATGTCATGAAAGATTGCCGTCATGGTGTGTTGATATGTGGCTTCGGCATTTTTCAAACCAAATGACATTATTTTATAATAAAATGTCCCCCGAGGAGTAATGAAAGAGGTCTTTTCTCTATCTTCTTCGGCGATTTTGATTTGATTATATTCGGAGAATCCGTCCATAAAAGAGAACCATGTATGGCCCGTCATGTTGTCTATTAGAGCATCGATATGAGGCAGTGGAAAGTCGTCTTTTGGGCTAGCCTGGTTGAGATCTCTATAATCAATGCATATTCGGACTTTTCCATCCTTCTTGGGCACGAGAACAATATTAGGTAACCATTGTGGATAGTGTGATATGACCAAGAATTCGGCATTATATTGCTTGATCACTTCATCCCTTATCTTGGATATCTATTCCGGTTTGAGCCTCCTTATTTTTTGCTTCGCTGGTTTGACACCGGCCTTTATTGGGAGTTGATGAGTAATTAAATCTTCGTAAAGTCCGGACATGTCTTCGTAAGAGAAAACGAAATTGACTAGCCGAGGTTTGAGAAAGATGAGTGTTTGATTTCTTTCCTCAATGGATAAGTTCTTCCCGATACGAAGGCATTTGGGTAACTCAGAAGTTCCTAAGTTGACGATCTCGTAGTCCAAAGCTCCATCTTTGCTTTCATGTCTCTCTATGTTACCACACAACTCCTCATCAACTCCACTCTCTTATGAGATTTCTAGCAATTTTTGGGACCAGCGGATGCTGACTCACATTTCCAGCTCCGTTTGTTTCTTTTTCTTTTGAATGGGTGCCGTATGCGTGGTGCGATTGCTTGATCCGGATCTTGAATAAGTTGGTATAGCATACCAATTTTTGGCTTGTCATATGAACTGAGTCAGTTTGTTGGATTTCTTGAATTTGTCTTCCTTGGGTCTATATTCGAGAACCCATTTGTTGTTCTTTCATTGAGGATTGAGTAGCATCGTCTTTCCTCTGTACTTGATGTTGAATCTTGTAGTTTGTCTCTCTACCGGAGGTATGACATAATAGAGTCGTAGCTTTTGCTTTGCGAGAATATGATGAACTTCATGCATATCGTCTAGTTTGAAAGGGAGAGGATCCGAAGATTCATACACTTTAATAAGAGGAATCTCATGGCAGTTTTCAATCTTTGCGGGGATGATGATCTCAGGGTCAGCTTTTATGACCACTAGCTTTTCCGCCGATATATATTTTAGCTTTTGATGAAGAGAGGACGGGATGGCTCCTGTTTGGTGCAACCAATGTCTTCCCAATAACATGTTGAAAGATGCCGGGATATCCGAGACTTGAAAAGGAACGACCATGGTGTCGGGTACCACTTGAATTTCTATGTCTAGCTCACCCAATACCATCTTTTGAAAATTATCAAAGACTCTTACACAAAAATCACGGGGTCTCATTTGGTCTGTGGGGATCCCAAGCCTCTTGATTGTTCACATTGGGATAACATTAAGGCTTGCGCCGTTGTCGATAGTTACTAAAGGGATCTTCAAATCTTTATATCCGACTATAATGCTTAGTAAGTGTCCATGGTTACGCCCTTCCATTGGGAGCTCATCGTCGGTAAATGTGATGACGTTAGGGGTCATTATTTGCCTGATTATGTGAGTCACCGCATCGAGAGTCACTTCCGTGGTTATGTGAGTCTCGCTTAACACTTTGGTGAAAGCCTCCCTGTGCTTTGTTGAGGTATACAATAGCTCCCATATAGATATTTGAGCCGGCAAGGACTTGAGTTGTGAAGCGATGTCATATGGTAGCTCTTTCTCCGAGTTGGTGACTACATTGCGAGCCACTTCCTGTCGGTAGACTCGCCCATTTGGATAAATATTATCTATTTTTGAGCATTGGGGATAATCCCATAGGACCCTGTGTGAGTCATATGTCGGCTTTGGTTTGGCCGCCAACACCACTTGCTCTTAGTGGGTAGGAGCGATCCTCAAATTATTCACGACCGGCATAATGAGGTGGTCTTGGCCGTACCCTTCTTGGGGCTTATGTACGTTTCGTGGGGCTGCTCCTTACAATGTGATTGTTTCTTGCTTGGATCGTTGTAGAGTAATCTTGTAGGCTTCATAACTTGGCTTTGCGGGTCCTCTCACAACTTCGATGAAGTTTATGGTCGTTGTATTGAGATTCCTTGCATCATGCATAGGTAGAGAGTTCTAGATTACATCCTCATGAGAGTTTTGTGAAATTTTAATTTTTTCTTCATCTATTAAGTTTTGAATGACACGTTTGAGGGTATAACATCTCTCGGTTGAGTGGCCTCTCCCTTGGCGATAGGCACAAAATTCATTTTTCTAGTAGTTTTTTGGAAGGAGATTAGGTGGAGGTTTTGGAGCTAGAGGTGCAAGCATATTTTTTTGAATGAGCAGGTTGAGGATATCGGTGTACGATTGGGCGAGAGGTGTAAAATCTCAGGGTGCTTTTCTTTGAAAAGGCTTAGTGGTGGTGTCTATGACATTACATCCGAGGTCTTCGAAGAATTACCATTTTTGGGTTCTTGTTTTCTTCGAGTTGTACTCCCTTAGTAAGGCCATGGAGAGATGATGCTATGTCTGATTCTCGCCTCCACTTGATCCCCAGCTTGGAGGAGTTGAGTGAAATTAATATAAGGGCGAGAGATGAGGTAGCCCGAGATGCTCGGGTGAGCTGAGTTGATGATGATAGAGATTTGCTCGTCCAACGGCAACAGACTTTTCATTTTTGCCGCCATCTAGCTACGTACTCTGAGAATGTTTTATCCTCTTTTTACTTTAGTGCTTCAATATCGACCCTTTTAGGAGCCATGTTTAGCTTGTATGAGAAGCGGTCCATGAAGGCCAAAGAAAGTTGCTCCCATGTCTTAATCAATCGCCAATCCAGTGATGTGTACCACTCCAAGGCGTCTTTCTTTAAGCTATGTTGGAATAGCTTTATCAAGACTTCTTTGCTTTTCACCAAGGGGTATAGGATGTCGTAAAAGGCCTTGAGATGAGCCCTTGGGCATGAGTCTCCTTCATATGCGGGTGGAGCCGGTATTTCGAACTTCTTGGGTAGCTTGGTGTCGGGGAACGAGCATAAATCTTCTATTTTGGCCGAGGGTAGGCCCTCCCCTCGATGTTGTCGGATTCGCTCCTCCATTTCTTTCAGTTGACTCTGGAGTTGGTTTTTGAGGTCTTATATTTCATTACGGCCTTGTTCTAAGACCACTTTTTCTTCTTTGTAATGATCATTTCTTGATTTGTGGGAGGATTGTTGAGGTCCTCCGTCTTGTTCCATGTTCGGGTTTGGAGAACAGAATGGTAGTGTAGCCGTATTTTGGCCGCTTATTAGAGGTTGCCCCATGTTTGACAGGACTTCCTCTAATTTCTGCGTCTTCTTGTCCATTGCCGCCATGTAGGCTTCGATGGACTGCTTGAACTGGTGATCCCGATCTTAATGATGTGAGGATTGTTCGAACTCCATCCTAGCTGCTCTTGATCTGGTAACCACAGGGCTTCGATCCACGGTTGACTTATTTTGCCTTCGAGCTATGGTGAAAAACCTGAGCAATCAATGAAAATGGTTAGTATTTATAAACAAATAATAAGAAGATTTCCTTTGGATGGATGCTTGCGAATCTAGGTCCTTTTATGTTTGTGCAGATTCTGTTTGTTTTAAGTTTCACGCGTGCAAATGTTCCGGATTCGCGGGTTCTATCTGCCTGAAACATTTCTGAAAAAGTGACCAGTTCACTTGAAGAGTTTTTGGAAAAGTGACCAGTTCCTTAAAAGCTTTTATGAAAAAATGACCAGTTCGCTTGGAACATTTCTGGAAGAGTGACTAGTTCGCTTGGAACATTTCTGGAAGTGTAACCAGAAAACTCCTAGGTTACAGAAAAGGCGTGATTTTTATGCCAGATTTTTTTTAGCGTTAATTGATTTTGTATTTGCTGGAGGTCCTTCCTTTAGGTTCGTTTTATGTGTTTGGACAGTTACGAGCCTTTGTTCAATAGTTTTCCCCATTTACGAGTTCTTTCCAGTTCATGATTGTTTCAGAAACACCAGAAACTCGCTATCGGAAGATGAGAAGGCTCCTGGAACTCGCTATTCAGCGAGGAAGAAGCTCCGATTTTCAGATTTTTATCCCCCTTTCGCTCGATGTAGACAAGCAACGCCTCCCCAGTGGAGTCGCCAAACTGTAGCATCCGCCGCAAGCGCTACGATGGGCTCGGATCGTTTTTCCACGCCTTGAAAATCTAGATCGTGTCTGATGGGTTTGAGTTGGTCCTTCAATGCCTCCGAGACAGCAGCGTGGGCTCAATTTTCCTGTATTCCCATGGAGTAAAGCGCGTTAGGATTGACGATTTTTAGATAGTTTGGCATATGAGTGTTCTCTTGTGGATTTGGCGGCATAACGGCTAAGATGGGGCTTTTCATACACAGATCAATTCACGAATTCGGCAGCATAACGCAGCGTATTATGTTTGAATCTATGAACCCGCGTGCGCCCGTCTCGCCGGAGCGTTAACTCAAATAAGCGCGTAAAATAAAAAATGGAGTTGCCACTGATCTTTGAAGGGAGATCAGTCCCTGTTTTCCATGAATAAAGGCACTAATCGTACAGAGTTCAGGTTTCGGCCTTCGGATTGAAGTAAATATGACAAAATTTGCCAACTCGAGGCGGTTTACACGGGCGTGACAAGGGAAAAATGAATGATTTGAGGAAAGGGGAGAGAAGGAAAAGGCGAAGTGGGAGAGAGGCCTGGATCTCGAAGAGCGAGAAAATCGGGACGCCGGGACTTTGTTGCAGACTCCCGTCCTCCCCTCTGGGATGCCCTCTCCAAGTGTATTGAGAAGAGAGGCTTGGCTCCCTATTTATAGTTGGTGGAGCGGGCATTGTAGGCCTTGGGCAGTAGATGGGAGTCAGTGGTAGGTGGACTTGGATCTGGTTGGAGCCCGTTGTTGAGGCCCGATAGACTTTTGTTTGAAGAGCCCGCTTTTGTGGGCCAAGGTTGGATCTGGTGAGCTGCGTTGTAGAGTCCATTTGGTGGCTCGTTGGAGCTTTGCTCATGTGGGCCGGATTTGGTTGTTGAAGAGCTTGCTTTTGAGGCTTGGTGAAGCTTTGCTCCTGTGGGCTGAGATTGGACAGACCCGCTTAATGGTGGGCTTAGCTTGAGATTTGCTTAAATCTGCTTCGGTTTGCTTTGATTTTCTTTGAATGAGTCATTGGTTCCAGAGCCCGCTGGTGTTTGTTCTTGAGTGGCTTGCCGTTATTAGGCTTAGATTCCATTCCCATTTATCCATCTTTGTGCTTAAGGGAGGGGTGTCTACAGTATCATAAAAAGATTTATAGTAGTTCTAAGATAAAATGAAGTAACAAAGTAAGTGTAATAATCATAAATATAAAAAATGCTGGGGTTCAACCTCTTGTATATATTGCCCAATCTATCAAATAATTGAAATCCCACTAGTCATATAATTTAAAGGGCTTTTTCTAAATATACACATTATGTTTGACATTAATCCCAAAAATACCCACTACATTTTAAAATTCTCAAATATGTCCATTATGTTTGCATCTAATTCCACAAATGTTTATATCATTACAACGATTAATAAACACCATTAGCCTATATATGAAACCAACAATATGCTTATCAAATTTTGGGTTGAATTGAATAATTTGAATTATCCCTACCATAATGACATAAAAGCTCTAAATTTATAGAACCCTAATTTTATTTCCTTTTTATTTCATTTCATTTTTTATTATTTTATACTAGGGGTATTTTAGGTATTTAAAAAAATATAAACAACATTTAAATGGATTACCATTAACTTATTTAACTTATTTTAACGGAATGAGACAATTTTTAGGATTAAATGCAAATGTAATAGGTATATTTAGGATTTTTGATATGTAGTGCATATATTTAGAAAAAGCTCTATTTTTTCATTTGTATATATTTACATTCTTCTTATTTGATATTACAACCAATCTATGAGACATTCTAAATCATATTTTTATCGTGGTACCAAAATTTATCTAAATGAGAATCTTGTATGAGCCGCATTTGCTTTAATATACATTCACGTGTGAATTATAAGAAAAACTTACATCTATTCGTTGATGTATTATATATTATATAATCATGCATGTTGTAGTTAGTTTAAAGATTAAAAATATAACTTTGAATTAATATCTACATTAAATCACATTAATCATGCGTTATCTTCAGATGGAGCATGAAATAAATGTTTCCAAATGCAATAGTTGGGCTAGATTTAATTTTTCATCAATGTGGAGACATAACTCCGTATATTTCCCATGAGTATTTTAGTATTTTATC
The DNA here is from genome assembly GCA_030490835.1 of Annona cherimola. NCBI lineage: Eukaryota > Viridiplantae > Streptophyta > Magnoliopsida > Magnoliales > Annonaceae > Annona > Annona cherimola. The sequence goes on along the minus strand of CM059975.1, from coordinate 87,150,018 downwards.
ACATTTCTGTTGGCAACTTATATTCTGAAGATTTTTATATAAATAATAAGATTTTTGTAACATATTCTAACTTTTATTTAGTGTTGCTAGATTTAACATCTGTCTTACATTGAAATATTTGTAAGGTGAGAATGCGAGATGAATTCCAGGCCTGACCACAATTGCTAGCTTCTATAAGTAGAGATGGGGCCATCACACATGTAAAAGGAAAAACAGTTGGAATTATCAGCAAAAAAAAAATTGCAAAAGGAACGGCATTGGACAATTGTACATGAGTTTAATCAGAAAAAGAAATTAAGTACATATAGGGTGCTTCTCAAAAGACGGTAATTACGTACATAAAAACAATAATAATCATTTATGTACTGTAAAGAGTGCTTATGCAAATCTAAATTAATTCACAGCCGATTGAATCCCTTACTTTGCCAATCTCAAGGTTTTAGCGACGCACACAGAAAACGTTTCTAATCTTTGTCCCAAAGCTATGGCCATATCTTCTTTTCACTTTCTCCATGCTCTTCTTAAGTTCTTTAAATTGTATCTTGTGGCCGTCCTCACCTCTCCTTGATTTTTCAGCATCTGCAAACATATTCCATGCCCATATGGCCTTCTGCTCATCACCTAACAATAATTGTGCAGCAGCCTGCAGTTTGTAGGCAAGTGAACAGGAATCATGATCTGATACATGCATTAATTAATTGTAAACATATCACTTTTTGCTGATTGTTGCTGGTTATTGACTTATTACGCTATTGGAAAGATACCTGGCCTGAAGAAAAATATGCGTTCCGAAAAGTATGGATTGATTTTATAAAAGATCTATTTCGCTTTTTTATTGGTTTTTATACACACTACTGCATGTGGTGATCCATTTTTTTAAAAGGTTGCTTAAACAATGATTTTTTTATTTTATTTTATCCAAACCAAAAGGATGAGAAAGACCATCTCTTACCATTCGAAGCCAAGAGTGAGGCTGGCCAGCGGACTTACCACCTAGCTTACCACCATATGATGGTAATGCCCAGAACTGAAATTTTAACATAATGTACTTACCTATGTTGATTGCTGAGATGAGGTGTGGAGCCTTTGATCAGGAATGCGATTCACCCAACTCCTTTATTTAGCGGTTGTCTGGGGATGATACGTCAAAAAAATCTTTTATTTATACAAACATTTTTTACGAAGTAATTAAGCATTCGTTTTATAAGAAGTGAAATTGAGAAAATAAGATAATAATTAGGAGTAAAAATAATCAAGATAAGACAAATAGGACAATAATACGGAAAGATGCAAAAAATTGTTTATAAATTGAAGGAAATAATTTAAAACGTATGATAGCTAGGTAGTTAAGATTATTTTAATTAGTTGTACCATACTGCATCTTATTTTATATTACAATCAAGCTCAAATCCTACACGAAAAATAATAACAAGGTTCCATTTATCTATATAGGAGACCACATACTCTCTATTATTAAAAGGAAGACCAGATGTCTCGACTTGCTAGGTAATTAGATAGTTAAGATGTTCAATTATATAAAAATGTGTAAAAAAGAATATTAAAATGTTCTTTTTACATCTTATCAAACTTACCTTAAGAGTATTTTTGCAATGAAATAGATAATTTTTAATGAAAAATTTAAATGATGCTTGAGATTATAACTAATAATAATCACAGTTAAATTGTACTTTTTTATGGAAATAAAATTTTCTGTTGTATTAAAAAATAATAAATTGATAATTCAAACAATTGCAATGTATTATAAATTTATTTTGTTAAAAATGAGAGACAAAGGGTAATCAATCTCGAAATTTGTCCACCTCATAAAGGTATGGTCGACCATCTCTCTCGCTACCGTTTGGGTCGACAATTTTCTCGAAATCAGGGCTACGTAGAAACCGTAAAGCATCGTCACCTTTTCCCTGCCACAAAACAGCATTTTATTTATGAGTTCCATTACGACAAAATTAATTTGAAAACACAATTATTTGTAGGATAATTGAATGTTATAATTCGTTTATTTGATCACACCAGAATCGTGAATTTAGAATTCACAAGGAGGCACAAGAGATATACCCCAAGAAATAGATAAGTAAAATACTGAAGATATCTAGATAACGAAAATAAGTAGAGGAGGAGGAGTGATTCTATTAGCCCGGGCTAAGTAAATGGCCCACTTAGCCCACCTCAAAAAACCTACTTAAAACAATTTTTTTTTTACTTTTTTTTTCATGTACTTGTTTATCTAAGTGTATTTAACATATAGACCAAGTTTTACTATTTTTGAATATGTTTATCTATTTTTTTGAGATTTTCAAACATCTATGTGTATATATGCATTTAAAATACCCTTATTTTCAAAAATCTAAACAAAATATATGCACTTTTATATATAATGGGCTATTCTTCTGGAAGAGTTTCCATATAATCTTTTTCACTTTTAATATTCTGACGATGATATAAAATCCAATCAATTTATTATATTTAGTGTCATTTGTTTGATTAAGAAACTATATTTCATCAAAATCAAATAGGTGCACGGCCACATTTGGTTGTATATTCATATATAAATTAAAGAAAATACTTAGATTCATTCACAAGTATACTAGAATATAATAATATTTTATAAGATTATTTACATGAAAAATAATGATATTCTATATGGCTTAGATATTTCGAACACTACTCTAAAAATGATATTTAATATTAATTTATTTTATTATATTGGTTTTATTAGATGAAGCCCATGTACAGTGATCTTACGCAAATGAAAGGAATTCTGATAATATAAATAATAATAAGATAATAAAAATAATAATAAACAGATTGGATTTTTCAACCGATTGTGAATATATTATCAATAAAGAAGAATTACGTACAACAGAGATTTCATATAAGCATAACTTCTGTAAGAAAATGCAGTATATGCGGCCGCCTTTTTCCAGGGCCAAATTTATAGTACTTACCATGAAAATTTTATTGTTATTTGTGGTCAAGTTTTAGTAGCTTTTAAATGTATTGCATTTGACCCAAAAAATGGCTACATTCAAATAAATGTCAACATATAAAAGCAAATAATTATTTATAGGTAAATTGTAAATTATAGCCAAAATATATGCAATACAACCAAATATATATTATATCTAGTAAAAAAAAATAGCTATATCGAGTAAAATTTGTTGCAAGGATACTCCAATGCCCCTAAACTATTTAATATAAGTTGCACCTAAATTTGAAAGTTCTGCTTCAATAAAACTTTTTTTTTATTTATGTAAGTTCATTTATTTTTTGGCCTTGATGATCGGTAAAAATCTGCTACATTTATTATCTTTACCATAATTTGTAATGCAATAGAAACACATCATTCGTTTAGTATAATTGTGTATGACTGATTGAACTTATCTATAAATTTTAAGGTTACATTTTTCAACATTTAGATGTTATAAAATATCATTATTATGTGGATGATTGATTCTGTAAAGTATAATTATATTTTAAGATATACATGAATAGATACAAGCATTTTTCATAATTTACATCAGAATATTTTTTTAGCAAATGTAGTCCATCCACAATTCTTATTTAGATGAAACCGGGACCCTCTAACTCAAATGATATTAAATATAATGGATTAAGTTGATTTTCTCATAAATTGTCAATAACAATTAGGTAGGATAGTAGCATACAACACATTTCTGGAATATGGGAAGCTCGAGAATTGCGTACATATCCACTAACGGATGGGCAATATTGTTCACAATCCACTAATGAAGATGGATTGTACCAACCCTCGGGTGCTAACGGATTGGGTTAAGGGAAAATAGAAAAAGGGCAGCGACCAAAAAATATAATGAGGCTAGCAATAAGAAAATGGAAATTAAGTGTCAGAAATAAAAATTAGCCTAGAAAAAACAACCAAGGGGTTTACATACATGTTTATACATATTAGACTTTAACAGGTTAAACGAATTAAACGAGTTAATGAGTTAAATGAGTTACCAAACAGATTAATGAATTATAAAATTTCAACTTTAATTCATTTATTTAATTCAATGGTTGAATGGATTGACGAATAATAAACATTTTATTCAAAAATTTCAGCCAAAACTCATTTACAAACAGGTTGGACAAGTGGGTTGACAGATCGACCATGACCATGAACACTATTATACGAACCTGGAGTATTAGCATTTCCACGTAAATTAGCCCCAACTCCAAAGCTTTTTGTTTCGACTCTTTGAAGCATTTGTCCTTCAGCATTTCCATCATCTCTTTCACCTCGCCGCTTGCCACAACCACACGAGCAATTTTCTACATTAATTGTTATAACAATAATAACAATAACCCATTAAAAATAACAAATATTAGAGAGTGCTTTATTTTTTATTATTACATTATACAACATGATATTTTTTGATATTACAATCAAGTCTCTATGCATAGGGGAGATAATAAGATCTCATTTATCTTCAGAGAGACTAAGCTCCCACCCAAAGGCTAACCCTCGCATCATGGAGAGAATTATAATGCCTCAGGGTTGGGGGGTTGTTTAGGAAGGGTTCAAGCATCCGACTTAGTGGTATCATACCACCAGTGCACGCATCTGGTGGTGAAAATGCTTTATTTGAATTAACCTTTATAATGCAAAAACATAGAAAAGGGACTTTTGAGCCTATGGGCTCTAGATTTCATAATGTAATCTTATCTGTTATGGTTTGCCAACTCAGCAACACAATTTTAAAACATGTCACGCCATGTTTAATTTAAGGCCCACTTATAAATCCAAAAAAACACTTTTCCTTTTTCAATGATCTCTGCGCCTATAGGTCTTAAGGTGTGATATTGTCTTCTCTAGCCTGACAGCTCAAGTCCACAGTTTCAAAACGCATTACACTATATTTAACTTGATATCCATTTATAAATAACCTCGGGAAGGTATGCAACTTGGGACAGGTTGAGCCCAAACGCGACCCTCTGAACCAGAATTTCAGCAGTGTTGAAACTTATTTTTTACAATATGAACCCGAAAAACCCAGTCTGTAATTATGATAGGGTTAGGGTTCAAGTAAACCTATGCTTGATTTCCTATTTTATATTTATTATGAAATATACTATATACATAGGGGGTGTTTGTCTGCACTAAAAATCTTTTAATCAAAAACTTTTTACTCTTCACAACTATCCTATTTTTTAATTATTTGTTCTTTTCTTTCTATATAATTATCCTACTTTACAATTATTTCTACACAGCTATCAACATATCTAACTTATCTGTTTTAGCTTTATTCTTTTTACTCATTATCATTATCTCTATTATATTATATCATTTTCTCTATTTTAAAAAACTTTTCATTAAAAGTTTTTTCACATCTCAAACACATCTCATAATATCTGAACAATATTTTTCTATATTTATGTATTTTATTTTATTTATATTTACGTTTGAATACATGTTTGTCATAAAGTATATTATTTGTATTTATTTTTATCTTTATATTTTTATCATTTACTTCTATGTTTATTAATTTTCTTTCTTTATCTTGTTTTTTAAGTTAAATTTTTTCCAGAAATATTTTTATATTTTGACAATGTATTATTGTATTTGCTTATATGATTCATTGTTATTATATTTAAGGAATGATTTTGTTAGCTTGGGTTAAGCATACGTCCCACTTTGCCCACCTCAAAAAATCTATTTACAACAAATTTTTTAACTTTTTTCTTCACGCACTTATCTATCTAAATGTATTTAACATATAAACCGAGTTTTATTACTTTGGACATGTGTATATATTTTTTTAGATTTTTAAATATCTATGTGTATATATGTATTTAAAATACCCTTATCTTTAAAAATCTAAAAAAATATATACACATGTTCAAAAATGATAAAACTTTATTTATATGTAAATACATTTAAATAAACAAGTGAGTGAGGACCTTTGGGCACAATTGTAATGCACAAATCCAGAAAAGAGACCTTTGGACATGTGGTTTATAGGTCTCGTAGTGTAATGTTGTTACTCTGACTTGACAGCTTAGCCACAAGGTTTTAAAACATATTATATCATGTTTAACTTGATATCCACTTACAGATCTCCAGTAACGCTTTTTTTTTTATGCGAGATTTAGTTCCGGCTGTCAAAACCTTTCTCTTCAAATTTTTAACGAACATTGTAAATCAAAATTATTTAAAATTTTATATGCATGGTTAAAAGATGACGAAGGAAAGGGAATTACAAAACCTTCAAACGGGGATAATCGATGCGGGAACCAGCCGCATCCGTGAGACAATTGAAAACGTCCGTAGTCGCATCCTTAGCTGTTATTGCCCACGGTGGGCACAGGTCGGCTTGCAAAAAGCCGTTGAGTTCCTGCGAGGCAGCCACATCGTTGATCTTTATGCGCACATTGCTTTCCGTAGCAATGGCTGCTGGCGGGGCCACCATCGCCCCTAGCATGCCAATGGCGGCTCCCGCAAGACAAGCCGCCACTGCTGTCTTCGCGATGAATGCGGCAGCCCAGGGCCTAAGGTCTTTCCCGCCGTTGGCTCCACGTGTTCCTGGGAGGGAATTGACGGCCCACTCTTTGTAATGGGACTCACCTTGAGAACCGGGGCACGATTTTGATGGCTTGCCACCATCCCAGCCGTGGCCTTCCGGTTTCGAGAGAGCATCGACGACCCACGTCAGATGATGAGATCTGATCACCGGAGTGGGCCACGATTGCGGAGAATAAGGAGGTTGGCGGTAGGAGGCAAGGTCGACGTGGACGCCGTGGAGATGTGGGGTGAAGATGGGCTTTGTATAAGAATGGCGGGATAGGGAGAACGTGGCTTCCATAGCAGGGTGATCTTTCAGGAGCTTGGTCGAAAATTTATGTATCTATCTCAGCCTGGTTCCTAGCAGCCAGCAGCTTGCATTGACATTAAGAGAGTGAGTTATAAGATATATAATCAAGCAATCTCAGTTGTAGAGAGATGGAGCTCGATGGATATTGAAATAGTTTTACTTGTGTTTGGGGAGTAATAAAATTTTTGATAAAAAAATTTTGTGTAAAGGTTTTTGAAATATGAGAAAATAATATGATATAATAGAGGTAATAATGATGAGTAAAAAAAAAAATTTAAAATAGATAGGTTAGATGTAGATGTAGTTCCGTAGAAATGATTAAAAAACAAGGCAGACAGAAAGAAATAAGTGAAAAATAATTTACAATAAAGTAGTTATGGAGAACAAAAATTTTAAATTAAAAAGTTTTAGATGTTAATAAATACGATGTAAGTGATTAAACCTCATACATTTTAGCTTAATGTTTGGATTTAGAAATTAATTTAGACTACAATAATATACTTTTTGTAGAAATTTAATAACATAATTAATAATGTTTACATATAAAAATTAATTTATGCACTACAATAACGTACTTCCTAAAAAATACAATTTAACTTTAGTAACTAATTGGAAATACTTTACCTGTATGGTTAAATCTTATACATTTTATCTTAGAGCCCAAAATAAAATAATATATCTTTTGCAAATATTCAATAATATGATTAACAGCATTTGCATTTAAAAATTAATTTAGGCTTCCCAATAGCATACTCTATAAAAATGAATTTTATTATTACTTTTTTAACTTTAATAACTAGTTAGAAATATTTTTACCGAAATGGTCGAATCTCATACGTTTCATCCTACAACTTAAAATACAATAATATATTTTTATTCAGTAATATAATTAATGATGTTTGCATATAAAAACTAATTTAAGCTCTAGAACAACGTACTTATTAAAAATAAAATTTTGGGCTTCAAGCAAATGAATTGTGGTATCACATTAAATAATTTAATACGCTCTTTTAAATTTTGTAAATTCTTGTTTATAAATGTTTTTTTATAGTTAATAATATTACATTATAATAGAGAATACATGAAAATAAGTAAGATTGCGATAAGGGTTATGTGGCTTAGTGGCATCCCTAAAAAGAGAAGTCCAGGCAACCTCTGGGAAAATTAATATGGTTGGTGATGTACTTTAATGCACATTGCGGTGTATAGCTAAATGAATGTGTTTGCATGCTTATGATAGTATTTATTACTTGATATAAATGGGGAATGAACAAGTTTTATGCTACATGTCATCCCAATAAGCTCTAGGGAGACGTTATCGGATTTTTATTAGACCGGGTGGTACTGGTTAGTTGGCCATTTGTAAATGCTTAGCAAAAATGGCACTACACGGACCTGTATGACTACTTAATGGGCAGGTAATTTGGTATATAATTGTAAAAAATTTATAAATCATTCTATGGGATGGACTATTTTAAAAGTTTTCAAATGGAAGCATTTGAGATTGAAAGATTTAGGAAAAAAGTTGTAGAAAATTAAGAGTTTGTTTGGCAACGAGGAAAAAAAGTCAACTTAAAACTTTTCAATCTAAAACTTTTCACTCTATATAATTATCATATTTTTAATCATTTTTTCACATTTTTCTATACAACTACCCTACTTTTCAATCATTTTTACACAACTACCCATACAATTAACTTATCTATTTTAACTTTATCATCTTTACTCCTTATAATTACCCCTATCATATCACATCATTTGACAACTTTTACTCTCTAAAACTTTTCATCAAAAGTTTTATTCATCCCCAAACACACGCTAAGTAAATAATTTTTTCTTAAATTTTTTGTTCTTCCTATCTATTGAATTTATTTAATGCGATAATGTGGAAATAATTTGGTATAGATTCGTAGTGTTTGAATTAGAAATTCTAAAAACTTAATAAGGTGAAGAAAAAGGGATTTTTCTATGGGGATGAAACATGTGCATATAACCTAGATGGATAATTTTATAATTATATGTTATTATAAAATATTATAAAAGACAACAGTTATTTTTAAAATTTGAGATGATGTGGAAGATAGGTATCTCTTGATAGGTATTTGGAATTTGAAAACAAGAAAATAGAGATATTTAAGGATAAAATTAAGGGACTGAATTTAAAAATATTATTATTGTTTTTTGGTGTAAATTAATAGTGAAAAACATATTAGACTCTTGTAGAGCCTATACGTGAGATTTTAAAATTTTGAAAAAGATGAGTAGAACCTTTTAAATTTTATTTAGATACTTATAAATGTTTGTGATGATTTAGATGCTTTATTTGAGATTCGTATAAAAATTTCTTTGTTGAAATGTATGATTTTCACGGCTCTAATATTTAATTAAGTTGAGCAGTTCGAAAATTTATTTTAAGTTAATGATCACCTTATGATAATTTTTAAATTAATTAAATTATATCAATATGACGGATATATTTTTGTTAGAATAAGCACACAAGCATGGATATGATGGAAAAGTGCGTTATTGCATGTTGAGCACGACATATGCACGTGATAATTCACCAGGAGAGTCGGAGAATGAGAAGAGTTAGGTCATACTTGAGTATTGCAATAGAAGATGTTTTGATGATTATGTGTCCACCGGGGGGCGAGGTGGCATGAATGATGATGATGTTGATGAGCATTTGAAGCACCATTGGTTACATGAGCATAGGCATGATGGATGATGTCTCGTAAGATGCTCTGAATTCAAGACTTATTTGCATAGCGGTCAACATGTTCGGCAACTAGAAACTCATTAATTCAATATGCTTAAAAAATCTTATGTGCTATCTGAACATAATATTTATCTAAAACTCCACTTACAGCTGTAAATAGATTGTTTATACTCTTTGCAGCAACATAATAATAAATATCTATCTTCTCATATGGAGTTTAATATTTCTTGCCTTCATTAACCAAAATCATGAAAGGAAAGTTAATAATTTGATTTTGATCCATTGCAAAGAGAGTTGAGATATTGGGATAAAGCATATGTGGCTAAGGGTGTCTCGTGGGGTTGGGATAATGCATATGCAGCTAAGGGTATATCGTGAGGTTGGGATAACGCATATGTTCCTTTGGAGCACAGGGATCAGAGAGAGCAACAAGTGCAGCATTAGAAAAAATATTATTAATTTTAATATCTAAATTGTTAGATGCATTCTACTTAAAATTTAATGCCATAATAAAATTTTATCATGTATAAAAGATTTTAAGGACTTAAATTTATTAAAGTATTGATTATTTTGAATTGTAGTTCTATGAATATCATATTATCTTAATTTTTATGTTAGTATATTTTGTTGTGTTGAACATTATTTATGAATTTGGTATCAAAATAAATAATTAATATTATACAAAGAAATATAAATGCATTTAACCATTTAAATTTCATTCTCAGATATTATTTCCAACTAATTATATACGTACGCAATATATTTAATTTTTCACAAGGTGAACATAATATGGTTCTATTCATGATTTGGTTTGTAAAAGATTGTGGTGATGCACTTCACTATTCCAGAGGAGGGGTCATTTATCTTCACCCTTTCTTCTATCCACCCAATAACATTGCAATTGGTTATTCTTCTCATGCTTTCAAAAATTTGTTTAAGGGAATGTTTTAGATCTCGAGAATGTAATAACAACAAGAGAAATGCAAAAATTCAACATCAAATTATCTAATTATTTATTTTTATATTTATCATTATATTTCAATTATTTCCTTATACGTTTTCATACAACTAACTGTCTTATCGATTTTTTTACTTTTTTTTTCACTTTATTTCTATCATATTGATCTGATTCCATTCTTTTTATTTACATCTTACAAACAATTTCTAAATTTTAAAGTAATCTTGACAATTTTTTTTCAAATTTTTTCCAACACATTTTTCATACCAAACACACAATAAATAAATATTTTATTAATTTAATAGAAAATTAAAAATTATTACATTATAATAAAAAATGCAAGGAAATATTTTACAAACTAGTCCTTAATATTTAAAAAATTTCTTTTTTCTTAAATAATTATTTTGCTTATTTAATATGAAGAATATATAAAAAATTTATACTTTTAGATATTTTTAAAGTTTTGTTTCATTTAATTTTTGAAAATTTTATGGCTAGTTTTTTTTAAAATATTTTTCTATTACAACCTAACAACATCAAGATGAAAATTATGTGAATTTATAAAACCCAAATGTCATTCAAATGTTCCCTGATTTTACTAACTTTACAAAAGGAAAATTATAATAATTTAATTTTTGCCCCTGAATTGAGAAGAGTTTGAGATAAGACATGTGTGGCTAAGGGTGTATTGCGAGATGGAGATAAAGCATACGTGGCTTCGGTGGCATCCCTGAAAAGATAAGTCTAGACGGCCGCCAGGGAAATCGATGTATCATCAGCAGATACCTAACTCTTCCCCACCATTTCTCCTTCGCATTCAATCCTTGGGGATGGCATACGCCATCATTGATAGTGATGCACTTTCGGCAACAGCCCTCCATGCATGCATATGCGTGCAGCCTGGTTCCTAGCGGCATGAGAGAGACAAGATAATCAAAATCGCAATTCACAGAGAGAGATGGAGTCGGTCGAAGAAATTGTCATGCTGAAATCGCTATAACGCATATGTGACTTGGATGGCATCCCCGAAAGGATAAGTCTAGACGGCCTGCACGGAAATTGACGTATGAGCAGTAGACAGCTAACTCGTCCCCTCCCTTTCTGCTTCACGTCCCCCTTCTCCTTCGCATTCATTCGTCGTGGATAGCAAAAACCATCATTGACAGTGATGCGATTTAGGCAACAGCCCGCCTTGTATGCATATCGCGATAATGCGTATGTGGCTTGGATGGCATCCCTGAAAGGATAAGTCTAGACGGCCTCCATGGAAATCGATGTATCAGTAGCAGACCGCCAACTCGTCCCCTCCCCTTCTGCTTCACATTCACCCTTTCGCCTTCCCATTCATTCGTCGTGGATAGCAAACGCCATCAATGGTAATGATGCGATTTAGGCAATAGCCCTCCACAGATGCATATGCGTACGGCTTGGTTCTCAGCAGCATGAGAGAGACAAGATAATCAAAATCACAATTCTCAGAAATTAGATGGAGTCGGTCGAAGAAATTGTCATGCTAAGGGTGTATTGTGAAACCGCGATGACGCATATGTGGCTTGGATGGCATCCCCGAAAGGATAAGTCTAGACGGCCTCCGGGGAAATCGATGTATCAGCAGCAGACAGCTAACTCGTCCCCTCCCTTTCTGCTTCACGCCCCCCTTTCTCCTTCGCATTCATTCGTCGTGGATAGCAAACACCATCATTGACAGTGATGCGATTTAGGCAACAGCCCGCCTTGTATGCATATCGCGATAACGCGCATGTGGCTTGGATGGCATCCCTGAAAGGATAAGTCTAGACGGCCTCCATGGAAATCGATGTATCAGTAGCAGGCCGCCAACTCGTCCCCTCCCTTTCTACTTCCCATTCACCCTTTCTCCTTCGCATTCATTCGTCGTGGATAGCAAACACCATCAATGGTAATGATGCGATATAGGCAACAGCCCTCCACGGATGCAGATGCGTGCGGCTTGGTTCTCAGGGGCATGAGAGAGACAAGATAATCAAAATCACAATTCTCAGAAATTAGATGGAGTCGGTCGAAGAAATTGTCACGCTAAGGGTGTATTGTGAAATCGCGATAATGCATATGTGGCTAAGGGTATATCGTCAGGTTGGGATATCGCGTATGTTCCTTCGGAGCAGGGATCAGAGATAGCAACAAGTGAGATCTAAATTTTTAGAATGGATTCTGTTTAAAATTTAGTGCCATTATAAAATTCTATAATGTATACAAGTGTTTAAGGACTTAAATTTATTAAAGTATGTATTCTTTTGAATTGTAGTTCTATGAATATTATATTATCTTAATTTTTCTATTAGTATATTTTGTTGTGTTGAACATAGGGTGTGTTTAGCAACTAATAGAAAATGTCAAGTTAAAACTTTTCAATCTAAAATTTTTCACTTTCCACAACTATCATATTTTTTAATCATTTTTTTCATATTTTCCTATATAACTATCAAAAACTTTTTATTAAAATTTTTATTCATCACCAAACACACCCATAATGTATGGATTTTGTTTCAAAATAAATAATTAATATTATACAAAGCAGTATAAATGCATTTAACCGTTTAAATTTCATTCTAGGATATTATTTCGAAGTAATTATATACATATACAATATATTTAATTTTTCACTTGGTGAACATAAAAGATTGTGGTGATGTACTTCAGTACTCCAAAGGAGGGGTAATTTATCTTTGCCCTTTCTTCTATCCACCTGATAAGATTGCAATTAGTTATTCTTCTCATGCTTTCAAAAATTTGTTTAAGGGAATGTTTTAGATCTTGAGAATGTAATAACAACAAGAGAAATGCAAAAATTCAACATAATTAATTATCTAATTATTTTATTTTTATTTTTATCATTATATTTCAATTATTTCCTTATACGTTTTCATACAATTGTCTTATCAATTTTCTCGGTTTTTACCACTTCATCTCTATCATATTGAACTTTTTCCATTCTTTTTTTTTTTACATCTTTCAAACAATTTCTAAATTTTAAAGTAATCTTGACAATTTTTTTTCAAAATTTTTTCAACATATTTTTTCAATACCAAACACACAATAAATAAATATTTTATTAATTTAATAGAAACTTAAAAATGATTACATTATAATAAAAAATGCAAGGAAATATTTTAAAAATTAGTCCTTTACATTTAGAAAATTTCTCAAAAATATCTCGTTTCTTAAATATTTATTATTTTTATTTAATGTGAAGAATATATAAAAATTTTATACTTTTAGATATTTTCAAAGTTTTGGTTCATTTAATTTTTGAAAATTTTATAGCTAGTTTTTTAAATATTTTTCTATTACAACCTAACAACATCAAGATGAAAATTATGTGAATTTATAAAATCCAAATGTCATTCTAATATTCCCTGATTTCATGAACGTTACAAAGGAAAATTATAATAATTTAATTTTTGCCCCTGAATTGAGAAGAGTTTGAGATAAGGCATGTGTGGCTAAGGGTGTATTGCGAGATGGAGATCAAGCATATTTGGCTTCGGTGGCATCCCTGAAAAGATAAGTATAGACGGCCGCCAGGGAAATCGATGTATCATCAGCAGATACCTAACTCTTCCCCACCCTTTCTCCTTCGCATTCATCCTTGCTCCTTGGCATTCAATCCTTGGGGATAGCATATGCCATCATTGATAGTGATGCAATTTAGGCAACAGCCCTCCATGTATGCATATGCGTACGACCTGGTTCCCAGCGGCTTGAGAGAGACAAGATAATCAAAATGGCAATTCACGAAGAGAGATGGAGTCGAAGAAATTTTCGTGCTAAGGGTGTATTGTGAAATAGCGATAACGCATATGTGGCTTCGATGGCATCCCGGAAAGTATAAGTCGGCCTCCAGGGAAACTGATGTATCAGCAGCAGACAGCTAACTCGTCCCCCACCCTTTTGGCTTCACATTCACCCTTTCTATTTCGCATTCATTCCTCGGGGATGGCATACACCATCATTGATAGTGATGTCATTTACGCAACAGCCCTCCATGTATGCATATGCACACGGCTCGTTCTCAGCGGCATGAGAGAATCAAGATAATCAAAATCGCAATGCACAGAGAGAGATGGAGTCGGTCGAAGAAATTTTCCTTCCACCATCGTCGGTTCCCTACTGCAACATGCGGCTGCACAACAGCAAAGCGGGGGGAAATTTGCTTTTTAAATCTTTTAACTTTATATATTTGTATTTTAAACTCTGTGTATTAGCATTTTAAATACGTGAAGTTTGATCATTTGTATTTTAGACCCTCGCTCTCACAAAGTTAAAAAACATCGTTGGTAACTTATAAAATGACGATAATGTCATTTACAGAAAAAGTTACCTTTTAAACCTTCTAAATTTGCATATTTATATTTTAAAATATAAGGTTTATATAATAGTATTTTAAATCCTTTGAAATTTTGTTCTTTACATTTAAGACCCTCGGCCCTCATAGCAGTAAAAAAACTGTTAAGATCTTATAAAATAATAAAAATGCCATTTGCATTTTAAATCATCTAACTTTACATATTATATTTTAAATCCTAACATTTGACCTCACATATGCATCATATTGTGTACCATAGGAGCACCGGTTTAAGCATTTCATTATTAATAATTTGCATATTTTCATAATTACTCATATAATATTATTACATTTAAATATTCTTAACTAAGATTTTTACTTGAAGTTATTTTAAAAATATTTTTCCTTTTTCCTCATTCATTAGAGCATGCAAATGGATGAATAAAAGGAATAAGAAATATGAGCTATTTTTATTATGTGAAAACAAATAGTAAAAAGGACAAGAAAAAAAGGGCAAGAAAGGAGAGAAATGCCAAAATACCTATCAATTATCTTATAAAGTCATATATGGTTCAAAAGCCAAAATGCACATATTGATTTCTATATGGACTCATGTCAAATTATAAATATTTTGTAGATCGATTCTTACTATCTACCAATGATATGTTTTAAGCATCAATATTTCTACCATGTACTATGATTTGGATCTTGTCAGCTTTTATTAGTTGCAAATTTAGTAAAGTCTTTAGTTATCATTTTTTGTTAGAAGATTTGTACTTGTTGCTATCTTTGTTGCTTAATATAGCCAGATTAATTGAATAAAATTTTTGAGTTTAAAAAAATATTTGCAAATTTAGTAAAATCTTTAGTTATAATTAGTTGCTATTTTGCATAACTTTCAAAAAAAATTTTAAAAGAATTTTAAATAATTTTTTAGTTAAACATATTTAAATTTAATAATATTATATGAGAAAAAATATGAAAATATGCAAATTATTAGTGATAAGATACTTAAACTGGTGCTCCGATGGCACATAATGTATGCACATGGAATAACAAATTTTAAGGTTTAAAATGCGAATATATAAAGTCAAAGGGCTTAAAATACATATGGTATTTTAGACATTTTACAAAATTTTAATAGTGTTTTCGATGTTGCGAGGGTCAAGGGTCTAAAATACAAAAAAAAAAAAAAAAACTTCATAGGCTTTAAAAGCTAATATGTAAACTTCAAAGTTTAAAATACAAATACGTAAAGTTATTAGGTTTAAACACAAAATCCCCTAAAACGTGTATTTTAGTCATTCTGTAAGACTTTAATAGTATTTTTTAACACTATTATGACCTAGGCTCTAAAGTAGAAAGAACTACATATGGCTTAAAATACTAACATGCAAATTTCGAAATTTAAAATGTAAATTTGCAAAGTTAAAAAGTTTAAAATGCAAAATTTCTCACAAAGCGGCAATAACATTTTCAACCTCCCTCATCTTTATTGGATTTTTGTTAGAGTGAGTGGTACTTATTAGTTGGTAATTTGTAAATGCTCAGCCAAGGGGGTATTACATTGACATGTATGGCTACATAGTGGGTAGGTAATTAGGTATATAATTATAAAACTCTTAAAGTATTTATTTTATAAATCTATGGGAGAGACTATTTTAAGATTTTCCAAAATCCTTTTAACCTACCCTCCCCATGCATGAGTTTTTCTGCAACCATAAACAGTGGTAAAAAGAGAAAAAAACATAAAAAGAGGAGAGATGGGGAGGAAGGAAGAGGATTTTGGAAGATTTTTACGGGATTTATAGTAGAGTAGTAGTGGATTTTATTTAGAAGAGTTTGAAGTTTGAAAGATTTTGAAAAGAAAAGTTGGTGGAAATCAAGTAAGCAATTTTTTTAACGTTTCTTTATTTTTTATATCTATTACATTTATTTAATATATTGTGATGATGTAGAAATAATTTAGCATAGATTTATAGTGTTTGAATTTGAAATTTCAAAACCTAAAATGGCAGAGAAAAGGGATTTTACTATGAGGATGAAATATGAGTATAAAACCTAAATTGATAATTTTAGAATGATATTTTGTTATGAAAGACTATAGTTATTTTATAAAATTTGAGATGATATGGAAAATTGTCTTCACATAGGTGTTTGGGATTTGAGAAAGAGAAAATAGATATCTTTGAGGATAAAATTAAGGGAATGAATTATAGAATATTATTTAAAAATTTTATTATTATTTTTTATTTAGATTAAAAGTAAAAAAGACATTGGAATCTTGTAGAGCTCACACATGGGGAGTTAAATATTTGTGAAAAGGACGAGTAGGATTTTTTCGCTTTTATTTGGATTCTTATAAATGTTTGTGATATTTTAGGTATTTTATTTGATATTTTTTGTGAAAATTCCTATCTTGAGATGTACGATTTTTATGAATTTAATATTTAATTGAGTTGAGTAGTTTAAAAAGTTAATTTGAGTAAATAATTTTTTAAATTAATTAAATTATCTGAGAGTGGTGGATATTTTTGTTAAAATGAACACATGAGCAGGCTCATGATGGATGAGTATATTATTGCATATTGAGTATGACATATACACGATAATTCTCTAGGTGAGCTGGATATTGACGAGAGTCATGTCATACTTCAGTGTATTCATGGAAAATGGGGACATAGATGATGATGATGAGCATTTGATGCATCGTTGCTTGCATGGGCATGTTACTGATGAACATATAACTTTAGAAATTTTGATGTTTTAAGTTATTTTATGGGATGAATATTTATTTTGCTTACCATGTGAGTTTTACTGTTATCCTACTTACTAAGTATAGACTCACACTTTCTTATGTTGATGTTTTTTAGATGACATGATTGAGGTAGAAGCCTAATGCTCAAATGGGAATTAGGAGAAATCCCAGTCCATCAAGTTATGTATGAGTTATTATCCTAGTTAGTAGAAAAATCTAATTTAGCATTTTATGAGATGCATAGATGAGTGATGTTGTGAGTATATCTTTTGTAAAATCTAATTTTGTTATAAAGTTGACATATGTTGATGATGATGGTGATGTGGACAAGATTTGGATTGTTTACTTTGTTTAGCTTCCATAATTCTGTATTATTTATCATAATAGATTTTATGATGTAATTCTACTTTTACAGGGTGATTCTATCTAATCCCCCAACTTCAGTTGAATTTTTAGATGAAATGTAGGGGGGTTAGCCTTTGGAGCGTCACAATAATTTACATACAAAAGGAATAATATTTCAATGCATCATAATGCATTGAAATTTTAGTACATGGGGGTGTAAAACCCTATTTTTTAAATGTTTTGTTGAAATTTTTTTATAAAACTATTAATCTAGGCGTATTCAATTTACAAACTAAAATTTACCATTTTTGGAGAGGGTAAAATGACTAAAATATACATGCTTAACTTACAATCTTGATTTTTTATTTACGCTTATTTTATTTAAAATTTTTCTTTATAAACGTTTTCATATAACCCCCTTCATTGTTGATATTTTGATGTTTAATGAAAAATCTAATTCATTCATTATATTTAACCTCATTTGTTTAACTGGGAGACCAAGCTTCATCCGAATAAGCCACATTTGCCCAAAAATTGGTATATTCGTGTGTAAATTAGGAAAAATACTTAGATGCATTCACACATATATTAGAATGTAACAATACTTTATAAAATCATTTATCCACATATTTATGACATTTTAAATGGTTTAGATGTTGAAAATATTACTTAAAAATTGATATTTAATATTAAATTAATTTATTGTGTTGATTTTTCATGTTCATAAACGGAGCCCACATAAAGTGGTACCAGATAATTTAAGAGGTTTTCATAATAATATAAATAATGTTAAATGCAACAGATGAAGTAGATTTTTCATCAAATATTTAAATGTTCAAAATGGAATGAGTTACATAGAATGGGGGTTTCATAGAAGCGTTTCCATAATACGTGTATACGTAAGTGCATGGTGTGTGCCCTAAATGGGAGTTCACATAAGATTATAAAATATCGTTTTCCCTATATCAAGTATATATGTATGAGATACTGAGAACCATTAAAATAACATTTAATCACTTAAATAGAGTTATGTTTATTTACTGCAAACCATTTACAACTGTCAATTTGTAACATCTCATCAATAACCACATATTCTGTTCTTAAAAGACTCAAAACCAGTTATTAGCCAATGTAGACCAAAGTGCAATTTACTTGAAAGGTCTCATTTCAGATGTGCCCTCTACAAAGGCATTTCACCAAAAATTCCACTTAAAGCAAGAAGTAGATTGGTTGATAGTATTCACAATAGCATAATAGATATCTATCTTCTTATATCAAGTTTAACTTTTCTTGCCTTCACTAACCAATATCTTGAAAGGAAAATTAATAATTTGATTTTGATCCATTGCAAAGAGGGTTGGGATATTGGAACAACGCATGTATTCCTTCGGGCATATCGTGAGGTTGGGATAACACATGTTCCTTAGTAGTGATCAGAGGGAGAGCAACAAGTGAAGCATTAGAAAATATATATTATTAATTTTAATATCTAAATTTTTAGAGCATTCTACTTAAAATTCAATATCACCATATAAAATTTTATCATGTGTAGAAGTTTTTAGGAACTTAAATTTATTAATTTATTTATTCTTTTGAATTGATGTTAGTTCTATAAATATTATATTATCTTTATTTTTTCTGTTAGTATATTTTGTTGTGTTGGACATAATGTATGGATTTTATTTAAAAAATAATTAATTAATATTATGCAAAGCAATGTAAATGCATTTAGGTGGAGAATCGATACTTCTTTTTTGCTGTGAGCAACCAATTTTTGGGTGCCAGCCAGAGCTGCCCCGACTCTGTCCGGTGTGCGAATCCAGCGGCAGAAAAATAGCCTGCAGCAGACGCCAGAGAGCGTGGAGGCTGAGTGCTCGCGGAGTATAGGATCGGGATCTAGTTGCATCAGGGTTACTGTCCGGATCACGCTCCCATGCACCCGGGCTTCAGTGCACCCGGGCTTCAGTGCACCCGGGTGCATTAAACCTATTTTAACTATTTTTTTATTTTCTTTGAAATTTTTTTATAAAGTGTTAATCTAAGTGTATTTAACATACGTATCAATTTTTACCATTTTTGGAATATTTTATATATTTATTTTTAATTTTTAAAAATTAGTGGCATTTTAGTAATTTTAAATTACCTAAAATGTCACTGATTTTCAAAAATTAAAAATAAATATCTAAAATACTCCAAAAATGGTAAAAATTGATACATATGTTAAATACGCTTAGATTAACACTTATATAAAAAAATTTCAAAAAAATAAAAAAAAAGTTAAAGCACTCCGGTGCACTGAAGCTAAGTGCACCCGGGTGCAGGGGATTACAATCCTTACCGTCCAATGGTACCGGATTCAATAATGAGATATGATCTTTAAAAATAATACAATTATTTATATTTATATAAATTATGTTTTATGTAGTTTATGTGTTGAAAAACAACTTTAAAATTATTATTTATATTAAACTATTTTATTATGTTGATTTTATACTATTTTCAAATATGACTCATACATATATCCAATTTCGATGAAAATTGGTACCCTAATAAAATAAATAATCTTAAATATAATGGGTGGAATATATTATAATTTTATGATTATTGAGTGCTTATTTTAAACCAAAAGTATCATAACATATGGTACATGTAAATGTATATGATTAAAAATATGATCTTGAACATTTAGATGCACCGTAAGTTACAGTGACTTTCATTTATTTAGATATATTAATAGTTTCTACGATTATTTATCTATACATAACTTATGTTTTAGGTAATTTATATGTTTAAAAATAATTTTAAAATTGATATTCATATCAAACTATTTTATTATATTGATTTTATACCATTTTTAGATGTGATCCATATACATATTCAATTTATATAAAAATTAGCATGCTGATAAAATAAATAATTCTAAATTTAATAGACTATTTACATGTAAATCTACATAATCAAAACTCGAAAATAACATCTTGTACATATACACGAACGGCCTTAGCACACATATAATATTGCATATGGTAAAAGTAATACATGGAGGATCACCGTAGTTAATAGAAGAACAAACCTACTTAAAATATTTAATTATTAAAGTCATGACATCAAAACATAACTAATCCTTGAAAACCTTTCAAGGGCACTTATCTTTCTAACAATGACATTGGGCGACATATTCTTTATCCCGATCTCACCGTGAAACCGGAGCCACACATGACCCATGCTTTACCCCACAGTCTCTTCTCTATCCATGGCGCAAAAATTAAATTATTAATTTTCCAGCTTTCACCATCTTCCTGAAGGCAAGGAATATTATAATTGCTTGTTGAACTTTATAAATTAA
This sequence comes from Annona cherimola, assembly GCA_030490835.1. Taxonomy (NCBI): domain Eukaryota; kingdom Viridiplantae; phylum Streptophyta; class Magnoliopsida; order Magnoliales; family Annonaceae; genus Annona; species Annona cherimola. The sequence goes on along the minus strand of CM059975.1, from coordinate 87,128,717 downwards.
TCCACATTTATAAATAATTGTAAGTATTAATGTTATTAGGTTATAAAATGGTAAAACCTGGTTTGTAGATTAAATATACGTAACTTTACATGTTTATCGAAAAAAAATTTAAAAAAAGGGTCTCGTTCCTCCTGCCTCTGGCTGCACAGAATCATCTCTCTTCATATAGATGACATAAATTAAACACATGAAATTGAGTCGTGAGATGGACGGTGGATTTAGATTGGAGGGCACTAATGTAGTGAAATGTATTTATAATACATGAAATCTCTAGCTCTCTCATAATGAACTCTTCTATGCTTGAACTATTCCCTGTGTAACATACTGGTCCAGAAAAGTGGTCTTAGACTGTGTATTTAATGCAAATTTCTAAGATTAATTACACATTTATAGAAAAATTAATTACTATAATTTCATAAATAAAAAATTTCAAAATTTACTTTCACTAGCCATACTCTCATTATTACATCCAAGGCACAAATAAAAAAAATCTGTGTCCACTATTTGCAATACACGTCTTTAACTAATTTTGAATAAAATAAAATAACTGTTCTTGAAAAATATTCAAGCAAGTCAATCCTTAGTGTCCCATTTGATTTGGTACACCTGTAAAATTAATGGTTTAGTCCAAACATACCTAGCAAGTTGAAAATTATTTGAAAATGGATAATTACTTATATAAAACTTAATTAAATGATAAAAATAATCATTTAATTTTATATCTTAAAAATTTAGCCTCAAATGCAAAATCAAACCCGTCCATTGAGTCTAGAAGCATAAAAAAATATAAAGATGGACTATTTGACCCTTCAAATCGGAGTTAAATGAATAAATTATAATAAAATGGAATGAACGGCCCATGTTAAGTCACATTACATAGCCTTTACTGCAGATGAAACCCAGCATGGCCTCTCTTACTTAGCCCTTATTGCTGTAATGGGTTACACATCAAATTTTAAAAATACTTGGGCATCAGAAGCCTCAAAATTATTAAATGTATTAATATGTCAAAAGCAATGAAAAAACTTTCATTGCAAAAGCAAAGCGAAAATCTCTCACTCTTTAGCGTCTCTAACAAAAATTCTCCATTTCCTTAGTGGACGTCCAACAAAATTGGAATTTGGCTTTTGTATAATTTGATTTGCACAAATTATATTATACATAGACATTGTTATATATGCTGCAATTATCCCACACCATTGATATATAATTTCAATATCCATATACATATTTATTGCATATTAATTTACATCAATGCATTTATAAAAATAAAATCAATAATAAAATATATCAATCTCAATACATGTAATTTTAGGCATAAAGTTAAGACATATTCATTTGCATAGTTTTACATCCTAAAATCTTAGGATTATAAAATTCAATTATGTCAGCATAGCCTAAAAATTATAATATAATATACATGCTTTATAACAACATAAAATATATAATTATTGAAGTAAAATCAATTTTCAAATAAAATCTCACTTGACTTAAAATTAATTCTAGAGAATTAATAAAAGATAAAATATTATCACTTTAGCTTCAATTCCATCTTATCTAGTGGAATATTTATCTTATCTTATCCTTTGGAACCCACAAGCCCGGTTGGTCAAATGATCAACTCTTGCCATGGAGGATATCCTACATGATCATTGATCAGTCAACTTAAATATTTATTTATTTTTTACACCTGACTATAATGATTCGCACACACGCAAATTAAAATTTAATGACATGCACGCGAAACGCATGCTTGAGTAATTAGAAGGAGAATCAAGGCTTTCTGTTGTTATAAATTAGATGTTATTGCATGCATGATCAATTGAGAGAGAAAATTAGATGTTATTGCATGCATGATCAATTGAGAGAGAGAGAAAGAGAGAGAGAGATTTGCATGCATATCGATCGATGGGGGAAACAGAAATTTCTAGACAAGAAACTGCGTGTGCATGTGATGCTGGTACTCCTTGTTGGGTGTTGAACATTAATTTGGATGTGGAAAAACATGAGGACTTAAAGAAGGAAGAAATTAATGCTTGGGAAAAGCATTCAATCTACAAGCTACCCGAAGGATTCGTGTGGGATAAAGAAAGACGGTCCCATGCCTACAAGCCTCAGGTGGTGTCGTTGGGGCCATATCATCATGGGGAGAAGCAGGTGCTGGCGATGGAGGAGCACAAGCGAAGAGCCCTCCGCCAGTTTCTTGCGAGGACCAAAAAAGGCGTAGGGGAATATCGGGAGGCCTTGAAGCAGGGAGAGGTGCTGCAACAGCTGATGGATTCGTACAAGGATCTAGACGAAGAGTGGAGGGAGGATAAGGAGAAGTTCTTGAAGATTATGATTTTGGATGGATGCTTCATGTTGGAGGTGATGAGATTAATTGACAGGTCCACTTTTGATGAATATGACGCAAATGACCCCATCTTCAGCTATGACGGATTGATTTCTAATCTGGCTCGGATAAAGAGGGACATGCTCATGCTTGAAAACCAGATACCTCTTCTCGTGCTCCACAAACTACTCTCAGTCGAAAACAACATGGTAATTGTAGTTATAATACATCCACTGCACTGCATGCACCCACAGTTAATTAATTTTAAGAGTTTCTTATTATTAATTTATGTATATGCAAATACGTAAGTATTTTGAACTCATTTTCTTAATTAGTTTACGTATACTTAGGAATACAATGACTGTCATTAGATTTTGTTAGCATTAAATACTGTTTTCTGGGGTGAATTTTCATCTTAAAGATATAAATTATTTTAAGTGGGAAGCACTTCAGTAATTTATAGATGTGCGAAGGTGAATTGGTGCATTTAGTATGTATGTGCCCAACGTCTTGACAATTAAACAAAATCTAACTATCAATCGTTAGTTCCAATGTCATGTATATGTCTTTGGCTGATATTGAATTTAATCGATGATGTTTTATAATAATTAGGATAAACTTCAAACTAGAAAAAAATGTATTTATTCATTTTTGGTATACCACGAATCATTGAAGTGCTTCCAGTTTAAATTATATATTTTCTTTATCTTATAGTCGTTTTACTTCTACTGTTTACTACCATATATCGCTTGATTATATTTTAATCTCCTCCTCATTAAATTAACTATAGGACGATTAGTTTAGGAAAAAATTAATTCGGAAAAAAATTACCTAGCTATCAATCATTAATACTACAGATAATTTCACGTCGCACTCCTTCGTCTGATCTATCTGCACTGATTGAAACCCATATCAATGTTTAAATAATTTTTCAAGCAAGTAATTGTTCAGTGTGTGTGTGTGTATAATAAAAAAGCGGTGCATACGATGCCAAAGTGGACAATTAAAATGCATGGCGTAGATGGAATTTTTAAATGATCATGGATTTATACATGCACATTATAGTGGAAACATATTTCCCATTTAAACACGTACGATAATTTTTATCAAAAAAAACACATACGATAATCATACATATATGGATCGTGTATCTTTTTTGTGATAAAAAAATATGGATCCTATATCTTATTATTCAATTAATGGGTGATATTCGCATATAATACTAACACACGCGGCAACAGAGGGCAAGCAAACATATAGCCACGATGTGATCTGGCCTGCAACACATCTGGAGGAGGCTGGAATCAAGCTCAGAAAGAGCGACGGCGCAGACATCACCTTCCAAACGGGGCTCTTCCGCGCCACCCTCAGCCTCCCGCAGCTGCTGGTGGACGATTCCACCGAATCCAAATTCCTCAACCTCATTGCATTTGAGCATCTGCACACAGGCTCAGGAAAGGAAGTCAGCTGCTACGTCAGCTTCATGGACAACATCATCGACTCGGACAAGGATGTGAGCCTGCTGTGCAAGAACAACATCATCAAGAACTCCGTGGGGACAGACCAAGCAGTTGCAGATCTCTTCAATGGTATTTCTCACGATGTGTCCATTGACCCTTTTAGTAATCTTGATAAAGTTCATAGTGATGTCATCGCCTACTGCAACGATCCATGCAAAAAGAACTGTGCTAAACTCAAGCACCGCTACTTCAGCACCCCATGGTCAGCCATAGCATTCGTCGCTGCAAGTGTTGCACTCATCGTCACCATCATCCAGTTTGTCTACAGATTCCTCAGTCATTACTTACATAATGATTAACTAAATATATGCGTGCCCTCAATTCAATTCATATTGTATGTCGTGTGTATGGTGTGTGCTACTGCGCAATAATTGTTGTTTCAATGATTAAGTATTTATTTGGTGCTATATATCTTCATTAAATAATGGTGTCTTGCAACGATTCCTGTCTGAAGAATAAATTTTCTTTGACAAAATTGAAGTGATTCCCATGAACGACTCACAAGCATTTCGAACAACGTTAGAACCGCTTCAACAGCTGCTCATCGATTCGTTTAATTTCTCTGGCAATCTCCAGATTCATCATCATTTCTAAACCACCTTGAGGTGAACAGTATCAATTAAAATCTTTCATTTTGCAGCAGTTTTTGATATAATACGCCCCAATATTAATTCTAATTGAAATCAGCCTCCAGTCGTGATTATGCCTGCTTGTTATCTTCGTAATATATGTGCTCCTTCATCCTTGTCTTTCCTTGGCCACCTTCCTCTGCTGCTGCCCTCATGATAAGTATACTAACGTAGACTAATCTTAACCATTGCTCTATGCTAGATAATCAAATCTTTAACAATTTTATATGGCCTGTGCTAGAATATAAAAATCGTGACATCTAAGAATACTGTTACTACTAGTCTTGTTGGGAGATTCTATGGCATCCGCTAAGAGATCTGAACCCTGCCAACTTAACTCCCAATCTCACCAGTTGAACAGAATAATATGCATTTTATACCCTAAAAAACCATACATCAATCCATTGAAAGTCTAGTTCAGACTGCTTTGATCGTAAAGTTTGAATAATCGAACATGGCAAATTATGATTATTGCTGCAACCATATGCAATCATCCGCATGAATCCTGTTAAACATCCAAAGTCCAAATGTCAGATAATGAAAGGAAACTTTTAAGATGGACAGATGACATCAAATTATGTCACCAACAATAACGGAAGACGTCAAATGTTACCAACAATTATAAAACGTGTCAATTTATAATTATAGCCGCTGCCAATGCAATCAACGGCATGAATCCTGTTATGCATCCAAAGTCCAAATGTCAGACCATGAAAGGCAAAAATCAAAATGGATTGGTAGCCTTAAATGTCAACAACCACCTGTTTATAATGTCAGAATTTCCCTTCCATCATTGAACCTTAAATCGAAATCATTGTCAAAAAACGAAGAAGGATGAATAACAAACTTCTCAGCAGACAAGTACTATCGAATCACCGGATTGCAGCAGAGAGAAGCATTTGAGGTCTGCCAATTGCATGAAAGTTGTAAAGAAAATAGAAGGTTACATGATAAAACGGAAGTCTATGGCATAAATCCGTCCCATTGGCCAAGGAATTGATAATTCACAAACTTTCATATATTTTAATAACAATTTTACACCTTTCATTATAAATAGAGCAAATTTTTTTGGAGGGGAAAATAGAGCAAATTAAATATAGATTTTATGTGAAATTTCATAGAAACTATATTTTTCATAAAATCTTTAATTTTGATACAAGATGAGTCATTGCGTTAACTTTTGAAAATATAAAATATAATAAAATAAAATTACACATACTAGGAGGAATTAAATAGGCTTGTGAATAATTTTAAAATATTGATTAGCCTATTAATTTAAGTTCTGCAAATTTATAGAATGTTTTAAGAGAAAAATTATATACATATACATATGGATTACAAATATATTTTAAAACATGGGCACAAAGAGGACCGCCATATATTTTTGAAAATAAAATAAATTAATAGGCTCAAAATTAATCTTATAATACCTGCAAGTTTATTAAAATGATTCGGGAGTGAAAATTACAAATATTTTAAAGAGGCTGATATTGTACAAATATTATAAAATTAAATGTGTTAAAATCAATATAGTGACATCTTTTGGACTTATTAATTTCAGCTTAATCAACAGTGTAGATCGTTATGAAAGTTGCATGTGCACAAATCAACATGCGCCACCAGTATACTTAATTTGGTATTCCTTCTTCTCAACTTCGATTGCAACCATGGCTATCAATAGACGCATAACATCCCTTGTTACCCTTTATCCAAAAAAAAAATCCCTTTGTTCTGATAGGAACCAGCAAGAAATTGATAGAAATAGGCAAGAAAGGGAACAAAACAGAATTTTTTTATTGAAAAATCATGATTGAAATCCTAGTTGAAAACGCTGGGTCCGGAAAAATAAAATTCCAACACAGTATCTATCATAACTCTCTCTCTCTCTCTACATGTAGTGCCCGACCAGCGAGCGCGCCACACCGCATCGTGGTACCTTACTCCACGGATCTTTTTAGGTGGTGAAACTCATGAATGAAACTGAAAGTTTCATGTTTATATGAGCGGAAGCTTTTCCTAATTTGTTGAAAAATGAGTCTGAAATTTTTTTTTTTTCTTCTCTTTAGAACCTATATTGATTCTATTTTTTTAACTAAAATTCGACAGCATGCCGTCTATACTTAGGATGTTTGGGCAATACAAAACCTAATAGTCAATATTTTCTACTAAGTCATTCACATTTACTTCGATTCAAACTAATACATTCCTTGTACAATCATATTTTACATGAGAAACTTACTACTACATTTAACAACAATATAAAATATTTAAATATAATGCATACTCACAATTATAATAACTACAATCCCATGAATCAAAATTCATCAATAATATTAAAAATCATACATTCACTGATCAACTAGCAGTGAACGCTTCTATCAAATCTACATCATCTGCACTCACTGATTAGTTGAAAACAATGAGTATCAAATACTTAGTAAGCAAGCATTTAGAAACAAATAGTTTCCAAAATCTGTGGCATTAACTGAAATTATAAAACTCTTAAAATCTCATTATGCATGTGTGATAATGAGATAAATGCACACACATGCATCATTCCATGTCTTATTCCTCGTTTGGCAGATGATACTTATCAAGTGATCACCTGCCCATACATCAGACACACTGACTAGGCAACGTCAAGGACGGACTACCTGTCCCATTACAGCCTTGACAAAGTCTCATGCATGAGTTCCATTTACACGTGCATTTTATGCATTTATGACATGAATTGAGTTTTGCCAACTCAACATTATAACAGGATTTGTACATGAAAATCAAGTTGTAAAAATATTTCAAGTACACATTCTTTTTGTAAAACTTATGCACAGGATAATGGTCATCCATAAGTACCTTTTCAATGCATGTCAATTTAAATAAATATTTAAATAAAACAAACTCGTTAGCAAATAACCTTTCTTAAAATAAAAAGGCAAGAACAAATTTTTCTTACCATAAAATCCTTTTGAACAAAAAGAATCTTGAAGAGCTTACTTACCTTTTTCCTTTAGCTTTCTTCTATTTTTTCTTTATACTTTCCTTCATCTTTCTATTATCCCTTTCTATTATAGCCAACAAAGAATATAGCTAAGCATTTATTTCACCCATCACACATACGTATTCTATGATTAATTATGCATCTAACTACGTACTTTTTCGAGACCTTTGGACATGAAGTTCAAGTATTCATGAACTTGAAATCTCCTTATCCAAAGTTCCTAATTCCTTTTTAACTTAACCATACTTTCAAATTGGATGAACTATAGCCTTACAAGTTAACTACCCTTGAAATACCCTTTACACCCAAACTTTAACTGAATATGAAATTTCTTACTTTCCAAGGTATTTAACCCTTTATACCGTCCCACATTTAACCTACATTTGAATAAGCTTATAAATTGCATCAGCTTTGCATTTAATACTTAAATAATAATTGCAATTCAAGTTTTAACTTTATACATAACACATAATGAACATATAAGCTTAGTATAACTTTTAGCACTATTTATACAACTTAAAAATTAGTATATTCCATTTATACAACTCAAACAGTAAATTCATCTGCTGCAACTTAGATCTCATTTACACATAATAGGATTACACACGTTGACACATTCATTGGGTTCCCTATTACTTACATTACTTCTTTAAAATCTCAGTCATTTAATTCAATTTAACTATCTAATAACAACTAAGATCATTTGACATATTAACTAATAACCTTATTTTACAAAAAAATATATCTCATTTCCTTCCATTTTATTTAAAATTTTGATTTAGTCCCTTCAATATGACTTATACACATCAAAAAATCATCCCACACTTAAGCAAACATCTTATTATCATTTAAGACATCAATACATGAAATTCAACACAGTAACATCATAAAAATTAAGTTAATCTTAATCTTATAGATCTTTCATACTTAGAATTTATAAATTTTAAACTATATTATATCTTAAATTTCATGTATAGGCTATTAAAGCCTTTTCATCCTTTTGTATTCAAAAATAGACTTAGGTAACTCATATATGCATAAACTTTGCATTTAATATATAAATTAAGATATATGGAATATTAGACCTTTCACTCGATATATAAATGACGTTAGCCTTTACAGCCCTTTTTCCACTTCCCCTCAAAACATAACCATTAAATCTTAAATACCCATTGAAAAATAACTTAAGTAACTTGATATTTTAAATTACCCAACATGATCCTCAACTTCATAATTCATTCTATTTTACTCTTATTTAACTCTCTCACTTACTTAAAATGCATCATTTATTTCACTTCATTTCAATTTTATTTCCTTTCTACATAAAGCATATGAGTTAATCTAATAAATTTGTTTTCATGGCTAAACAACCTATTAACTAGGTTATTTCACTTAAATCTCAACACTCATAGTTTAACATATAATACCTCATTATCTATCATTAAACTAATCATAATTATATAAATACAATAATTAAATGACTAAAAATTAATAGCCACCATTTAATAGTTGGGTTTTCTCCAACTTCCCTTTACTTATATTTATCTAACTTAAAAATTATCATTTATCTAACTTATAATTTATCATTCCATCATCATTCATATATCATAATCAAATTCATCATATGTGTTCCAGCCTAAATTTAACTTTCATTTACGCTTGAAACTCCTATATATATTTAATAATTACAACTTTACTTAACCACCCATTTATCACAAATAAATTATATATCATGCTTCTAAAATTAAAATTTATCATTTAGGAGTCATCTTCAAACTCAAATTCATCATTCGTATACTTTCAACTTTAGTCATTTAAATGATGGGTTTTAAGCTTCAAAATTTAGGGATTTTACTCCCTTTCATTTTCACATGATTTATATGCAACAAGTTTAATATTTTTAACCCTCCAACCATTTATATACATGTCATACAATTGTCATTTATTCATTCATTTTTTTATATTCATTTGACACCAAAATTATATAAAATTGACCTCGTACATATTTAGTTAAAAGAAAACTCATACCTCTATACAAATTTCCTAACTACCCAATTCCATTTATCATATATGTCTAGATTTTGGTTTCAAGATTTGCACATTTTCATTAAAATCCATGTTCATATAAAATTAAATTGCTAAATTAAATATTTACAAGCAACGACACATACGCGTAACATATACACCCACCTGCCCTCATTTTTTTCCTCCCATTTCCACATCTGAATGGGTTCAAAATTATTTATAAATCACCTGATATATAAATAGTATAAAAGTCATATGCCTAGGCCACGTTTTTAGGGAGTCCTCACGTTCAAGGTATGATGGTAATTTGAATTTTCTCTCTTATCTAAGATTATAAATATAATTTTTGCAAATAATACATCTCAACATCATTTAAATACATTATATAGCAATTTGGGGCAAAAATATTAAAGTTTTTCAACTCTTGAAATTTCATATTCATGCATAGGATTCTATTTTCACATTTCATATACATTATTCGGCTCCTAAAACGAAGATCTAGATGAATCTACGAAAGCTCCATGATTATTACCCATTTTAGAAAGAAATTTCAAAATCCTAAGTCACCATAGGCACAAATCCAAATTTTCCATCCCATTTTCTATAATTCCTCTCTTCATTCTTATAAATCTACTCATATTCAACAAAATCTCCATGATTTTCATAAGCTTGGAAAGAAAATTTCGAAAATTAATAAAAACTCATATTCCTTACCTTCGGCCGGTGATGGGTTGGACGGCGGCAGCGGCAGCGACATGGGCCGTGGACAATCGGCTTCTCCCCTCCCTCCTCCTTCCTTCTCTTCTTCTCCTCCTCTTCTCCCTTCTTCTCCTCTTTCCCTTTCTTTCTTTTCGCCTCCTCCCGTTTTCCTTCTCCCGTTTCAGCGCTAGAAGGGGCTAATCCCCTTCTGGTTTTTTTTTTTTTTTTTTTTTGGGTAGTCGCACGCATACACAAGTGGCTGCCCCTTTTCTTTCGATACTCCACACACGTATATATGTGGCTACACCTCTTTATCATTATTATTTTTCTTATTTTTCTTGTATACATCCATGTGTATATTTATATGTCATGAATCCTAATATTTTAAATTTTATAACTTACACCCACCATATGCATTTAAGCCATTAAATCATGGTCATTCATTAATTTAAATAATTTAAATCAATTAATTACTTAAATTAAACCATTTGACTGAAATTCGTTAATTAATCCAAAATTAAATAATACATTTTTTATTATTTTATTCAACATTAACACTCTAACTCATCATTATTTATTTATTAATTCTCTTTTTTCTTACTTTATAATTTTAGGTCATTAATAAAATTCTAATTTATTAATTTCATGGCCCAAAATTTTCATTTATATATTTCACGTATTTATGGATTGTAATCTAAAAATTGTTGGTACTACACTACACTACACTACCTCTACAACTTTACTAAAATTTCTCTCCCAAAACCAAAAGCTCCCCCCAACGGTGTTCTTGGCCTACTTGGAAGCCCATGCTCATTACATTGCCCTCTCTTCATATATTGCCGCCCCTGTCGATACCAATCCTATTATTCCCACACTCCACCCCTACTCAAGTTCGACCGCAGCTGAATCCATCCGAATAGAAATTCAGAGCAGCAAACCACCACAGAAATTCCATTGCCCCTTTTTCAAATCCAAGATGATAACAAGCAGATAGCAGCCATCCATTCCAGCAGTTCGGCTAATCACCGGCATGCCAACTGCGATAGCGCAGATGGTGCTCGTCACTGGCAACAGGCCTGGAGCTCCCGGTTTAGATTCGGGTAGGGAAGTGTGGTCTACCTTTGTCAGGAGCACTCTCGTGCAGAAGATGCTGTGAAGTACTCGAGCATAGATTGAGAAATATGTTTAAGAATTGAGACGTTGGAGTTGTAACATAAAGATACCCAAAAAAAAAAATAGTAGGAATAGGCGCCAACAAAATGCTCCGTTAACGATGCCCTGGCTATTATCAACGCTGTGCCAATTCCAAGCTCTCTCCTTTGCCCTAATTAATCTCAGCACTTCACCGACAGCTCTGCTAATTTTATCCAACCATCCAAAATTGCAGTAGCTATAACACCCCTCTCGACCGACACCTCTTACGACCGGCGGCTGTTATTTAGAACCTGCAAAGCTCGGCTAAGCAAAGAGAACATGGAACCGTTTGTGATAGTAACTTACGAGTATGGAGTTCAATCAATAATAACGATAATAATATCACAATATAATCAATGATAATAGCTATTTTATATCATAATAGAAGCTGAATTAAATTCTAATAATCAATAAAAAATATTTACATCAAAAATCTCAAATTCAGCTTCTCTCTCTGACTACTTTGTTTATATATAGGATTTTGCTTCTATGTAACCAGACTATTATATAGTAGCGGAGCTATGTAACTCCTTTAATTTTTAAATTTTAACCCTTGATGAAAGATTTAATTCATTCATTGTATTTAATATCATTTGTTTATCTAAGAGATCAAGTTTCATCCCAATTAAGTATTTTATAGGTCATATTTGTTGAAAAATATATATTCGTGTGTAAATTATGAAAAACACCTATATCCATTTACACATGTATTTGAATATAATATTCTTTTATAGAATCATTTATCCACATAGAAATGATACTTTAGAATGTTTAGATGTTGAAAATATAACTTTAAAATTGATATTTAGCGTTAAATTATTTAATTATGTTGATTTTCAGTGGGTCCTATGCATAGTAATATTAGATAAATAAAAGAGTTTTCAAGATACAAAAAATGATATTTAATATATCCACCTATTCGTGTTTGTCAATTACCTTACCTTAAATAATTATTGCAAATTTATGTCCAAATACATATGCATACGTGCTTAATTGAAAATTTAAATTTGCTGTCAATTGTAGGTACCAATATCTAGTATTGAAGGTATAAGGACAGATTTGGATATTTTTAGATTTTTTTTTTTTGGATTTTAAAAAAATCAGTGGTTACTAAAAATACCAATGATTTTTTAGAAATTCAAAAAAATCTAAAAATTTCTAAAAATAATAAAAGTTGATACATATGCTAAATACACGTAGATTAATATTTTTGCGAAGAAAATTCAAAAAAAAATAAAATTTTGCAGCTGAGTGATTTGAAATTTCAACGTACCATGCTGCATTTGAAACAGTTTCGCTTGGGAATACCCTAAGTACCGAACAAACCCGCCTACCTTTGAATTCTTCAGCCGCGAAGTGACGAGGATGATGCACAAGCATAGCTCGCTACCAGCCGATCTTTATAGAAATATTAAGCTTTTTTTTTTTTTTTTTTCCAGTAAACACGTTAGATTACGTTTTCACATTCCTTGTTTTATTGGTATAGAGATATAAAAACTATTCTTTTAGTAAACATGTTAGATTCTGTTTTGACATGCCTTGTTTTATTGGTATAGACATATATAAACTATTCTTTTAGTAAACATGTTACATTATGTTTTGACATGACTTGTTTTATAGGTAATACCATTCGTACTGTCATACATATGCTAAAAATAAAAAATTATGATTCAAAAATCTCATATTAATTTTCTACCGCAACAAACAAAATACAGCATGAGGCAGACAGAAGCCATGTAATGATTAAATAATGGATAAATATTCAATGCAAATATGTGTACTGAGCATCAATATACCGGTGTTTTGATTTTTTTTCCACTTTTCTTTTCATTTTTATATGAGCTCATATGTAATTTTTATAGTTTACACAGAGCAAACATTATATATATATATATATATTATAATTTTAAAAACGAATAGTTTTTACTCTCATAAATGAGGGTGAAAATTGTTGATTTTTAAAATTATTAAAAATGATAAATTTTATGTTTACAAACTAATATGTAGGGCCACATAAAATAAAAAAGAAAAATAAAAAATGTAAAAAAATACTTAATTAAATACCCATATGTATTGAAATTTGATACATATATGCATTGAATGGCTGCCTTTCTTTAAATATTATATTCTTGTCCATCAAAAATTTATACGAGTGAAATTTATCCTTATGTATTATTAATTAAGAGTGTGTTTGAGAAGCAATAAAACTTTTTGATGAATAGTTTTTCGTATAAAATTTGTTAAATTGGTAGAAAGTGATGTAATGTAAATATAACAGAGGTAATGATGAGTTGTAAAGAAAATAAGATTAAAATAGATAAGTTAGTTGTATGGGTAGTTGTGTAGAAATTATTAAAAAATAAGGTAGTTGTATAAGAAGATGTGAAGAAATAATCTTAAAATAGGATATTTACGAAGAGTAAAAAGTTTTAGTTTGACATTTTCTTTTCATTACCAAACACACTGTAATTTGAAAAATAACTCTATTTTTTAAACTCGGTTTGAACCCGTCTAATCCAGACTAGAATTAATGATATAGGGTTAACCCGGATTAGAATTAATGATATAGGATTTGGTATTAGTTTCAACTCGGACTTAAAATATAGGCTCAAAATATATACCAAGTTCGGGGCTGGTAAAACATGGCCGGCGTGCCCCATATTTGTGATGCAACCCAACCGTTGTTTCAACTAAGGGTTTTAATGGATTATTTCAAACTATTAAGTGGGATTTTCCAAGTTCCAACCCGAACTGGCTGGTATTTAAAAAATACGATTTTACGTTCTTTAAAAAAGTACATATTTTTCAACAATATCATAGTCTGAAATCGATTAATACTAGGTCCAGGTCTTCATGCTTTTTCTTCTTTTTTAATTATCGAGGCACACGTTTCAATGAACTATTTGCATCGGCTGAATGATGATTACGTACGGTAACAATAATATGATCACCATTAGGAAATATGCCACAAAATCATTATTTTATAATTCACATTTTTAAATCTGTCGTCTTCATATAATTATTTTAAAATTTGTTATAAAAATACTTCTCATATAATTATTTTTAAATTTATTACAAAAAAAATTCTCCATATAATTATTTTAAATCTATACTTTTATGAATTAATTTGAAAGAATAACTCTATGTAAAATCCCGTTCCGGCCTCGTCCTAACCCAGCTCGGATCCTTCTCTGGAGCCGGAAAAGGTGGTGTCACCCGCTTCTCCTCTGGGAATAAGATGTGTTTGATTTCTTCCCAACCCACCCCACCAATCGCAGTCCGAATTGCCACTTCCTTCCAGCTCAGTTCTTGGTGATTTATGAAATCAGCAACACGGGCCTCGTCAGATACGTGTTTTGGCAAAGGGCCCACCTTAAGAATTGGGGAAGGAGACCAGCTGTCTCTGAATAGAATTTTCTCTCCATTACCGATTCGCCACTTGCTACCCTGTTTTACAAGGTCTCTCGCAGCCATCACACTTCTCCACCTCCGAAACTATTTAATCTAAAGTTTTTCTAATTTACAACTATCTATTTTTTAATTATTTCTTAATTTCTTTCTATATATCTATCTTATTTTTCAATCGTTTCTACACAACTACCCATGTATCTAACTTATCTATTTTAATTTTATTTTTTTTACCCCTCATCATTACGCATATTATATCATATTATTATCTTTTACTTTGAAAATTTTTACAACGAAAATTTTTTTTTTATCGAAAGTTCTATACTTTCCCATTTGGGAAGTAATAAAACTTTTGGATGAAAAATGTTTAGTATAAAAATTGTTAAATTGATAGAAAATTATATGATATGATAGGTGTAAAGAGAATAAAGGTAAAATAGATAGGTTAATTGTATAAGTGGTTTTGTAGAAATAATTAAAAAATAGAGTTGTTGTACAGGAAGATTTGAAGAAATAATTTTAAAATATAATAATTATGGAGAATGAAAAGTTTTAGATTGAAAAGTTTAGTTTAAAAATTTTGTTAAAAACAAACATACCCTTAATCTAATGCTATTTTAGTTCATCGTTGGCTTAATTTATTTTTTGTTGGATTCCACTTTAGTGATGTGTAACATTTTAGGGCATGTTTGACAATGGATCAAAATTTTCAAACAAAAAATTTTTAATCAAAAACTTTTCGCACTCCATAAATGTATTATATTTTAATTATTTTTACATATCTTCATCTACAATTCAATCATTTCTACATAAGTACTCATACAACTAACATATTTATTTTAACTTTATTTTCTTTACTTCTCATTATTACCACTATCGTATTACATTATTTTATTCCATTTAAAAAAAATTTATACCAAAATTTTTTTAGTTAAATGTTTCATCACTTTCCAAATACATCCTTATTCTTTATCAAATACATCCTTATTCTTTATTAGATTATGCTTCTGCATAACGAGGTTAAGCAGAAATTTTGTTCTATAATTCCAAGTGATACGGCTGACTCCTCACAAGAAGAATTTCATACTTAGGCACGCGCCCTAAAAATTTGATGCTTTGGTCCACATATTATTATCCAAAAATACAAGATAAAAAATAAAGGGTCATGCAAACGTGTGCATTGATTTGCATGTATTCGAGTCCCATAAAGTATTGATAAATAACATCAACAACTCTAAAAAAGGTTGGCCCTCCACCTATAGAGATTCTTATGGTGGAAGGAATGCTCAGTCATAAAAGCCGTGGGAGAGAAAGGATGGAAGATTGTACCTAATACACCTATTCTCGATGGAGAATAAAAAGATAGCAAATTCTGAATCTGATGGCTGTTTAAGCGTGAGTTGGCCTACGAGCTTGCTTTGCAGAGTCTAACCTAGGAGTGTTAATGGTCGTAGTCAATCCGTCATTCCGCTCGTCTAACCTGTTTATAAATGGATTTGGGTTGAGATTTTCGAATAAATGGGCTATGATCCACCAACCCGTTTAACCATTTAATTAAATAAATGGATTAGGATTGAGATTTTATAACTCGTCAACCCGTTTAGTAACCCATTTAACTCAAATAACCTGTTCAACTCGTTTAATTCATTTAACCTATTTAACTCGCTTAACTCATTAAAGTTTTATATATATACATATAAACTCCTTGGTTATTTTCCCTTAACCCACTAACCCATTTATTAAATGGGTTGTAAATGGGTTAGGATTGAGGTTTTTTAAATGGATTAATAAATGGATTAGGGTTGAAATATTTTTAATGGGTTAGGATTAGGATTAGGCTCCAACCCGTTCAATCTGATCCGTTAACAACTCTACTCTCACCCACCAAGAGATTGTGGAGGCACAAGACCATATTCCAAAAAATGTGGAAGTAGAAAGTACCAAAGCAGATCATCATCTTTGGGTGGAGGGTTATCACTGATTCCTTGTGAAACCTCAAAATTTTAGATGATTTTATAAATACATTAATATAAATAGGAGTAAGGTATGATAATATGAAAAGGTGAAAGCTTTTATATTTTTAAATTAGCAACAGGTAATGGTCGATGTGCAAGAATTAGAGATATTGTGTAATTTATATAAAAGTGCAATTTTTGACTGAATGATGTGGCGATTCATGATGATGGGAGAGTGGTATTGACTATGTTATTTATTTTGTGGGTGGGAAGAATTAGTGACCTTATGAGCTTGAAATACCCAAGTTAGAACTTGAATGGTATAAAGAAGAGTTATATATTTTATTAATCTAATTTTAGTAGGAAATTATGGTTGCCAGATGGGTAAAAGCTTGAGTTGCATTTGAAAAGGGCAACAGTTCAAGTGGTGGTGACTTATAGTACAATGAATAATTTTATTTTATTAAATTTTGGTACGTGGGACCCAAAAGTGGATAGAGTTCAATGGAATTAAAAATTTAAAGTCTCACTAATTAAGTACGTGCATTAAAGGAGGAGGAATTTGAGGTGTCACCAGTTATGCGGTTGGCTCGGTGTTTTATTGATGTTAAGAACGAGATAAGTATGCATTTAGTGTAAAGAGAAATTTTCATTTTGCAGGAATTCTTAATTGAATGCGTTAAGAAGAATGAATTAAAAGAGGAGGTGCTTAGAGGAAGAGGTGGATGATTAGAGGAACATTCGTTGATGAAAAAGTGTTATCCATTGAAGAGAAGATGGTTTTATTGGAGAGAAAAGGTATGATTATTTTTTTTATTTCAACGAGGAAATAACGCGAATATGCATGGATTCTATTTATCAATTATTATTATTATAAAAAAATTAGCATTGTTAATGTTCACTAGGTGAATATATCATCTATAAATATATTATATTTGATACAATTTGATGTCTAAGTTTTACCGCTGTTATTGGTATTATAAAATATAACATGTATTTGGAGGATTTAAGATAGGTGAATGGATTGAGGGTGCTTGTTTTCATTGGTTGTTGTTATAAAATAATATATTGTATTCAACTAAGATAATGTCCGGGGATATACGTATGATAATATTTTAATTATCTAGCATCTAAAGATTTTTATATAAGTAATAAGATTTTTGTAACATATTTTAACTTTTATTTAGTGTTGCTAGATTTAACATCTGTCTTACATTGAAGTATTTTGTAAGGTGAGAATGCGAGCTGAATTCCAGGCCTGACCGCAATTGCTAGCTGCTATAAGTAGAGATGGGGCCATCACACATGCAAAAGGAAAAACAGTTGGAATTATCAGCAAAAAAAAAAAAATGCAAAAGGAAAGTCATTGCATATTGGCAATCTCAAGATTTTTTGGAGACTCATTTTAAAGGCCAAGACACATAACATTTGGCAAGGTATTTACACTTTTTCCAAGTGGTTTGGTTATATCTGCTTTTCACGTTCTTCATGCTCTCCTTAAGTTCTTTAAATTGTATCTTGTGGCCGTCCTCACCTCTCCTTGCATTTTCAGCAGATGCAAACGTATTCCATGCCCGTATGGCCTTCTCCTCATCACCTAACAATAATTGTGCAGCAGCCTGCAGTTTGTAGGCAAGTGAACAGGAATCATGATCTAATATATGCATTAATTAATTGTAAACATATCACTTTTTGCTGATTGTTGCTGGTTATTGACTTATTACGCTATTGGAAAGATACCTGGCCTGAAAAGGTATGGATTGATTTTATAAAAGATCTATTTCGTTTTTTTATTGGTTTTTTATACACACTACTGCATGTGGTATTTTATTGACAAATATACCCCCACTCAAAGGGGCGTAAATCAACCTACATAGCCAAGACTAGTGGTGATGTATTTTTTTTTTAGGATGTATTTGAGAATGGATAAAATTTTAAGTGAAAATTTTTGGAAAGTAAAAGTTGTCAAACGATGTGATACGATAGTGGTAATGGTGAGGAGTAAAGAGAAGAAAATTAAAATAGGTATGTTAGTTATATAAATAAATGTATATAAATGATTGAAAAGTAGAGTAGTTGAATAGAAAATATGAAAAATGATTAAAAAATATAATAGTTATATAGAGTGAAAAGTTTTAGATTGAAAAATTTTAACATGATATTTTCTACCCATTGCCAAACACACCTTAATTGATATTACATATTATTAATTGATATTACATATTATACATAGCGAAAAGGATAAATGCCTCGTACCCCACTCGAACACGGATGTGCTGTAAGACAAACACTATCCATCATCACGACGCAACGCCCATCGTGGCTGCTGATCCTCTTTTTTCAAAAGGTTGCTTAAACAATGATTTTTTTTTATTTTTTATTTTTAATCCCAGATGAAAGGATGCGAAAGACAATCCCTTACCATTCGAAGCCAAGAGTGAGGCTGGTCAGGGGACTTACCACCTAGCTTACCACCATATGATGGTAATGTCCGGGATTGAAATTTTAATAATGTACTTACCCATGTTGACTGCTGAGATGAGATGAGGTGTGGAGCCTTTGATCAGGAATGCGATGCACCCAACTCCTTTATTTAGCGGTTGTCCGGGGATGATACGTCAAAAAAGTCTTTTATTTAGGTATATAATATTTATACAAACATTTTTTACGAAGTAATTAAGCATTCGTTTTATAAGAAGTGAAATTGAAAATATAAGATAATAATTAGGAGTAAAAATAATAAAGATAAGACAAATAGCACAACAATACGGAAAGATGCAAAAAATTGTTTATAAATTGGAGGAAATAATTTAAAATGTATGACAATTAGGTAGTTAAGATTATTTTAATTAGTTGTACAATACTGCATCTTGTTTTATATTACAATCAAGCTTAAATCCTACACGAAAAATAATAACAAGGTTCCATTTATCTATATAGGAGACCTCATACTCTCTATTATTAAAAGGAAGGCCAGATGTCCCGACTTGCTAGGTAGCTAGATAGTTAAGATGTTGAATCATATAAAAATGTGTAAAAAAGAATGTTAAAATGTTCTTTTTACATCTTATCAAACTTACCTTAAGAGTATTTTTGCAATGAAATAGAAAATTTTTAATGACAAATTAAAACGATGCTAGAGATTATAACTAATAATAATCACAGTTAAATTGTACCTTTTTATGGCAATAAAATGTTCTGTTGTATTAAAAAATAATCAATTGATAATTCAAACAGGTGCAATGTATTATAAATTTATTTTGTTAAAAATGAAAGATAAAGGGTAATTAATCTCGAAATTAGTCCACCTCATAAAGGTATGGTCGACCATCTCTCTTGCTACCGTTTGGATCGACAATTTTCTTGAAATGAGGGCTTTGTAGAAACCGTAAAGCATCGTCACCTTTTCCCTGCCACAAAACAGCATTTTATTTATCAGTTTCATTACGACAAAATTAATTTGAAAACACAATTATTTGTAGGATAATTGAATGTTATAGTTTGTTTATTTGATCACACCAGAATCGTGAATTTAGAATTCACAAGCAGGCACAAGAGATATACCCCAAGAAATACATAAGTAAAATACTGAATATATCTAGATAACGAAAATAAGTAAGAATTCATAGTTATATATAATGGGCTTTTCTTCTAGAAGTGTTTTCATATAACCTTTTCCACTTTTAATATTCTG
The DNA here is from genome assembly GCA_030490835.1 of Annona cherimola. NCBI lineage: Eukaryota > Viridiplantae > Streptophyta > Magnoliopsida > Magnoliales > Annonaceae > Annona > Annona cherimola. Next base: position 87,108,263 of record CM059975.1, on the reverse strand, counting down.
ATGATGATATAAAATTCAATTCATTTATTGTATTTAGCGTCATTTGTTTGGTTAGGAAATTATATTTCATCAAAATCAAATACGTGCAAGGCCACATTTGGTTGTATATTCATATATAAATTAAAGAAAATGCTTAGATTCATTCACAAGTATACTAGAATATAATAATATTTTATAAGATCATTTACATGCATAACAATGATATTCTATATGGCTTAGATATTTTGAACACTACTCTAAAAATGATATTTAGTATTAATTTATTTTATTATATTGGTATTATTAGATGAAGCCCATGCACAGTGATCTTACACAAATGAAAGGATTTCTGATAATATAAATAATAATAAGCAGATTGGATTTTCAACCGATTGTCAATATATTATCAATAAACAAGAATTACGTACAATAGAGATTTCATATAAGCATAACTTCTGTAAGAAAATGCAGTATATGTGGCCGCCTTTTTCCAGGGAAAATTTATAGTACTTACCATGAAAATTTTATTGTTATTTGTGGTCAAGTTTTAGTAGCTTTTAAATGTATTGCATTTGACCCAAAAAATGGCTACGTTCAAATAAATGTCAATATATAAAAGCAAAAATTTATTTATAGGTAAATTGTAAATTGTAGCCAAAATATATGCAATACAACCAAATATATATTCTATCTAGTAAAAAAATAGCTATATTGAGTAAAATTTGTTGCAATGGTACTCCAATACCCCTAAACTATTAAATATAAGTTGCACCCAAATTTGAAAGTTCTGCTTCTATAAAACTTTTTTTTGTAAGTTCATTTTTTTTTGGCCTTGATGATCGGTGAAAAATCTGCTGCATTTATTATCTTTACCATAATTTGTATTGCAATAGAAACACATCATTGGTCTTAATTGTGCATGACCGATTGAAATTATCTATAAATTTTAAAGTTACATTTTTCAACATTTAAATCGTATAAAATATCATTATTATGTGGATAATTGATTCTGCAAAGTATAATTACATTTTAAGATATACATGAATAGATCTAAGCATTTTTCATAATTTACATATGAATATTTTTTTTAGCAAATGTAGCCCATCCACATTTCTTATTTAGATGAAACCGGGTCTCTCTAGCTCAAATGATATTAAATATAATGGATTAAGTTGATTTTCTCATAAATTGTCAATAACAATTAGGTAGTATAGTAGCATACAACACATTTCTGGAATTTGGGAAGCTTGAGAATTGCGTACGTATCCACTAACGGATGGGCAATATTGTTCACAATCCACTAATGAAGATGGGTTGGACCAACCCTCGGGTGTTGGCTAAGGGAAAATAGAAAAAGGGCAGCAACAGAAAAATATAATTAGGCTAACAATGAGAAAATGGAAATTAAGCGTCGATAATAAAACTTAGCCTAGAAAAAACAACCAAGGGGTTTACATACATGTTTATATATATTATATTTTAACGGATTAAACAAATTAAACGAGTTAAATGAGTTAAATGGATTAAACGAGTGACTAAACAGATTAATGGACTATAAAATCCTAACTTTAATTCATTTATTTAATTAAACAGTTGAATGGGTTGACAAATGAAAAACCTTTTATTCAAAAAATTCAACCCAAACTCATTTATAAACAGGTTGGACAAGTGGGTTGATAGATTGACCATAACCATTAAAACTATTATATGAGTTTTAGCATTTCCACGTAAATTAGCCCCAGCTCCAAAGCTTTTTCTTTCAACTCTTTGAAACATTTGTCCTTCAGCATTTCCATCATCTCTTTCGCCTCGCCCCTTGCCACCGCCACACGGGCATTTTCCTACATTAACTGTTATAACAGTAATAACAATAACCCACATTAAAAAATAACAAATATTGGAAAATGCTTTATTTTTTATTATTACATTATACAACATGATATTTTTTTATATTACAATCAAATCTCTATGCATAGGGGAGATAATAAGATCTCAAAGACTAAGCTCCCACCGAAAGGCTAACCCTCGCATCATGGAGGAAGTTGTAATGCCTCAGGGTTGGGGGGTTGTTTGGGAAGGTTCAAGCATCCGACTTGGTAGTATCATACCACCGGGTGTTACCACCAGTGCACGCATCTGGTGGGGAAAATGCTTTATTTGAATTAACCTTTATAACGCAAAAACGTGGAAAATGGACTTTTGAGCCTATGGGCTCTAGATTTCATAGTGTAATCTTATCTGTTATGGTTTGCTAACTCAGCTGCACAATTTTAAAACGTGTCACGCCATGTTTAATTTAAGGCCCACTCATAAGCCCATAAGAACACTTTACCCTTTTTCAACGATCTTTGGGCCTATAGGTTTTAAGGTGTGATATTGTCTGTTCTAGCCTGACAGCTCAGCCCCACAGTTTGAAAATACACTACACTATATTTAACTCAATATCCATTTATAAATAACCCCAGGAAGGTGTTCAACTCGAGACAAGTTGAGCCCGAACACGACCCTCTAAACCAGAATTTCAACAGCGTTGAAACTTATTTTTTTAATATGAACCCAGAAAACTCGATCTGTAAATATGACAGGGTTAGAGTTCAAGTAAACCTACACTCAATTTTCTATTTTACAATTTTCTATTTTATATTTATTATGAAATATACTATATACATAGGGGGTGTTTGTCTACACCAAAAATCTTTCAATTAAAAACTTTTTACTCTCCCCGACTATCCTATTTTTTAATTATTTCTTCACTTCTTTCTATATAATTATCATACTTTTCAATTATTTCTACACAGCTACCCATACATCTAACATATTTATTTTAGCTTTATTCTTTTTACTCATCATCACTACCTCTATTATATTACATCATTTTCTCTATTTTAAAGAACTTTTCATCAAAAGTTTTTTCACATCCCAAACACACCCATAATATTTAAACAATATTTCTTTATATTTATGTATTTTATATTATTTATATTTACGTTTGAATACATGTTTTTCATAAAGTATATTATTTCTATTTCTATTTATCTTTATATTTTTATCATTTACTTCTATGTTCATTAATTTTCTTTTTTATCTTGTTTTTTAAGTTAATTTTTTCTAAAAATATTTTTTATATTTTGACTATATATTATTATATTTTCTTATATGATTCGTTTTGAGAAATGATCCTGTTAGCTCAGGTTAAGCAAATGTCTCACTCTCCCCACCTCAAAAAATCCATTTACAACAAATTTTTTTGCTTTTTTTTTCACGCACTTATTTATCTAAGTGTATTTAATATATAAACCAAGTCTTACCACTTTTGGATATATGTATATTTTTTAAAATTTTTAAACATCTATGTGTATATATGTATATATTTAAAATACCCTTATTTTTAAAAATCTTAAAAAATATATACATATATCCAAAAATGATAAAACTTTATTTATATGTTAAATACATTTAAATAAACAAGTGAGGGAGGACCTTTGGGCACAATTGTAACGCACAAACCCAAAAAAGAGACCTTTGGGCATGTGGGTTATAAGTCTCTGAGTGTAATGTTGTCCACTCTGACTTGACAACTTAGCCACACGATTTTAAAATGTATCATATCATGTTTAACCTGAGATCTAGTTCCAACGCTTTTTTTTTTTTTCCGACGCGAGATTTCGTTTTGGCTGTCAAAACCTTTCTCTTCAAATTTTTAATGAACATCGTAAATCAAAATTATTTAAAAATTTATATGCATGGTTAAAAGATGACGAAGGAAAGGGAATTACAAAACCTTCAAACGGGGATAATCGATTCGGGAACCAGCCGCATCCCTGAGACAATCGAAAACGTACGTAGTCGCATCCTTAGTTGTTTCTGCCCTCGGAGGGCACAGGTCGGCTTGCAAAAAGCCGTTGAGTTCCTCCGACACCGCCACATCGTTGACCCGTATGTGCACCCTGTTTATCCTAGCAATTGCTGCTGGCGGGGCCACCATCGCCCCTAGCATGCCAACGGCGGCTCCCGCAAGACAAGCCACTGTCTTCGCGATGAATACGGCAGACCAGGGCCCCTGGTCTTTATATTTTATCATTGACTTCGATTTTCATTAATTTTCTATTTTTATATGTTAAATTTTTTCCATAAATATTTCTTATATTACTATATTTTTTAAAAAAATGTGTAGTTTGATTATGTATTATTATATTTTTTTATATAATTTGTTGTTGTTATACATGAGGAATGATCTTGTTAGTTCGAGTTAAATAAATGTCTCACTTTGCGCATATCAAAAAAGCCATTTACAATAATTTTTTTATTTTTTTATCTATGCACTTATTTATCTAAGTATACTTAATATATAAACCAAGTTTTACTACTTTTGGATATCTGTATATATATTTGTTTAGATTTTTAAATATCTATGTGTATATATGTATTTAAAATACTCTTATCTTTAACAATCTAAAAATATATATATAAATATATCTAAAAATGATAAAAGTTGAACTATTTGGTAAATACATTCAAATAAACAAGTGAGTGGGGACCTTTGGGCACACTTGTAACACACATATCTAGAAAACGGACCTTTGGGTATGTGAGTTATAGGTCTTATAGTTTAATATTGTCTACTCTGAACTGACAATACGCGTCATATCATATTTAACTTAAATCTACTTATGAATCTCCAAACACATCATATCATATGTAACCTGAGCTCGACTGAGGGCGAAAACACACTAGCTAATGGAGGGTGACAGAAATACAAAGTTTTTCCACCGGGTAGCTTCTAACAGGCACCGCTCAAATCATATTGAAGCTCTATGCGACCGGAATGGGAATTGGATCACGGATCAGGATATGAAGATGAACTTGGCGGTACACCACTTTCAGGAGGTTTTTTCTTCTAGCTCGCCGCGAGGGGCGCCATGGATTGAAAGTGTTATCACCAGGAAGCTTTCAGATGAGCATAGAAGATCTTTGTCACTCCCGTTACAAGATCATGAAGTTCGCATCGCAGTGAAAGGGATTGGTCCTTCTAAGGCCCCGGGCCCGGATGGTTTGTCAGCGGGATTCTATCAAAGATATTGGAACACGGTGGGACCCGATATTATTGATTGGTGTAGGGATTTTATGAACGAGCGTAATCCTGACCAATTATGCAAGCTTATCAAGGATCTAAACAAAACCACCATTGTTTTGATCCCAAAAGTGTCGGGAGCGCATATGTTATCACAATTCAGACCGATCAGCCTTTGCAATGTGGTTTATAAGATCTTAGCCAAGATTTTGGCCAACAGATTAAAGCATGTTCTTCACGAGGTCATTGGAGACGAGCAGAGTGCATTTATCCCGGGTCGGCTCATCACGGATAACATGTTAATTGCATATGAAGTCATTCATTCGCTTCGGAGACGAAAGTCAGGAAGGAAACAAGAGATGGCCATAAAGCTTGATATGTCAAAGGCTTATGACAGAGTGGAATGGAGCTTCATGAGATGCGTGATGAAAGCCATGAATTTCGATGAGGCCTGGATTGAGTGGATTATGAGCTGTGTTTCTACTGTTAGCTACCGAGTAAACGTCAACGGCTTCAAATCATCTTTCTTCCAGCCGGGGAGAGGTCTCAGGCAAGGTGATCCCCTGTCCCCATATCTATTTTTGCTTTGTGCTGAGGGGTTATCTGCATTGATTGCCTATGAGACTGGTAGGGGAGCTTTCCACGGTATTAGGCTGCAACCCCATGGCCCGATGATCTCTCATCTCCTGTTTGCCGACGATGCTATCATATTCCTCAGGGCGGATAAGGTGTACTTAAGAAAATTGTTGGATATGCTCAATCTTTATGCTGCCGCGTCAAGCCAAGTGGTCAATATAGATAAGACTACCATCTTCTTCAGTACCAATGTGAATCAAGATGCAAAGCGGGAGCTGATTCATGTTCTCGGTTCTGTGAGGAACGACTTCCACCAATACTTGGAGCTTCCTGCATGGCTAGGCAGATCTAAAGTGGGTTTCTTCAAAAGCCTCAAAGATCGCATCAGAAACCGCATCCAAGGGTGGAAGGGTAAATTGCTTTCATGGGGAGGAAAGGAAGTGCTCATCAAGGCAGTTGCCCAAGCGATTCCCACTTACTCAATGAGCATATTCTTATTGCCGAAATCTTTTTGCAACGACATCAACGGAATGTTAAGTAGGTTCTGGTGGGGGGAAACGGACGGAAAGAGGAAGGTGAGTTGGGTCGCCTGGAAGGATTTATGCAAACCCAAAAGGGCAGGGGGACTGGGTTTCAGAGATTTTCAGAAGTTTAATATTGCCCTTCTTGCCAAGCAAGTGTGGAGACTCGTCTCATGTTCCTCGTCGTTATGCCACAAAGTTCTAAAGGCGAGGTGCTTCAATGACAAGGACATATGGTCGTGCAAGTCGAGGTGCTTCAATGACAAGGACATATGATCGTGCAAGGCGAGGTCAACTGATTCCTTTACTTGGAAGAGTATTTTGAAGGCGAGAGATGTTATTCAAAGGGGATGCAAATGGCGTGTAGGTAACGGACAACGGGTCCGCTTCTTTGATGACGTCTGGTTGGATTCCAGGATTGCTAAGGTGGGGCCTCTCCCTCTTTCTATGCCGGAGGAGGTGCGGGTTAGCTACTTCATTGATCAAGATTCTCACTCTTGGAGGAAGGACCGCCTTCTGGCAGTGGCGGGAGAGGCTACTTGGGAGTCGGTTCAATCGGTTCCCCTTCCTCGTTCGGGCGAGAATGATTGTATGTTTTGGAAGCATGAACCGCATGGATCCTACTCGGTTAAGTCGGCTTATCGATTTTTGTGCTCGGAGAATTCGACGATGGATCACTCGGGCTTCTTTAAGGCCATCTGGCGGCTGAGACTACCGAGCAAGGTAATTATTTTCGGATGGCGTATCTACTCAAATGCTCTTCCTACCATGCGGAATCTCTGGCTGAGAGGTATTGGGCACGACATGCGGTGTGTCTTCTGCAGATCTGACCATGAAGATGCTGATCATATTTTTCTGAGATGTGGCTCTACCTTTGGTTTGTGTTGGAAGGCGGCTCGGGTGACATTCCAGAACATGACAGTCCGCGAGCTTATGGATTTCCTGATGCAAAGGCGCCGAACCGATGATCTGGTTCTTTTCATTCTCTGCAGCTGGAGGATTTGGTATCTGCGGAACAAGCTCAGATGGGAGAATGCTCCACCTAACTTTTCGATTGTCTTGCCGTGGTGTTTAGAGTTCCTGAATCAGTAAAAATCGGCGACAAGGCTTTCTAATTCGGGATTGCTGGAGAGGCCCCTGGTAGCTCGCTGGTCTAGACCACCACCGGGGTTTATTAAAATCAATGTGGACGCACGAAGCAATGTGAATCTGGTCAATTTCGGTTCTGCAGCTGTCATCAGAAACTCCTATGGTGAATTTCTCGCTGCCAGTGGATGGAAACAGAGGGGCAAGAGGGAGGCAATCTTTATGGAAGCTACGGCTATCCTCCTTGGTCTGAGATGGGCGATTCAGTTGAGTTTTAACCAGGTCCATGTGGAAACCGATTCTCTCATCTTATACGACTATATCTCTAACTCGGTTCCTATCTTCTCTGATGTGGGCTTTATTGTTGATGAGATTGTTTCCATTCTCTCTAACCATGCTTCCTTCTCGATTCACCATGTTCTTCGGCAAGATAACACTGTAGCGCACTCCTTAGCCGAATTGATTTTTTGTTCTGGTGAAGACCATCAGTGTTGGCAGGGAAACCCTCCTAGTGTTATTGTTGGAAACATTTGTTCAGATAATTTTTTGGCAATTAATTGCGAGGACCCTTCTATCTCTATCCCCTCTAATGTTGTGAGGCAGTAGGGATAGCGGGACCTCCTCTTTTATAAAAAAAAAATCTCTTTTTTTCGATGTGAGATTTAGTTCTAGCTGTTGAAAACTTTCTCTTCAAATTTTTAATGAACATTGCAAATCAAAATTATTTAAAAATTTATATGAATGGTTAAAGGATGACGAAAGAATGGGAATTACAAAACCTTCAACAAACCGAGATCATCGATTCGGGGACGAGCCGCATCCTTGAGACACTTGAAAACGTGCGTAGTCGCATCCTCAGCTTTTTTTTCCTCCGGAGGGCACAGGTCGGCTTTCAAAAAGCAGATGAGTTCCTTCCTGGCCTCCGTATCCGGGTTGGGCATATGCACCGGGAAAAAATCACAGCTTGCTGGCGGAGCCAGCATGGCCCCTAGCACGCCAATGGCGGCTCCCGCAAGACATACCGCCACTTCCGTCTTCGCGATGAATGCGGCAGCCCAGGGCCCCGGGTCTTTCCCGCCGTTGGCTCCACGTGTTTCTGGGATGGAATTGACGGCCCACTCTTTGTAATGGGACTCGCCTTGAGAACCGGGGCACGATTTTGATGGCTTGCCACCACCCCAGCCGTGGCCTTCCGGTTTAGAGAGAGCATCGACGACCCACGTCGGACGATGAGATCTGATCACGGGAGTGAGCCACAATTGCGGAGAATAAGGACGTTGGCGGTAGGAGGCACGGTCGACGTGGACGCCGAGGAGATGTGGGGTGAAGATGGGCTTTGTATAAGAATGGCGGGATAGGGAGAACGTGGCTTCCATAGCAGGGTGATATTTCAGGAGCTTGGTCGAAAATTTATGTATCTATCTCAGCCTGGTTCCTAGCAGCCAGCAGCTTGCATTGACATTAAGAGAGTGAGTTATCAAGCAATCTCAGTTGTAGAGAGATGGAGCTCGATGGATATTGAAATAGTTTTAATTGTGTTTGGGGAGTAATAAAACTTTTGATAAAAAATTTTATATAAAAGTTTTTGAAATATGAGAAAATAATATGATATAATAGAGGTAATAACGATGAATAAAGAAATAAAGCTAAAATAGATAGGTTAGATGTAGATGTAGTTTCGTAGAAATGATTAAAAAACAAGGCAGACAGATAAAAATAAGTGAAAAATAATTTAAAAATAAGGTAGCTATTAAGAATAAAAAAATTTAAATTGAAAAGTTTTAGATGTTAATAAATACCCCATAAGTGATTAAAACTCATACATTTTAGCTTAATGTTTGGATTTATAAATTAATTTTAGACTACAATAATATACTTTTTGTAGAAATTTAATAACATAATTAATAATGTTTAGGTATAAAGTTTAATTTATGCACTAAAATAACGCTTTAGTAACTAATTGGAAATACTTTACATGTATGGTTAAGTCTTATACATTTTATCTTATAGCCCAAAATAAAATAATATATCTTTTGCAAATATTCAATAATATAATTAACAGCATTTGCATTTAAAAATTAATTTAGGCTTCGGAATAGCATACTCTATAAAAATGAATTTTATTATTATTTTTTTAACTTTAATAACTAGTTAGAAATATTTTTACTGAAATGGTCGAATCTCATACATTTCATCCTACAACTTAAAGTACAATAATATATTTTTATTCAGTAATATAATTAATGATGTTTGCATATAAAAAACTAATTTAAGCTCTAGAATAACGTACTTATTAAAAATAAAATTTTGGGCTTCAAGCAAATGAATTGTGGTATCACATTAAATAATTTAATACGCTCTTTTAAATTTTGTAAATTCTTGTTTATAAATGTTTTTTATAGTTAATATTATTATATTATAATAAAGAATACATGAAAATACGTAAGATTGCGATAAGGGTTATGTAGCTTGGTGGCATCCCTAAAAAGAGAAGTTTAGGCAACCTCTGGGAAAATTAATATAGTTGGTGATGTACTTTAATGTACATTGCAGTGTATAGCAACTATAGCTGAATGAATGTGCATGCATGCTTATGATAGTATTTATTACTTGATATAAATGGGGAATGAACAAGTTTTATGCTACATGTCACTCCAATAAGCTCTAGGGAGACGTTATGGGATTTCTGTTAGACCGGGTGTTACTGGTTATGTGGCCCTTTGTAAATGCTTAGCAAACATGGCACTACACGGACCTTTATGACTACTTAATGGGTAGGTAATTTGGTATATAATTGTAAAAAAAATTATAAATCATTCTATGGGAGGGACTATTTTAAAAGTTTTCAATTGGAAGCATTTGAGATTGAAAGATTTAGGGAAAAAGTTGTAGGAAATTAAGTACATTTTTTGTTCTTCCTATCTATTGAATTTATTTAATGTGATAATGTGGAAGAATTTGGTGTAGATTCGTAGTGTTCGAATTAGAAATTCTAAAAACTTAATAGGGTGAAGAAAAAGGGATTTTTCTATGGGGATGAAATATGTGCATATAACGTAGATGCATAATTTTATGATGATATTTTATTATAAAAGATAACAATTATTTTTAAAATTTGAGATGATGAGGAAGATAGGTGTCTCTAGATAAGTATTTGGAATTTGAAAAAAGAAAAGAAAATAGTGATATTTAAGGATAAAATGGAATGAATTTAAAAATATTATTATTGTTTTTTGATGTAAATAAACAGTGAAAAGCATATTAGACTCTTGTAGAGCCCATAATGAGATTTTAAAATTTTGAAAAAGATGAGTAGAACCTTTTAAATTTTATTTAGATACTTATAAATGTTTGTGATGATTTAGATGCTTTATTTGAGATTCATATAAAAATTTCTTTCTTAAGATGTATGATTTTCATGGCTCTAATATATAATTAAGTTGAGCAGTTTGAAAAATTATTTGAAGTTAATGATCACCTTATGATAATTTTTAAATTAATTAAATTATATCAATATGATGGATATATTTTGTTTAGAGTAAGCACACAAGCATGGACATGATGGAAAAGTGTGTTATTGCATATTGAGCATGACATATGCATGTGATAATTCATCAGGAAAGTCGGAGAATGAAGAGAGTTAGGTCATACTTGAGTATTGCTATAGAAGATGTTTTGATGATTATGTGTCCACCGGGCGCCGAGGTGGCATGAATGATGACGATGTTGATGAGCATTTGAAGCACCATTGGTTACATGAGCATAGGCATGATGGATGATGTCTTTTAAGATGCTCTAAATTAAAGACTTTTTTGCATAGCGGTCAACATGTTCGGCAACTAGAAACTCATCAATTCAATATGCTTAAAAAATCTTATGTGCCATCTGAACATAATATTTATCTAAAACTCCACTTACAGTTGTAAATAGATTGTTTATACTCTTTGCAACAACACAATAATAAATATCTATCTTCTTGCATCAAGTTTAATATTCCTTGCCTTCATTAACCAACATCATGAAAGGAAAGTTAATAATTTGATTTTGATCCATTGCAAAGAGAGTTGAGATATTGGGATAAAGCATATGTGGCTAAGGGTGTATTGTGGGGTTGGGATAATGCATATGCGGCTAAGGGTATATCGTGAGGTTGGGATAACGCATATGTTCCTTCGGATCAGAGAGAGCAACAAGTGCAGCACTAGAAAAAATATTCTTAATTTTAATATCCAAAATTGTTAGATGCATTCTACTTAAAATTTAATGCCATAATAAAATTTTATCATGTATATAAGATTTTGAGGACTTAAAATTATTAACGTATTTATTCTTTTGAATTAAAGTTCTATGAATATTATATTATCTTAATTTTTCTGTTAGTATATTTTGTTGTGTTGAACATCATTTATGAATTTGGTATCAAAATAAATAATTAATATTATACAAAGCACTATAAATGCATTTAAAGATTTAAATTTCATTCTCAGATATTATTTCTAACTAATTAAATACATATACAATATATTTAATTTTTCACATGGTGAACATAATATGGTTCTATTCATGATTTGGTTTGTAAAAGATTGTGGTGATACACTTCACTACTTCAGAGGAGGGGTCATTTATCTCCACCATTTCTTCTATCCACCCGATAAGATTGCAATTGGTTATTCTTCTCATGCTTTCAAAAATTTGTTTAAGGGAATGTTTTAGATCACGAGAATGTAATAACAACCAAAGAAATGCAAAAATTCAACATCAGTAATTATCTAATTTTTTATTTTTATTTTTATCATTATATTTTAATTATTTCCTTATGCGTTTTTATACAATTGTCTTATCGATTTTTTCACTTTTTTCCACTTTATCTCTATCATATTCAACTCATTCCATTCTTTTTATTTACACCTTACAAACAATTTCTAAATTAAAAGTAATCTTGACAATTTCATTTCAAAAAATTTCCAATACATTTTTTCAATGCCAAACACGCAATAAATAAATATTTTATTAATTTAATAGAAAATTAAAATTGATAACTTTATAATAAAAAATGCAAGGAAATATTTTAAAAATTAGTCCTTAACATTTAAAAAATTTCTCAAAAATTTCTCGTTCTCAAATAATTATTTTGTTTATTTAATGTGACAAATACATAAAAAATTTATAATTTTAGATATTTTCAGAGTTTTGTTTCATTTAATTTTTGAAAATTTTATGGCTAGTTTTAAAAATAATTTTCTATTACAACCTAATAACATCAAGACGAAAATTATGTGAATTTATAAAATCTAAATGTCACTTTAATATTCCCTGATTTCACGAACATTACAAAAGGAAAATTATAATAATTTAAATTTTACCCCTAAATTGAGAAGAGTTTGAGATAAGGCATGTGTGGCTAAGGGTGTACCCCTAAATGAAAGATAAGGCATGGAAATCGATGTATCAGTAGCAGACGGCCAACTCGTCCCCTCCCTTTCTGCTTCACATTCACCCTTTCTTCTTCGCATTCATTCGTCGTGGATAGCAAACACCATCATTGACAGTGATGCGAATTGGGCAACAGCCCTCCTTGTATGCATATCGCGATAATGCGTATGTGGCTTGAATGGCATCCCCGAAAGGATAAGTCCAGACGACCTCTAGGGAAATCGATGTATCAGCAGCAGACAGCCAACTCGTCACCTCCCTTTCTTCTTCACATTCAACCTTTCTCCTTCGCATTCATTCGTCGTGGATGGCAAACGCCATCAATGGTAATGATGCGATTTAGGCAATGGCCCTCCATGGATGCATATGGGTACGGCTTGGTTCTCAGCGGCATGAGAGAGACAAGATAATCAAAATCACAATTCTCAGAGAGAGATGGAGTCGGTCGAAGAAATTGTCATGCTAAGGGTGTATCGTGAAATCGGGATAACGCATATGTGGCTTGGATGGCATCCCCGAAGGGATAGGTCTAGACGGCCTCCATGGAAATTGATGTATGAGCAGTAGACAGCTAATGCGTCCCCTCCCTTTCTGCTTCACGTCCCCCTTTCTCCTTCGCATTCATTCGTCGTGGATAGCAAACACCATCATTGACAGTGATGCGATTTAGGCAACAGCCCTCCTTGTATGCATATCGCGATAACGCGTATGTGGCTTGGATGGCATCCCTGAAAGGATAAGTCTAGACGGCCTCCATGGAAATCAATGTATCAGTAGCAGACCGCCAACTCGTCCCCTCCCTTTCTGCTTCACGTCCCCCTTTCTCCTTCGCATTCATTCGTCGTGGATAGCAAACACCATCATTGACAGTGATGCGATTTAGGCAACAGCCCTCCTTGTATGCATATCGCGATAACGCGTATGTGGCTTGTATGGCATCCCCGAAAGGATAAGTCTAGACGGCCTCTTGGGAAATCGATGTATCATCAGTAGATAACTAACTCTTCCCCACCATTTCTCCTTCGCATTCATCTTTTCTCCTTGGCATTCAATCCTTGGGGATAGCATATGCCATCATTGATAGTGATGCAATTTAGGCAACAGCCCTCTAGGCATACATATGCGTGCGGCCTGGTTCCTAGCGGCATGAGAGAGACAAGATAATCAAAATCGCAATTCACAGAGAGAGATGGAGTCGGTCGACGAAATTGTCATCCTAAGGGTGTATTGTGAAATCGCGATAACGCATATGTGGCTTCGCATTCATTCGTCCCCCACCCTTTTGGCTTCACATTCACCCTTTCTCTTTCGCATTCATTCCTCGGGAATGGCATACACCATCATCGATAGTGATGTCATTTACGCAACAGCCCTCCATGTATGCATATGCGCACGGCTCGTTCTCAGCGGCATGAGAGAGTCAAGATAATCAAAGTCGCAATTCACAAAGAGATGGAGTCGGTCGAAGAAATTTTCCTTCCACCATCGTCGGTTCCCTACTGCAACATGCGGCTGCACAACAGCAAAGCGGGGGGAAATTTGCTTTTTAAATCTTTTAACTTTATATATTTGTTTTTTAAACTCTGTGTATTAGCATTTTAAATACGTGAAGTTTGATCTTTTGTATTTTAGACCCTCGCTCTTACAAAGTTAACAAACATCGTTGGTAACTCATAAAATGATTAAAACGTCATTTACAGAAAAGTTACATTTTAAACCTTCTAACTTCGCATATTTATATTTTAAAATACGAGGTTTATATAATAGTATTTTAAATCCTTTGAAGTTTGGTTCTTTACATTTAAGACCCTCGGCTCTCATAGCAGAAAAAAAAAGTATTAAGATCTTATAAAATAATAAAAATGTCATTTGCATTTTAAATCGTCTAACTTTACATATTTATATTTTAAATCCTAACGTTTGTCTTCACATATGCATCATATTGTGTACCACAAGAGCACTGGTTTAAGCATTTCATCACTAAAAATTTGCATATTTTCATAATTACTCATATAATATTATTACATTTAAATATTCTTAACTAAGATTTTTACTTGAAGTTATTTAAAAAAATATTTTTCCTTTGTCCTCATTCATTAGAGCATGCAAATGGATGAATAAAAGCAATATCAAATATGAGCTATTTTTATTATGTGAAAACAAATAGTAAAAAGGACAAGAAAAGAAAAGGGCCAGAAAGGAGAGAAATGCTAAAATACCTATCAATTATCTTATAAAGTCATATATGGGTCAAAAGCCAAAATGCACATATTGATTTCTTTATGGACTCATGTCAAATTATAAATAGTTTGTAGATTGATTCTTATTATCTATCAATGATATGTTTTAAGCATCAATATTTCTACCATGTACTATGATTTGGATCTTGTTAGTTTTTATTAGCTGCAAATTTAGTAAAGTCTTTAGTTATCATTTTTTGTTAGAAGATTTATACTTGTTGCTATTTTTTGTTGCTTAATATAGCCAGATTAATTGAATAAAATTTTTGAGTTTAAAAAATATTCGCAAATTTAGTAAAGTCTTTAGTTATAATTAGTTGCTATTTTGCATAACTTTCAAAAAATATTTTTTAAAAGAATTTTAAATAAATTTTTTAGTTAAAAATATTTAAATTTAATAATATTATATGAGAAAAAATATGAAAATATGCAAATTATTAGTGATAAGATACTTAAACTGGTGCTCCGATGGCACATAATATATGCACATGGAATAACAAATTTTAAGGTTTAAAATGTGCATATATAAAGTCAGAGGGCTTAAAAAACAAATGGTATTTTAGATATTTTATAAAATTTTAATAGTGTTTTTCGATGCCGCGAGGGTCAAGGATCTAAAATGCAAAAAAACTTCATAGGGTTTAAAAGCTAATATGCGAACTTTAGAGTTTAAAATGCAAATACGTAAAGTTAGAAGGTTTAAAAACAAAATCCCCTACAACATGTATTTTAGTCATTTTGTAAGATTTTAATAGTGTTTTTTAACGCTATGAGGGCCTAGGCTCTAAAGTACAAAGAACTAAATATGCCTTAAATACTAACATGCAAATTTTGAAATTTAAAATGCAAATCTGCAAAGTTAAAAAGTTTAAAATGCAAAATTTCTCACAAAGCAGCAATAACATTTTTAGCCTCCCTCATCTTTATCAGATTTTTGTTAGAGTGGGTGGTACTTATTAGTTAGTTATTTGTAAATGCTCAGCCAAGGGGGTATTACACTGACCTATATGGCTACCTAGTGGGTAGGTAATTAGGTATATAATTATAAAACTCTTAAAATATTTATTTTATAAATAATTCTATGGGAGAGGCTATTTTAAGATTTTCCAAAATCCTTTTAACCTTCCCTCCCCATGCATGAGTTTTCCTGTAGCCATAAACAGTGGTAAAAAGAGAAAAAACATAAAAAGAGGAGAGATGGGGAGGAAGAAGGAGGATTTTCGGAAGATTTTTATGGGATTTACAGTGGAGTAGTAGTGGATTTTATTTGGAAGAGTTTGAAGTTTGAAAGATTTTGAAAAAAAAAGTTGTGGAAATTAAGTAAGCAATTTCTTTTTAATGTTTCTTTATTTTTTATATCTATTACATTTATTTAATATATTGTGATGATGTAAAAATAATTTAGTAAAGATTTATAGTGTTGGAATTAGAAATTTCAAAACCTAAAAGGGCGAAGAAAAGGGATTTTACTATGAGGATGAAATGTGAGCATAAAACCTAAATTGATCATTTTAGAAAGATATTTTGTTATGAAAGACTACAGTTATTTTAAAAAATTTGAGATGATCTGGAAGATGGTTGTCTTCAGATGGGTGTTTGGGATTTGAGAAAGAGAAAATAGAGATACTTGAGGATAAAATTAAGGGAATGAATTTTAGAATATTATTTAAAAATTTTATTATTTTTTTATGTAGATTAAAAGTGAAAAAGACATTGGAATCTTATAGAGCTCACACATGGGAATTTAAAAATTTGTGAAAAGGATGAGAAGGATTTTTTCGCTTTTATTTGGATTCTTGTAGATGTTTGTGATACTTTAGATATTTTATTTGATATTTTTGGTGAAAATTCCTATCTTGAGATGTCCGATTTTTATGACTTTAATATTTAATTGAGTTGAGTAGTTTAAAAAGTTAATTTGAGTTAATACTTTTTAAAATTAATTAAATTATCTAAGAGTGGTGGCTATTTCTGTTAAAATGAACACATGAGCAGAGGCATTATTTATGAGTACATTATTGCATATTAAGTATGACATGTGCATGATAATTCTCTAGGTGAGCTGGATAATGACAAGAGTCATTTCATACTTTGGTGTATTCGTGGAACACGTTTTGATAATTACAAGTCCATGGAGGTGTCATGGGGACATAGATGATGATGATGAGCATTTGATGCATTGTTGCTTGCATGGGCATGTTATTAATGAACATATAACTTTAGAAATTTTGATGTTTTAAGTTATTTTATGGGATAGATATCTATTTTGCTTACCATGTGAGTTTTACCTTTATCCTACTTACTAAGTCTGGACTCACACTTTCTTATGTTGATGTTTTTAGACGACATGATTGAGATAGAAGCCTAATGCTCAAATGGGAATTAGGAGAAATCCTAGTCCATCAAGTTATGTATGAGTTATTATCCTAGTTAGTAGAAAAATCTAATTTAGCATTTTATGAGATGCATAGATGAGTGATGTTGTGAGTATATCTTTTGTGAAATCTAATTTTTGTTCTAAAGTTGACATATGTTGATGATGATGGTGATGAGGACAAGATTTGAATTGCTTACTTTGTTTAGCTTCCGTAATTTTTTATTATTTATCATAATAGATTGTATGATGTAATTATACTTTTACGGGATGATTCTATCTAATCTCCCAACTTCTGTCGAATTTTTGGATGCAATGTGAGTGGGATTAGCCTTTTGAGCGTCACAATAATTTACATACATAAGGAATAATGTTTCAATGCATCATATGCGTTGAAATTTTAGTACAATGGGTGCAAAACCCTATTTTTTAAATGTTTTGTTGAGATTTTTTTATAAAACTGTTAATCTAGGTGTATTCAATTTACAAAATAAAATTTACCATTTTTGGAGATGGTAAAATGACTAAAATACCCTTATTTTTAAAAATAAAAATATATGCATCTTCAAAAATGGTAAACTTAATACATAAGTTAAATATTCCTAAATTAACAATTTTATAAAAATATTTTAAAAAAGAGGTTTGTACCCGATGCATTAAAATTTCGTTACATCGGGATGCATTGAAACATTACTCATACATAAGAGGCCAAATTATATATATTAGTTATATACATGCTTAACTTACAATCTTCATTTTTTATTTACTTTTATTTTATTTTTAATTTTTCTTTATAAACGTTTTCATACAACCTCCTTCATTGTTGATATTTTGATGTTTGATGAAAAATCTAATTCATTCATTATACTTAACCTCATTTGTTTAACCAGGAGACCAAGCTTCATCCAAATAAGGCACATTTGCCCAAAAATGGTATATTCGTGTGTAAATTAGGAAAAATGCTTAGATGCATTCATGCACATATTAGAATGTAATAATACTTTATAGAATCATTTATCCACATATTTATAACATTTTAGTTGGTTTAGATGTTGAAAATATTACTTAAAAATTGATATTTAATATTAAATTAATTTGTTGCGTTGATTTTTCATGTTTATAAATGAAGCCCACATAAAGTGATATTAGATAATTGAAGAGGTTTTCATAATAATATAAATAATGTTAAATACAATAGATAGAGTGAATTTTTCATCAACTATTTAAATGTTCAAAATGGAAAGAGTTACATAGAATGGGGGTTTCGTAGAAGCATTTCCATAATATGTGTATATAGAAGTGTATAAGTGTATGGTGTGCGCCCTAAATGGGAGTTCACATAAGATTATAAAATATTATTTTCCCTATATCAAGTATATATGTATGAGATACTGAGAACCATTAAAATAACATTTAATCACTTAAATAGATTTATGTTTATTTACAGCAAACCATTTACAATTGTCAATGTTGCAACATCTCATCAATAACCACATATTCAGTTGTTAAAAGACTCAAAACCAGTTATCAGCCAATGTAGACCAAAGTGTAATTTATTTAAAAGGTCTCATTTCAGATGTGTCCTCTACAAAGGCATTTCACCAAAAATTCCACTTAAAGCAAGAAGTAGATTGGTTGATAGTATTCACAATAGCATAATAGATATCTATCTTATTATATCAAGTTTAACTTTCCTTGCCTTCACTAATCAATATCTTGAAAGGAAAATTAATAATTTGATTTTGATCCATTGCAAAGAGGGTTGGGATATTGGAACAACGCATGTATTCCTTCGGCATATCGTGAGGTTGGGATAACACATGTTCCTCAGTAGCGATCAGAGAGAGAGCAACAAGTGAAGCACTAGAAAATATATATTATTAATTTTAATATCTAAATTTTTAGTGCATTCTACTTAAAATTTAATACGACGATATAAAATTTTATCATGTATGGAAGTTTTTAGGAACTTAAATTTATTAAATTATTTATTCTTTTGAATTGATGTTAGTTCTGTAAATATTATATTATCTTTATTTTTTCTGTTAGTATATTTTGTTGTGTTGGACATCATGTATGGATTTTATTTAAAAAATAAATAATTAATATTATGCAAAGCAATGTAAATGCATTTAGGTGGAGAATCGATACTTCTTTTTAGCTGCGAGCAATCAATTTTTGGGTGCCAGCAAGAGCTGCCTCGACTGTCCGGTGTGCGAATCCAGCGGCAGAAAAATAGCCTGCAGCAGACGCCAGAAAGCACGGAGGCGGGGTGCTCTCCAGAGTATAGGATCGGATCTAGTTGCATCGGGGTTACCGTCCGGATCGCGCTCCCATGCACCCGGGCTACAGTGCACTCGGGTGCATTAAATTTATTTTAACTTATTTTTTATTTTTTTTATTTTTTTTATATAAGTGTTAATCTAAGTGTATTTAACATATGCATCAATTTTTACCATTTTTGGAATATTTTATATATTTATTTTTAATTTTAGAAAATTAGTAGCATTTTAGGCACTAATTTTCAAAAATTAAAAATAAATATCTAAAATACTCCAAAAATTGTAAAAATTGATACACATGTCAAATACACTCATATTAACACTTGTATAAAAAAATTTTCAAAAAAAATAAAAAAATGGGTTAAAGCAGTCGGGTGCACTGAAGCTAAATGCACACGGGTGTAGAGGATCGCAGGACTCCGATTTAGTGCTCCCGGGAGCGTGCAGTGCTGCATGCTCCCGGGCGCATACATATATTTTTTTAAATTTTTTTTTGAAAATATTTTCATAAAAATGTTAGCCAAAGTGTATTTAACATATATATCAATTTTTACCATTTTTGGAGATTTTTAGATTTTTTTTTTATTTTTGAAAATCAGTGGAATTTTAGTAATTTAAAATTACGTAAAATGCCACTAATTTTCAAAAATAAAAAATAAATACCTAAAATACTCCAAAAATGGTAAAAATTTACACACAGATTAAATACACTTGGGCTAACATGTTTATGAAAATATTTTCAAGAAAAAGTAAAAAAAAAATATATATGTATGCGCCCGGGAGCATGCAGCACTGCACGCTCCCGGGAGCACTGAATCGGGGTCCAGGATCGCAATCCTTACCGTCCAATGGTACCGGAATCGATAAGGAGATATGATCTTTAAATATAATACAATTATTTATCTTTATATGAATTATGTTTTATGTAATTTATATGTTGAAAAACAACTTTAAAATTATTATTTATATTAAACTATTTTATTATGTTGATTTTATACTATTTTCAAATATGACTCATACATATATCCAATTTGGATGAAAATTGGTACCTTAATAAAATAAATAATCTTAAATATAATGAATGGAGTACATTATAATTTTATGATTATTGAGTGCTTATTATAAACCAAAAGTATCTTAACATATGGTACATGTAAACGTATATGATTAAAAATATGATCTTGAACATTTAGATGCACCGTAAGTTACAGTGCCTTATATTTATTTAAATATATTAATACTTTATATAATTATTTATCTATACAAAAATTATGTTTTAGGTAATTTATAAGTTTAAAAACAACTTTAAAATTGATATTCATATCAAACTATTTTATTATATTGATTTTATACCATTTTCAAATGCGATCCATATACATATTCAATTTGGATAAAAATCAACATGCTGATAAAATAAATAATTCTAAATTTAATAGACTATTTACATGTAAATCTACATAATCAAAACTCCAAAACAACATCCTGTACATATACACGAAGGGCCTGAGCACTCATATAATATTGCATATGGTAAAAGTAATACATGGAGGATCACCGTAGTTAATAGAAGAACAACCTACTTAAAATATTTAATTATTAAAGTCATGACATCTAAACATAACTAATCCTTGAAAACCTTTCAAGGGCACGTATCTTTCTAACAATGATGTTGGGCCACGTATGCTTTATCCCAGTCTCACCGTGAAGCCGAAGCCACACATGACACATGCGTTACACCACAGTCTCTTCTCTATCCATGGTGCAAAAATCAAATTATTAATTTTCCAGCTTCTCTATCCATGAAGGCAAGGAATATTATAATTGCTTGTTGAACTTTATAAATTAATCCATATTTATAAATAATTGTAAGTATTAATGTTATTAGGTTATAAAATAGTAAATCTTAGTTTATAGATTAAATATACCTAACTTTACATATTTATCCGAAAAAAATTAAAAAAAGCTTCTCGTTCCTCCTGCGCCTGGCTTATATATAATTTGATTTGCATAGATTATATTATACATAGACATTATTATATATATGCTGCAATTATCTCACATCATTGATATATAATTTTAATATCCCTGTACATATTTATTGCATATTAATTTACATCAATGCATTTATAAAAATAACATTGATAATAAAATATAACAATCTTAATACATATAATTTTATTAATAAAGTTAAGACATATTCATTTGCATAGTTTTAAATCCTAAAATCTTAGGATTATAAAATTCAATTATGTCAGCATGGCTTAAAAATTATAAAATATAATATACATGGTTTATAACATTATAAAATACATAATTATTGAACTAAGATCAAATTCCAAATAAATTTCCACTTGACTTAAAATTAATTTTAGGAAAGTAATAAAAGATAAAATCTTAGCACTTTAACTTTAATTTCAATTTCAACTCCATTTTATCCGGTGGAATATTTATCTTATCTTATCCTGTAGAGCCCACAAGCACAGTTGGTCAAATGATCAACTCTTGTCATGTAGGATATCCTACATGATCATTGATCAGTCAACTTAATATTTATTTATTTATTTTTTAATAATTTACACCTGACTATAATGATTCACACACACGCAAATTAAAATTTAATTACATGCACGCGAAAGGCATGCTTGAGTAGTTCGAAGGAGAATCAAGGCTTGCTGTTGTTATAAATTAGACGTTATTGCGTGCACGAGCAAGTGAGAGAGAGAGAGAGAGAGAGAGAGAGAGAGAGAGATTTGCATGCATATCGATCGATGGGGGAAAGAGAAATTTCTAGACAAGAAACTGTGAGTGCATGTGATGCTGGTGCTCCTAATTGGGTGGTTGAGATTGTGAAGATTGCTTTGGATGTGGAAAAAAGTGAGGACTTAAGGAAGGAAGAAAGTAACGCTTGGGAAAAGCATTCAATCTACAAGCTACCCGAGGGATTCGTGTGGAATAAAGAAAGACGGTTCCATGCCTACAAGCCTCAGCTGGTGTCGCTGGGGCCATATCATCATGGGGAGGAGCAGGTGGTGGCGATGGAGGAGCACAAGCTGAGAGCCCTCCGCCAGTTTCTTGCGAGGATCATAAGGAAATATCAGGAGGTCTTGAAGCAGGAAGAGGGGCCACAACAGCTGAAGGATTCGTACAAGGATCTAGACAAAGTCGTAGGGGAATATTGGGAGGCCTTGAAGCAGGGAGAGGAGCTGCAACAGCTGATGGATTCGTACAAGGATCTAGACAAGTGGAGGGAGGATAAGGAGAGGTTCTTGAACATTATGATTTTGGATGGATGCTTCATGTTGGAGGTGATGAGATTAATGGACAGGTCCACTTTTGATGAATATGATAAAAATGACCCCATCTTCAGCCGTAACGGATTCATTTCTTATCTGCCTTGGATACAGAGGGACATGCTCATGCTTGAAAACCAGATTCCTCTTCTCGTGCTCCACAAACTACTCGCAGTTGAAAGAGGACTCATCCATGAACAGGACAAGGTAATTACAATCATATCACATCCACTCCACTGCATGCACCCACAGTTAATTAATTTTTAATAGTTTCTTATTATTAATTTATACACATTATTAATTAAACATGTAATTATCTTGCAATCATTTTTTACGTGTGGATACAATGTTTGTCATTATGTTTAATCAACATTAGACATTGTATTTCGGAGTAAATTTTCATCCTAATCAAGGATATACAGTATTTTTAATGGGAAGCAGTTCACTAATTCAAGATGTACAAAAATGAATTGGTAAATTTGTCATGTTTAAGCTCCATCTTGGTAATCAAATAAAATCCATCCGTGCATTAGCCATTTTTTATTAAAAATGCATTAGTTATTTTTTTTATTTGTGTTTATACAATGTAACATCTAGATATAACCCTTACATTATGTAGAGAATTTTCCGATAGACACATCCCGTACCAGGGGAAATATCTCAAAAATTCCCACCTGCAAGGGAAAAACTGTGAAATCCCCATTTCAAGGGACCGTAATATAAAAACTCCTTCCGGGCTGGGGAGGATATTCAAACCCTGGTCACCTGCCTGCCAATCAACTGGGTAACCACTGGACCAACTGCCCAATGGCCATATGCATTAGTTTTATTTTTTTCTTTTTTTAAGGAATATGCATTAGTTATTTAGTTTCAATATTATGTATATGTATTTGGTACTTTAGTTAAATGAAGACATTGAATATAATCAATGGATTGGATATTGTACCATAATTAAGGTAAAGCCCAAACTCGAAAAAGTGTGTTTATTCATTTTGTACATCACGAAGCAATATTGATACTTGCTTTTTTTTAGTCGTTTTACTTTTACTGTCCAATACCATATATCACTTATATTTTTCATCTCCTCCTCATATACTAACGATGGGACAACTAAGCTGACAGTTTTTTTTTTTCAAAAAAAAAAAAAAAAAAAAAAACTAAGCTGTCATTCCTTTATCTGATCTACCAACAGAAACCCATATCAATGCTTAAAGTATATTTGAAATACATGATTGCTCAATATCTATATATAAGAATCACATAGCAATGCATATATGTTCATGCGTGCGGATCGTGTGTATCGAATTTTCAAATGATCAAAGATTTATACATACGCATCTTAGGAAGTGTGCATTGAAACTTTGGTGTACTGAGATGCAAAAATTATTTTTAAATTTTTTATAAAATTATTAATCTAAATGTATTTAAGATTTTACTATTTTTGAAGATATAATTTTATTTTTAAAATAAGGGAGTTTTAAGAACCCCTTATTTTTAAAATAAAATATATAAAAACATCTTCAAAAATTGTAAAACTTGATTTATAGATTAAATATACTTGAATTAACAATTTATTAAAAAACATTTTGAAATGAGTTCTTTAAACCGGTGTATTGAATCATTTCCCACACATTTTTTTAGTGAAACATATTTCCCATTTAAACATGTACGATGATCATACATATGTGGATCCCTCTTATCTTATTAATCAATCGATGGATGATACGTGCATATAATACCGATACATGCAGGAAAAACAGTGGGAGCTGCACCAGGACGTAAACAACATGGTGCTAGACTTCTTCCAACAGGAAAAAATGGAGACGCCACCGTCGTTAAAGACTCGCTTCATGAGATGTATGCATCGGATTTTCGTCCGCTTTAGATCAACAAACACGCCACCTGAGACGACTCCGTTGCCGCAGACGATACGAAATACAAAGAAACAGTCTAATTCTGTTCCGGTTACCCAGACCAATAACGCAAATCCTCCAGCAGCTGCAACAACGAGTTCAGATGATCATGAGGTGTGGGGCCTTCATGTGTTGGACGTGGTGAGGAAAAGCATGATCAAAGACATCAAACGCCGGATAAGAAGATCAAGGTGCGATCAAAAAGGCACCTACGATGTCATCTGGCCTGCAACACAGCTGGAAGAGGCTGGAATCCGGTTCAGAAAGAGCGACAGCACCAGCCTCAAGGACATCGACTTCCAAATAGGCTTCCTCCATGCCACCCTCAGCCTCCCACAGCTGCTAGTGGACGATGCCACCGAATCCAAATTCCTCAACCTCATGGCATTTGAGCATCGACACAAGGGCTCAGAGAAGGAAGTCAGCTCCTACGTCTCCTTCATGCACACAATTATCAAGTCGGACAAGGATGCGAGCCTGCTGTCCGAGAACAATATCATCAAGAACTTTGTGGGGACTGACCAAGCAGTTGCAGATCTCTTCAACGGTATTTCTCATGATGTGTACATCGACCCCTTTACCAATCTTGGTAGAGTTTGTCTCGAAGTCCTAGACTACTGCAACGATCCAGTCAACAAATACCGGGCTAACAAATACCTAGTCGACCTCAAGCGCTCTTACTTCAAAAGCCCCTGGACTTTTATCTCCCTCATGGCTGCCATTCTTCTCCTCTCCCTCACCATCATTCAGTCCGTATATACCATGCTTCAATATTATAAACCCAATTAATTTCTTTTTTCATCCAGTGTCATTTTATTTTGTTTGCATGGTTATTTCATAGTTGGTTTTTACGTGGTTTCTCTGTATTATGAATAGGCGTTCTCTGTCGTGCAAGTCAAGTCGAGTAAAATTGCAATAACTTCTTAAATTTGCTTCAATGAAGTTTTTTTTTTTTTTTTTTTAAGATCCCCTCTATAGATCCCCTCTATCGGTATCTCTTTTAGTCTTTTTTATTTCATTCCTGGGCCAACAGTGGCAGCATAACCACGCTTTCAAACACTGGTACAAAAGGATTGGTTTTAGATCCCAAAAGAAGATTGAAGGATTGATCTTATTAAAGATTCACAATTCTCAGAATTCAAAAGAGATAGATTGGCAAAAAAGTGCTGTGTAGTAGAGCAATCTTTAAGTGAAAGCATCTGCACACAGGCTCAGAAAAGGAAGTCACCTCCTACGTCTGCTTCATGGACAACATCATCGACTCGGACAAGGATGTGAGCCTGCTGTGCAAGAACGACATCATCAAGAACTTTGTGGGGACTGACCAAGCAGTTGCGGATATCTTCAATTAACACTCCACCCTTAGGGTGTTGTGAATGGGGTCTACTAATTCAAAGCTGAAAATAAGATCTCCCAAGATGGAAATAGATACCAAGGTGCAAAACCATAAAACTTTTAACTATTACATATCAAGTTTGCTCCTTAAGGAGTTATTATACAATTTTCAGTGTCTAAAATCAAAATAACCAAGCATTAAAATATTTCAATAAAATTCTAAACTTCTTTGTCTTTTCCTCTGCTAGGTTCGCCTTTTTCCCATGTTGATAAAGGCTCTAGTATAGCATTGTATCCCTGTTTTTCCACTGAAAACAAAAATTATGTGAGCTGAAAGCTCAGTAAGTAAAAATGTATTTTTTAAAAAAAAAATTCATTTTCAATCATATATATTTTTTAAAAACAAATACAATATCTATACTGTCTTTTATGCACAACAAACTGTAATAAAAAAAAAACATCTTGATAGACGTGCACACATATGTCAATTTTAAATCATGCATTCATACTATGGGTATTGCCATCTACTTGTGCTCGCGTGCAGCCGTGCTACACATTCGTGAGCTAAATCATCTCCTTTGGTAGTCCTGAGGTCGCTACCCAGGTACTACCATACTACTTTACTCCTTGGCGGCAAACCCAATATGCAATTATGCATCATGCTCATGAATTTTAATTGATGCACCACATAAATTCACTACTAAACATGAATTTGAAATAATAATGCTCATTTTTGAATAAACAAATTTGAAAGAAAATAAATAATCACATTTCATAGAAAATCATAATATTCACATAATATTTTCAAAGACATGCTTTGGTAAAAGTTTACTTACCTCTGAGTAGACTTTAAAACTCCTCTTTTTCCAATTTTTTTGTAGTAGCCTCAAGTCTCTTTTCCTAATTTTCATCACAATATGTTTATTATTTCACTTTGATTTTCACAAATATTATTTAAAATTCCATTTATAACTTTCTCAAAATTTCTCATAATTTTAATCGGTCAAAATCCTATTTTCTTCTATTTATTCTTATATTAATTCACTTTAAACAACTTTATTTTTATATGTAAAATAAATTTGGACTTATACTTCTTTAGATATTTTCCTTTAATTTTTCTCATATTTTTATAATTTTTTTATATATTTATTTATCTATTTTCCATTTATCATGCCTTCATAAACTTTCATTTTTTTTTTCATAAATTTATAATTTTAAACTCATTTAAGCTTCTAAATATTGAATTTAATTTTCTTGGTATTTTTCATAATTTTCTGTAATTTTTTTCAGTTTTTTTTTTTTTTTTTCTTTCTCGCCGCCGGCCGGCCGGTCGCCAGTGCCGGCGAATGGCCGCCGGTGGGCTGCTGCTGGCGGGCCGGAACAGTGGGCCAGGCTAATGGGCTGGATCCTTTGTTGGAAGTTGGGCCAGACTGGATAGTGGGCTGGTTCTGTTTAAGTGGGCTTTCGTTTCTGTGGGCTTAAGCTTGGTTTATGGGCTTCTGACTCACTGGGCCTGTTAAGATGGGCTTAGCCCACTAGTCCAGAAGCTTATTTATTTATTTATTTATTTTCAACGGTCCATATTTTCCAAATAAAATGGCTTATATCTCTCAATATACATATCTGTTTGTACTGAAATTTTAAGGGTAAGCTTATAAAATTATGTTTTATAATCTGGACGGTCCATTTTTCAAAATAACATCTCTATCATCAGATTTAATATAAAGGGTTTAATAAAAGGTTAATATTAAATATCACTTCAAATAGCCATATAAACTAAATTTTTACAGAATTAATTCATCACATATACTGTAAAATATCTCAAATAAAGTTTGTAATGGTTCAGATTATTCGTTTTGCATCTATATTTTCCTGTAATTATTTTTTTGTGTTTTTCTCTTAAAATACATATTTACCACTCTATATTATGTCTAATTTTGCTATATCTAAAAATCTATAAGTCTGATCAATCTGAAATTTTTCAGGCAAGCTAATCATATAATTATCTTATTATTGTACGGTCGCAATTATCTAATTATGCTCAGAAGTGTGTTTATTTCATCATATATCATTTCATACCCTTTATTTGGTACTTCTCATTTAAATAAGTAACATTTCAACATTAAACATTTCAATAATACTCCTGTGACTAATTAGTCATGCTAGAATTGTCGTGAATGGTTTAGATCTATGAAATAACTTGCGTATAACATAGAATGAATGAGATTAACAGAGAAAATGGTTCGACGCAGCTTACCTTCAAAATTCTTTCTTCTTCCTTCGTCTGTCTCCTGCGCGATTTCTCTTCTTCTTCGAATGGCGAAAACCCATCTCTCGTTTGCGCCTTTTATACTAATCCTTGTGTTAAACGGCTGGGGTTAATTGCCATCAATTTGAAACGAACGTGCATGGCCCATTAATCCCACCGTTTCCATCCGTTTCTTGGAAACGGATGGACGATGGCTATTACATTCTCCCCCCCTTATAAAAGTTTCGTCCTCGAAACTTAATTAAACAAAAATGGATATTTTTGTTTGATATCTTCTTCAAGCTCCCACGTAGCCTCCGATTCTCCATGATTGCTCCATTGCACTTTGACATACTTTATCAACCTTTTCCGCAACTGTTGCTCTTTAGAATCTATTATCTTGATTGGATTTTCTTCATATATTAACTTATCTGAGATTGGCAATCGATCTGCTGTAAGCACATGGGAAGGATCTGACACATATTTTCTCAACATAGAAATGTGAAACACATTATGCACCGCAGCGAATTAGGGTGGTAGTGCTATTCGATATGCCACTGCTCCGACTTTCTCTAAAACTTCATATGGTCCGATATAACGAGGACTGAGCTTTCCTTTTTTGCCAAATCTCAAAACTCCTTTCATAGGTGATATTTTTACAAACACCTTATCACCTATGGAAAATTCTAATTCTCTCCGCCTTAAATCTGCATAACTTTTCTGTCTACTTTGGGCAGTAAGCAATCTTTCTCTGATTAGCTTTACTTTATTTGCAGTTTCTTGCACAATATCTGGCCCGATCAATCTTCTTTCTCCGACCTCATCCCAATTTAAGGGTGTTCTGCAAGGTTTCCCATATAAAGCTTCATAAGGGGACATTTTAATACTAGCATGATAACTGTTATTATATGCAAACTCCACCAAGGCCATATATTTATCCCAACCAATTCCGAAATCTATTATACACATTCTCAACATATCTTCGACTACTTGATTTAGTCTTTCAGTTTGCCCATCTGTTTGTGGATGAAATGCTGTGCTAAATTTCAATTTTGTCCCCATTGTCTGATTTAAACTGCTCCAAAACTTCGAAGTAAATATAGTATCTCGGTCGGAAATAATTGCCTTGGGAATTCCATGCAACCGAACTATTTCTTTACAATACAGGTTGGCTAACTTTTCTGCAGAATAACTGGTTTTGATTGGCAAGAAATGTGCGACCTTTGTTAATCTATCCACAATTACCCAAATAGAATTATTTCCTGCAGCAGTCCTTGGTAACCCTTCAATAAAATCCATAGTGATTTCATCCCAATTCCATTATGGTATTTCCATTTGCTGTAATAATCCTGCTGGCTTTTGATGTTCGGCTTTGACTTGTTGGCATGTTAGGCATTGTGCTACAATTTCTGCTGTCATTTTCTTCATACCCATCCACCAAAAATTTCTTTTAAGATCTTCATACATTTTTGTACTCCCTTGGTGTATGGTGTATGGTGAGTAATGAACTTCTTCTAAAATTTGTCTTTTTAGTTCTACTGCATCGGGTACACATAGCCTTCCTTTATATCTGACAGTGCCCTCATCATCAACTGTGAATCCTTCCATAGTCCCTTCTGCCACTTTTTCCTTTATCCTTATAATTTGTTCATCTGTTCTTTGCTTTTCTTTGATCTGTTCAAATAGAGAAGGTTTCACTTGTAATTGATATAACTGATACACTAACTCTTTGGGGCAAACTTCTAATGACAATTTTCGCATGTCATTAATTAACTCCTCCTGATCGGTAATTAAAGTAGCTAAATTGCTATTTGACTTCCTGCTTAAAGCATCAGCTACTATATTTGCTTTCCCTGGGTGATATTGGATATTCAAATCATAATCTTTCAGTAATTTCAACCATCTTCTTTGCCTCATATTCAACTCTTTTTGAGTGAAAATATATTTCAAACTCTTGTGATCTGTATAAACATCACATTGTTCCCCATAAAGATAATGCCTCCAAATTTTCAAAGCAAACACTACTGCAGCTAGTTCCAAATCATGGGTGGGATAATTCTGTTCATAAGGTTTCAACTGCCGTGAAGCATATGCAATCACCTTCCCATTCTGCATTAATACGCAACCAAGACCCTTTTTAGAAGCATCGCTATAAATAACAAATCCTCCACCGCTAGTAGGGGTAGTTAATACTGGTGCTTTTACTAATCTCTGCTTGAGTTCTTGAAAACTATTTTCACAATCATCAGTCCATTGAAATTTTACCTCCTTTCTTATTAGCTTTGTCAGAGGAGTACATATCCGAGAGAAATCTTCTACGAATCTGCGATAATACCCCGCAAGACCAAGAAAGCTACGTATCTCTGTGACATTTGTCGGCCTTGGCCAATTCACCACTGCCTCGACCTTAGCAAGATCAACCATAATACCTTTTGCTGTAACAATATGCCCCAAAAATGGAACACTATGCATCCAAAACTCACATTTCTTCAATTTTGCATATAATTTGTTCTCCCTCAAAGTTTGCAATACCATTCTAAGGTGTTCAACATGATCATCCTTTGTTTTTGAATAAATGAGAATGTCATCTATGAATATGACCACAAATTTATCCAAATAGGGTCTGAACACTCTTTGCATTAAATCCATAAAGGCGGCTGGTGCATTTGTTAACCCGAATGGCATTACCAAAAATTCATAATGTCCATACCGAGTTCGAAAAGCAGTTTTCTGTATATCTTCCTCTTTAATCCTCAATTGATGATATCCCGACTGTAAATCAATTTTAGAAAATACATTTGCCCCTTGTAGTTGATCAAATAAATCATCTATTCGAGGTAAAGGATATTTATTTTTGATAGTCACCTTGTTCAGTTCTCTATAATCAATGCACAATCTCAAACTACTATCTTTCTTTTTCACAAACAGAACTGGCGCTCCCCAAGGTGATACACTTGGTCGTATAAAACCCTTATCTAATAATTCTTCCAGCTGTCTTTTTAATTCTGTCATTTCTGTTGGGGCCATTCTATAAGGTTGTTTAGAAATTGGAAGTACCCCGGGCAATATATGTATTTGCAAATTCTATTTCTCTCTGAGGGGGTAATCCTGACAACTCAATAGGAAAAATATCAGGAAATTCTTTTACTATTGGTATCTCTTCAAGAGATAAAGTTTCTTTGTTTATATCAACTATCGAAGCCAAAAATGCCTGACATCCTTTGTTTATCGACTTTACAGCTTTCATGGCAGAAATGATTTTCACCTGCTGAGATTTATCTGCAACCACCTCTATCGACTTGGACATTTTAAAAATAATTTTTCGATCACCACAATCTATTATTGCTCTCCACTTAGATAACCAGTCCATTCCCAATATCACATCAAAATCATGCATAGGCAACAATATCAAGTCTGCTTCTAAATTCATTTCTCCTATTTTGATTGGGCAGGCTTTGCAAATTCTATCTGTACTTGCTAATCGATGTACCGGGGATTCAACATTCACAATCATATCCATGCTTTCATGCGCAATTGCATATTTTGTAGTAAAAGCACAAGAAATAAAGGAATGCGTAGCACCAGAATCAAATAATACTTTGGCAGGATAAGAGTGAATAAGCAATGTACCAATGAGGACATCGTCATGTGCAGTCTGGGCTTCTGCATTGGTCATAGCATGTACCCTAGCATTTGTCCTCTGCCTCTGTTGTTCTGGGTCACGAACTGGTGGTGCTAGTGGCCTCATTTGTACTGCTTGACGCTCCCCAGTTTGTTTGTTGTCGACTTTTTGAGTGCAGTCTTTTGCTAGATGTCCAGGCTGTCTACATTTATAACAAGTGATCTCACCTGTGCATTCCTGAATTGAATGACCAGTTTTCCCACACTTCCAGCACTTCCCCGCTGCTTTCCAACATTCTCCTCGGTGATTTTTACCGCAAGTAGGACATGGGGTAATTGACTGCCTTATTTCCTCCTTTCTTTCATTGTACTGTATCTTGCCCTGTTTATATGGCTTTGTCCCACTATCTGATGCAGAGTCCCCACGCCTTTTTTCTTGGCGAAAAGCTTGAATTGCATTATCTTCCATTTCCACCATTCTTGCTCGATCCACAATATCAGAATATTGTTGGAAATGGTGACTGGCTAGCTGTTGTCGTATAAAAGGGCGTAACCCTATTCTGAATTTGCAGATTTTAAGTGCAGGATTTGTCAACACCCATGGAGCAAATCTGGATAAGGCAATGAATTTTGCTGCATACTCTGCCACAGATGATTTTCCTTGATATAGTTGCTCAAACTCTAGCAACTTTTGTTGTCTACCTGACTCGGGATAGTATGCCTCATTAAAGTGTAAGAGAAAGTTCTCCCAGTTCATTTGTTGCCAAGTAGGGATACTTAACTTCACTGCATTCCACCACTTAGCTGCATTGCCTTTCAACATATGGGTGGCAAACTGGACCTTTTGCTGCTCACTGCATTGGAGCAAATTGAAAATCTTCTCTAATTCTTCTATCCATTCTTCAGCATTGTTAGGGTCCGGATCTCCTCGATAGAGTGGAGGTCTCATGTTCAGAAAATCATTCATGACTCTCCTATGAGCATCAGCTTCCGTAACATTCCTTGGTACATTCCCTCCAACTGGAGAGTTTTCTGAAAATTGTTGGGCTGCCATCCGTTCCATAGTTTGCAATGCTCTCAACACTGCGTCCATAACTTGAGCATTGACGTCCACAATGCCTTGTGATTGTCCTGCATTTGATGCCCCAGCAACATAATTTCTAGGATTGTTCTCTCCTGAAGCTTCATTATATTGGTCATTTGTGTGAGCTGAAGAAGAATCCTCACTGACTAATACGCTTCCCACCAACCTACGAGTCCTTTTTCTTACTAATCGCGACAGTGGTTCCTCCATCACCACTTGTTTTCCTTTATCCTTCTTAGGAGGCATCTTTTTCCTACATCATACCATTAATCTTAAATATATTTGCATAACTTCTAAAAATTTCATTTTTTTTCATATCATAAATTAAAAGAGAATACTATCCAAAGCATCAAATTCATCATATCATTCATAGAAAATAAAAACTTTAAGCTAATCAGCTAAGTTTACATCATCATCACTAGAAGAATCATAAAACTTAGGACCACTAAGTTTCATTTCTACTGGTTGATACTCCATTTCTAGGAGTTCAACTTCATCATCATCATCATCATCATCATCATCACCATCATCATCATCATCATCATCACTAATTTGAATCTCAACATCATAATTTTTATTATTTTCTTGATTTTCTTGTGAGTCATCTCCTGAGTTTTCTTCACAATCTGTTGTAAATTCTTCTTCATATTCTTTATCAGAATATTCTATTGGTTCCTCCTCTACACTCTTCTCTTGATTCATCTGAAATGCCCACATTCTTCGATAAGCATTTCTTCTTGCTTTTGCTTCAGCACTAGTTGCACGTCCGGCTTCATACTTACGTTTGGGTGGCATTGTAGCTCCTATATCATTAAACAGTTAAATTTCATAATTATTTAGGATTACTTAAGTTTTTTGCACTTTCTAAGTCTACTATCATGATTTTGCCCTTGGGATGTATTTCAGCCTTGGCTCTGATACCACTTGTAACACCCCACCCTTAGGGTGTTGTGAATGGGGTCTACTAATTCAAAGCTGAAAATAAGATCTCCCAAGATGGAAATAGATACTAAGGTGCAAAACCATAAAACTTTTAACTATTACATATCAAGTTTGCTCCTTAAGGAGTTATTATACAATTTTCAGTGTCTAAAATCAAAATAACCAAGCATTAAAATATTTCAATAAAATTCTAAACTTCTTTGTCTCTTCCTCTGCTAGGTTCGCCTTTTTTCCATGTTGATAAAGGCTCTAGTATAGCATTGTATCCCTGTTTTTCCACTGAAAACAAAAATTATGTGAGCTGAAAGCTCAGTAAGTAAAAATGTATTTTTTAAAAAAAAAATTCATTTTCAATCATATATATTTTTTTAAAACAAATACAATATCTATACTGTCTTTTATGCACAACAAACTGTAATAAAAAAAAAACATCTTGATAGACGTGCACACATATGTCAATTTTAAATCATGCATTCATACTATGGGTATTGTCATCTACTTGTGCTCGCGTGCAGCCGTGCTACACATTCGTGAGCTAAATCATCTCCTTTGGTAGTCCTGAGGTCGCTACCCAGGTACTACCATACTACTTTACTCCTTGGCGGCAAACCCAATATGCAATTATGCATCATGCTCATGAATTTTAATTGATGCACCACATAAATTCACTACTAAACATGAATTTGAAATAATAATGCTCATTTTTGAATAAACAAATTTGAAAGAAAATAAATAATCACATTTCATAGAAAATCATAATATTCACATAATATTTTCAAAGACATGCTTTGGTAAAAGTTTACTTACCTCTGAGTAGACTTTAAAACTCCTCTTTTTCCAATTTTTTTGTAGTAGCCTCAAGTCTCTTTTCCTAATTTTCATCACAATATGTTTATTATTTCACTTTGATTTTCACAAATATTATTTAAAATTCCATTTATAACTTTCTCAAAATTTCTCATAATTTTAATCGGTCAAAATCCTATTTTCTTCTATTTATTCTTATATTAATTCACTTTAAACAACTTTATTTTTATATGTAAAATAAATTTGGACTTATACTTCTTTAGATATTTTCCTTTAATTTTTCTCATATTTTTATAATTTTTTTATATATTTATTTATCTATTTTTCATTTATCATGCCTTCATAAAC
The DNA here is from genome assembly GCA_030490835.1 of Annona cherimola. Classification (NCBI taxonomy): domain Eukaryota; kingdom Viridiplantae; phylum Streptophyta; class Magnoliopsida; order Magnoliales; family Annonaceae; genus Annona; species Annona cherimola. The sequence goes on along the minus strand of CM059975.1, from coordinate 87,073,113 downwards.
TTTCATTTTTTTTTTTCATAAATTTATAATTTTAAACTCATTTAAGCTTCTAAATATTGAATTTAATTTTCTTGGTATTTTTCATAATTTTCTGTAATTTTTTTCAGTTTTTTTTTTTTTTTTTTTTCTTTCTCGCCACCGGCCGGCCGGTCGCCGGCGCCGGCGAATGGCCGCCGGTAGGCTGCTGCTGGCGGGCCGGAACAGTGGGCTAGGCTAATGGGCTGGATCCTTTGTTGGAAGTTGGGCCAGACTGGATAGTGGGCTGGTTCTGTTTAAGTGGGCTTTCGTTTCTGTGGGCTTTCGTTTCTGTGGGCTTAAGCTTGGTTTATGGGCTTCTGACTCACTGGGCCTGTTAAGATGGGCTTAGCCCACTAGTCCAGAAGCTTATTTATTTATTTATTTATTTTCAACGGTGCTAGACTTCTTCCAACAGGAAAAAATGGAGACGCCACCGTCGTTAAAGACTCGCTTCATGAGATGTATGCATCGGATTTTCGTCCGCTTTAGATCAACAAACACGCCACCTGAGACGACTCCGTTGCCGCAGACGATACGAAATACAAAGAAACAGTCTAATTCTGTTCCGGTTACCCAGACCAATAACGCAAATCCTCCAGCAGCTGCAACAACGAGTTCAGATGATCATGAGGTGTGGGGCCTTCATGTGTTGGACGTGGTGAGGAAAAGCATGATCAAAGACATCAAACGCCGGATAAGAAGATCAAGGTGCGATCAAAAAGGCACCTACGATGTCATCTGGCCTGCAACACAGCTGGAAGAGGCTGGAATCCGGTTCAGAAAGAGCGACAGCACCAGCCTCAAGGACATCGACTTCCAAATAGGCTTCCTCCATGCCACCCTCAGCCTCCCACAGCTGCTAGTGGACGATGCCACCGAATCCAAATTCCTCAACCTCATGGCATTTGAGCATCGACACAAGGGCTCAGAGAAGGAAGTCAGCTCCTACGTCTCCTTCATGCACACAATTATCAAGTCGGACAAGGATGCGAGCCTGCTGTCCGAGAACAATATCATCAAGAACTTTGTGGGGACTGACCAAGCAGTTGCAGATCTCTTCAACGGTATTTCTCATGATGTGTACATCGACCCCTTTACCAATCTTGGTAGAGTTTGTCTCGAAGTCCTAGACTACTGCAACGATCCAGTCAACAAATACCGGGCTAACAAATACCTAGTCGACCTCAAGCGCTCTTACTTCAAAAGCCCCTGGACTTTTATCTCCCTCATGGCTGCCATTCTTCTCCTCTCCCTCACCATCATTCAGTCCGTATATACCATGCTTCAATATTATAAACCCAATTAATTTCTTTTTTCATCCAGTGTCATTTTATTTTGTTTGCATGGTTATTTCATAGTTGGTTTTTACGTGGTTTCTCTGTATTATGAATAGGCGTTCTCTGTCGTGCAAGTCAAGTCGAGTAAAATTGCAATAACTTCTTAAATTTGCTTCAATGAAGTTTTTTTTTTTTTTTTTTTAAGATCCCCTCTATAGATCCCCTCTATCGGTATCTCTTTTAGTCTTTTTTATTTCATTCCTGGGCCAACAGTGGCAGCATAACCACGCTTTCAAACACTGGTACAAAAGGATTGGTTTTAGATCCCAAAAGAAGATTGAAGGATTGATCTTATTAAAGATTCACAATTCTCAGAATTCAAAAGAGATAGATTGGCAAAAAAGTGCTGTGTAGTAGAGCAATCTTTAAGTGAAAGCATCTGCACACAGGCTCAGAAAAGGAAGTCACCTCCTACGTCTGCTTCATGGACAACATCATCGACTCGGACAAGGATGTGAGCCTGCTGTGCAAGAACGACATCATCAAGAACTTTGTGGGGACTGACCAAGCAGTTGCGGATATCTTCAATATTATTTCTCGGGATGCGTCCAATGCTGGTAATCTTGATAAAGTTCATCGTGATGTCATCGCCTACTGCAACGATCCATGCAACAAGAACTGTGCTAACCTCAAGCACGGCTACTTCAGCACCCCATGGTCAGCCATAGCATTCGTCGCTGCAAGTGTTGCACTCATCATCACCATCATCCAGTTTGTCTACACATTCCTCAGTTATTACTTACATAATGATTAACTAAATATATGCGTGCCCTCAATTCAATTCATATTGTATGTTGTGTGTATTGTGTGTGCTACTGCGTAATATTTGTTGTTTCAATGATTAAGTATTTATTTGGTGCTATATATCTTCATTGAATAATGCCGTCTTGCAACAATTCCCGTCTGAAGAATAAATTTTCTTTGACAAAATTGAAGTGATTCCCATCAACAACTCACAAGCATTTCGAACAACGTTAGAACCGCTTCAACAGCTGCTCATCGATTCGTTTAATTTATCTGGCAATCTCCAGATTCATCATCATTTCTAAACCACCTTGAGGTGAACGGTATCAGTTAAAATCCTTCATTTTGCAGTTGTTTTCGATTCGATAAGCCCCAATATTAATTCTAATTGAAATCAGCCTCCAGTCGTGATTATTCCTGCTTGTTGTCTTCGTAATATATGTGCTCCTTCATCTGTGTCTTGCCTTGGCCACCTTCCTCTGCTGCTGCCCTCATGAGAAATATACTAAGGTAGACTAATCTTAACCATTGCTCTATGCTAGATAATCTAATCTTTAACAATTTTTTATGGCCTGCGTTAGGATATAAAAATCTTGACCACTAAGAATGCTGTTAGCGTTAGGATATAAAAATCTTGACCACTAAGAATGCTGTTAGTATCAGTGGTTGTTGGAAGATTCGGCAGCATCCGCTAAGAGAGCTGAACCCTGCCAACTCTCACCAGTTGAACAGAACAATATGCATTTTATGCCCCCGAAAAAAAACCCACTCAGCAATCCATTGAATGTCTAGTTCAGACTGCTTTGATCATAAATTTGAATAATTGAACTGTTGGGATTTTAGGCTATCCCCTTTTGTGTAGATTAAACAGGAATAATTTATCTCAGACAACAAATATCACAAATAATAAATAACCAAACCCACAGAAAAACACACCACAATTTTACGTGGAAAACCCCTTCTTTAATAAAGGGAAAAAACCACGGGACCCAGTCCAGGCAAAACTTCCACTATAAAATAATGGGATTACAAAGCAATGTCTTCTCTAGTTAAATCTAGAGGATTTCATCATCACGATATGGATGGATTTCAACATAGAAATTAATCACGGATGGATCTCACCGAATTGAGATGACGGCAGAATTTTATCGCTTGATGGCTGAAAGAAATAACTGCCGTAGAAGCCCTGGAGGATTGAATCTCTTCTGTCGGACCTCCTGCTGCTGCTGAGACTGAAGAGAACGACGACGACGAATATTTTTCTCTGGCGAGAGGGAAGAGTCGTATCAAGATCTGTATCTCTCTCTCCCTCTTATTTCTCCTGCACCGAGAAGAGCCGTGTGTATATCACTCTCTCTCTCTCACCTTTTTCTTCCCATTCCGCCGAAAGCAAAGGAGAAGTCAAAGGTAGGTGGGCATCTTTCAAATGAAAACAAAATGGGTGGGCCCTCCCACTTTGCCTTCACGTGGGAGGAACCACCTAACAAATCTCCCCCTTCCGACTACGTGGAGGGCTCTAGCAAACTTGCCATCTCTCTGCATACCCTTAGCTTTTCGCTAGTTACAATTTTTGTCATCATATCTGATCCGTTGTCATCTGTGTGAATTTTCTCAAGTTGCAACATCTTCAACTCTAAGATATCACGAATCCAACAATAACGCACCTGAATATGCTTAGATCTTGAATGAAAAGTAGGATTCTTGCTGAGATGAATAGCACTCTGACTGTCACAGTATATGATGTACTTTTCCTGAGTCATTCCCAATTCTTTGAGAAATTTCTTCATCCATAGAAGCTCTTTGCTTGCTTCTGTTATAGCAATGTACTCTGCCTCAGTAGTAGACAACGCAACACACTTCTGCAATTTTGATTGCCATGACACTGCTCCCCCTGCAAATGTTACCAAGTAACCTGAAGTGGACTTTCTGGTATCTACATCACCAGCCCAGTCCGCATCTGTGTAAATTTTAAGTTCAGGTCTATCAGTACCAAAACATAGACAGGCTTTGGAGGTACCTTTAAGATATCTGAGGATCCACTTCACTGCTTCCCAATGCTCTTTTCCTGGATTTGAAAGAAACCGACTTACTACTCCAACTGCGAAGGCGATGTCTGGTCTTGTGCACACCATTGCATACATTAAGCTACCGACAGCAGATGAATAAGGAATTATTTTCATCTGTTCCTTCTCTTCTTCACTTGTAGGACATTGATGAGAGCCTAATTTGAAATGACCTGCAAGTGGAGTACAAACAGGTTTCGCCTCGCCCATGTTGAACCTTTCTAACACCTTTTTAATATAGCTTTCTTGTGATAGCCAAAGCCTTTTGTTCTTCCTATCACGAACAATTTTCATGCCAAGTATTCTGTTAGCCGATCCCAAATCCTTCATAGAAAAGGATTTACTCAACCGCAATTTTAATCTCTGAACCTTGTTAGCATCATGACCAACAATCAACATATCATCCACATATAACAAAAGGATAATAAAATCATTAGTGGAGAATTTTCTGATAAATACACATGGATCAGACATACTTTTACTGTACCCGTGCTGTCTCATAAAGAACTGAAATTTTGTGTACCACTGTCTTGGTGCCTGCTTCAGTCCATATAGGCTCTTTGTTAATTTACACACAAAATCCTCCTTTCCTTTGACCTTGTAACCTTCAGGTTGCTCCATATATACCTCTTCCTCCAAATCACCATGAAGAAATGCTGTCTTTACATCAAGCTGCTCAATCTCCAGATCCAAGCTAGCTGCCAAGCTTAGAACAACTCTAATTGAATTCATCTTCACCACGGGTGAGAAGATCTCATGAAAGTCAATACCTTTTGTTTGACCAAATCCCTTCACAACCAATCTTGCCTTGTATTTTGGCCGTGAGCTATTTTCATCTGTTTTCAATCTGAAAACCCACTTGTTCTTGAGTGCTCTTTTGCCTGCAGGTAACTTTACTAATTCATACGTATGGTTTTCATGCAAGGAATTCATCTCTTCTTGCATGGCGTCCATCCATTCTTCACTGCATTCATGGGACACTGCCTCCTGATAACTTTGAGGTTCACCTTCATCAGTAAGCATCACATATTCATGAGGAGGATACTTTTCTGATGGCCGACGTTGTCTTACAGACCTTCTCAATTGATTATCAACTAACGGATGTGGAGCAGCTTGCTCATCTGGTTGCTCTGGTGCAGCATTTGGTATATCTCCCCCATTTCCTGTATGCGCAACAGGTGGAGTACACGACCTCAAATCAACTGGGCCTTCTTCTGGAGACTTTGCCTTTTCAGTTTTCTCAAAGTCTTCGATTGTTTGATCTTCGAAGAAGATTACATCCCTGCTTCTAATAATCTTCTTGTCAATAAGATCCCATAATCTATAACCAAATTCTTCATGTGCATAGCCGAGGAAGATACACTGTTTAGTTTTACTGTCCAACTTGGATCTTTCATCCTTAGAAATGTGAACAAATGCCCTGCAACCAAATACCCGTAAGTGTTCATAAGAAATATCTTTTCCTTTCCATACCTTTTCTGGAATCTCACCGTCCAAAGGAGCTGAAGGAGATAGATTAATCAAATCAACCGCAGTTCTCATTGCCTCACCCCAGAAGGACTTTGATAATTTTGCATGAGAGAGCATACACCTGACTCTTTCGCAAATACTTCTGTTCATTCTCTCTGCCACACCGTTCTGTTGAGGCGTCTTGGGAACTGTCTTCTCAAGTCTGATACCACGTTCACTGCAGTATCTTTCAAACGGTCCTCTGTATTCACCACCATTGTCGGCACGAACGCATTTTAATCTTTTTCCTGTTTCTCTTTCAACAGTAGTTTGGAAGTGCTTGAAGATACTTAGAACCTCGTCTTTGGCCTTTATTGCATAAGCCCATACTTTCCTGGAATGATCATCAATGAAAGTAACAAAATATATAGCACCACCAAGAGTTCTATCACCCATAGAACACACATCAGTATGCACCAGATCAAGTATATCATGCTTTCTATGTGGAGGGAATTTATGAAATGCAACTCTATGTTGTTTTCCAACTAAACAATCAATGCATGATTTCAGAGGTAAACCTTTAGGCAAATATTGCTTTTTCGCAAGAATATTCAAACCTTTCTCGCTCATGTGGCCAAGTCGCTTGTGCCATAGCTCTGAGGAGGATTCATGCTCCACCGCATTCACTTCTCCCTTAGCAATCTTCATATAAGATCTGTAAAGAGTGTCAGTCTTATTTCCCTTAGCGAAAATAAGAGAACCTTTCGTCAGTTTCCATTTACTACCACCAAATTGATGACAGTATCCATCATTGTCTAACTGTCCTGCAGAGATTAAATTGAATCGAAGTTCTGGAACATGCTTGACACTTTTCAACACCAGTTTGCATCCCATGTCTGTCTCTAGCCAAACATCACCAATACCTTGAATCTTGCATCTGCCATCATTTCCCATCCTTACATAGCCAAAATCTCCGCTAGTGTAAGATGAGAAGAACTCTTTACATGGAGTAACGTGTGAAGAAGCTGCAGAATCTATTATCCATGTAGGCACATTATTGGCAAAGCAATCAACATCACAAGCTATGACAACATCATCTTCGAATGCAACCGCTGCTTTTTCTGTGTCATCTTTCTTTTCTTCATTTTTCTTTTTATATTCTTCCTCTCTTTTCAACTTTCTGCATTCTCTAATTACATGTCCAGGCTTACCACAATGATAGCATTTGACACCTCTTGACTTTGATCTCCTTCTCGATTGATCACGATTCCATTTAGACTTGTCACGATCATTATTGCGAGAATATCTGTGCTGATTTCTCCCTCTGTTTTCTGTAACTAGTGCTTCAGAATTGACGGATGTACCTTGTTCTCTCCGTCTTGCCTCTTCATTAAACATGTTGTCTTTCACCACATCCATTGATACAACACCATTAGGAGCAGAGTTACTGAGTGAAATTACCAAGGTTTTCCAACTGTCTGGCAAGGAACTCAACAAAAGTAATGCCTGCACTTCATCAGCAAATATAATTTTCATGCTGGATAAATCATTTAAAGCTTCTTGGAAATTACTCAAATGCTCAGCAACTTTATGTTCATCTTTATACTTCATATTAACGAGCCTTTTAATTAGAAAAGCCTTATTTACAGCTGATTTGCGTTCATATAGGCTTTCTAATGTTTCCCATAATTTGAATGCATCAGTTTCCTTAGCAACATGGTGAAAAACACTCTGATCAACCCATTGTCGGATATGCCCAACAACTTTTCTATTTAACACATCCCAATCATCTTGAGATTTATCCACTGGCTTCACTCCTTTCACTTTAATAGGCAGGTAAAGTTCTTTGCAATACAAAATATCTTCCATCCTTGTTTTCCATATTGAGTAATTTGATGATGTGAGTTTGACCATTGTGAATGAAGTTTCTTCCATCTAATCCACACAAGAAATTATGTAAAAACAGACCAGGCTCTGATACCACTTGTTGGGATTTTAGGCTATCCCCTTTTGTGTAGATTAAACAGGAATAATTTATCTCAGACAACAAATATCACAAATAATAAATAACCAAACCCACAGAAAAACACACCACAATTTTACGTGGAAAACCCCTTCTTTAATAAAGGGAAAAAACCACGGGACCCAGTCCAGGCAAAACTTCCACTATAAAATAATGGGATTACAAAGCAATGTCTTCTCTAGTTAAATCTAGAGGATTTCATCATCACGATATGGATGGATTTCAACATAGAAATTAATCACGGATGGATCTCACCGAATTGAGATGACGGCAGAATTTTATCGCTTGATGGCTGAAAGAAATAACTGCCGTAGAAGCCCTGGAGGATTGAATCTCTTCTGTCGGACCTCCTGCTGCTGCTGAGACTGAAGAGAACGACGACGACGAATATTTTTCTCTGGCGAGAGGGAAGAGTCGTATCAAGATCTGTATCTCTCTCTCCCTCTTATTTCTCCTGCACCGAGAAGAGCCGTGTGTATATCACTCTCTCTCTCTCTCACCTTTTTCTTCCCATTCCGCCGAAAGCAAAGGAGAAGTCAAAGGTAGGTGGGCATCTTTCAAATGAAAACAAAATGGGTGGGCCCTCCCACTTTGCCTTCACGTGGGAGGAATTTTGAATAATTGAACATGGCAAAATTTTGATTATTGCTGCTACCATATGCAATCATCCGCATGAATCCTGTTATACATCCAAAGTCCAAATGTCAGATAATGAAAGGAAAATTTTAAGGTGGACAGCTGACATCAAATTATGTTACCAACAATAATGGAACACGTCAAATAGTCACCAACAATTATACAACATTTCATATTATAATTATCGCTGCAGCCAATGCAATCAACTGCATGAATCCTATTATGCATCCACAGTCCAAATGTCAGATCATGAAAGGCAAAAATCAAGATGGATTGGTAGCCTTAAATGTCAACAACCACCTGTTTATAATTTCAGAATTTTCCTTTCATCTTCGAACCCTAAATGGAAATCATTGCAAAAAACGAAGAAGGATGAATAACAAAATTCTCAGCAGACAAGAACTATTCGAATCACTGGATTGCAGCAGAAGAAGCATCTGAGGCCTGCCAATTGCATGAAAGTTGTAAAGAAATTAGAAGGTTACATGATACAACGGAAGTCTATGGCGTAAACTCGGGAACTGAATCATGACACTTCAGGCGGTCTGCAACAAGATGGTAACAGCTTCCCATTGGCCAAGGAATTGATAATTCACAAATTTTCATATATTTCAATAACAATTTTACACCTTTCATTATAAATAGAGCATATTTTTTAGAGGAAAATAGAGCGAATTAAATATAGGTTTTATGCAAATTTTCATATAAACTATATTTTTCATAAAACCTTTAATTTTGATACAAAACGGGTCATCTTGCATTAACTTTCGAAAATATAAAATATGATAAAATTAAATTATACATACTAGGAGGAATTAAATGGGTTCAAACATAATTTTAAAATATTAATATCACAATATAATCAATGATAATAGCTATTTTATATCATAGTAGAAACTGAATTAAATTATAATAATCAATAAAAATACTTACATCAAAAATCTCAAATTTGGCTTCTCTCTAACTGCTTTGCTCATATACAAGTCTTTGTTTCTATGTAACCTGACTATTATATAGTAGCAAAGCTATTTAACTCTTTTAATTTTTAAATTTTAATCCTTAATGAAAAATTCAATTTATTCATTGTATTTAATATCATCTATTTATCTAGGAGACTAAGTTTCATCCCAATTAAGTATTTTATAGGTCGCATTTATTGAAAAATATATATTCATGTGTAAATTATGAAAAACACCTAGATCCATTTACACATGTATTAGAATATAATCATCTTTTATAGAATTATTTATCCAAATGATATTTTAAAAGGTTTAGATGTTGAAAATATAACTTTAAAATTAATATTTAGCGTTAAACTATTTAATTATGTTGATTTTCAATGGGACCTATGCACAGTAATATTAGGTAAATAAAAGAGTTTTCAAGATACTAAAAATGATATTAATTACGTTCACCAATTCGTGTTTGTCAATTTCCTTGCCTAAAATAATTATTGCAAATTTATGTCTAAATACATATGCATACATGCTTAATTGAAAATTTAAATTTGCTTTCATTTGTAGGTACCAATATCTAGCATTAAAGGTATAAGGACGAATTTGGATATTTTTAGATTTTTTTGAATTTTTAAAAAATTAGTGGCATTTTAGTTATTTTAAATTACTAAAAATTCCACTAATTTTTAAAAATTCAAAAAATTTAAAAATCTCTAAAAATGATAAAAATTGATACATATATTAAATACACCTAGATTAACATTTGCGTAAAAAAATTTCAAAAAATTAAAATTTTGCAGCTGAGTGATTTGAAATTTCAATGTAATGATTAAATATAGCATGAGACAAACAGAAGCCATGCAATGATTAAATAATGGATAAATATTCCATGCAAATATGTGTATTGAGCATCAATATACAGGTGTTTTGATTTTTTTTTTCAATTTTCTTTTCATTTTTATATGAGCTCATATGTAATTTTTATAGTTTACACATAGCAAACATTGTTATATATATTATAATTTTAAAAACCAATAATTTTTACTCTCATAAATGAGGGTGAAAATTATTGATTTTTAAATTATTAAAATGATAAATTTTATGTATATAAACTAATATGTAGGCCTGGAGTAGTACCAGTTGGCAAAACAGAGTTTATCCAAGTAGAAGGTGGTAGGAGAATGAGAAAAAGATCCAAAAAAATGGATAGAAGTAATTAAACAAGATTTAAAAATATTACAAATTATATAAAATTTATTCTTAAATCACCAAAAATGGCACAACAGAATTCATGCAGCTGACCCCACCTTGGTGAGAAATGGCTTATGATGATGATGATGATGATGATGATGATAATGATGAAACTAATATGGAGGGCCACATAAAATAAAAAAGAAAAACAAAAATGTAAAAAATACTTAATTAAATACCCATATGTATTGATATTTGATACATATATATATATGGATGTTGTTCCTGTGCAGTGACGCTGCACCGGAACAGCGGTGCAGTGGGCCCCAAATGGGCCCCACATGATCATGAAATCATGATCTACTCCACCTATTGTATTTAGAATAATGTATTCTATTACCACACCAATTTTCATCCCAATCAGATATGTATATGGGCTCCATCTGAAAATGGTACAAATCCAACGTAATAAAATAGTTTGATGTAAATAACAACTTTAAAGTATCTGATTGGGATGAAAATTGGTGTGGTAATAGAATACATTATTCTAAATACAATGGTTGGAGTAGATCATGATTTTATGATCATGTGGGGCCCATTTTGAGCCCACTGCACCGCTGTTCCGGTGCAGTGATGCTGCACCGGAACAGCCCTCTATATATATATATTGAATTGATGCCTTTCTTTAAATATTATATTCTTGTCCATCAAAAATTATGCAAGTGAAATTTATCGTTATGCATTATGAATTAAGAGTGTGTTTGAGAAGTAATAAAACTTTTTGATGAATAGTTTTCGTATAAAAATTGTTAAATTGGTAGAAAGCAATGTGATATAGATATAACAAGGGTAATGATAAGATGTAAAGCGAATAAGATTAAAATAGATAGATTAGTTGTATGGGTAGTTGTGTAGAAATGATTAGAAAATAGGGTACTTGTAGAGGAACACGTGAAGAAATAATCTTAAAATAGAGTAGTTATAAAGAGTGAAAAATTTTACTTTAACATTTTCTTTTCATTACCAAACATATCCTAATTTGAAAAACAACTATATTTTTTAAACTCGGTCGGAACCTTTCTAACATGGACTAGAATTAATGATATAGGGTTTGTATTAGTTTCAACTTGGACTTAAAATATAGGGTCAAAATATATACCAAGTTCGGGGCTGGTAAAACATGGCCGGCGTGCACCCATATTTGTGATGCAACCCAACCGTTGTTTCAACTAAGGGTTTTAATGGATTAGTTCAAACTATCAAGTGGGCTTTTCCAACCCGATTTTAGGTTCTTTAAAAAAGTAGATATTTTATAACAATATCATGTTTGACCTAGTCTGAAATTGATTAATAATAGGTTCAGGTCCTCATGCTTTTTCTTCTTTTTTAATTATCGAGGCACACGTTTCAATGAGCTATTTGCATAGGCTGAAGGATGAATTACGTACGGTAAAAATAATATGATCAACATTAGGAAATATGCCACAAAATCATTATCTTAAAATTCACAATTTTAAATCTGTAGTAGAAACGTTCTTCATATAATTATTTTAAAATTTGTTATAAAAATACTTCTCATATAATTATTTTTAAATTTATTGTAAAAAAATTCTCCATATAATTATTTTAAATCTATCTTTTTATTAATTAATTTGAAAAAAATAACTCTATGTAAAATCCCGTTCCGGCCTCGTTCTAACCCAGCTCGGATCCTCTTTGACCCAAACTAAATTTGATGTTACTGAGTTTGTTACCGAGTATAACCCGGACCCAAATACACAGTGCCAAAGTAGGTAAGCAGATCCGGGCCAAGTAAAACTCCCATGGTGTTATACCCACGTATGCTTTTTGTAATTCCCAGTGTACCCTGGAAGACTTAAAATTTCTTCAGTACCCATGCCGTCAGTCAACTGCCCTTAAGGACTAAACAAAATTACTATTTTGCCCATCAGTTATGGGCTGCATTAACTGCCCGCTGATTTTGCTTGGAGAAGCCTTCTTTGACAGGACTCAACGCCGAATTTAAAGAAGGAAAGTTTCACCGGTTGGATTAGGGGTGGGAATCGGGGCGGGTCGACCCGTGACCCGCCCCGCCCGACCCTGTTTTAATACCGGGGCGGGTCGGGATTTTGATGTTTTTTAAGAAATGCGGGGCGGGGGCAAAATCCGGGTTTTTTACAGCGGGTCGGGGCGGGTCAAGGCGGGTCGGGGCGGACCTTACCTGCTGACCCGTTTTCTGATATTTTACATTAAAAAAAAACCTCGTTCAATGCTAATTTTCATGTTTTATTTAATTATTTATATTTACTTTGACTGATTAATAATAGATTTAAGCATATAATAGTTAAATTTAATATAAATTTGTCTTTATACTTGATAGTTTTATAAATTTTTTAAAATTTTTTACTTGACCCGCAGTTTTTTACCCGACCCGTTGACCCGATACCGACCTGAATTTTGTCCCGAGACCTTGTAGAAAAAAGTAAGGGTCAAACCGACCTTGTCCCGACCCGGTATAAAGTAAGGGTCAAACAAGATTTTTGAAAATAAGGGTCAGGGTTGGGTACACCCCGACCCGACCCGACCCGCCCCGATTCCCACCCCTAGGTTGGATTTTCGTGGTTGCCTCTGTAAGGAAGGTTGGAGATACGTTGCAGAGAACGGCTGTTGATTGGGAGTAGGCCATCGAATAGGAGAAAATGGGCGTTGCTGCAGTCTAGCAGTGCTCGACGGCGACGGTCTCCCTGAAACTTGAGATGGAGATAAATCGATTGCAGATCTATTCCCAAATCAGCTGCTTTGACCCAATTGATTATTGTAACCTCGTCATTGCATATTGCTGCTGTTTCTCGTTTTGGGCGTGGACGCTTTAAAAAATCTGAGTTTTAAACCGATCTGGGCGTGTTCTTTGTTTGCGGTTTCAACCGGAGTAGCGCCGATCGGTTTGGGCAGTCGGATAGCGTTCTTCCACAAAATCCCTTTGGCTTTTTGACCTGATTGGGTTTCATCCTACCCAACGTCTCAGGCCTCAAGCTAATCGCAAATAATGATTGTTTTCCCTCTATTCGATATTCCCTGCTCCTATCTCCCCTATTCTCTACCATCCTTAAGTCTTCCAAATCAACAGAGAAGAAAGCAGTGTTGCCTAGATTCTCTGATTGGGAATGGCAAAAAAAAGATTGTGTTTTGCTGACGATACTTGCTGGCTTAATGGAATCACTTACCTCCGATTTGCAGAGAAGAGATGCTGAAGAGGTTTGATGTCTTATTGCCGATAGTCATTGAAATCGGAAGACAAGAGTATTTGCATTTGGTGTCTGGCTGTCCACCTGACAGGCAGTAGTGTTGAATGTGTTTATTTTAAATATGGGTAATTTAGTAATTTAAAGAATATTAAATGTTAAAAAAGTCACATTGCTAAATGTAACCGACGGTCTTCCATCAAAACAAAAAATGTAACTGACGGACACTGAGGTGGTGGGTATATAAGGAATTTGGATGAAAATTTGCAGGTATATTTTTGAAAGTTCTCCTAAAATATGTTTTAAAAATCTAAATCAGTTATCGCATTTACTCGTATGTATTTGTTTATGGTGCTATGAATTGTAAAGTTTTATATATTATATTTATGCTGTTTATTATTCTAAAAATTTTTAATAGCTAAAATTCACTTTAAAAAATTACTATTTTTTACCACACAAAAGTTTACAATGAAATTTATTTTTAGAAATATAATAAAATAATGTGTTATATGCGACAAATAGAATAGATTTTAAGAAATATATGTTAATAAATTAAAGAAAAATTTTCAAATATAATATAAATTTTCACCTTAATTCCTTTTTATAGTCACGAAATTTTGAAAAATTCCTCTTGTACCTAAATTTTTTGAGAAATTCATTCCATACCCCATAATGTTATGTTCCTTGAGCTACAATGAAAATTTTAAATTTTCTTATTGTGTTGATCATCGCATTTATTCTGTTTGGGGTCTGATCATTTGAGTCCAAAAATATATTTTTTATTTTTTATTTTTTTATAAAACTATTATCTCGGAGTATTTGATCCATAATCCGAGTTTTACTATTTTCAAAAATGTGCATATATTTTTTGAATTTTTGAACATAGGTATTTTAATAATTGTTAATTATTGAGAATTATTAAAATGCCACAAGGTTTAAAAATCCAAAAAAGATATGCACTCATTATCGCAAAATGATAAATTTTGCTTTACGAACCAAATACACTTGGAATAACGTATCTGTATAAAAAAAGATAAATTTCTCTTTTCCCTACAACATTTATCCTTTGTTTCTTTTATACTCGTCACATTTGGATAATTTTCGTAAGTGCCGATAATATTTCAACCTAATTCCTTTAACGCCCACGTGCCTATGACAGCTTAAACGCCTGTCATGGGCACAAGGAAATGACATGTTTGACCCTTAGGGTAGCCTACCTCCGTTAGCAGATGAACAAAAGCAAAAATGGCAGCTGTTTTTCAGCATCATGAAAATCAGCCACAGAATGTAGTGTCTTTCCGTATGGCAGCGGCTGCATCCATCGATTCTAGCGGAATTCTAGCCCGTCGATGAAATTCCAGCGGAAGAAAGTGTAATAGCCATCGTCATTCGGCGCAGTATTCGGTGCCGTTTTTATTTTGTTTTATTAGGCACCGTTATGGAAATTATTTTATTAGGCACCGTTATGGAAACGGTGGAATTATGGGTCATGCGCGTTCAATTAACCCCAGCTGGATAAATATAAAAGACGCGTAGACGAGAGATGGGTTTTCGCCGAAGAGAAATCACGCAGAGACACGAAAGAAGGGAAGGATTTTGAAGGTAAGCTGCGTCGAACCATTTTCTCTGTTAATCTCATTCATTCTATGTTATACGCAAGTTATTTCATAGATCTAAACCATTCACGACAATTCTAGCATGACTAATTAGTCACAGGAGTATTATTGAAATGTTTAATGTTGAAATTTTACTTATTTAAATGAGAAGTACCAAATAAAGGGTATGAAATGATATATGATGAAATAAACGCACTTCTGAGCATAATTAGATAATTGCGACCGTACAATAATAAGATAATTATATGATTAGCTTTCCTGCAAAATTTCAGATTGATCAGACTTATAGATTTTTAGATATAGCAAATTTAGACATAATATAGAGTGGTAAATATGTATTTTAAGAGAAAAACACAAAAAAATAATTACAGGAAAATAAAGATGCAAAACGAATAATCTGAACCATTACAAACATTATTTGAGATATTTTACAGTATATGTGATGAATTAATTCTGTAAAAATTTAGTTTATATGCCTATTTGAAGTGATATTTAATATTAACCTTTTATTAAACCCTTTATATTAAATCTGATGATAGAGATGTCATTTTGAAAAATGGACCGTCCAGATTATAAAACATAATTTTATAAGCTTAACCTTAAAATTTCAGTACAAACAGATATGTATATTGAGAGATATAAGCCATTTTATTTGGAAAATATGGACCGTTGAAAATAAACAAATAAATGAATAAGCTTCTGGACTAGTGGGCTAAGCCCATCTTAACAGGCCCAGTGAGTCAGAAGCCCATAAATCAAGCTTAAGCCCACAGAAACGAAAGCCCACTTAAACAGAACCAGCCCACTATCCAGTCTGGCCCAACTTCCAACAAAGGATCCAGCCCATTAGCCTGGCCCACTGTTCCGGCCCGCCAGCAGCAGCCCACCGGCGGCCATTCGCCGGCGCCGGCGACCGGCCGGCCGGCGGCGAGAAAAAAAAAAAAAAAAAAAAAAAAAAAACTGAAAAAAAGTTACAGAAAATTATGAAAAATACCAAGAAAATTAAATTCAATATTTAGAAGCTTAAATGAGTTTAAAATTATAAAAATATGAGAAAAATTAAAGGAAAATATCTAAAGAAGTATAAGTCCAAATTTATTTGTTTAAAGTGAATTAATATAAGAATAAATAGAAGAAAATAGGATTTTGACCGATTAAAATTATGAGAAAATTTGAGAAAATTATAAATGGAATTTTAAATAATATTTGTGAAAATCAAAGTGAAATAATAAACATATTGTGATGAAAATTAGGAAAAGAGACTTGAGGCTACTACAAAAAAATTGGAAAAAGAGGAGTTTTAAAGTCTACTCAGAGGTAAGTAAACTTTTACCAAAGCATGTCTTTGAAAATATTATGTGAATATTATGATTTGCTATGAAATGTGATTATTTATTTCTTTCAAATTTGTTTATTCAAAAATGAGCATTATTATTTCAAACTCATGTTTAGTAGTGAATTTAAGTGGTGCATCAATTAAAATTCATGAGTATGATGCATAATTGCATATTTGGGTTTGCTAAGGAGTAAAGTAGTATGGTAGTACCTGGGTAGCGACCTCAGGACTACCAAAGGAGATGATTTAGCTCACGAATGTGTAGCACGGCTGCACGCGAGCACAAGTAGATGGCAATACCCCCAGTACGAATGCATGATTTAAAATTGACATATCTGTGCACATTTATCAAGATGTTTTTTTTTATTTACAGTTTATTGTGCATAAAAGACAGTATAGATATTGTATTTGTAAAAAAATATATATATGATTGAAAATGAATTTTTTTTAAAAAATACATGTTTACTTACTGAGCTTTCAGCTCACATAGTTTTGTTTTCAGTGGAAAAACAGGGACACAATGCTATACTAGAGCCTTTAACAACATGGGGAAAAGGCGAACCTAGTAGAGGAAAAGACAAAGAAGTTTAGAATTTTATTGAAATTTCCTTATAATGCATGGTTATTTTGATTTTAGACATTGAAAATTGTATATTAACTCCTTAAGGAGCAAACTTGAGATGTAATAGTTAAAATGTTTATGATTTTGCACCTTGGTATCTATTTCCATCTTGGGAGATCTTATTTTAGCTTTGACATAGTAGACCCCATTCCCAACACCTCAAGGGTGGGGTGTTACAAGTGGTATCAAAGCAAAGGTTGAAATACATCCCAAGGGCAAAATCATGATAGTAGACTTAGAAAGTGCAAAACTTAAGTAATTCTAAATAATTATGAAATTTAACTGTTTAATGATATAGGAGCTACAATGCCACCCAAACGTAAGTATGAAGCCGGACGTGCAACTAGTACTGAAGCAAAAGCAAGAAGAAATGCTTATCGAAGAATGTGGGCATTTCAGATGAATCAAAAGAAGAGTGTAGAGGAGGAACCAATAGAATATTCTGATAAAGAATATGAAGAAGAATTTACAACAGATTGTGAAGGAAACTCAGGAGATGACTCACAAGAAAATCAAGAAAATAATAAAAATTATAATGTTGAAATTCAAATTAGTGATGATGATGATGATAATGAAGTTGAACTCCTAGAAATGGAGTATCAACCAGTAGAAATGAAACTTAGTGGTCCTAAGTTTTATGATTCTTCTAGTGAAGATGATGTAAACTTAGCTGATTAGCTTAAAGTTTTTATTTTCTATGAATAATATGATAAATTTAATGCTTTAGATAGTCTTCTCTTTTAATTTATGATATGAAAAATGAAAATTTTGGAAGTTATGCAATTGTGCATGAAAGCATGGATATGATTGTGAATGTTGAATCCCCGGTACATCGATTAGCAAGTACAGATAGAATTTGCAAAGCCTGCCCAATCAAAATAGGAGAAATGAATTTAGAAGCAGACTTGATATTGTTGCCTATGCATGATTTTGATGTGATATTGGGAATGGACTGGTTATCTAAGTGGAGAGCGATAATAGATTGTGGTGATCGAAAAATTATTTTTAAAATGTCCAAGTCGATAGAGGTGGTTGCAGATAAATCTCAGCAGGTGAAAATCATTTCTGCCATGAAAGCTGTTAAGTCGATAAACAAAGGATGTCAGGCATTTTTGGCTTCGGTAGTTGATATAAACAGAGAAACTTTACCTCTTGAAGAGATAACAATAGTAAAAGAATTTCCTGATATTTTTCCTATTGAGTTGTCAGAATTGCCCCCTTAGAGAGAAATAGAATTTACAATAGATATAGTGCCTGGGGTACTTCCAATTTCTAAACAACCTTATAGAATGGCCCCGACAGAAATGGCAGAATTAAAAACACAGCTGGAAGAATTATTAGATAAGGGTTTTATACGACCAAGTGTGTCACCTTGGGGAGCGCCGGTTCTGTTTGTGAAAAAGAAAGATGGTAGTTTGAGATTGTGCATTGATTATAGAGAACTGAATAAGGTGACTATCAAAAATAAATACCCTTTACCTCGAATAGATGATTTATTTGATCAACTACAAGGGGCAACTATATTCTCTAAAATTGATTTACAGTCGGGATATCATCAATTGAGGATTAAAGAAGAAGATATACAGAAAACTGCTTTTCGAACTCGGTATGGACATTATGAATTTTTGGTAATGCCATTCGGGTTAACAAATGCACCAGCTGCCTTTATGGATTTAATGCAAAGAGTGTTCAGACCCTATTTGGATAAATTTGTGGTCATATTCATAGATGACATTCTCATTTATTCAAAAACAAAGGATGATCATGTTGAACACCTTAGAATGGTATTGCAAACTTTGAGGGAGAACAAATTATATGCAAAATTGAAGAAATGCGAGTTTTGGATGCATAGTGTTCCATTTTTGGGGCATATTGTTACAGCAGAAGGTATTATGGTTGATCCTGCTAAGGTCGAGGCAGTGGTGAATTGGCCAAGGCCGACAAATGTCACAGAGATACGTAGCTTTCTTGGTCTTGCGGGGTATTATCGCAGATTCGTAGAAGATTTCTCTCGGATATGTACTCCTCTCACAAAGCTAATAAGAAAGGGGGTAAAATTTCAATGGACTGATGATTGTGAAAATAGTTTTCAAGAACTCAAGCAGAGATCAGTGAAGGCACCAGTTTTAACTACCCCTACTAGCGGTGGAGGATTTGTTATTTATAGCGATGCTTCTAAAAAGGGTCTTGGTTGTGTATTAATGCAGAATGGGAAGGTGATTGCATATGCTTCACGACAGTTGAAACCTTATGAACAGAATTATCCCACTCATGATTTGGAACTAGCTGCAGTAGTATTTGCTTTGAAAATTTGGAGGCATTATCTTTATGGGGAACAATGTGATGTTTATACAGATCACAAGAGTTTGAAATATATTTTCACTCAAAAAGAGTTGAATATGAGGCAAAGAAGATGGTTGGAATTACTGAAAGATTATGATTTAAATATCCAATATCACCCAGGGAAAGCAAATATAGTAGCTGATGCTTTAAGCAGGAAATCAAATAGCAATTTCGCTACTTTAATTACCGATCAGGAGGAGTTAATTAATGACATGCGAAAATTGTCATTAGAAGTTTGCCCCAAAGAGTTAGTATATCAGTTATATCAATTACAAGTGAAACCTTCTCTATTTGAACAGATCAAAGAAAGACAAAGAACAGATGAACAAATTATAAGGATAAAGGAGAAAGTGGCAGAAGGGACTATGGAAGGATTCACAGTTGAGGATGAGGGCACCGTCAGATATAAAGGAAGGTTGTGTGTACCTGAGGCGGTAGAACTAAAAAGACAAATTTTAGAAGAAGCTCATTACTCACTATACACCATACACCCAGGGAGTACAAAGATGTATGAAGATCTTAAAAGAAATTTTTGGTGGATGGGTATGAAGAAAATGATAGCAGAATTTGTAGCACAATGCCTAACATGCCAACAAGTTAAAGCCGAACATCAAAAGCCAGCAGGATTATTACAACAAATGGAAATACCAGAATGGAAGTGGGATGAAATCACTATGGATTTTATTGAGGGGTTACCAAGGACTGCTACAGGAAATAATTCTATTTGGGTAATTGTGGATAGATTAACAAAGGTCGCACATTTCTTGCCAATCAAAACCAGTTATTCTGCAGAAAAGTTAGCCAACCTGTATTGTAAAGAAATAGTTCGGTTGCATGGAATTCCCAAGGCAATTATTTCCGACCGAGATACTATATTTACTTCAAAGTTTTGGCGCAGTTTAAATCAGACAATGGGGACAAAATTGAATTTTAGTACAGCATTTCATCCACAAACAGATGGGCAGACTGAAAGACTAAATCAAGTAGTCGAGGATATGTTGAGAATGTGTATAATAGATTTCGGAAATGGTTGGGATAAATATATGGCTTTAGTGGAATTTGCATATAATAACAGTTATCATGCTAGCATTAAAATGTCTCCTTATGAAGCTTTATATGGGAAACCTTGCAGAACACCCTTAAATTGGGATGAGGTTGGAGAAAGAAGATTGATCGGGCCAGATATTGTGCAAGAAACTGCAGATAAAGTGAAGTTAATCAGAGAAAGATTGCTTACTGCCCAAAGTAGACAAAAAAGTTATGCAGATCTCAGGCGGAGAGAATTAGAATTTTCCATAGGTGATAAGGTGTTTGTAAAAATATCACCTATGAAAGGAGTTATGAGATTTGGCAAAAAGGGAAAGCTCAGTCCTCGTTATATTGGACCATATGAAGTTTTAGAGAAAGTCGGAGCAGTGGCATATCGAATAGCACTACCACCCTCATTGGCTGCAGTGCATAATGTGTTTCACATTTCTATGTTGAGAAAATATGTGTCAGATCCTTCCCATGTGCTCACAGCAGATCGATTGCCAATCTCAGATAAGTTAATATATGAAGAAAATCCAATCAAGATAATAGATTCTAAAGAGCAACAGTTGCGGAAAAGATTGATAAAGTATGTCAAAGTGCAATGGAGCAATCATGGAGAATCGGAAGCTACGTGGGAGCTTGAAGAAGATATCAAACAAAAGTATCCATTTTTGTTTGATTAAGTTTCGAGGACGAAACTTTTATAAGGGGGAGAGAATGTAATAGCCATCGTCATTCGGCGCAGTATTCGGCGCCGTTTTTATTTTGTTTTATTAGGCACCGTTATGGAAATTGTTTTATTAGGCACCGTTATGGAAACGGTGGAATTATGGGTCATGCGCGTTCAATTAACCCCAGCTGGATAAGTATAAAAGACGCGTAGACGAGAGATGGGTTTTCGCGGAAGAGAAATCACGCAGAGACAGAGAGACAGAGAGACGAAGGAAGGGAAGGATTTTGAAGGTAAGCTGCGTCGAACCATTTTCTCTGTTAATCTCATTCATTCTATGTTATACGCAAGTTATTTCATAGATCTAAACCATTCACGACAATTCTAGCATGACTAATTAGTCACAGGAGTATTATTGAAATGTTTAATGTTGAAATTTTACTTATTTAAATGAGAAGTACCAAATAAAGGGTATGAAATGATATATGATGAAATAAACGCACTTCTGAGCATAATTAGATAATTGCGACCGTACAATAATAAGATAATTATATGATTAGCTTTCCTGCAAAATTTCAGATTGATCAGACTTATAGATTTTTAGATATAGCAAATTTAGACATAATATAGAGTGGTAAATATGTATTTTAAGAGAAAAACACAAAAAAATAATTACAGGAAAATATAGATGCAAAACGAATAATCTGAACCATTACAAACATTATTTGAGATATTTTACAGTATATGTGATGAATTAATTCTGTAAAAATTTAGTTTATATGCCTATTTGAAGTGATATTTAATATTAACCTTTTATTAAACCCTTTATATTAAATCTGATGATAGAGATGTCATTTTGAAAAATGGACCGTCCAGATTATAAAACATAATTTTATAAGCTTAACCTTAAAATTTCAGTACAAACAGATATGTATATTGAGAGATATAAGCCATTTTATTTGGAAAATATGGACCGTTGAAAATAAACAAATAAATGAATAAGCTTCTGGACTAGTGGGCTAAGCTCATCTTAACAGGCCCAGTGAGTCAGAAGCCCATAAATCAAGCTTAAGCCCACAGAAACGAAAGCCCACTTAAACAGAACTAGCCCACTATCCAGTCTGGCCCAACTTCCAACAAAGGATCCAGCCCATTAGCCTGGCCCACTGTTCCGGCCCGCCAGCAGCAGCCCACCGGCGGCCATTCGCCGGCGCCGGCGACCGGCCGGCCGGCGGCGAGAAAAAAAAAAAAAAAAAAAAAAAAAACTGAAAAAAAGTTACAGAAAATTATGAAAAATACCAAGAAAATTAAATTCAATATTTAGAAGCTTAAATGAGTTTAAAATTATAAAAATATGAGAAAAATTAAAGGAAAATATCTAAAGAAGTATAAGTCCAAATTTATTTGTTTAAAGTGAATTAATATAAGAATAAATAGAAGAAAATAGGATTTTGACCGATTAAAATTATGAGAAAATTTGAGAAAATTATAAATGGAATTTTAAATAATATTTGTGAAAATCAAAGTGAAATAATAAACATATTGTGATGAAAATTAGGAAAAGAGACTTGAGGCTACTACAAAAAAATTGAAAAAAGAGGAGTTTTAAAGTCTACTCAGAGGTAAGTAAACTTTTACCAAAGCATGTCTTTGAAAATATTATGTGAATATTATGATTTGCTATGAAATGTGATTATTTATTTCTTTCAAATTTGTTTATTCAAAAATGAGCATTATTATTTCAAACTCATGTTTAGTAGTGAATTTAAGTGGTGCATCAATTAAAATTCATGAGTATGATGCATAATTGCATATTTGGGTTTGCTAAGGAGTAAAGTAGTATGGTAGTACCTGGGTAGCGACCTCAGGACTACCAAAGGAGATGATTTAGCTCACGAATGTGTAGCACGGCTGCACGCGAGCACAAGTAGATGGCAATACCCCCAGTACGAATGCATGATTTAAAATTGACATATCTGTGCACATTTATCAAGATGTTTTTTTTTATTTACAGTTTATTGTGCATAAAAGACAGTATAGATATTGTATTTGTAAAAAAAAATATATATGATTGAAAATGAATTTTTTTTAAAAAATACATGTTTACTTACTGAGCTTTCAGCTCACATAGTTTTGTTTTCAGTGGAAAAACAGGGACACAATGCTATACTAGAGCCTTTAACAACATGGGGAAAAGGCGAACCTAGTAGAGGAAAAGACAAAGAAGTTTAGAATTTTATTGAAATTTCCTTATAATGCATGGTTATTTTGATTTTAGACATTGAAAATTGTATATTAACTCCTTAAGGAGCAAACTTGAGATGTAATAGTTAAAATGTTTATGATTTTGCACCTTGGTATCTATTTCCATCTTGGGAGATCTTATTTTAGCTTTGACATAGTAGACCCCATTCCCAACACCTCAAGGGTGGGGTGTTACAGAAAGGTTGCGCAACCGAGTCACGCTTGCACTCAGCATCCATGAACATCGCTATCAGGGAAAAGATGCACCTTAGCAGGCGGAGCAGGTCGGAGTCATCTGATCGGCTGAGACGGAGACAAATTGACGGCTACTGCTTCACCTCCAATGACGCGAATGGCATTGAAGAAGAGAGGCACAGCCAATGGCTGTTCTGCTGTGACAGAGGCTCCAAGCCTTCGTGTCGATGGAGAGATCCTCCAAGCCCTTGATGATCTCGGCCTAGTCAAGTAGCAGGCTCCGCCGCCCAGTGCCCATCCAGGAGATGAAATCCCCAGCAGCTGAGGCTCTCTCTAGCATGCTTGTAGTTCCAAAAAATCAAAAAACGATTTGCGCAGGAAGGCAGCCACTTCGAACAAGTGCTTCAGTTGGTCGATCCGAAACAAGAGAAATAAGTCGTGAGGAAAATCCTGCTTTCTCTGCTTCCATCCTTGTCAAACGACGTGCAAGGAGAAGAAAAATGTTAGCATTGGCATATCTCGAGCATTTAGAAAGGCTTGCAGAAGCGGAAGTGACAAGCGGATTTCGATCTCCATCGCAAGCTGCACAAGATCTCCCGCGTCAGCTCTGTCTCGGTGGATTCTTTCGAAAGAAGATGCGTTACACTTTACACCATTAAATTTGGCAGCTCAGCTTCACTGCTCCACATCGTTGGGCAATGAATGACCTAAATTGCAATCGCATGCAGTGTCTTCCGTCTGGCTGGTGTTGGGTGGAACGAGATCGCAATGACGACATACCCAACGAGATCGCATTGACGACATGCCGATTTGGGTAAGAAGATTCACCTTCTAATTTCGTATTATATATAAAAAAATAAAATAGAATCGTTGGAACTTCGTTTTCCCTTTCCCATTTTTCCTCTTACAATCCCTAATTTCTGGAGAACCAGCATCATTCAATCCGGTGGGTCTACCGCCCACGACAGGGATACGAAGGTCGCGGTGGGAGAGCTTGGGGCTGTTTTGGGTATTAACGGTGCGGAGACGTTGAAGGGGGCAAGCGTGGGAAGTAGAGAGAGAAATAGAGAACGGGGGAGTCGGATTGGGAGGCCGATGGTCGCGGTGGCACATACACCTATTTTTTTATTAATTTTTTTTTTTTATAAAACTGTTAATATAAGTATATAAATTTTTACCATTTTCGGAGTATTTTAAATAGTTATTTTTTATTTTTAAAAATCAATTACATTTTAGGTCCCACTGATTTTCAAAAATCAAAAATAAATATTTAAAATACTCTAAAAATAATAAAAATCTATACACATCTTAAATACATATAGATTAACAAGATTATAAAAAAAATTTTTAAAAAAATAAAAAAAATAGGTGCATGTTCTCCGGCGCATGCGATCGGGATCCGTAGGATTGTCGGAAGAAGTGAACCGAAGTAGATGATGGGCAATTTCACCATTTTTAAAAAAGACGGTCGAAATTTGTCTCCTTAAAACATAACTGGACGTAAGGCGACGGGCATAGGCATTAGAGGAATTACGGACAAAATATTATGGGCATCAGGAAAATTATTGAAATCTAGTTAGTAAAAAAGGAATAATAGGCAAATGTAAAAGGAATTAAAAGAATTTACCCTACAAAATATATATAGATGTTTTTGGCCTTTGCGACCAGTTGCCTTTGATCAGGCACTACCGTGTTCTGGTTTTAGTTCATCCAATATATTTTTATTCGCGGTCAAAAGGCCAGCTGCTTGGAAATGTGGGGATTGTTCGGATGAACAAGCGGACAAGGATACTTGCATTTTCTAAGATCTTTACCTAGGAATGGTTGAGGGGCAGGATGGGTACGGAGGAAACGCTATTTTCTCCTAAACCAACTCTATTATCAACTTTGGATGGGAAAAGCTTTCACAACTCAGTTTCGATTTTTGATATAATGCCCCCAATCTGCACAGCATCGTGCATGTGCTGTCCTATCGGATAAAACAAACAATTTTTAAATAAAAAAAAAACGTTGTTTATTCAACAATTTATTAAATTATTAGGAAGATGAACAATACAGATCACCATAACTTTCTTTGTAACAACCAAATGAATCATCATCATATAGTAATCAAGCTATTACAATAATCTAAACGGATTGTTAAATAATTTTTGTGGACAAAATGGAAATCGGGCTTATTTGAACTCTAACCCGATCACATTTACAAAAGGGGTTTACCGGGCTCGGGTCGTAGAAAAGCGAGTTTTAACACCGTTAAAAATTGGGGTTCGGCGGGCCGAGTTCGAACTCAACTTAGCCCAAGTTGCACCCCTACTTACAGTGGACTTGTGTGAATTATATCAAACTTTAATAATCAAATTATCGCAGTTCTATTATTTGAAACCTACAATGATTACCTTAAATCTATTGTGAAAGGTGGATCAAATTTAATGAAATAATTATAGTGGAGGTCAAGGGAAGATGACTAACGTACAAAATTAGAGATTTTGAAACTTAATGAAATTATCTGAACCAGCTTTGAAATGACATAATAGACTTCAAGCAAAGATTGACTAACTGTTAAAATCCTTTATCTGAATTCATTATGACTTTATGAAAAAATATAGTAACTAGTGAATATTATAATAGAAATACCATGTCTTAATTAATAACTAATAGAATTTTTTTTGGGCATTAATAACCAATAGAAGTTAAGACTTAATTTTCCGCTTCAATTGCAAGTTCTCCTGTACAATCTTCATCATCGGTTTGTCTTGGGAATGCCATTCGCCACTTTTGAATGCAGATTAAGCTCTCAACAAGGTTCGGTGTCAATGAATTGTGACAATAATCTAAGACACTTCTTCCCGCGCCAAATGTAGATTCTGAAGCCACAGTAGAAATAGTAGTTAAAACATCTCTAGCTACACAAGATAATACTCGAAAGTTAGAAGCAACCCACTATGCTAAATCTTCAAAATCATCATAATCTTCCCCTAATGCTCATCCAAGTACGATCCACCTCAGTTCTCCACCATAATTTTTTATCATTTTCCCATTGCTGAAATGCCGACCTTTTCACATTCGATGTGCTCTTTGCTTCAATGCTTTGCATATTCGTTCACTTATTGAGCCCACAGTATAGAAGAGGATTGCATCTGTGCTTTGCATGTTTTGTAAAGCTTTAACAAAGCACCCTTCACTTTCTTTGAAATTTATTCAACTTCATTTGGCTCAAAATATCTTCAATAATACGATCTCTGTAGCGTGGATTCAAAACAAGTGCAATTACCAATAACATATTCCCTTTTTTAATCAATGGAGCGACAATAGGGATGAGATGGAGTCTGGTCACATAACAAGCGTGGATGATGGCAAAACCGACGAGCTCGCCAACAAATCGCAATCTCTCTCGTCTCTTTATTTGGGTGGGTTTTTTTTGTTCCATCTACTGAAGGGGCGAAATCGAAAATACGAAGGGCGTGTAAGCTGTAAAATTTTCGACTTTCGAATATGTGATGAGATGATGCATTTCGACAGCTGGATGGCAGCGGATGAGGGGCACACTGAAATTCCGTTGCGACCTGGCGCATTGAATCGGAACTCATATATATTGTCGCCTTGGGAGTCACTCGAGGCGGCGTTGGTTTACGTCCGAAATTTTCTTTTTGAGTTTTTTCTGAATATATTCATTACGTTTCACCGTTTCAAAAATCTTAGATATGTCCCCTATATTTGCACAAAATGCCAGATATATCCACTCTATATTACTATTTGACAGTAGATACATGTGTTGACCAACTTATGGTGTAAGTACTGTTTGTCCAATTTTCTGTTTCATAGTTGCTGACTTGTAGTTAATGTCTCATTTATCGTTTATATGAATCAAGGCTGTTATAGTGTTGGTATTGACTCATTTTCTTTTATTTTTACAGTCTACGAAGTGAACTAAACTCCATACAAGAGGCCTCTGGTGGGAAGCGGATTTCTGTCAATGACCTTGTCATAAAGGTTAGCCATCTGAAAATATCACCTTGACACCCATCCCCTGGTTAAACAGCCCACGGAATATTGTTTTTAGCGCCAATTGTTATCAAACACCAGCACTTGTCTGCTGTTGGACTTACAGCTCCTGCTTTCTAGCCATCCATTCTCTGTAACATTCTGAAAAAGTACCTTGTTCCTGTGCTGTTCCAGTCCAATATTTGTTGCCATGTTGCTCTGGGATCTACAGGACTAGACATTCTAGGATTATTAGGTACCCTTGGTGAGATACTGCAAAGATATTTGTGTTCGCTGTCTAGGAGTTACAGATAAATGTCATTGATGATTTGTAATGCTTTCACAGATAAATGATAATGAATATGCATTTAAGATTCAGGGCTAAGTTTGCACGATGATTGGATTGTCCTGATATCGGGATGAACAGCTTCCCTTACGGAGGTAGCCCAGTGAAGAACCTTGTTATCAGTCAATGCTTTCCATCTTGCTACATGGACTGTGATGTTTGATTGGGAACCTTCGAGTAGTGCCTTGTACAGATTCTGTTTTTTATTCATACCCAGTAATAGACTGTACTAGTATTTAAGTTAATTACTGATTGTCAAGAATGGCACAGAGAATCCATGCAGCTGAACCACTTAGGTGGGAAATGACTTATGATGATGATGATGATGAATACTGGTGTTTGAGTTCATTTTTCGCGCCTTCGTTTCAGTAGATTGCTGTTTACTTTTGCATATTTCAGTAGATTGGAATCTTCTATATGGGTTTGGTACCATCATCTATTTTTGATTAAGCTATATATTCGAGAACGAAATTTCCTGAGAATTTTCTGCACATATCAATTTTTATGTAACACGGTTGCAGGCTGTAGCTTTAGCCCTCCGCAAAGTTCCTCAGTGTAACAGTTCATGGACGAACGACTACATCAGACAGTAAGTATCAAATGTCAATGTTCTGAAATGTTTAGTTTCTTTTAAATTCTTGCTTCAATTTCTTTTTTGTTGTTCTCTCCTCTTGTTCTTCTTCCTGTTGCTGCTTACTCCTCTTCATCATCTGTCTTTTTATGCTTTCTTCTTCAGCTGGTTGTTCTTCTCCATTCTATTTTTTCTTCCCCTGCATTCGTAAAAGGGCTGCCCTTGTAGAAAAAGGGAATTTTAATTTGGTTGCTTGAACTGTCCTTGCAACCCCTTAATTTTAAAACTTTAAACTTATATTTCAAATCCAAACCATTTACTTTGTTTAATGCCATTAATATCCTCTTGAAAGATCAAATTTAGCATTTTTTGAGAGTGAATGCATTACCATTAAAATTTTTAAAAAATTTGTGGTATATCTAGAAGTCTTCAATACATGCTTTTATGAAACCATGAATAAATAATTTAGATTTCAAAAAAAGGAATTACTTAAATAAGTAAGCACCTAGCGTATTTTACATGTTTTTTTTTATTTTTTTCATTTTTATGTACACACTTGTATGTAGTTCATATATCAGAATTTACCATTTGTGGATTTTTGTGTTTTTTTTTTTTTTTACTGAATTTCAGCTGAAATTTTCACCTATCTCACACTTCCTTGCATACGAAAAATGGTAAAAATTTTTATTTTTTGAAATTTTGTAAAAAAAAAATATATGTAAGAATACAAAAAATTTAAATTTTGGTATATGAATTAAATACATGTTGGCCCACATAAAAATGAAAGAAAAATACAATACAGGAGTAGTCCTTGGAACTGACTGTATTGTATCACTCCCCTTAGAAAAAATACTTGAACAACCATTGTTTTAGTGGCTTTCACCATTTGCTCGGTAGCATAGACTTCCATGTGAGAAGTGGTTCTAGGTCATTGATGAAACTGAGATATCAGAAAACCTTTTGACAGTGTGGTGACATTGCATGCCAACAATGGATAGTTCGCATTTCACCAGTCCTTGTTGAGAGTTGGATGCTCTTAAAATAAAATATTGCTTATAAAAATACAACAAGAATAATACACCCAAAATAATTTGGACACTTTATAGGCTCCTACTCTTAATACAAGCACTACCCATACAAATATTCCCTTCCTTACAATCACTCCAACTCACATAAAAAAAACACCCACAAATCTACACACACCCTTCACTCCTTCGTCGCTCACCTGCTGCTCATCTTCTCTTTCCTTTTTCATTCGAAAGGAGGTTGCCCCTTTATATAGCCGAGCGTCGCCGTAACACTGTGCGGCATGTGAAGCGGCAGCGTCTTTTCTCATTCGGCGCTCCGTTTTATTCAATGCCGTATTCGGCGCGGTTTCTTCTTTTTCATTTTATTCGGCGCCGTTTGCTTTTTTGTCTTTTGTTTGTTTAGTTTATTCGGTGCTGACTTTTTTAATTCTCCCCCTCAGCACCGAATTTCTTCTTTTCCTCTATTCTACTTCTCACACCAATTTGACTTCTGAATTTTTCAAACTTTACTTTAGTTAGCCCCTTAGTAAATATATCAGCAACTTGATCTTCTGTGTTGGTGTGCTTCATTCTGATTTCTCTGTCTAGCACTTTTTCTCGTATAAAGTGATAATGTATTTTGACATGCTTAGTTCTGGCATGAAATACTGGATTCTCTGCTAAGCGTATAGCAGATTCATTATCACAGTATAGAGGCACTGAATAATCAGTACGCTGGTGTAGATCTTTCATGAGCTGCATCAGCCACTTGGTTTCTTGTGCTGCCATAGCTGCTGCTCTATACTCTGCTTCTGTAGTTGATAGAGACACAGTCGGCTGTCTCTTGCTACACCATGAGACTGCTGCTGATCCGAGAGCAAATATATATCCAGTGGTTGATCTCCTCGTATCATGGTCTCCAGCATAATCAGCATCACAATACCCTGCTAATTCGCATATTGCATTCTTCTTATATAAGAGACCAAGATTAACAGTTCCTTTTACATACCTTAGTATGCGTCGAACTGCATCTAGATGCGGCTTTCTTGGTTTCTCCATATAGCGACTTGCTATGCTGACAGCGAATGCTATATCTGGTCGTGTAAGAGTTAGGTAGATTAAACTACCCACTAGCTGCCGATACATCGTCGAATCTGCTAACTCTTGACCTTTTAATGAGCATAGCTTGGTATTGGGCTCCATGGGTGTAGATATGGGCTTACAATTAAGCAGCCCATACTTCTTTAATAAGTCTTGAGCATATTTCTGCTGACATAGGAATAGTCCTTCTTTTGTACGCTCAACTTCTAGCCCAAGAAAATGTTTCAATTCTCCAAGGTCTTTCATCAGAAAACGGACTGAGAGATTGGCCTTGGTTTGATTGATTTCTCTTTCATCATCGCCAGTAATTATTAGATCATCCACATATACTAGCACTATTGCTAGCTTTCCATTTTTATTTTTCACAAATAGACTTGAGTCAGCTGGTGCAACAGAATACCCACTTTGTAGTAAGAATTCAGCAATCTTACCATACCAAGCTCTCGGTGCCTGCTTTAGTCCATATAAAGCCTTTTTCAGCTTGCAGACGTATTCTGGATGAGTTGTGCTCTCGAACCCTTTAGGCTGCATCATATATATTTCTCGATCTAGTTCTCCATGCAGAAATGCATTCTTGACATCCATTTGCCAGAGCTTCCATGACTTGCTAGCTGCAAGTGCCAGTAATACTCGAACTGTTGTAATCTTTGCCACCGGGCTAAATGTTTCATCATAATCTAGCCCATACTTCTGAGAAAACCCACGTGCTACCAGCCGAGCTTTATATCTTTCGACTGACCCATCGAGCCGTAACTTTAATTTGTACACCCATTTGCATGATATGGGTTGCACATCTCTCGGTTTTGGTACCAGGTCCCATGTCTCGTTTTGCTTTAAGGCTTGAATTTCTTCTTCCATAGCCTTCCTCCAGTATAGACTCTGGGATGCTTCATCGTACGTAACCGGTTCCGCTTCTTCAGTTGCTTCGAGCACTGCTGCATTAGCATATTTTGGATTTGGCTTCCGTTGTCTGCTGGATCGCCGTGGAATAGGTGTTGCTTTTTCTTGTTCATCGAACTCTTCGATCTGGTTCGGTCTTTCTTCTTCTATACTCCTGTGATGCACTCCTGTTTGCCATGGGCTATCTGCTTCATGTGATTTGGACTCCTCTCTACTTAGTGAGAGTTCGTCCTCCTCAATTGGCCCTTCTGTTGACTGAGTTTGACTTGGCTCGATTTGCTCCTGCAGTCTCTCTTTTAACTGTTCTTCCATTTCATTAGAATCAGGTAATAAGACCGCCTGTGGTGACCACCAAGATGATGCCTCATCGAAAATTATATTTCGTGAGACATGACATCGGCCTGTGGTTGGATCACAACATTTCCAACCTTTTCTTTGGCTATCATAACCAACAAATATACAACGAATGGCCTTTTTATCAAACTTACTATGGAGGTGGTCAGGAACAAACACATAGCAGATGCATCCAAACACACGGAAATGACTTACCGTTGGTTTGATGCTCCATAACTTCTCAAAAGGAGAAATATACCCAAGTCTAGGTTGAGGAAGCCTATTTATGACATGGGCAGCAGTCTTCATGCATTCAGCCCAAAATTTAGGTGGCACATTCTTGGCATGCAGCATACTTCTGCATATCTCTGCCAAGTGTCGATTTTTTCTTTCTGCCACTCCATTCTGTTGTGGCGTGTTTGGGCAAGTCAGCTGTCGGCGTATCTTACACTTTTGTAGATACTCTGAAAATTCAGCTGACGTATACTCTCCCCCATTGTCTGTGCGTAGGCATCGTATTTTTCGGCCTACTTCACTTTCCACTTTTTGCTTAAATTCTTTGAATTTAGTGAACGCCTCAGATTTTTCTTTCATAAAATCAACCCAGACATACCTTGAATAGTCATCGATGAAGGTTATCATGTACTGGTAGCCGCTAATGGATGGCTGCTTCACTCTTCCAAATACATCTGAGTGTACTATCTCGAGAGGCACCTTGGTCCGAAATTTTGACTCTTCATACGGTAGTTGATGTGCCTTTCCGAACTGACATCCGGCACATACCGTATCTTCTTGAACTTCGAGTTGGGGAAGACCTCTGAGCATAGACTTTTTCATCATCTGCTTCAACTTATGATAGCTTACATGTCCCAGCCGCGCGTACCATAAATCTGCAGTTTCATTTCTCCTTGTCTTGTCTACATATGCTGTCTGTGCAGACATCACATAGACAGACTCAAGTCGATGCCCCTTCATGATCGGCTCATTTGTTATTTTTAATTTAGGATATACCCTTACATCACTTGGACCAAATACCACATAATTTCCAGAGGCGGTGAGTTGTGAGACAGATAATAAATTTTTCTTCATACCTGGTACATGGAACACATTTTCCAATTGTACCTTCTGTGAGCTGAACCGAGGAGTAAACATAGTTTTGCCGATATGGGTGATGGGCAGCTTCGAGTTGTTAGCCGTTACGACCACTCGTCCTCCTTTGTACTCAGACGTGCTAGTCAGCTTCTCATAGTCTCCTGTCATATGATTGGAACATCCAGAATCGACAATCCAATAATTATTATAGTTTATTAAATTTTCACTTACTGATATGAGAGCCGACTCCTCTTCTGACTTGATAATGCAAGATGCCGCCATCTCTTGGAGTTCTTCCATTGCAAGGGATGCTTGAAGATCCCATTCTTCTTCATTATGGATAGAGATCGCAGCATTTCCTTCTATTCGCTTGAACCAGCAATCTCTAGCAAAGTGGCCTCTTTTGCCGCAGTTGTAACACTGGTCCTTCTGCCGTCGGAATTTGGTTTCTCTTTTGTCACCACTTTGACGAGCTCCCCCTTGCTGTGAGCTTTGTCCTTGCTGTCTCCTTTGCCAGCCGCCCTCTTGCTTTCTTGTGTTGCCTCCATTGGGCCTTGCAGCTTCTCGATCTCTGTTTTGGAATTCTCTCTTTTTGCTAAAGAGAGCATTCTCCTCATCTTTTAATGAAACTTTAGACATTTGCTTGTCCAAAGCTTCTTGGTTGGCCAATATATTTTCTAACTCAGTTAGAGTTGGTTCTTTGACCCATCCACGAGTAGCAATGATAATCCCGTGGTATTCTGGTTTTAAGCCATGGATGATAATCCTCCTCATCCTAGTCTCAGAGATCGAATTTTCTGGGTCTAATTTTGAAATTTCTCCACAAAGAAATTTAACTTTGGAGAAATGTTCACTTACCGTCATATTCTGCTGCGAAATGGATAACAACTCATTTTCCAACTGCTGGAGCTTTGCATCATTTTTCCTTGTGTAGAGTGCTGCGAGGGTGTCCCATGCCTCCTTGGGTGTTTTAGCATCCTTAATCTTCTGCAGTAACTCGTCTTCAATAGTTACTGTTAGCACGTACATGGCTGTGCCAGCTTTTATCTTCCACTTCTTTGATTCCTCGTCATCTATGGGTGGCGCAGTATTATTGCCGCCAACTATATCCCACAGATCTTGACCAAGCAGATAAAACTGCATACGCAAACACCAAGTATTATAGTTATTATAGTTTAGCTTCTCAATGGTGCTTACCGAGGTAGAAATATCTGCCATCGTGACTTGGTATGCCCAGCACTTTGCCAAGTAAGCTGATTTTAGCTCCACAGTCCTAGACTGCGCACGTGCAGAATCTCTTCGTACTTTGTCTTGCTAGCGTAGCCTTCACGAACCACGGTCCCCGACCCTTGGCTTTGATACCACTTGTTGAGAGTTGGATGCTCTTAAAATAAAATATTGCTTATAAAAATACAACAAGAATAATACACCCAAAATAATTTGGACACTTTATAGGCTCCTACTCTTAATACAAGCACTACCCATACAAATATTCCCTTCCTTACAATTGGTGCTTTGATACCAAATTAAAAAAGTCAGCACCGAATAAACTAAACAAACAAAAGACAAAAAAGCAAACGGCGCCGAATAAAATGAAAAAGAAGAAACCGCGCCGAATACGGCATTGAATAAAACGGAGCGCCGAATGAGAAAAGACGCTGCCGCTTCACATGCCGCACAGTGTTACGGCGACGCTCGGCTATATAAAGGGGCAACCTCCTTTCGAATGAAAAAGGAAAGAGAAGATGAGCAGCAGGTGAGCGACGAAGGAGTGAAGGGTGTGTGTAGATTTGTGGGTGTTTTTTTTATGTGAGTTGGAGTGATTGTAAGGAAGGGAATATTTGTATGGGTAGTGCTTGTATTAAGAGTAGGAGCCTATAAAGTGTCCAAATTATTTTGGGTGTATTATTCTTGTTGTATTTTTATAAGCAATATTTTATTTTAAAAGCATCCAACTCTCAACAGTCCTGGTATGTGCTATGATGCTCTTTGTTTCTAAATTATTCTTGCTGCTAATGCAGGTACCACAATGTCAATATCAATGTTGCTGTGCAAACAGACAATGGGTTATTTGTCCCTGTCATCCGGGTAGGAATAACTTCCTGACATATTATTTAGTGTTGAGGTCATTGGTTCACTATGAGCTTTCGCTTGACATATGAAAATACTGCATTTGTTTACAGGATGCAGATAAGAAAGGATTAGCTAATATTGCGGAAGAGGTCAAGCTTTTGGCCCAAAAAGCCAAAGACAACAGCCTGAAACCTGAAGATTATGAGGTCGATGCTTTTTCCTTCCAGAGTTTTAACAATAACATTGAAGTAAATGCATCCTAAACTGGAATTTATCATGCAGGGAGGCACATTTACTGTATCGAATTTGGGAGGTCCATTTGGGATCAAGCAATTCTGTGCAATCATCAATCCTCCTCAGTCAGCCATTCTGGCTATTGGATCTGGTATGTCCTAGCCACAACATTCCACTTAATGGTTTCTGTCTGCAATAAATCTTAAGCATGATCATTCCATGCATTTGGTATGATTCTTACATGTCAAAGACCTGGATCCACATGCAAGCTAAATTGGAGCTCGCTAAACATGGAAATTAATTTTTTCTTAGCATGTCACCAATTGGATGCCCAAGGGGCTGACATGGGTGTGTATAGGTTAGTGTAAGTGGGAGGTCCAAGGTTTAGATGTTCAGTAGAGGCAGTGGCCTTGTTAGCCTCGCCCTTGGAGTAAACTTCCACCATGTGCATAGTCATCCAAGGTGAGTGACACAATTTAAAAATTTTTTTTACTCAGCATGTCTCAGGCTTGATTTTGAATTTAAATGTACAACCATAAGGATAGAACGTTAGAAATTCAAGCTTGAGCTTGTCAAGCCGAGATGGAAATGGCACACTTTATTACCTGTTTGCATGCAGTTGTCTTGGGTTAATGAAAAGGCTCTCTCTGCTATGTACATCTGCAAAATCTGCTTTTTTTGTTTTGACAATCTGCTGCATATTTGGAACAGCTGAAAAGAGGGTGATACCTGGCACTGGCCCTGATCAATTTGCACTTGGTGCCTTTATGTCGGTGACGCTAAGCTGCGACCACCGTGTTATTGACGGTGAGTACTATATAAGAGTCTAACAAGTGCATATTTACGCTACATGCAGTACAGTGATTTTATATCCACACTTGCATTTCAGGTGCCATTGGTGCTGAGTATCTAAAGGCGTTTAAAAGCTATATAGAGAATCCTCATTCGATGTTGCTTTAATCTATCAGTTCTTGTCTGTAACAAAAATTTTTGTAGCATTTGATTCAAATAAGTGGCCTGCAACGCGATTTGTTCCTGGTGTTTTTTTTTTTTTTTTTTCCATAACCTGTTCATTTTTTCACCCTTGTTGGCTTCTGAGCTGTTGCCTTTTGTTAAGGTTGGAAAGTATTTCTAAAGTGATGAGCTTGAATTGATGATATTGAGGCCCGCAAATTATGCCAGCGTGGCATGTTTTCATGTTGAAAATCCAAGGCGTTGAGAAAGAAGGCGCAGTTTCTTGTTTTCTGTTAAATCCAACGTTTTATGCGGTTGAAGTTCGTTCACGGTATCAGTCTTTTGACAAATAATTATAGATTGGCTGTGTCTATTTAATGTGAGAAATATTTATAAAAATGAAAAATTTCTATGCTGGGGAAATTTTTTTTTATTTTATTTTAAAAGTTAAGGGTGTGTTTGGGAAGTAATAAAATTTTTAATGAAAAGTTTTTGGTGTAAAAGTTTTTGAAATGGGAGGAAATAATGTAATTTCTAATGAGGCGTAAAGAGAATAAAATTAAAATATAAAAGTTAGACATATGGGAAGTTGTATATAAATAATTTAAAAATAGGATAGTTATATGATAAAAAATAAAAATAATTTAAAAAATGGTAGTTGTCGAAAGTGAAAAGTTTTAGTTTGAAATGTTTTG
Source organism: Annona cherimola (assembly GCA_030490835.1). NCBI lineage: Eukaryota > Viridiplantae > Streptophyta > Magnoliopsida > Magnoliales > Annonaceae > Annona > Annona cherimola. Next base: position 87,036,109 of record CM059975.1, on the reverse strand, counting down.
GACCTAAACTGAGGGTGTAAATAGGGTTGGTATTAATCGACATCCAGTTAACCTAACTTGATTTATAATGAGGTTAGGTTAAGCATTTTAGAAAAAAAGTGAGTAATAGAACTTTATTTGAGCCGTTCGATTTCAAAAGTAAGTTGGTTTGGGTTAAATATTGACTTGGCCCGATTATATATTAGTATAAAATATAATAGATTATAATACATTAGTACATGATACATGAAAATTAGCTACATCATTGCTTTGAAATAAGATTATTTGCAATTATATTACTATGTAAGTCATAAATCGGAAGATGTTCCCATAAAAAAGGATTAATTTTTATTTTTCATATAAATTTATATTTTAAAATAAGCAAAATATCTTTAAACATTATATGTTCATTAACTTGATTTTTAATCTAAACTGAAATGATTTCTATAATATTAAAATAGGGTTACGTTAAGGTGTAAAAATATGAGGTCGAGATTAGGGTTGAGTTGAGATTTTGTAAAATAGGTTAGGACTGTGTTTACCTTAACTGAGTCGACTTGAATCGATTTACACTCATAGTCTAAACAAACAAATCTTAAAATGATACGTCAAGCATCTTCTGGCTAATTAATGCATGATTTTTTTATTTTTTTATTTTTTTCAACGGATAGGAATGCAATTTTGCCCAAACTACGTAGGGGACAGATGCCACACCCCCCCTCCCAAAAAACAAAAAAGAAAATAGGTATACAAGTCCAAATACTTCAATTTTAATGTGAAAACGGAAATATAAATAAAATGAAAATTTTGATTCTCTACGCTTCTTTCAAGTAAAGCTCCTTCTCTGCGAAGGGAAAGACTCAAAATCATTATCATGTAAGTAATAAATAAACGGGAAATAAAAATAAAATGGTCTTGACAAGAATGGATTAATTACAAAGTATGTATACTAAGTAAAAGATGGTAAATTTAAAAATATAATAAAATCAAAGAATTTCTTAAAGTGGACTCGTGTGAATTATATCGAACTGTAATAATCGAATTATCACAATTCTATTATTTGAAACCTACAATGATTACCTTAAACTTATTGTCAAAGGTGGATCAAATTTAATGAAATAAATTTTGAGTGGAGTTCAAGGAAAGATGACTAACTTACAAAATTAGAGATTTTGAAACTTGAAGAAATTATCTCAACCAGCTTTGAAATGACATAATAGACTTGAAGCGAAGACTGACTAACTGTTAAAATCCTTGATCTGAATTCATTATGACTTTATGAAAAAATATAGTAACTAGTGAATATTATAATAGAAATACCATGTCTTAATTAATAACTAATAGAAGTTTTTTTTGGGCATTAATAACCAATAGAAGTTAAGACTTAATTTTCCGTTTCAATTGCAAGTTCTCGTGTACAATCTTCATCATCGGTTTGTCTTCAGAATGCCATTCGCCACTTTTGAGTGCAGATTAAGCTCTTAACAAGGTTCAGTGTCAATGAATTGTGACAGTAATCTAAGACACTTCCTTCCGCGCCAGATGTAGATTCTGAAGCCATAGTAGAGATAGTAGTTAAAACATCTCTAGCTACGCAAGATAATACTCGAAAGTTAGAAGCAACCCACTATGCTAAAACTTCAAAATCATCATAATCTTTCCCTAATGCTCATCCAAGTACGATCCACCTCAGTTCTCCACCATAATTTTTTTATCATTTTCCCATTGCTGAAATGCCGACCTTTTCACATTCGATGTGCTCTTTGCTTCAATGCTTTGCATATTCGTTCACTTATTGAGCCCATAGTATAGAAGAGGATTGCATCTGTGCTTTGCATGTTTTGTAAAGCTTTAACACTTTCTTTGAAATTTATTCAACTTCATTTGGCTCAAAATATCTTCAATAATACGATCCTGTGTTTGCTATTCTGTAGCGTGGATTCAAACAAGTGCAATTACCAATAACATATTCCCTTTTTTTAATCAATGGAGCGACAATAGGGATGAGATGGAGTCTGGTCACATAACAAGCGTGGATGATGGCAAAACCGACGAGCTCGCCAGCAAATCGCAATCTCTCTCCTCTCTTTATTTGGGTGGGTTTTTTTTTGTTCCATCTACTGAAGGGGCGAAATCGAAAATACAAAGGGCATGTAAGCTGTAAAATTTTCGACTTTCGAATGTGTGATGAGATGATGCATATCGACAGCTGGATGGCAGCGGATGAGGGGCACACTGAAATTCCATTGCGACCTGGCGCATTGAATCGGAACTCATATATATTGTCGCCTTGGGAGTTACTCGAGGCGGCGTTGGTTTACGTCCGAAATTTTCTTTCTGTGTTTTTTCTGAATATATTCATTACGTTTCACCGTTTCAAAAATCTTAGATATGTCCCCTATATTTGCACAAAATGCCAGATATATCCACTTAAATGTTTGTCAGTTAACTTATAGACCGTCTGATGCATTCCAAGTTTAATTTTTTTAAATGCCTAAAATACCCTTAGTATTTTAGGCATGCACTTTCACAACACCGAGCAATAATATAACACTCCACCCTTGTGAGGTGTCATGAATAAGGTCTGCTATTTTAAATTTGAGAATAAAATTTCTCAAGATGGAAATAGATACCAGATGCAAAACCATATGAATTTAATTGATACATCTCAAGTCTACTCCTTATGGAGTTATTATACATATTTCGTGTCTACGTCAATACAAATAAGCAATTTAAGATAATTTGAATAAAAATCTAAAATTAATTGTCCTTTGCTCTGCTAGTTTTGACTTTTTCCCATGTTGATGAATGCTTTAATTTATCATTGTATCCCTATGTTTCCACTGAAAAAAAACTATGTGAGCTGAAAGCTCAATAAGTAAAAATAATTCTTTTTAAAATTCATTTTGCAATCACTTTGATTTTTAAAAAACAAACACAACATCTACATTGTCTTTGATGCACAACAAACTCTAATTAATAAAAATTTAAACGTCTTTATACATGTGCATACATATGTCAATTCTAAATCATGTATTCATATTATGGGTATTGCTATCCGCTCGTGCTCGCGTGCAGCCATGCTACACAGTCGTAAGTTAATTCATCTTCTTTAGTAGTCATAAGGTCACTACCCAGGTACTACCATACTACTTTACTCACTGGCGGAAAACCCAATATGCAATTATGTATCATGCTCATGCATTGTGACTAATGCATTACTTAAATTCACTACTTAACATGATTTAGAAATAATAATGCTCATATTTGAATAAATCAACTTGAAAGAAAATTTCAATTTAAATAAATAATCACATTTCATAGTAAAACACAATATTTACATAATATTTTCAAAGTCATGCTTTGATAAAAGTTTATTTACCTTTAAATAAACTTTAAAACTCATCTTTTCTAATTTTCTGTAGTAGTCTCAAGTCTCTTTTCCTAATTTTTATCACAATATGTTCATTATTTCACTCTGGTTTTCATAAATATTATTTAAAATTTTATTTATGACTTTTACAAAATTTCTCATAATTTTAATCGGTCAAAATTCTATTTTCTCTTATTTATTCTTATATTATTCCACTTTTAAACAACTTTTTTTCTTATATATAAAAATAAATTTGGACTCATACTTCTTTAAATATTTACTTTAGATTTTTCATATTTTTTGTAATTTTTCATAATTATTTATTTATTTTTATAGCATCACACCTTTAAATAATTTCATTTCTTATAAAAATTATAAGTTTAAACTCATTTAATCTTCTAAATATTGACTTTAATTTTTTGGGTATTTTTCATAATTTTCTGTCTTTTTTTAAATTTTTCTATATTTAAAATTTTTTTCTTTCATTTTTTTCCTTGTCGGTCGGCCCGATGGTTACCAACGTCGGCAGTTGGCCGCCGGTGGCTACTATCGGTGGGCTGGAAGTTGGGCTAGACTTGATGCTTGCTTGGAAGTGGGTGAACTTGTTTATATGGGTTAGACTTTGTCTCTATGGGCTTAGACTTTATTTCTGTGGGCTTGAGCTTAAGCTTGAGCTTCTTAGTTTATTGGGGTCGTAAGCCTACCAGTCCAAAATTTTTTATTTATTTATTTATTTCAGCGTTCCATATTATCTAAATACAATAACTTATATCTCTTAAGATAGGTATCGTTTGATCTGAAATTTTTGGAGTAAGATTCTAATATTATGTTTTATAATCTAGATAGTCCATTTCTTATTATAATGTCTCTATCATCAGATTTAACATAATGGGTTTAATAAATGGTTAAAATTAAATATCACTTTAAATAACTATTTAACTAGTTTTTAACAAAATTAATCCATCATACACACTGTAAAATCTCTCAACTAATGTTTTTAATGGTTCAGATCATTATTTTTATATCTGTATTTTCTTGTATTGATCTTTTATGTTTTTCTCTTAAACTACATATTCACTACTCCACATTATGTGTAAAAATCGCTATATCTAAAAATTTGTAACTCTGATCATGCTGAAATTTTACAAGTAAGCTAAAAATAATAATTTTCTTCTTATTGTATGGTCAAAATTTTCTGATCATGTCTAGAAATATGTTTAGTTTATTATATAACATTTTATACCCTTTACTTACTACTCTTTCTTGAAATAAATAAAAATTGCAACACCAAAAATCCCGATAATACTTCCATTACTATTTAGTTATGCTAGAAATATCATGAATGACTTAGATCTAAAAAATAAGTTCCCTATATTGTCAAATGAACGAGATTAACTGAAAATATGTTATATGCGACATACCTTCAATGTCCTCTTCTTCTTCGGAGCCCAATCCTATGCACCCGGGTGCATTCAGCCTCAATCACCAGGGTGTACTACATCTATTTTTTTATTTTTAAATTTTTTTTTTCATGAAGCTGTTAATATAGGTTTATTTAACATATGTATCAATTTTTACTATTTTTGGAGATTTTTAGATATTTCTAAAATGCCACTGATTTTTAAAAATCTAAAAGTCTCCAAAAATATTAAAAATTGATACATATGTTAAATAAACCTAGATTAACCATTGTGTAAAAAAATTTTCAAAATTAGGTGTAGTACACCCGGGTGCATAGGATTGCGTTCCTTCTTCTTCGGTCAGTTGCCCTGTTTCGTTTCTTCCTCTATTTTTTTTAAACAACAAAATCATCTCTTACGCCCCCTTCTTATACTGATGCATTTGTTAAACGGCTAGGATTAAATGCCATAAATCCCACAGTTTATTTATTTAATTATTTTTTAAAACGTCTCTTCCCCTTCAAGTGCTGGCCGTTAAAAATATTGTACGGTGCTCCATCATCTCCTTAAGCTATGGTTGTTGTCGCTGATCCCACTAATGCATCCCTTTTCTTTTCTGAACTTTTCCGATTTTGCTTTCTCTCGCCTCTAACCTAGCCTTCCCCAAGAAGAGAAGCGAGCACTGCTGTCGCCGCCGATCTGTCTGTTGCAGCGATCTTAAGGGCGTGTGAGGGAACCGAATTTTACAGACAACAGTAGCAAGAAAAATTGGAAGAAGACAATGCCTTGAAAGGTGGAGAAGGCTTGTGTCCGATCATGCAAGAAAGGAAAGGTGGAAATCCTTGAGAAGAACATGAAATCTGCAGCAGCTACTTTTACTGAAGCGTTGAGAAGCTGAGGATTTAAAAGATTTTTGTTTGTTTGGGTGGGTTGATTTACAAGGGATTTAGGAAAATATGTGAATGGAAGCGGGGAAATGGATAAGTCCTGGAATGCCGAGGGAAGCATTTGGAAGCTTCCATATGTCTGTGAAGTGGGAGGACACCTATCTCGGGTTGTCGGCAACGCTGAAGGACAATATTGATGCTGGTGAGCTTGCCGATGGAGGAGAGGAAGAAGCAGGGGAGGTAGCAGAAATATGGCTCAAACAACGTCATGGCGCTGGCGCTATTGCCAATGTCGAATTCTGTATGGCTTGATTCCATTGAGAGCCAACCCATGAGAAGCGCTTCCCTGGTTCTTCTCAGAGGAAGCTGCATCTCTGCTGTTCATTTGACTTTGGAGGCCCAACCCAGGGGAAGCACTTCCTTTGAGAAAAAAAAGGAAGCTAGGCATTATGGTAATTTTACAGCGAGAGTATATTTGTTTAAAAACGTGAGTATGTTTGGTTTTTTGATAAAATTTGTATTATATATATATACAAAACTCAATCTATTCCATTCATTTGCTAGATCAAGTATTAAAATGTATGTAGATATAATTTTTCATTATTGACAATTTCTAAAAATATTTGTGTACAAAAAATTATTTTTTAATAAGATTTCATTATAATTGGTAAAGTTGGAAAATATAATTTTTATTAGGAGTTATTTTATATTATTTAAAGTTAATATAATTAAGGTACTCTCAAAAATAACAACTTCTTTTATTTTTCTCGAATTTTCTCGAATTTATTAATATTTTTTTATTTTCTGAATATAATCGGATCTAACGACATCTAACAGCATCTAACGACATCTAACAGCATCTAACCCGCATCTAATCAGATCTAACAGCATCTAACCACATTTAACCGCATCTAATTTTTAAAATTAATAAGTTAATCATAATTTAACACCTGTAATATGTTCCTAGGCTCCTTATAACGTCATTTAGACCTTAATTACGGAATTTGAAACTCATATAATATGATTTAATGAAATCACCATAATCTAACAGCGGCTAATCGCATCTAACGGCATCTAACAGCATCTAACGACATCTAACAGCATTTAACCGCATTTAACTGCATCTAATAGCATCTAACCGCATCTAACCACATCTAATTTTTGAAATTAATAAGTTAATCCTAATTTAACACCTGTAATATGATACTAGGCCCCTTATAACGTCATTTAGACCTTAATTACGGAATTTGAAACCCATATAATATGATTTAATGAAATCACCATAATCTAACAGTGTCTAATCGCATTTAACAGCATCTAACAGCATCTAACGGAATCTGATAGCATCTAACCGCATCTAATTGCATCTAACAGCATCTAATCGCATCTAACCACATCTAATTTTTGAAATTAATAAGTTAATCCTAATTTAACACCTGTAATACGATCCTAGGCCCCTTATAACGTCATTTAGACCATAATTACGGAATTTGAAACCCATATAATATGATTTAATGAAATCACCATAATCCAACAGCGTCTAATCGCATCTAACGGCATCTAACAGCATCTAACGGAATCTAATAACATCTAACCGCATCTAACTGCATTTAACAGCATCTAATCGCATCTAACAGCATCTAATTTTTGAAATTAATAAGTTAATCATAATTTAATACCTGTAATATGATCCTAGGCCCCTTATAACGTCATTTACACCTTAATTACGGAATTTGAAACCCAGATAATATGATTTAATGAAATCCACCTTAATCTAACAACGTCTAATCGTATCTAACGGCATCTAATAGCATCTAACGGCATCTAACCGCATCTAACCACATCTAATTTTTGAAATTAATAAATTAATCCTAATTTAACACCTGTAATATGATCCTAGGCCCCTTATAACGTCATTTAGACCTTAATTATGGAATTTAAAACCCATATAATATGATTTAATAAAATCACCATAATCTAACAGCGTCTAATCGCATCTAACAGCATATAACGGCATCTAACCGCATCTAACCGCATCTAACTGCATCTAACAGCATCTAACCGCATCTAATTTTTGAAATTAATAAGTTAATCCAAATTTAACACTTGTAATATGATCCTAGGCCCCTTATAATGTCATTTACACCTTAATTACGGAATTTGAAACACAGATAATATGATTTAATGAAATCTACCTTAATCTAACTGTATCTAATGACATCTAACGACATCTAACAGCATCTAACCACATCTAATTTATAATATTTTATAAATATTTTACCTAATTTGTGTATTTTGCAAAAGATATGTAATTAATAATTCATTTCATAACTATGCAAACCTTTAAATAATTTTAAAACTAAATAAATATGAATTTATAATTAAAAATATTAACTAATTTAAATTAAATAAAATCGTAATTTACGTAAATATATAAAATTGTAAAATTATTATATATGACGCTATAAAACTAAAATTGTAATAAATTATATATAACTGTAATTTATATTTAATATATAAATATATGTTTCTTTTTGGGATTGGTTAAATAATCAATTTAGTAAATAACTACATTAATAGAAATTTTATAATAAAATTTATTAAAATTATAGAATAATATTATTACAATGTATATTACAAAAATATAATAATTGTAATTTTTTGTTACCATTATTAATTAAATTATACAAGAAATACAAATTTATTTACTCCAAATGAACTCAATATGGACAAATAATTTAATTAAAATTTACGTTGAATATAAAATTTATGGAAAATTTTATGTTATATAATACCTCTAAAATGTACCCTTGTGTAAATTTTCTATACAAAACAAAATATTTTTAGAAAATAGCATATTCATTTTTGGAGGCCCGCGGGAGACATATATATTTTTAGAAAATAAAATATTCATTTTTAGAGGCCCGCGGGATGCATATATATATATATATTGAGAAAACAAAATATTCATTTTCGGAGGCCCGCGAAACACATATATATTTTAGAAAATAAAATATTCATTTGTTGACGCCCGTGGGACATATATTTTCAGAAAATAAAAATTTGTTTGGACGCCCGCGGGACACATATATATTTTAGAAAATAAAATATTCATTTTTGGATGCCCGGGAGATGTATATATATTTTAGAAAAATAAAATATTTAAATGATTATTTAATTATATGTCCTAAATTTAATAATTAAGTGTAATAAATGTTTAATTATATGTCCCGAAATTAAAATTTATATTTAAATAATCTAAATAAATATAAATGCCTTTTTGGGATAGATTTAATTTGCGCATTTTGCAAAAGATATATACTTAAGAATTCATTTCACAACTATACAAGCTTTAAAATAATTTAAAACTAAATAAATATATAAAGTTATAACTAAAAATAATAACTAATTTAAATTAAATGAAATGGAAATTTACGTAAATATATAAAACTGTAATAATTATTATATATATGACGCTTTAAAACTAAAAGTGTAATAATTTATATATAACTGCAATTTATATTTAATATATAAATATATGTTACTTTTTGATATTGGTTAAATAATCAATTTAGTAAATAACTATATTTCATAGAAATTTTATAATAAAATTTATTAAAATTATCAAAATAATATTATTATAATTTATATTACAAATTTAACATATTAATATGCTAATTGTAATTTATTATTACTAGAATTAATAAATTTAAAATTAAAAAAATATATAACTGATATATCCATAAAATCTTAACAAAATGCGGTATGATTTTTATGTAAATGAAGGCCATAAAATTTGATAATTTTCAAAAAAAGTATAAGATGATCCTCAAATTAAATAAAATAGGGTAAAATAATGAAAGTAAAAACAAAAATACAAGTGAAAATAATAAAAGTGAAATAAAAATAAATATTGAATTTAATTTAATTAAAATTAAATTAGTTAATTATATGTCCCAAAACTATAATTTAAATTTAAATTCTTTTTATATTTAAATGTTAAAATTAAATAATTATTTTATAGGCCTCATAAATATAATCTTTATAAAAATATAAATCTTAGTTTTTATTTTCAAATTAAAACTTGACTACATGACTAGATGAAATTAATTTTCTCTTTCCAAAACATGTCAACTATTGAATTTTATTTTTAAAGTAACTTATTATTTTGATTAATTACATATTAAGCCTTTTAAATTTAAAAATAAAGAAACGTAATCTATATATCCATAAAAATCTTAACAAATTGATATGATTTTATGTAAATGAGGCCCATAAAAATTTTATAACTTTCAAAAAGTATATAGGATGATTCTTGAATTAAATAAAAATGGGTAAACGTTAGATTTAACATTAATTCAGCATGGAGCCAAGGGGTATAAGAAATTGTCTCTAATTTTTATGAATTAATTTATTAACTCTACAAAAAAGAATATATTTAAATTAAGTTTATATCTACAAAAATTAATTACTTTTAAATCATAAATATCTAAAAATATTATAATAATGAAAGTTATACTGCTCATATTATATCATTATTAATTTATGGATTAATTCTGCATAAAATTTCTTTAATAAAAAATTACGCAGTTGAAAAATATTAGATTAAATAAAAGTAAATATTTACTTAAGTTTAGATAAAAAAAAATAAATTATACCTTAAATACATTAATTTAAACTTATTTAGTAAGATTTCATATTAAATTTTCGCATTTAATTATAAAAAGAGCTAATTAATTATGATTTTTATATGAACATTCATCAAAAGTATATTTTTATATAATTTTTAATTTTTCTATAAAATAGATTTATTTTGCAACGTTTTTGAAAATATAAATATGAAGAGAATTACACATGTTAAGAGGAATTAAATAGACTAAAAAATTAACTTTGAAATATGCATTAGTATATTAATATAATTTTTACAAATTTAATTAGATAAATCATACACATGTATATGATTATAAATATATTTTTCAATATTGATTATGAGTATATTTTAAAATATGGGTACAAACTAGGTCATTGTATAATTTTTAGTTAAAGTGAAATAATTATAAAATAAAAAATTACACCAAATGAATTCAAAAGGAGGTAAAAATTAACTTAAGAATATTTTCAAGCTTATTGAAATTATTTAGTTAAAAATTATACATTGAAGTCTACATTTATATTCATGTAGATACAACGGACGTCCATGCACCGGTATCTTTTGAGAAAAAGGTAGGTCTAGTGACCACAAAATTCTAAATGATATTGATGTAACATTAAAGAATTTACTATTCGTTATTGCTGAAGATTAAAAATAAATCTTTTAAAAATTTTCCTTGAGCGAGTGATTATATTTCTAATTTTTTTTTCTTTTTTGTGTAATAAAAATGTGCACCGTGTCGTAAAAATTTAAATGACACAATCGTTGTCGCTTAATCTTATTTGACAAATACATTTTTAGATATGCTTGTGCACGAATTCAGGTGGTCCGTTGGACCACCCGAAAATTTTCTTTTCTCCCCCCATAGCATTCAGTCGGTTGGTCATGGCTGCCATTGCCAAGGGAGAAAACTCATCACCTTGCCCCTCCATCAAAGCCAGCCGAATCAAGTGAAAGGACAACTCAACAGACAGATTTTGCTGCCCACATTCATCTCTTTCGATTCCAGGCAGCGAGCAACCATGAAAAGCCCATCTCCGGCAGCCCATGTTTTTCTAGATCTGGCCATCTGAACTGTAGGATTGAAGATCAGAATTGGTCAATCAAAAGCATATGCAAAGCCCTCAAGTTCGGCAGCAATCATAGTCCTTGGCAATCAAGAAGCAACTAGGAATATGTGCGCCATGAACGGCAACCAAATTCAAAAAAAGAAAAGTCCGTGAGGTGATGTGTTTCACGAATTTGATGGCCGCATATAACCACTTGCAACCCTTTTCCCATTCCAACAACCATTGCCAAAAACACGATTTTGGCCTGAGAAGAAAGATGGGCGGGCGGGACGAGAGGGTGCGAATGAGAAAGCTGATTTCCTATTGATTTTTCAATTTTACTAAAATGCCCATATAAATCCTAGCCATTCAGCGTAAATGAAGCGCGGAGATACAGCTTCCCACGAGAAAAAAACGAGGAAGTGCTTCCCATGGGTTGGCCCTCTTTGACTTTGATGGCTACGATTTATCGAGGCCCAACCCATAGGAAGCGTTTCCTACGCTTTTCTCGTGGGAACTCAGATCTCCACCATCAATTTTTGTCGGACGGTTCAGATTCAAAGGGGCATTTTCAGAATCGAAAAATCGGAGTCGACAGATGCCTCTTCACCCGCGGCTCCCTTCTCCCTCTCCCAGCGTCGCCGTAGCCGTCGGTTACCGACTACCATGCCTCTCTTCGCAAGCACTCTCCTCTTCCTCCGATGCCGTTCTCTCTTCCCTCTCCAGCGAGTGCACGACTTCGATTGATGAGCAACGATGACAACAAGGAAGAAGAAGAAGAAGACGGCAAGAGGCTGGTGGTTTCTTCTCTCCGAAAATGGAAGAAGCAGCTGGCTGGTAGAGAGAGACCGGCGGAAATAAATCTGGTGGGTTTGAGCGGCGACCGCAACGAAGAAGAACACCTGCAACTTTTTTTTGTTTCAGATTCATGCGATTGGAGAATAGATCTGGTCCAACGAGTTGGAAATCGTAGTTAGGATGCCGGCGGTGAGTCATCGACCGGTTCTGATCTAATGGCCGACGGCAAGTGGGTAGAGCAGCTACGGCGGCGGCTGCTGCGGCTAGGGTTCGTTTGCTGTGGAGGGTGATGCACTGAGAAAATCTGTCGCGACGGACAAAAATGCGGATTAAATTTCGGCAGATTTTGTTTAATTTAGATCTAATACTCCGGGTGTCCGATTTGGGTGATTCAAGAGTTATTTTCTATCTTTTGATATGATCTGGATCATGTAGAGGTTTAGATTAGAAAATTTCAGCTAATTAAATTATAAATAGGAATAATTACGTGGATGGTTAAAAGAGTGTAGATATTTTTATTTAAAATGTTAATAAAAATAATATAATAATAATTATTATTTATTAAATCTATCCCAAAAAGGTACATATATTTATTTAGATTATCTCAATATAAATTATTATGTCTAGACATATAATTAAACCTTTATTATACTTAATTATTGAATTTAGAACATATAATTAAATAATCATTTAAATTAAGTATTATCTACCAACCTAAGTTTCCTGACAGTTTAAATGATAATTTAGGACGTATAATTGAACCGTTCCTAAAAGGTTATATATATTTATTTTGTCTAAACTATTATTTTCTTAATTAAACATTTAAAAATACTTAATTATTAAATACACCTATACATGTTTATAAAAAACAACAAAAATAAAAATAAAAACTTTTTTGACCGGCTGAATTTTGACTTTTGCACCAATTCCCGATTTCGATTGCTTTTTCCGTTCGAAATCAACGTAAACATACAATTTTGACTTTAAATGTTAATAAGGTATTAAATTTTGATTTGGTTTATGGAGTATTGAAAATAATGGAATATAAATATTTACATTGACGTAAAATACCAAATTAATTATTACTATTTATATGAAATATATACGTGTCCCACGGGCTTGGAAAAATAAATGTTTTTTTTTCAAAAATAATATAAATGGCCCCGCGGGCGTCCAAAAAATGCATATTTTGTATTTCTAAAATACATATGTGTCCCGCGGGCGTCCAAAAATGAATCAGTTCTTTTATAAAAATTTAAATGTGTCCCGCGGGCCTCAAAAAATGAATGTATTGTTTTTTATAAAATATATAAACGTCCCACGGCTCTCGAAAAATGAATATTTTGTTTTTATAAAAATATATACGTATCCCGTGGGCTTCAAAAAATGAATATAATGTTTTATAAAAATTTAAATGTGTCCCGCGGGCCTCAAAAATGAATGTATTATTTTTTATAAAATATATAAACGTCCCACGGCTCTTGAAAAATGAATATTTTGTTTTTATAAAAATATATACGTATCCCGTGGGCGTCCAAAAAAGAATATAATGTTTTATAAAAATTTAAATGTGTCCCGCGGGCCTCAAAAAATGAATGTATTGTTTTTTATAAAATATATAAACGTCCCACGGCTCTCGAAAAATGAATATTTTGTTTTTATAAAAATATATACGTATCCCGTGGGCGTCCAAAAATGAATATAATGTTTTATAAAAATTTAAATGTGTCCGCGGGCCTCAAAAAATGAATGTATTATTTTTTATAAAATATATAAACGTCCCACGGCTCTTGAAAAATGAATATTTTGTTTTTATAAAAATATATACGTATCCCGTGGGCGTCCAAAAATGAATATAATGTTTTATAAAAATTTAAATGTGTCCCGCGGGCCTCAAAAAATGAATGTATTATTTTTTATAAAATATATAAACGTCCCACGGCTCTTGAAAAATGAATATTTTGTTTTTATAAAAATATATACGTATCCCGTGGGCGTCCAAAAATGAATATAATGTTTTATAAAAATTTAAATGTGTCCCGCGGGCCTCAAAAAATGAATGTATTGTTTTTTATAAAATATATAAACGTCCCACGGCTCTCGAAAAATGAATATTTTTGTTTTATAAAAATATATACGTATCCCGTGGGCGTCCAAAAATGAATATAATGTTTTATAAAAATTTAAATGTGTCCCGCGGGCCTAAAAAAATGAATGTATTATTTTTTATAAAATATATAAACGTCCCACGGCTCTTGAAAAATGAATATTTTGTTTTTATAAAAATATATACGTATCCCGTGGGCGTCCAAAAATGAATATAATGTTTTATAAAAATTTAAATGTGTCCCGCGGGCTTCAAAAAATGAATGTATTATTTTTTATAAAATATATAAACGTCCCACGGCTCTTGAAAAATGAATATTTTGTTTTTATAAAAATATATACGTATCCCGTGGGCGTCCAAAAATGAATATAATGTTTTATAAAAATTTAAATGTGTCCCGCGGGCCTCAAAAAATGAATGTATTATTTTTTATAAAATATATAAACGTCCCACGGCTCTTGAAAAATGAATATTTTGTTTTTATAAAAATATATACGTATCCCGTGGGCGTCCAAAAATGAATATAATGTTTTATAAAAATTTAAATGTGTCCCGCGGGCCTCAAAAAATGAATGTATTATTTTTTTATAAAATATAGAAACGTCCCACGGCTCTCGAAAAATGAATATTTTATTTTTATAAAAATATATATGTATCCCGTGGGCGTCCAAAAATAAATATAATGTTTTATAAATATTTAAATGTGTCCCGCGGGCTTCAAAAAATGAATGTATTATTTTTATAAAATATATAAATGTCCCACGGATCTCAAAAAATGAATATCTTATTTTTATAAAAATGTATACGTTTCCCGTGGGCGTCCAAAAATAAATATAATGTTTTATAAAAATTTAAATGTGTCCCGCGGGCCTCAAAAAATGAATGTATTGTTTTTTTATAAAATATATAAACGTCCCCACGGCTCTCGAAAAATGAATATTTTGTTTTTATAAAAATATATACGTATCCCGTGGGCGTCCAAAAATGAATATAATGTTTTATAAAAATTTAAATGTGTCCCGCGGGCTTCAAAAAATGAATGTATTGTTTTTATAAAATATATAAATGTCCCACGGATCTCAAAAAATGAATATCTTATTTTTATAAAACTGTATACGTGTCCCGTGGGCGTCCAAAAATGAATATAATGTTTTATAAAAATTTAAATGTGTCCCGTGGGTCTCCAAAAATGAATGTATTATTTTTTAAAATATATAAATGTCCCACGGGCCTCAAAAAATGAATATTTTGTTTTTATAAAAATATATACGTGTCCCGTGGGCGTCCAAAAATGAATATAATGTTTTATAAAAGTATATACGTATCCCGCGGGCATCCAAAAATGAATATATTATTTTTTAAAAATATATAAATGTCCCACGGGCCTAAAAAAATGAATATTTTGTTTTTATAAAAAAATATACGTGTCCCGCGGGCGTCCAAAAATGAATATATTGTTTTTTAAAAATATATAAATGTCCCACGGGCCTCAAAAAATGAGTATTTTGTTGTTATAAAAATATATACGTGTCCCGTGGGCGTCCAAAAATGAATATAATATTTTATAAAAATATCTCTACGTGTCCCGCGGGCGTCCAAAAATAAATATATTATTTTTTAAAAAAATATAAATGTCCCACGGGCCTCAAAAAATGACTATTTTGTTTTTATAAAAATATATACGTGTCCCGCGGGCGTCCAAAATTGAATATAATGTTTTATAAAAATTTAAATGTGTCCCACGGGCCTCCAAAAATAAAGTATTATTTTTTAAAAATATATAAATGTCCTACGGTCCTTAACAAATGAATATTTTTTTTACAAAAATAATCATGTGTCCCGCGGGCATCCAAAATATATATAATATTTTTTACTATTTTATTTCTTTATATAAATTTTTATTTCATTAAATCAAGTGGAGTTAATATTTTAATTATAATTTAATATACTTATTTGGGTTCCAAATTTGGTTTTGAAGACATATATGATCTTATAAGGGCCTTAAGATTATATTAGAGGTGTTAAATTAGGATTAAATTATTAATTTTAAAAAATTAGACATGATTAGACACGGTTAGACGCGGTTAGACAGGGTTAGATACGGTTAGACACAGTTAGACGCGGTTAGACACGGTTAGACAGGGTTAGACGCGGTTAGACAAGGTTAGACGCGGTTAGATTTTTTTATTTTCAGAAAATAAAAAAATATTAATAAATTTTCACAAATTCAAGAAAAATCTAAGAAATTGTTATTCTTGAGAGTACCTTAATTACATTTACTTTAAATAATATAACATAATTTCTAATATAAATTTTATTTTTCAAATTTACCAATTATGATGAAATCTTATTAAAAAATCATTTTTTGTACATTAATATTTTTTATAAATTTCCAAATAATGAAAAATTATGTTTATATACGTTTTACTAATTGATGTATCAAATGAATGGAATAGATTGAGATTTTGTATGTATATAATATAAAATTTATCAAAAAATCAAACATACTCATGTTTTTAGTCAAACATACTCACGATGAAAAATTACTAAATTACCCCTACTTCCTTTTTTTTTTCTCATGGGAAGCACTTCCCATGGGTTGGCCCTCCGATTTATCAGGGTATTTTCGATGAGGCCCAACCCCATGGGAAGTGCTTCCTGTGATTCTCTCGTAGGAAGCTCATCACCCACCGTTCATTTTTATTTGACCGTCTGGATTCAAAAGGATAATCTCGGTATTTTGAATAATTGGCAGCTGGTGTCGAAATTGCTCTCTCACACGCACAGTTGACCCCTCTGCCCTAGTTGGTTCCATCCTCCCGTCTCTCCTACGCCACCTCTCTCCCCCTCTTTGTTCACGGCCTCATCTCCCCCCTTTCTCTTTAGGTTTCTTCTCCCACCTCTCCCGCACCTCCTCCTAAGGAGAGATTCTAAGAAGCAGCGTCAACTCAACACACAGCACCTCCTCATACGTCTCATCGATCCTAACAAATCATTCACAGTGAGCGGAGGAAGTAACGGTTATGGTGGCTACCGGATATAGGGGATTTGCACTTGCTTTTGATTGACCAGATTTTATCAGCAATCTAACGGCTCATATGGCTGGATCTGAAAAGATATGGGTTGCCGAAGATGGGTTTTTCATGGCTGCTTGTTACATAGAATTGAAGGAGATGAATGTAATCGGAAAAATCTGTTTGTCGTGTTCTCTTTTCACTCGATTTAGGTGACTTTGAAGAGGGGAAACTGACGATGGGTTTTCTTCCATGGAAGCCCGACAGCCATGAGCAAGCTACGGAGGAGATGAGTAAAATTTTCTGGTGGTCCAGCGGACCACCTGAATGCATGCACATGTAGATTGTTATTTGCAATATGGAGCATTCGAAATAATTTTAGAAAAATTTTCAATAATCTAATAGAATCCACCAAATTATATAAATATAAATTTTGTGTAAAAAATATATATATCACTAATTATTGCATCAAAACCTTAATTTCAATGTAATTTCTCTTAAAAGGGTTTGAAAATTATATAAAATAACTACAAAACGATGTATTTTATAAAGTTTTTATTTAAATCTTCATAAAATAAATTTGTAAAAATAAATCTTTTATATGATTGGAATTTTTTTAGATTGTATAGATGTCCAATTATTCAATTGACAAATGTATTCATTTGAAAGGTTTTATATAAAATATAATTATAAAAAAGTTTTCATACAAAACCTTCATAAGATGAAAATTTTAAAATTAAACGGGTGAAATAATTAGCTTAATGAAATCGAGGTTTAAATTTTAGTAATTTGACCCTTAAGTTTATGAAGGTTTACAAATCTAACACGGAGGCTTATTATTGTGAAATAGATTAGTATAAATTTTTAAAATAAAGAAATTGATCCTATTCTAAAATGAAAAAAAATAAAATTCATTTCACTTCCCCTATTTTCATAGATTATTTTTGAATACTCTTACTCCTCTTTGCTTAAAATCAAAGTTTTTTTTTTTATAAAAAAGTTACCCTCCAACATGCATTCTTCATATTAGAAAAACCTAACCATATACTTGTATATCTTAGGTTAAAGAAATCTAATCATACAGATCCATTTGTAATCAATTTTTATAAATTTAATTTGATCTTTTTTATTGTAATTTAACTTAAATCAATATTTATTTTAAAATTTAAATTATAACTTATTCCAAACCTAATTAATTTTATCATTTTTCCTCCTAACATTCCATGTCTATATTTGAGTAATACAAAAGCACCCACAACCGGAGTGCTCTGAAATGAATAATGAGCATACTTAATTTAAAATACTTAATATTTTGTATTTTTATAATCTTCATTTCAAATTAATTGACAAATTTTTATTTATTTTTCATGTTAAAAATGATTTTTTGAATTATTTATCTTGGGCTTCATTATTGGCCATTGGTGGTGTTGAAATACATATTTGTCAAATATTTGTACCATAACTTTGTTCTACAAAGTAAGTTGGATTATTTGATTAATTCATTTTTCATGGAGCTTCAATTCAAATTAATTTAATTCAACAAAATTAGAGATAATATTGGGTGAATTTTTGTAAAGTTTTTATTTAACATGAATGACAATAATTGATAGCTCTTTTGTGACTAACAATCATTTCAATTCACACTTATTATACTAAAATGAATAAATAAAAGTTAAGTAATAAAAATAATAATGGAATAGTTCATTTTATATTTTGCATTTCTTCATTTTTCAAAAAAGCAATTATTTTATTTATATTATTTATTTTTATGTTTGAATGCATATTTATATGTTGAAATTATATTACAGATAATGCAAATAAAAAGCTTATTAGCTTAAAAGTTCCAAAAAGTCAAATATATTTATTCAGGACATTTAAAAATACTTAATTATTAAACCAGTAACAAAAAGTCATCTATATTTATATTATCAAATGTTAATTATAGTAATATAATTTATACAATTTTATTTTTCAAAGTCAATATAATAATTATAATTTTATATATTTATTTAAATTTTATTTTATTCAATTTAAATTAATTACATATTTAATTGAAATAATAATTAAATTATAAATAGGAATAATTATGTGGATGGTTAAAATAGTGCAAATATTTTTATTTAAATGTGAATAAAAATAATATAATAATAATTATTATTTATTAAATCTATCACAAAAAGGTACATATATTTATGTAGATTATCTAAATATAAATTATAATTTTTGGACATATAATTAAACCTTTATTATACTTAATTATTGAATTTAGGACATATAATTAAAGAATCATTTAAATTAAGTATTTTCTATCAATCTAAGTTTCAGGACAGTTTAAATTACAATTTTGGACGTATAATTGAACCATTCCTAAAAGGTCATATATATTTATTTTGTCTAAACCATTATTTTGTTAATTAAACATTTAAAAATACTTAATTATTAAATCGGTACCAAAAAGTCATATATATTATATTATTAAATGTTAATTATAGTTATATATAATTTGAACAATTTTATTTTTAAAAGTCAACATAATAATTATAGTTTTATATATTTATTAAAATTTTATTTTATTCAATTTAAATTAATTACACATTTAACTGAAATAATAATTTATTATTAATTTGTAAAATAAAATTCAATGGTTGGTATGTTTTAAATTAACATAATAAATTTATTACATATATAATTTAAAGTTTAAAGTATAATGAGCAATGGAAAAAGATGAGTGAGCTCTTAGAGCTTTAGAAGACTTAACTTACTAGGTTCACAAAATAAATCAAAATAATAAATTTATTATATTTATAATTAATTAATTGATTTAATTTTTATTTTAATTATAAATAATTTATTTTTATTATTACACTTAATTATTAATTTTGGTACATATGAGTAAATAATCATTTAAAATAAATATTTTGTACCAACCTAAGTTTTGGGACAATTTAAATTATAATTTTGAGATTACTCTGAAAAATACATAAAGTTTACAATTAGATATAGTTATTAATATAGTAATGCGAATATGAGAGCGGGTTAGAGCATGAATTTATTTTTTCTATGCTTGAGCAATGTGGGTTTCTTAATAGCTATATAAATGCGACAATTTATGTATAATTTGAAATTTTATTTTTAATATTTTATTTATTTTATAAAATTTGAATACCCTTAAAATTTTTTCTTGGTAAAATTTGGTAAATTTTAAATTAGTATTTTTTTGCTCATGATATATGTCCGGATTCATTTTTCTCCAAATGCCCATTTTAAAATTTTAAAATGAAATAAAT